>JAWNNH010000254.1:0-665195 GCA_035043045.1 Hirtodrosophila alboralis
CATATACATATGTATATATTTAATACCGCTTGGAATTGATGGCTACAATTCCTATTGACGATGGCTGCTGCCCGGGCATCAAATTGACGAACAGGAACAGCAGGAAGTGGGACGAGAACGCAAAAGCAACAAACTAAAGGGCAACAACAAAAACAACAACAGAGCGTTGCCAGAATGCTGCTTTACATATTTAGCCGTTTTACATTGTCATTGTGTGTGTGTACACTCACACTCACACACACACATACATTAAAAACACCCGCACGTTGCAAAAAATGTCAGACAGAGAGACAAAATGTCGAAAGCGCGACAGCTGCAGCAGCAGCAGTAGCAGCAGCGGCGCAGACGAAAGCAACAACAAAAAATAACAACAACAACAGCAACAAATTAGAACGAGCCACCTTCACTCAGCAACACACACACATACACACAACTACACTCACAGACAGCAGGGTGAGTGAGGGAGTGAGTGAGCCAGCGCATGCGAGTGAGAAAATTTGTTTTGAACTGTCATAAATCTTAATTGTGGCGGAGTGATGGAATCGGAATTTGCTGTGAACCGACCTACCAAAAGGGTGACGCCGCGCTGACGAAACGCTGCAGCTAATTTGAGGCAAAAACAAACGGCCAACAAGAGAGCATGCGAGAGAGCGAACACGAGAGCGAGAGCGCGAGCGCAAGCACTATAACTTCCCCTGCGCTGGCATCGCTGTTCCAATTCCATTCTGTACACAGGCCACAAAACATAAACAAGATTTATTGCAGTTCCAATTGGAGTGCAGGGGAAACGTACGAAACTGCCATGCGCGCGCTGTGGCGTCGGCCTCTCTCTCTCTCTCTCTCTCAGCAAACGCGCTCTCGTCGCGCCGGCCGCGCGCCACATTTTCAGTCAACAACAGACCGTTACAGCGAACGATCATGTTCGAAAAGCTCTGTGGCGCGCCAAGAACTACGTAAAACGTAAAGGGTAAAAAAGCGCGTGGACAGATTCGCGCTGTCGCCGTCGTCGTCGCCGCCACAGCCGTTGTAATTAATTAGCACAGACGCCAGCGTCGCTGTCAGCGTGCGGAAGCGAGACAGAAGCACATTTAATCACAGCATTTTGTGACAGACAGCGTCGTCAGCAGTGGGGGAGGAGAAATACACAAAAAAAAAAACAGAATACAAAAAGCAAAGTAATCAACACGCTGCGCTGTCGACGTCGCGATTCGGTGGGGGCGCCAAACACTCGCACAACAAAACAACAATAGCAACAACAACGTCAAACAACAGACTGCGCATTGCGTTGCGCCGTCGCTTAACGCAATCGAATCAGAAATTGCCGTCGCCAAACGCGCGCTTCGTGTTAACGAACGTCGCCGTCATCATCGTCGTCGTCAGCGTCGTGTTTCAAGTCCAACTCTCGTCAAAAAAGCAGCAGCAAGCAGCAACAACAACAACAACACCGCCAACGCAGCTTCCAGACTGCCCAGCTCCACAAAGCAGACAAAACGAAACGAAACGAAACGTGCGCGTCGCTGCCACCGCGCTTTGAACTTCATTTTTTTGGTATCAATCAGCAGAAGCAGCAGCGGCAGCAAACAGCACGGGCAGCAGAACGTAAACGCATTGTTGTTGTTTGTGTCTGATTCTTGACTGAATCAGTTTGACAGCCGACGCGTCGCGTAGCAGCAGCGGCAGAGCCAGCAACAGCAGGAGCAGCAAAAGAAGAAGCGACCCGAGACTGAGACTGAGAAGAACCAGCAGCAGCGACGCAGCCAGTGACGACACGGCAACGCCGACACAATCATTCGCTGTTCGACTCTCAAACGAGTAACGACGGAATCCGGATGAACCGCACAAAACAAAATAAGAAAAACCAAAACACACACATACACATACAAAACCAAAAGCGAGCGAATTGTGTGCGACTGCGACGCGTGTTCTAAATACAACAAAAACAACAAGAAATTCAATTATTTAAATCGAATCGCAAATCTGAACGCCATTTATAAGTGTGATAAACAAATTAAAAAAATGAAATGCATAATTTAAGAAAAATTATAAATTATTTTTCAAATTAGTTGCGTCGCATTACAACAAATCCAACAATACATGCATCATATCTAGTCAAAAATTCACAAAAACAACAACAACAAAAATAACAATGAAATGCGCGTCAAATGTTTAATTAAGACTGATTACAAAAACAAATTAATGAAAACTTAAACTACAAACAACAACAAATGGTTCAACAAAAGTATACGTAAAACAGCAGCAAATAATACGCTACAAATAAATATATATATATATTTATTAAAACAAATAAAAAAACACTAAAAGCAACAACAACAAAATACCACACAACAAATATATATATTTAACAATATTTTGCTCACCAAAAACAAAAAAAAAAACTTAAACAAAATAAAAGAAAGTTACTTAAAACTAAACTAAAAACAAAAACAAAAAACAAATCAACAAAATTTAAAACGAAGTATACGATTCAAATGCAATTATTAAATTAAATTACATACAAATATTTAACATAAATTTTCTGTCTGCCATATGAGAATAATATAAATATAAATAAAATTAAAAATATATATATATATATTACAATATTAAATTAAAAATAAAAACATAATAAAACACACAAGTTATACGTAGCTCAAACGCTAAAAATTCTATACGAAGAAAGTACCAAGTGCAAAATAAAAGAAAAACAAAAAAAAAAAACTAAAAAATTATTAATTAGTTAATGCATATGAATATTGTGTCAAATTAAAAATTAAGTTATAATTAAAAAAAATTAGAGTGCAGAGTGTAAGCAAGCTAAATATAGTTTGCAGCTGCTCCAAAACCAAAAAAAAAATAAATAAAATTATTCGTAATTTATAACTTCAAGTAAAACCCGTCAAAATTCAGCAAAACCTGAAAATGTTGCACGAGGCTTTAATGCTCGAAATTTACAGACAGGCGCTAAATGCCGGGTAAGAATAATTTAAAAAAAAAATATATTATTAAGCTAAAAAGAACTTTAATAATTAGCTTAAAATATAGATTAAGAATATCATTTCAAATGTTATGATATATTATATACAATTTCAATTCAAAGTTTTATATAGAATTTACTTTCCAAAGTTTTTCCCCTTTTTATTTATTTATTGAACATTAATGTTAGTTATCGTTTAAATATTACCTTTAGTTTAAATTAAAATTTGACTGGTGAATTCCCTTCAATATAATTTGAATTCAATATATATAGTTCAATTTGAATTTTATATAATTTGAATTTATATATAATTTATTTGTAGTTCAATTTGAATTTTATAAATATTTATTACTGCGGCTAATTAAGCCTTAAATTAATTGTGTGCAGAAATAAAATTAATCGATTTTAATTTTGTGTGCTGCCCACAATTAATTCAAGAAATATATATACAAACATTCATATATTTAAATATATATACATATTACTTATAAATATATTCAAGAACTCAAATATCTTGTGACTTGTTGAATTTAATTTCAATTGTTAGTTAATTTATTATAGGTCAAAAAGTATTAATTGAAAAGAAATTTTTTATTTTTTAATCAAAATTAGACAATTCTCTAAAAGTTTTTCAAGAAAGCAAATAAATTAGAGAGAAATTGGAGAAAATGTTTAAAAAACAATTAAACTAGACTCTTGTGTAATTTTATATTCTAAAACCTCGTCTGATTTAATTTTTAGTTTAGTTAAGTAAAGATTTTAATACAATTATTAAATTGTAAATAACATTTAGAGTATCTCAACGCTAAAAAAAATCAAGTTAACAATTTACTTTTAACTTATTTATTATTTTATAATCTTTCAAAAAATCTCTTTTAATTGTCAGATAAGAAGAACTTGACATTTAACGAGTTTGGCATTTAATTTTTCTTTATTTTTATATTTTCGTGTGTTAAAATTCTAATACAATATCTAAAATTGATTGATTTATAGAAAACCTACAAGTATATATAGCACGCAACATTTGAATAATGCATTAAGACTTGTTTCTTATAAATAACATGCTTTAAACAAAACTGTGACAATTGCTTCTATGCTTTAAATCAATTTTAAACTGGTTTAATCAAAGCGTTTTAATATAAAATAAGTACAAAAACAACAAAAGTCCGTCAACTAATTAGATAATTACTTCAAAACTGGTTAAAAAATAAACCAAAAAAATCCAAAATCATTCTTATCTTTGCTTTATAAACCATAAAATTATTACTTTTAAATTTGATTTCAAAATAATGCTGACGAATATGCGACATCGACATCATCATCATCATACATATGTACATACATACATTTATACATTTATAGATTCATCGTGCACCTGTCGTTATAAATTTTAGCTTGTAGCAATATAAAGACCATATATCAAGAGAAACACCCACTCTATAAGGGGGCACATGGTGACTCGGAAAGTAAAGAAAAATAAAATTTGATTTATAATAAGCGAAGAAAGCGAATACTTATCAGGCATTATCATAAATAGCCGTTCAATATTGCCCCAACGATTGGTTTTGTTATTGTTTTTATTAAATCATACAGAAATCGTTCTATTTAAACGAGTTCATAATTATCTGCTCAAATGTTTTCATAGGCATTATGATTAAACTCGTTTCGAGATACATTTTTTTACATTGAAACAACTGCGTGAAATGTATAACAAAACGAGTTTCAATCAGACTGTGTAGGGGGAGTTTGGGAGGGGCCTTGTAAAGTGCGACAAATTATGGCGCGTCTTTTCTCTATATACTCTAAGGCAGGGTATTTTAGTTTTTATTGTGAATTGTGTAATGGCTGAATTTAATTTTCATTAGGTTATTATTATATTTTTAGCTAAAAACTTGTTATAATAAAAAAAAAATCTTTATAAATAGATTTTAATCTGATCCAGCCAAATTACCTAGATATATCATAAAAATAATCGTTAATTTCTGTATAAAATACTGTCTAAACAAATCTCAGCAATTGTGAGTCTTATTATATACTAAAAAGTTGGGTAAAAGTTTAATATAATCCAACTAGTATTTTCAAAGAAATTAACTCAAAAAAATAATTAACTCGAATGAAAACTATTCAATTTTATATACTAGTTTATTCTAGAAGTAATCTACAGAGAAATAAAATAATAGTTCGATTAAAAAATGAATATAAGCTAAATATTTCATATTTAATATACTATTATTTTTTTTAAATCGATGATAAAGCTTTTGGTTTATATGATTATGTTTTCAATGAGAAAAAAAATAACTATATAAAAACCTAATTTTAAAGACACTTAAACTTCGCCAAGGCTTATATTATAATATATTTAATAAAATAAAAAACGCAATTTAAAATTTAAATTTAAGTGCACTTAAACGTCGTCCAGATTTTTATTACAATATATTAAATAAAATAAAAATAATAACTTCATAATAACTTATTTTTTAGGGCATTTAAACTTTATCACAATTTTTATCATTATATATTAAATTAAATAAAAGAAAGCATAATTAAAAACCTAAATCAAAGGGCATTTAAGCTTCGTCTAGCCGCATTATGCTTTCATATCTTGTTGTATCTGAAATTGAAACGCTTTGCGATTTGTTCGCATTTTCATGATTTTCCAAGGCGATGACGTACAAAATGAATAAATCATGAACGCGATTTCTCAAAAAAGCCAAAAATCAAAAATTTTGTGTGTTGCGCTCTCATGTGAAACACTTAGGTGGGTGTGTGCGTGTGTATCTGTGTTTGTGGCTATTACTGAAAGATTTATGCTCGCAATTTGCAGCTAAGATGAGAAGCTGTGTGTAGTAATATTTAGTTTTATGGCCGGGATTAGTCATGCGTTGCAAAGAGATCGATTACCGATCGAGTATCTGCAAGTAGCACATGTATCTGTAAGCTAGAGCTACAGCTATCTATCATATTGGTTATGTCGCAGTTATCGGCCAGTTATATAGTCACATATAATTGCCTAGATCAACTCGTCAATCTGCCGGCTATTTGATTATTAATGAGACAATTGCGGCTTGTAATTAACTGCATTTTAGTCGCTGCGTATAAATCATTTTGATTTAAGCTTCATCACATAACAAGATTGCATATTATGGTAGCTGAATGTTGCAAAAACTCGTTGAGGTATTTTTCAAAAGCGAAGAAAAAAAAACTTAAATAAAATGTGTTTATATAGTATGCGAGACTCTCGCAGTTTTATCGCAAATTTGCAATCTGAAAATCCAATTAGTTGCTTGCTTACAGCTAATCGTAGGCATGTGCATTAAAGTATCTTATGGTTTGCTCAGAGAAAGGTGCTTAATTTAATTGAAAACTTGTGAAATGAGTTTTGTATTTAGCAGAATTCAACTGTAAAACCTGATGATAAATTACAATTTTCAGGGCTTTTGTTTTGTGTGACATTTAAACAAAAAAAAAACCCATCAATATTATAGCACTTAGAAGCTATACAAATTGGATCTATTGTGCACTATCCATCAATTTATTTTATTTTTTACGAATTAGACAAGTTAATGTCGACAAACATAGATTGAGTGATCGTTTTGTAGCTGACGAATATTAAAAAAATTAAATTAAAAATAAATAATAAAAATTTAGCTTGAATAAAAAGCGAAAAATGTTGTGTAACAATTTAATAAAAAAAAATAGCTAATTATTTAATTCAGGCAATAAATCGCTTGAAAAATCCGAAAAGATTCATTTTATGGTCACTTTTATATAGTTTTTGGTCTGTGAAAAGAGTGTGACCAGTTTAAACTATAAGTGTATAGAGTGACAATTTTTTATTTATTTTTTTTTATTATATTTTTATATAATTGATTAGCTACTCTGATATTTAAAATAGTTGTATTGTATAGCCAATTTGTTTTTTTTTTTTGTGACTAATTTGTTGCCCTCTCTTTAAACAATACTAGATCATAACTCTTATTTATTCATTTTTATATTTCTTTATATTTTCAATGTCTGTCTAATTTAGTATTCTTTGCTTTAAATCAAGTCATAATCCCATTGTTGTTACTCTGTATCAGGTTTGTTGCCATTTCCGGCTAATGCATCGAGTCTCGGCAAATCTTTAAATCAACAACTCATCGACTCATCAAAAGTTGCCCAACCTACGCTAAAAAATTAATAAATGAAATGAAATATCAACCAAATTTTTTACAACACTTTTAACAAATACTTTGTTAGGAATCGATCATAAAAACCGTAACAACGATAGAGAAAAAACTGTTTAAATGTTGTATATGGTTTGAAATGATTGTAAAAAAGCAAAATATTGAGGAAATAAAACAAGATATAATATGGAGAAAAAAAAATATATATACATATTTATCTTGCAGATTTATAAGTAGATGCAGAGCAATAAAAAAAAAAAAATTTTTTATTTTTTTTTTGGTTATTTATGCACAGAAAATAAAACTCTTAAATAGAGTGAATTAATTTATGCAAAATATGTGGAATGTCTTTTGTATGTCGCATTGTTGTCAGTTTTATTAGCCCTATTCCTCCTGCATCTCTCAGATACTCAGATACTTGAGATGACGAGAGATCTCTGTTTGATGATAATCACATTGATGAGCTCTGTTCATAATTCATGGCACTCAAATCGAATTAAACGCCATTGTTCCGATTTTTAACGATTTTTACGAGCAAAAACTTGTTAGCCCAATGGTGGAGGGTAGGTGGCAAAGGGGGAAACTAGTTCCAAAACAACGCAACGGGTAGGGGGCGGCATTTCAAACAGCTGGCAACAGTTTCGTTTTGGTTTATGTGCCCCCCCTCGATTGCTGTTGTTGTTGTTAGATTTGAATAACAAATGAAATGTTGACATATGTTTTATATTGTTGCCATTGTTGTGCCACTTGCTGTGGTAGGATTTAGCAAAAAAAAAGAAAAAAAAAAGATATACAAGCATAATATATATTTGGATCAATAAAGATTTCTCGATTACTTATCAGCTGTGCGCTTTGCGCCTTGTGAAAGTCCCCCGAAGTGGAAAAAAATATATAAATAAATAAATAAAAACTTACTTGAATGTTGGCGCTAGAAAGCTTTCACTAATGATCTATGGGCCTTAAGCGAAGGAAAGAGAGAGAGAATTTGAAAGCTAAAAATTGTGCAAAATTTATTACAGATTGATTTTTAACTCTATCTATAACTCTAAATCTATTTCTGGCCATTCAATTAGCCAAAATGTTATATAAGAAACTGTCGAACTATAAATAGTATTTAATGGTTAAAAATGTGACCAAATTTTTAAATTAATTTCCATTCGTCATATCAACTAATTTGTTTAGTATTTGATCACATGCTTCTAATTGTTAGCATTGCCTAAATTTAGATTATGTATAATTAGTACAGTTTATTGTTTAGTGAATCATCATCTCACATGTTGATTAAATAGTTTAATCAACAGTTCAAATGAGTTCAATTGTGATCAATTGTTGCTTATAAAAAAAAACTTAATAATGTTGCTTTTATTGATTTTTAAAGTCAAGTTGAATTATATATTTAACTAGTTATTGTTCTTTTGCAATCAGTAAAAGGATAAAGGTATAATTTTTTAATTATTTATACTTGTTTACTACACATTTTATTTATACATATTTATTTATTTTATTCTTTTAATTAATAATTTAAGTTGTTTTTCCATTAATTTATTTTTTTTTTGTATAATTTATTTACGACCCCAATAGAAGCATAGTGGTGCCAACGTTATTATTATAATATTTAAATAAAATTCTTAAAATCTATTTTCTTACTTTATTATGTAAAACAGAGTATTAATTAAATATATTATCAGTATTAAACTATTATTTAAGAGGTATCAACAGTCTCTAAGCTTTAGCTAAATATAGTACCTGAGTTTTTATTAAAATAAAAACGATTAAATGAGTTAATTATTAATTTTTTAAATGTATTTTCTGGCGAGGATTCCAAAAATTCGATTAATTTATTTTCGTAGATTTTTTTTAAAATTTTTCTCAATGATAATTTTTTTTTTTTTTTTTTTTGCATTATTTTAAGTTATTTGTTATTTATTTGTGTTTAGTTTTTTTCCGATTGTATATAAGTATAAAATAATATATTAATTATAATAATAATTATTTCTTACTGATATTACGGATATAATTAAATTTGTTGGCATTAAATGTAATCAAAGCCCAAAATATGGCGTTTTTTAAAATCACAAAAAAAAAATTAACAAATACATTATCAATATTGTCATAGTATTCACTTAAATATATGTTTTCGATTATAAAAAATTTCTGAAGATTTTTCTTAAGATTTTCTTTAGTTTTGTTTTAGTTTAAATTTTCTTAGTTTTTCAGCGCAATTGCAATTGCTTTATAAATATTTATTAACATTATAACATATATTATTTAATTTATAAATTTGCAATTCAATAAACTAACTTCTCTAATTTTCTTTAACTACTTTTTTAGCGCTCTGCCCACAGCACGTCCACGTTCCACGGAATCGGCAAATTCCAGCGAGCGCTGCCCCTCGCATGACTCCAATTCGTCGGACAATGGCGGGCAGCGGGACGCATCCAATTTATCTGGGGCCGTAATGCCCGTGGTGTCAACGAGCATGCAACATTCAACATTCCCGGCGGTGCCGCAATCGCTGCCCGCTCAGCCCTCCTCCATGGAGGCCTACCTGCATATGGTGGCCGCTGCGGCCCAACAATATGGCTTCCCGCTGGCCGCTGCTGCTGCGGCCGGGCCACGTTTGCCGCTGCCGCTGCCCAGCGAGGCGGCAGCACCATTCAAGCTGCCACCGCAGGCCTCACCCACCGCCTCCAGCAGCAACTCGGAGGCGCTGGACTTTCGCACCAATTTATATGCACGCGCCGAGTCCGCGGAACCGGTGGCCTCCGAGGAGGAGGAGGAGTTCGATGATGGTGCCAACAATCCGCTTGATCTCTCTGTGGGCACACGCAAACGTGGCCACGAAACGGACTCGAATATTGGCCAGATTCAGGTGAAGAAAATGTTCAAATCGGACAGTCCGCCGGCAAATGCGGCGCCAGTTGCCACAGCAGCAGCGGCAGCTCCACTTTTGCCTGGTGTTAATCCCTATCTGGCTGCTGTGGCCGCAGCGAACATATTCCGAGCTGGCCAATTTCCCGACTGGAATGGCAAGAGTGATCTGGTTGTGGATCCGCTGGAAAAGATGTCGGATATTGTCAAGGGCGGTGGCAACTCTACGCTGCACAAGGAGAAGCCGCAAAGCAAGGCAACGCCGCCCACAGCTGCGGCTGCACCGCCGCCCAAGAGTCCTGCCAATCAAACGGGATCCGGTGGCAACTCTACGGCCGGCAATAATACAAGCAGTGAGGGGGGCGGTGGTGTTACCAAGGCACGGCATAATATTTGGCAATCGCATTGGCAAAACAAGGGCGTGGCAAGTTCAGTATTTCGCTGCGTGTGGTGCAAGCAAAGCTTTCCCACTTTAGAGGCCCTCACCACCCACATGAAGGACAGCAAACATTGTGGTGTCAATGTGCCGCCCTTTGGCAACTTGCCCAGCAATCAGCCGCATCATCAGCAGCAGCAGCAACACCACCATCACCACCAGCAGCAGCAGCAGCAGCACCACCAACAGCAGCACCACCAGCAGCCGCAGCAGCAACAGCGCAAACAGTCCGGCAATTCGCCCTCGGCAAATGTTAAGAATGCATTTCAATATCGCGGTGATCCGCCCACCCCGCTGCCCAGGAAGCTTGTGCGTGGCCAGAATGTCTGGCTGGGCAAGGGGGTGGAGCAGGCAATGCAGATTTTGAAGTGTATGCGCTGCGGGGAGAGTTTCCGTTCCCTGGGCGAGATGACCAAGCATATGCAGGAGACGCAACATTATACGAATATACTCTCGCAGGAACAGAATATATCGATCAAGTCGGGCAATAATAATGCGGATCATAGCAAGGATGGGGCTGCAAATAGCCTCAGCTCGGAGGAGAGTCGCACTCTGTCCGCTGTGCTCACCTGCAAGGTGTGCGACAAGGCATTCAGTTCCCTGGGTGATCTCAGCAATCATATGGCCAAAAATAATCATTATGCGGAGCCTTTGCTGCAATCGGCAGGTGCTCGCAAACGTCCGGCGCCCAAGAAGCGTGAGAAATCCTTGCCAGTGCGCAAATTACTCGAACTAAAAGCCAATCCCGAGGAGCAGCAGCAGCCGACAATGGAGAAGTGCACCAGCAGCAGCAGCAGTGGCAAGCCGGAAAAATCGGAGGCAGCTTTATTTGCCGAACGCATGCGCCAGTATATAACGGGCGTAAAGTCGCCCGAGGAAATAGCCAAGGCTGCTCAGTTGTTGGCCAAGAATAAATCCCCCGAGCTGGAGCAGAAGAACGGAGCGGCAGCCGGAGGTAAGGCAGCGGCGGGCTCCTCCTCGGTGTTGAGTGCGATTGAGCAAATGTTTACCACCAGCTTCGATACGCCGCCTCGACATGCCAGCTTGCCCGCAAGTAGTCCATCAAATTCCTCTACAAAGAACACCTCGCCGGTGGCCAGCAGCATATTGAAGCGTCTGGGCATCGATGAGACTGTCGACTATAATAAGCCATTGATTGATACCAATGATCCGTATTATCAGCATTATCGTTATACGAGCAGCGAGCGCAGCGGCAGCGAATGCAGCGCCGAGGCGCGTCCACGTCTCGAGGCGCCCACGCCGGAGAAGCAACAGCAGCAGCAGCAGGCGCCACAGACGCCACAGGAGGCAACAATCAAACAGGAACCGGATAGCATGCTCAAAATGGAGATCAAGTCGGAACTGTGCGATGAGCCGCAAGATGGCGCCGCTGCTGTTTCGCCCAAGGCAGAGCCGGAGGCAACGCCGCTGCTCAATGGCAGCTATAATAATAACAACAACAGCAACAACAATAACAACAACAACAACAATTCACCCAAATCCTCACCAGCTGCCGCCGTCAGTCCGCATTCAACACGTTTGCCACCCGCCCGCAGTCCGGCGGATAGTCAACGTTCGGGCACGCCCAAATCGCCAGCTTCTAGCCACAAATCCTACGATGGCAGCAACAGTGAGGGCAACGCCAAGAAATATCCAAGTGATTCCCTCAATGCCCTCTCCTCCATGTTCGATTCCTTGGGCAGCAGCAGCGCTGGGGCAAATACCCGGGCCAAATTGGCAGCTGCCGCTTCGGCTGCGGCGGCGGCGGCAGCAGCGGCATCTGTGGCATCCGGCGGCGGCGGCGGAGATTCAACGCCGGAGAATCTGAGTGCCGGCAACTCGTTGGCTGCACTGCGTCAGTTCTGCGTGAAGAAAGAGAAGACCGCCTAAAGTGGGGCACGCCGAAAAGAATTGCCACCGAATTTTATTTCGTTAATTCGAACAAAAGATTTTTTGTCAACCTTTTTGTTTGCCTCGCTTGGCGCGCGCGTCCCCCCAAACGCCCCCAGCATTAAAGGAGGCGTGGCTGGGGCGGGCAAGTCCAAATGCCGACACACTTCTTTGTCACACTCAGCAAAGAATTAAATCAAGCCATACCATATATACATATATATAGACCATATATGATATGATGACAGATCGAATGATGAGAATTCTTCGATTGGCAGCAGTTGGGGGATGTTTTTAAAGCAAGAAACACAAATCCTGCCGCCTATTGTGCGCCACGCCACGCCCACTTTGGAAGCAACAAAAAATGCAAATGGGCCGACTTTTTTCAAGGTAATTTTTAGAAAAAATATATAAAAATAAACTGAAATTAATAGCTGCAATATTATTAAAATAAATAAAAATAGAAATTTTTAATTATGGTAATATTTTGATTTAATAAAAATTGCAAAATAATTTTTAAAATTCAAAAAGTTTTTATTTTTAACTAATATAAAAAGTATGGAAAATAATGATTATATTGTAATTTTTATTTAAAAAAAATAAATACACATCAAAAAATAGGAGTTAATATCAGAATTTTTGCATAAAATTTTTTAATATAAAAATATTTTTTTTTTACAAATATAAAAAGTATAAATAAAAATATAAAAAAATTATACAGTTACGGTACCTGATTAAAAGTTGCCTTTAAATAATATTTTTTTGAATAAATGTTCTTGAATAAATTTATAGAGAAGTAAAAACTCCCTAAATTGCTTATCAGCTTTAGAACTTAATAAATTGCTAAAACTCAATTTCTCTTGTTATTCAATACTAATTTAAAACTTTTTTCAATTTATTTTTATCATTACAGGATTCTTCATGCGCCTCAAACATCCTTGAAAGACCTTGGCATCTGTGTGCTGAAACAGGCGTATAAATCAACCATGGGCACATTGCGTTTACACAAGCCCAAAAAAAATGAAAAACAAAAAAATAAAAAATTAATTGAAATTTAACAAATACAAAAAAGAACAAAAAATATTTAAAAATGAAAAGCAAGAAAAAAAAAACAATAAGAGAAAAGCCCTTCTCAGGGCTGCCAAATGCCTGGGCAAAGAGAATGAAATTTGGAAAAAATGAATCATTGTGATCAAAATAAACCGACTTTTATTGAATTTATAAAAAAAAAATAATTGAATTTTCATTTATGGGTGGATATTATCTTAAGTGAAATGTATTTATAATTGATAGCCAACATTTTGACATATTTCTTTATTACAGCTAGATTGCAAGTTTAAAAATAGTTTTTGAAATTTTAAAGGGGCTCAAATTTTTGAAAGTTGGATGGAAAAACTCAAACCAAAATTACGGGCTAACTAAAGAGATGAATTTTCGAAGAATTATTTAAAAGAATTGAATTTGTCGTATAAAACATATTGCTATAAAAAAAGGTTAAGTCTAGCTACAATTTACTACACAGAATTATAATTATATTAAAATTATTTTTTGGCTCAAGTGCAATGCAAGTGCTCCAGAAATCTTTATCAAAGCTCCAGAAAAATATCAAAGAACGTACAACATTTTAAACTGATGCAAAGTATATTGAATTTAACAGGAACACAATTTATTTCAACTGAAAAGTATGGACAACTTTATAAAACTGAAATTCACAAAACAGGAAAAGTTAGAAGAGCTTCAATTAATTTTACTTATTGCGCTTTTTGTTGGGTATTCCTCCAATAGCCTTCTTCTCCTTTTTTGGCTCAGAAGTAGTAGGCTTTTTGCCCGCTAGAAAATTGGTGAGCATATCATTAAGATCGGGAACACTAGCTGGCATTTGGGGAAATTGTATATTCTCAATTTCACGTGCTGTTTCCGGATCGTTAATCAATTTGGGCAGCAAAAGCATCAATATAAGTGGTACTACCATTAGTAGAACCATGGGACTAAACGCATATTCCCAAATATTCCATTGCTCCCGGATGGAAAAGTATTTACGGCGATGCAGAGGCTTCAATATTACTGGATATGGCAACAAGAGCACTTGGGATGGGAGCATAAGACTCAATTTGCGTGCTCGGATTTTGCCATTTGGTGCTATTTCCACACGAATCGGCTGAAAGTATATATCCGAGTGATGAGTATAGAGTACATAGCTACCAGATGGTACTCCGCTTATAATAAAACTTCCATTCAGACGCACAAATCCCTGATATTCGTTATCTAATGATAGTTTAATATCTGCCGGCCATTGGTCACCAACTGTCAATTTTGGATCTGGAGGTAGAATAATGCCCTCAATGGTATAAAGAGCTGTGACAGCAATGGCATCTTCCTCAGTTATCAGCTCCTTGAAGTGCTCTACGGACGCCCAAAGTCCTGAAATAGACACACATATCACAAAAATAATAAGAAATTTTTGAAACATTTTCCGACAAGGCGTTCTAAAGCGAACTGGATATATCAGGAAATTGGAAATTCTACAAAAGTTTTGAGAATGTTATGGCAGGGAAAGCTTTGTTTTTTAGATATCATAAAATGTAAATTTTATGGCTAGAATAACACCTGATAAATTTATGTAAGTGGAAAAGCTAGGAAGAACATTTAACTTTGTACTTTAAGGAATTTTATTGTAACAAACCTTTGCTCTGTTTGCCATTTTTAATTCTATTAAATTAATATAATTTGTTGCTTCTATAAATAAACTAATTTATTTTAATTTTATAGCTTCCTTAATTATACAACTGTCTCTCATTTGAGCAGATTGAGACCCAAGAGCCCAACCTACATTTATAGTGCATTTCTGACCCTCCCCAAACCTCAAGTTGATCGTGACCAATGTGACTTTTGTGTAGCCAATTCACAGCACATGTGGTAGCCGTGGAAGCTTTCCAGTGAAGTAGCAGCAACCAGGTAGTAGCTGCCACAAATTTGCACTTTTTTGAGGTACGTTCTGTGTGCATGCAACATGTTGTCGCTTCTGTGTGTGTCGAGCCACAAAAACCAAAATTGCCACACGATTATGCGATAATTTCGTTTGAAGAACTAAGCAACATATGCAATAAGTTTTGCTATTTTTTTAGGCTACTTGCAAGTAGCACTGAGATTTCAACAAGTGCGCCGCTCTTCAGCATTTTGCGCATGCGCAAACGATTTTCTCAATAATTTTTCACAGATTATTTGGCTGGCAATGCAATTCGAACCACTTCGATGCCAGCCAAAAACAGCAGGGCGCACAGATCCCATCCTCAATCTCTGTCTCATCCTCAACTAACCTCATCCTCATCCTCAGCTTCAACCTCATCGTCATCGTTGTGTCGTCATTATGGCAATTTCGTGGCCATCGTTTGATTTAGCGCCATTGCATCCAAGTTGCAGTGGTTGCTTCAGCGGTGCAGTGGTGCTGTAGTTACTATGGCTCCAGCTAGTTGTTTGTATTTAAATTTTTGTATCTTTTTTTTTGCACTCTTGTGGTTTTTTTCGTTGCCATTAAACTGAGTTGTTGGCTGCGCACAATTGACAGCACAGGCGCATGAAAATTTAAATTATGGCTACAGCATTTTGGTTTGTGCTACCTATTTACTGAATGGAACCTCCATCTGATCCATCTTGGCATTTACTTGGCATACTCGTATTCAAATTTAGATTAAGTTGCTTTAAATTTTGCTTTTACTAGCTTACCTGTTTGGAAAAATCACAAATTCGTTCTTTTCTATATATACTATATTATTTTTTAAAGTGCAATTAATTATAGTTTACCAAAAATATTTATAATAATTAAATTGGTGTACTGAAAAAAATATTCAATCTAATATTTCAAAAATCACCAACATTTGTTGACAGTCTGTTATTCATAATACCAAGAATTATAGTCACATTTCATTAAAGAACTTATTTATTTATAATCATTTATTTATTTATAATTGTCTTAAGAAAATTTTGGTTTAAATTTGCTTCTTGCCTAAAAATATTTAATATAAAATTGATAAAGGTCATTTAATTCAGGATTATTTTTAGATTTAAAAAAATTTCGTTAATTTGGTATTAAGATTTTGTAGCCATTTGATTCGTGCCTAATAGGCTGCTTAATGTAAGTATATTATTTATCAGTTATTATTACGTGCACTTACTTGATTTTATAAAAAATAACTATACTCGGAATATACGGAATTTAAAATAAATTATAATGTAGACAAACCTCTATTGCCTTTATACTTACTAAGACCAGTCGTAAATTATAATTATAAAAATATTTAAAGTGGTTTTTCGCCAACTGGGGCTCCATATTAATCACAAAAAATAGTTTTGGTAAAGGATACAAAAAAAGCTAAATTTTGTTGCCTAGTATTATAGGCGAATTTGGCAAACCTTACCCTTACCCTTTGCGGTATACAAATTTCTAAAAATTGGATTTTTCTTATATGTATATTCTCAGAGAAGAGATCAAGCACAAGCGTAATTTTTAACAGCGATTAATTACTTAATTAATAACAAAATATAATAAAGAATATCAATTGTTCTTTATTTTGAAAATTTTCCCCAGTGTGAAAATAACTTATCCATGAACGTTTGGATAGGATGGCGGATTCCTATATTCACTGTTATTAGACTATGCTTTCCCATAAGCCCTCTTATATATTTTTACAAGAATATGTAATGAAGAAATATTCATTTTTAATACTGTAAAATCAGCATGTGTCAACGCAGAAAATACTCTTTTTTATGGAGTTAACTTCTAAGCCTCTAATTTGGCTCTATAAAAATATAATAATTGAGCTTAAAATTACACAAAAATCTGTTTAAAACGTCCATAGAATAATGTTTAGAGATAATATACATTCATTAATACTGAAAATCACATAATACAATCTCCTAAAATAATTTTACAATATTTTAAAAAGACCTATTGATAAAGCCAAAATTTCTAAATAAATTAATTTCGTATTTTGGTTTTTTACTAAATTTAATTGCTAACTCAGTCAACAAATTTTAGCCAAAATCTAAAAAGATTAGGAAGGGATATTCAAATTAATTCTAAATATCACCATATATCTCTCTCTAAAGAATTAAAAATCATGCAAATTTAAAATGTGCGTGTGTTGTATTGACTTCCTTTAGTTTGTGTGATCAAGGGATTCCATCTTCTATGAAATGAGTTTTCAGGGAATACCAAAATGTGTTAAGATATGCAAAAGCCGTCAGCACGACAAAACTGATGTTAAGCCAAATGGGGATCTCTTGGCTTCTACCAATAATTTCAAGAATTGACACAAACTAAATAAATCACTCAGTGGCCCCAAAAAAAAAAAAGTAAAAGAAAAAACCAAAAATGTTGCAATGCCAAAAAGGACAAGGACAAGAAGAGCCTGGAGCAATATGCTTGAATCGTGCAATACTTGTTGGCTGTCAGGATCGGTAACGTTTTGTTTTTTCCTGATTTTTTCTCTGTTTTTTTTGGGTAAGTTACTCGATACGTGGAGACGACAAACACACACAACACAAACTAAATGACCCATTGTTTTTGGTATTTGGTTCCTAAACAATCGACTCGGCATTGAGAGCCTGAAACAAAGGATACTCTGAACTGGAAGAACAGCGCCTACAAGTCAGGAGACAATCGATCGTTTCATGGACATGGACGAGGCTGCAGATCTGTCGCTTCGACAAATATCGCGCATGAATATTTAAAAGTATTTTTGCTAAAACAACAAAAAAAAAAACAACACAAAAGGTTTTCAATTTTGAGTTTTTGAATATTTATGGCTGTCAGAGTTTGGATCTTTCATTGGAATTGCAATGCAAATCATTTTAAATAGTAAGTTATGATCAATCCGCAAAACATTCATTATAGAAACCCCTATATGATTTATTGAAATTCTTAAAAAAAACTTTACGGAATGATAAGAATGCAGTGAGTGTGCTTTTTTGTGTAGACCTATTAAACAATTTTCTTGTAATCGTTCAAATCTTTATCATAGCACTCAATATATGATACAGCACTAGGAGATTAAAGACATTACATTGACTCATTATTTGATTGCACTTAAATAATTCGACTGATTGTATTCAGTTACACTGCCAATCTCAATTTGGATTTACAATCATTCATTCTGCAGAAAAAAAAGTTAAGTAAAGTATGTTTCGTAGACATTGGCTTTAATTGTAAATCCATCACTTGGCTATCAATAGAATTTGATTGATTTATTTGGTTTTAATCGTTGCTGATCATAATTCTTGGTGGTTTATTTCCATAGCAGCAGATTAGATTATAAATTGTTTATAGAATCAACGTGCTGCACACCTGTTATTGCCTTTTATACTAACTGATTATAAAATGAAATATATAATATATATAATATATTGGAACAGGTTAGTTTTGTCACGTGAGGGAGCTCTAAATTTACTATCTTAAATGTGGGTATCTAATTAGAAAAGTATTGAAATTTAATAGAAAAAAGCGAAAATAAATGTAGGTATAAATATGTATTAAAAGCTCTTTTATAATATTAATTTATGATAGTAAGCTTTAAGTAATAACAGTTGTTCTAATGGGAAGAATAAAAGCTATACAAATTTGCTTTGATTGTTAAACAAATAAATTATAGAGTGTTTTGGAGACATAAGGCAACCTTAAAAAATATCAAACAATAAAAAATTTTATAGATAATTTAAAATATTTCATGATAGATATTCATATTTATCTTAATATTGTTATTTAGTATTATCGATAGTTTTATCAAGATTTTCTGAAAACATTTTTTTCTGCAAAAAAACAAATTATAGCCAAGAGTAGGTAATATATTCTCTTTTCTTACCAACATTAAACTTGCCTTTGTTATTATTTTATTGATTAAACTATTAAAATTTCGATTAATCAAAAAAAAAAAATAACATAAGTTAATGCAATTAATAATATTCACCTTAAAATTATATAGAGGCTAGATTCTAGACTACGTTTATTGTTTTAATACAAGTATATATTTAACAAAACAGGAAATTATTATATTTTATTACGAAATTAATTGTTAATTGTTGAGGTGGGAAATTTTATAAGTTTTCACAAATTTATGCTAAAAATATAAGAAAAATTAAATTATATAAAATTAAAATCAGACTTTTTTAAAATTTTGATAGAGTTTATACTATGTTTATCCAATTTTATGGTCAGATTACTAGTTTAAAAGGTATTACACATATATTTAATTGAATATATTTCCAAGAATTTAAAGCTTAAAGTTGTGTATATCAAAGTCTCATTAGTAATACCCTGATTACAAGGTGGGCCCAGGCCTGTTCGCTCCGGAATGCATTTGAACCGAATTCCCAAATGTCCGAACATATTCTAATAAGCGCAAAAATATCTTCTAATTAAAAGAAATTGCAGAACATGCCTTGTGGATAGCTCAACAATTTTGCAGCTTTTTTTTTTGTGTTGTGTTGCATCGAATGAATCAGCGGAGACTCCAGATATGGCTGTTGCATTGACGATCGAGACGATGATGAGGAGGCTGCTACAAGATGGAGTGAAGTGGCTTCAGCTTGAGAATGAGGATTGGGAGGATGTGTGTGAGTGCGCGCGCATTTAAAACAAGTTCAAGATGCAAACAATGGATCATTATCCAGATACAAAAAAAGCAACAAAAAAAAAGAAAAGAAGAAAAAAAAAGCCACAACCAGAAGAAGAGCGAAGCAGATACAATCGAGCGCAATCGCCAGAGCCAGCATTCCCATAGGTTACACGAGATGCCTGTCTCGAGAGTTTCAAACAGCAGGGCAACTTGGGATACTTTGGGGCAGAGAGATACTTTGGCAAGAGGAACCAGCTTTTTGGCGGGGGCATCGAATCGTAGCTTCGATGGCTCTTGTTGTTTATTGATTACACGCTTTTTGGGGAATGCAATGCATTGGCAATGGTGGGCAGGGACTGGACACAGTTGCCAGTTCCCAGTTGCCAGTTGCAAGTTGCAAGATCCCAGTTGCCAGTTGCCATAATGGTGCGGATGCCAGCGGCTGCAACATGCGCCTGTCATGCGATCGCCGCCAGAACATAACATCCATTACAGCGGATCGACGATGGGACGACTATGGAGACGATGGAAGACGATTGTGAATGCGATTGGAGACCGGCACTTGGTGGTGCTGCTGGTGGTGTGGTGGTGCAGCGCGCAATATGAAATTCAATGCCACATTTGCTGCATGAACTAGAAAATAAGAAAAGAAAATTACAAAACTATAAACAGGCGACAAATTAAATGCTCTATCT
Source organism: Hirtodrosophila alboralis (assembly GCA_035043045.1). NCBI lineage: Eukaryota > Metazoa > Arthropoda > Insecta > Diptera > Drosophilidae > Hirtodrosophila > Hirtodrosophila alboralis. The sequence continues at coordinate 20,643 of JAWNNH010000254.1, forward strand.
GACAATGATGTTGGTAAAAGTGAATATTCAACTTGTAGTTAAATAAATGCAATTTTTAATAGATTAATTTATCAAAGCATTAAAAATAATAAACTGATTAGAATTATAATATATAACCACAACTGAAATGCATTTATTTAATTTGAAAGTTTTGAAGATTTTAAATAGAGTTTTATTTTAAACTGGATTAATCGTGAAAGAGTTAATATATAACAATAAAAAAAATAAATAAATAAAAAATAACTAAAAATTAAATTAAATTAAAATTAAAAATAAAATAAAATAATATAAACTAAATAGCTAAATAAGGAAAGAAGTTTAAAGAAAATAAGATTATTTTAAAGATAATTATAGAGAAACAAAGACAATAAACTCAATAAAATTCTAGATCTTTCAGAATGAATAAATAGTGAATAATGAATATCTAGAATTTAAAAAAAAGCTTAAATTTTTGAAACAGCTTTTAAAGCGCACTGTAAAGAACTTCTCCTGAAATTTTGACAAATATCCAATATTGATCAGATTTTAATCAGATTTTAATGAACTGAAATTTTGGAAAATTTTAATGAGCTTCGTTGTTTACTAAAGTTTTATTTAATTAAGATTAATCTAAAAGCTCAACTTAATAACTAATTTATTGACTAAACAGTATTGCCTAACATGTTTATGAGGAGCTTTTAAATTTTCCATAAAGTTATGAATTGAGTTTTTTAAGCACATTAAAGCATTGCTTGATATCTAGAGTCATGTTTGAGAATACACAATGCCTAAATATGGCTTAGCTAGAATATTATTTTTTATGTGCTTTATCAAGTTTTGTTTTACTGTTTCGTACCAATATGAGAAATTAATCTGACACTTAAATGTCACCTTAAGCTTCAATCAATTTCTGTCTTTTTAATTGTGAAATTGTAGAAAGGTCAACTAACTAGCAAATTCATTAAATAAATTGTATTGTAAAGCTCGATACAAACAACTATATTTTGTCTTGTATAAAGAAATTTAGCTTTTAAAGCGCATTAAAACTTTGCTTGAGATTAAGAGTAATTTTTAAGCTCACAAAACGCTGAAATATAGTCTAACTAAGTAGATGATTTAGACTTAGCTAGCTAGACAACTAATTTCTATTTATCAAGTATTATTTTCGGAGGAATTAATCTGCTACTTAAATATCAACTTAGGTTTTAATAATTTTCTGTATTTTTTAATGTCACAAACTGTAGCATAGTTAATATTCTTTCCGAAAGCTCACAAAGAGTACAAAATTGCAAAGCACCATAAAGTTCTATGCTGTTTGCTGCCTCCTGTGCATTTAAATACAAAATATCAAAATTAGCATTTGTAACAATGGCGAATTGGCCAGAAAATAATGGAACTGACCTGGCATAACCAACGACGACGATCTTGGCCACGGAATCGGTTGCAACTTGCAATGCCTGGGCTCGTAAATCAGACATCGAGAGAAAGAGAGCCCAGGTTTAGGTATAGGCCCAGTTCCAGGCTTGGGCCCACAATATACAGCAAGGGGGTGTGAGAAGGGGCCGCGCGGGTGGTGCTGGTGGCTGCCACGACAATTGCACCAAATTCTACACTGGCAATGGTCAATGTGTGATGTCGTCTGTGACGACAACGACGACGACGATGGCGACAACATTTACAACGGGAGCAGGCTACAGGTCGTTCAACAACGAGGATGACAACAACAACAACAGCTGCCACAACAACCACAGTTGCAACAACAACATGCGGCACAGTAACAACAACGTTGCCTCGCCATTGGCACAAAAAGCGTTGCTCAAAGGCCAATCGGCCGTGACTACAACGACAGCAACAACTGCAACAAAAGCAGCAACAACAACAACAACAACAATATTTTAAAAAAAAACCTAGAGCAGCATTCGAATTTTGCATTGCAAGTTTATGCCACATCCACGCCATATTTGTATCTCAACTTTTGCGACCTGACGCAAGTTTTTTGTGATTGGCAAAAGTCAAGATCCTTTTGGCGAGGAGTGTGAATTGTGGCCAAGTTGATGGTATTTATGTTAGCAAAATTGCCTGCAATGATCTTGCCAATAAATAAATACATGAAATTCAATCTTCTTTACCTGCAACGAGAAAAATTCAATTCACAGTTTTAACTGATCTTTCAAATCTGGTTTGAGCTTGCCCGACTTGTTTCTGATAATAAAAATATTTATTCGCATTTTCAAAATATATTTTATAAATCTGTTATACATGAAAATTATATAATAATAATTTTATTACAATATTATAAATACTGTATGTTATATACAAATATAATAAAATTGACTGATATTTTTTTGATATTCTGATATTTTAGAATATATTGAAATTAAATTTTATAAATTAAAAAGAAATTCTGGCAAAAAAGCAGAAACCATGGCAGTTATAAATTTCAAAATAAAAATTATAAAATTAAAAAATATTTTTGGTTTTAACCAAAAAATTGAAAATTAGCCCTGATTTTTTAATTCAAACAATAAACATTTTCATGAATTAATTAAATTGTAAATTTTAATTTCAAAATCATAAAATAAAATTATAAATTTATTTATAATAAAAATTTATATTAAAAATTAAAGATATGTTATTAAAAATTATTTTCAATATTTTTATAATAAAAAAATTTTTTTATAAAAATTTAAATTTAATTATTTCAAAATTTTATTAATTTATATAAGAGTTTATTATTTTTTATCATTCTTTTTTACACAAACAACATTTTCATAAATTAATTAAATTGTAAATTTTAATTTAAAAATCATAAAATAAAATTATAAATTTATTTATAATAAAAATGTACAATAAAAATTAAAAATATGTTATTAAAAATTATTTTCAATATTTTTATAATAAAATAATTTTTATACAAAAATGTAACTATAATTATTTCAAAATTTTCTTATACAGAAAATAAAATTTAAATTTAAACCTTATAATAAAAATTAAAAAATATATAAGAGTTTATTCCTTTTTACTGCATCCTGAATTAGTATATCTAAGATTTTCCCATTCATCTTAATAATTTTCTCCAGGATTGATTTGTGCAAAAAACACGGATAAAGATAAAGTTGTTAGGAATATTTAACTAATTTATTTTTTAATATTCACCTTTATATGTACAACTATTTGAATTAACAAAAGATTGTTAAATTTCCGCAAGAGTAACTAAACAATTCGTGATGATTGAACAAAATGTGAAAGGCTTTTACTCGATATGCAATCGTGCGTATAAATTTCTATGTAACTTCAAAATCTATTATTTCGATTACATGCTACAATCTAAACACATTACAAGGATCTAGCTTAGAAAAAACAGAGAAACACAGCTTATCTAAATTGGTATTGATAAGTTTTGGAATTTGCGGAAAATTAGCGTTGTTTTGTAGTTGCAGCTGAAAAACTCGTGGCAATTGCCGTTGATTTGGCAAAAAAAAAAAAAATAAATAAATAAAAGAAAAAAAATTAAGTAGCGCTAAGAAATTAACCCGCAGGTCCTTGGCTACAAACGATAAAAACGATCTCATAAACAAAGCCAATTTGGAAACGGGCATTGGCCAATGCGCCTGGAGGCGTCCAGCGAGGAGCTCCTCCACACAGAAGCAGCTACTTTAAATGAACAATTTTATTTTTATCCCACAAACAAATCTTGCAAACGAATGTTTTACAATTGGCCAAGGAGTCGACTCCAATGTTGCAGCCGGTGCAAGTCCACTCTCAGTCTCAGTCACAGTCTTAGTCGCAGTCGCAGTGGAGCGTATTTAAGCAACATTATTGCCAAATCGTGACCATAGTTCCATGAAACTGATATGAACCAACGCGCGACCTCAACCCGCAATCCTCCCAAATTGCCATACCCAGCTGCATGCCACGCCTCCACGCCTCCATCCCTCCCATGCCGCCTCACGCCTCTCGGTGCCGGCACAAAAGCGCTTGATGTGGCGCTGCAAAAAGTAAACTCTACAAAACTTCCAATCATCTTGCCGTTGCCGCTCATATTTGCTATATAAAAAATATTAATAAACGTTTATACTCTATACAGGTTATACTCTATACTCTTGCAATAAAGTTGTCGCCAGCTAAAACTCTAATTTTAAACGCTCGCTTTTTTGGTATCTATAAGATACTCTAGTGATCCAACTTTAAATAATTTTGTTAGATTTATAAAAAAAACAATATTTAAACTTAAGATTTTTGTTTAGTTATCTTTGAAAAGAGACTGATTAAAAGTTTACAAAGCTATATAATAAAGTTAACTTATCCGGATTGGTCTGACTTATCGTATGTAGATTAAAAATAAATAAAAGTTTATTCAAGAGCCCCTTAAAACTAAGAAATTCATTTAAATTTGTAATATTTTATCGATTCGTTGATCAAGTATATATTTATATATTTAATATTATATATATTTAATGATAAAATTATTATACCCTTTGTTAGAGTATATATAAAATGTGCGCCGTTTGTTTGCCTTACAAATTAAATTAAGTGCAAAATGTTGCAGCGATGACGCCGCCGCTGCCGTTGGGCATCAAGCGCACATCATAACGGGCCTTGCTGCTACAACTGACACATGCCCCAAGTTTACTCAAATTTCCCCCACTCCTAATTTACACTAAAAAAAAACCTGTTACACTGTTTGTTGAAAATTGGCAATATGTTGTGAAAAACAAGATTATAATTTTGTTTTTAAAAGAAATTGGATTCAAAAACTAAAGAAAAATGTTTCTCTCAAAAATAAAATATTTTTGTTAATTATTTTATTATTATTGTTATTTAGAATATGAATAAAAATAATACTTTACTATAATAGAAAATCCGTTTAAAATTATGTATTTCGCTTAGTCCATTGTAATTAAAATGTATTTTTTCTGGAACATCAATTTTTTGTATGTATAAAATAACATATTTTGATTAAAAGCCCATAATATTCATTGAATAAATGACATTTATTCTTATTTGTTTACTTAATTCGTAGAATTTTTATAACCTTGGAAAAACGGGTATTATAATTTTGTTTTTTATTATTTATTAAACAAGAAATGTTTTTCTGTGATAATTATAATTAAATTAAATTATAATTTATTTTTCTTTTTTTCTGTGATAATTTATATAACTTTTTTCCAGTGCAAGCCAGCATTTTGGCATTTTTTTGCTTGGCGTCTCCATCTGCCATGTGGCATGCACCATTCCCAATCGCTTCTGGGCTGTGCACAGTTCCAGTTGCAGTTGCAGTTAGAGTTGCAGTTGCACAGTCTGAGAGTCGCATATGCTTAACTTGAAATCGATCGATCGTAAATTGTGCGCTTAAGACTATATGCGACTCCATTTATAGATTTCTTTCCTTTACTGTTTTCTTTTTTGTTTTCTATTTTCCTTTTTTTTTTGTATTTTATTTATCCTGTGGTCTTTTGTTTACTTATCGAGACGATGCACAGCTGGCTGTCCTAACTGAGCTGAGCTCAGAGTTGACATTGGTCAACTCTAAAGCAAAGTATTTGTAAAGAAAGTTGCAATTCTTCTTCTTCATAGGAAATATCTTTAGAAATTACAACATTTCAATAATATATACTATATTTTATATTATTATTAATTAGCTCAATAATTCTATGAAAGTTCGGTGAAAATGTAGCAATTGATTAACATATTAAAATTTATTATTAAATTTTTCAAAAATACCTTAAAGCTTTTAGAATTATTTAAAATTGCCTTATGTATTATTATAATGAAAATGTTATACAAAATATCTATTTATTATATCATCTTTAAGGATGTAGTCTTATCCCTAAATCAACAACAGTTGGTCATAAAAAACACTCAGCACGTATGCTCTCTCGTACTTGAAGCAAAAATCCTTCGAGTGGTTTTTTAGGTAAGAATTATGGTAGGAGGACAAATTGAAAAGAAAGCCACACTTCCGGCTACTTTCCTGCGACAGCAGTCAGTGAAGTTCAAAGGTTGCCAATGCCAAGTCCAAACATCCAAATCGTAATCCAAAAACCAATCCAAATCGAAATCCATGTGTGTGGGTTTTCTACTCGCTTCGATGAATGTTGGCGTATAGGAACGGAACCGAATCAAACCAAAAATACTGAACTGCAGATGCCAAGTGAAGCGAAAGAAAAGGAAAAATACCAAAAAATGTTCGTCTATTTCGATGGCAATAATTCAAAAACTGAAGACGGCTCGATAGTCATAAATCTGTCAAAAATCCATTTCTTTCATTTACCAACAGCTTGGCATGGCGTTTCCTTTGCACTCTCTCTGTGTGTGTGTGTGTGCTTGCTAAGCGTATCTTTCAGATACATAAACTGGCACTTCAAAAAAGAAGAAAAATAAATATATATATATATGAAATACTGTGGCAGGAGCCGCCAAGGCAGGCGTCGCCATTGCCATTGCCCCGTCTTTAGACACATTTCACTGGCTTTTTCGGATTCGGTTTTTGGAAAGATGTTTGTGGCAGAGCTCGAGATGCACTCGATATATATACATACATACATATTTACAGAGAGAAGATCTCAACTAAAAACCCAGGAACAGTCTCATTGTTTGTTGTTGTTGTTGCTGTTTTCTGCTTTTCAATTCACATTCAATGCAGGGAGCGTAACTAAAACGAAAGTGAAGCAAAGTATCTGTAAGATGCTCGTTTGCGCACTTCAACTGTGCGCTGGCTCTTCATTGCCCCCGTTCCCTACCCCTCAACAACAAACCAACCCACAGCAACCCGCACAAAACTGGAAAGAAAAAAAAAAGATACAGATGATGGAAAGCAGCCATCGCACCATATTTCAGTCAATTAGAACTGTCATAATTCATTCTTTTGGAGTTATTTAGTTGCCTTCGTTCTCTTTCTTTTCCAAGGCGATAGAGTAGACCCCGTAGCAACTGAGGCATTTTTTCTATATCTGATAATTTATGGTTTCGCTTATGATGTGTTCCAGAAAATTCAACAATTTTATTCATTTCATTTTCAAACAACATTTGTAAATAGCCACAAAAGCACACACACACACACATATGTTTATATATATATAATGCATTCGAGTATGGATCGTCGTAAAATTTTGAATTATATAATTTGTTGCCTCAAGTATGGCTATAAGTAGTTCTTACATAATTACTATGTAAAATTAAACAAATTGAATCGATATTACGAACAAATGGCATTTTAAAATGGTATTACAAAGTATATAAGGGAAAAAGCGTGATCTAAAAATAGTTATTGCTTTATAGACAGAGTATATTCATGAAAATATAGTACATATTATGAAAATATTCATATTTTTTTTATTTAGTTTTGTTTAAAGTTATAATGTTCTTATTTGACTTTTGCTTAAACTATATATCATATTATTATCTTTAACATACAGCAACAAATTCTGAATTCAATTAATTTTATATATACTTAATAATATGATAGGGTAACTACAAAATAGCCGAGGATTAGTACATTTTGTGCTATTAAATTAAGTAATGTTTGACAGTTTTGTGGCTAAAACATATTAATAAAATTAATAATAATAATTAAAATTAATAATTACCTATGTTTCGATATACGCTATACCAGCTTTTCTATATTTTTACATATTATACAGAACTAACACTCTTAATATTATAATTAATTTTAAAATATTGAGAACACATCCCAAAAATATATTTTCTACTGCCATTATCTTTTAATCCATTAGTAGTAATGACAAGTTTATAATCTGAATAAAGAAAACAATTTATTCTCTGTAAAATAACATAAATATTTGAATGTGTATATATTCTAAAATTAAGAACAATTCAAGAATTCAGTAGTCATACCAAAAAAAAAACTGGAAAAATGCTTTTTAATTTTGCTTTTGATTAGCACATATTACTAAAAATTTATATTAATTTTTTATTTGCCGTAGGAAAAATTATTTAAACATTCAATTGTAAAATTTAATACAAGTATTATGGTTGATTTCAGTAGTGTGCTGTATAATTGAAAACATAACTAAGCATACTGAAAATTTCTAATTACTTCTATGATCATTTCAGAAATTACTTTATATAACTTTGTATAACTATAAAAGGGCAAAAACTTCCATAGTAATGTTTGCAACTATTTTCGCAGCTGTGCTAATTAAGCAGAAATTATTGTGCAATTTTCAGTTAAGCGCAATGCAAAAAGGACATCAAAATGCAACTAATTGTGTCGAATAATAAAACACGCCCACAATTCGGCTAATTTCCAAACACACACACAATTTTCAGTTAAGTACACTTAACATAAATTAACTTGAAATCATTAAATTTCTTTAAAAATAATTTCGAATTGCATTACAGCAGTCAGGAGCCAGGACCAAAGCCTGGGCCAGGACATGCACAAGTGGTAATTGCCATTAACGCGAAATAATTTTTGAAATGGCAATAAGAACGACAATTTCCAGCACACATGCATGTCCAGGACACAAATTGCAGGACAATCATCAGTAGCCGACGTCGACGTCGACATCGACGTTGACGTCAGCGTTAGCAGCGACGTCTGCAAGTACTCGGCGAATGATACCCCTCAGTCCAAACCATTAGCGTCCGGCAGAACTGTGAAATGGCGCGCAGGACGCATAAAATGCACTGCAAAAAGGACTAAAAGGATATCCACTCAAATGAATTTGTATTTCGTATTTTGTATTTCGTATTTTGTGTGTTGGATTTTTGTTTTTAGGAATAATTTTCGCGCATCGAGGCAATCAAAATTGTTGATCCAAGGGGCAGGCGGCTGTAAGGACTGTTAAAGGATTTTTATGTGGTAATCAACATTGGATTGTGTCGGATGTTTTTGAGTGGTGATATGTGTGGTTTGCAGTGTCAATATGGCGTTTATTTCGTTGAATCTCATTGGAGAACACCCCTCCCACACCCAAACCCTCATTAAACCATTTACCCATGCCTCGTCCTGCCAGCCTTTCGCTTGGCCTGAACAATTTACATAGCCTGTCGAATTTTAGACTGAAATTTTAGCTTGAAATTTTTGGAAAATATTTTTTAATGCCTCTTAATTGGTGGCATCAATATTGTTGGACCATTAAACTACTCTATAATATTTATGGGGCTGAATGTTGAATGGTTTTTAGGCTCATAATTTTGAAATTGACCTAATATGAATATAATGCAGCTGACAATTTAAAATATTATAATAACTATATAATCTATTGTAGTTGGCGACTTAGCAAAAAGTTACATCAACTGAATTAGGTTAAAGTGAGAGTATTATAATAAAAATTCTAAATTAGCGTAATATTTATCTTAAAAATCCTTTTATATCTATCTACTCAAAGTTAATATTTGATATTTGATTGTTTTTTATATTTTATGCTTAATATTTATGTAATTTTGACAGATTTTACTTAGATTTGATTTTCTCTTTAATATAACTCTTAAATAAGAAAATTAAAAATATATATATTTTTTTGTATTTAATTTTACTTTAATGAAATATGCCTATTTTAGTTAAATATAAGGCAAATGCAAATTCTATAATATATCATTGGAATTTATTATTATTTAGGAAAGCAGCACATTTTGGAAAATATAAACGAATAAAATATATAAAACAATTCTTAACAAATATTACTGGAGAATTAAACCCTAAGGAATGATAGCAAGCCTACTAAATATATACTCATATATATATTCGATATCTTTCAAATAATTAAAAAAAACCATTTATGTAAGTGTTTTGAGTTCGAAAAATCGTTTATATATTTAGCTTAACTGTGTGGAATAAAATCTATTTAATCATTACTCGATTGAAAAACCATCTCGAATGAGAACTGGTCTGTATATGAATTTAATTTTCAAATACTATAATTAACTCGACATATACTTAAGTAATATATAGTTAGCAACAGATTTTTATTTTTACAGATATCACAGAGAGTTCAGGTTCAACTCAACAACTTACGCTCTGATTGCTGGTTAGTATAATATATTCTTTATTTAATAAATTTACATATATTTTTATATACAAACAATAGAAATTAAAGTTGCATAAGAATGCTAAAGTAGAGTATATCCGATTACGGAACACCATCTACCCACTCCATGATTTACCAACACATACGTACACATTCAAATCAAGCAGTGCAATTAAAAAGCAAGCAGTTCAACGGTTATGCTGTATGATCGACTGCTTTCTTTAATAACTTCGTTGTTTATTATCCGATCGTTCTGAAAATTTTACAGCATATTCAGATTAGCATTAAAATTACTTGGCTCAAAAATCAGTAATATAAAATAATAATTTTAAAATTGTGCCCTTAAATCGTTTTTATCGAGGTATCGGAAATTTAAAATAAACTTGATCTGCGTATGGTATACAGGAACCCTCATGACAAATGTTATAGTCTTTTAGATTTTAGCGTTCATACAGACGGACTGACTCGGCTATTGATATTGTTTAAGAATGTTTACATATATATAATATATAATAACAGTTTTATGACACCCTTTAAACAATTTTAATGAGTACAGGGTATATAAAAATGAATTATGAATTATCTAAGCTTGACTATTGTTCAGTTAGATAAGTTTGTAACTGCATTATAAATATAATCGCGTACTATCGCTACCGGTCTTCGATTTTCTCGGTATTACCGGATTTTTTTATCTTTATTTCGTCACAACGTGGCGGGAGGGAAGCTTATGAGAGGATGCAATGGCGTTTGAATGAAACGTTCGGATTTTGGAGATTGGCCGACACTGAAAATGAAGTTTGAAGTTGCAAGTTGGGCGCTTGAAAGCTTTGAGCTAGCGGCGGGCTGATGGGGCTGCATTGGTAAGAAAAGGGGCGGGGTGGCATTTGGCAGACATTTGGAGAGGCAGCGGCCAAGTGAAGACGTGAAGAAGCAGCAACAATGGCAATGGCAACAGCGACGAGAAAATATCGAAATAGCAACGATAACAACGAGCGACAGCAACAACAATTGAAAAGAAGGCAGCGACCAGCAAAAGCTCAAGTGGCAGCAGAGATAGAAGAGGAAGAAGAAGGCGAAGCAATAGCAGCCAACGAATCAACAGAAGCAGCAGCAGCATCAGCAGCAGCAGAAGGAACAATGAGAGACGACGACGAAGTCGACGCTGACGTTGAGCAGGAGGAGTAGCAGCAGAAGCGGCAGCAGAGCACAAGACGAAAAAGTCAACGAAACGAGACAACGACAACAACTTCATGTGTATGGATTTTTTGTACCAACTGCGTCTTCTTCTTTGTTCGCTCTTGTTGTTGTCGTGGCTGTGCACATTTTTTGATGGACAGAACAATGAGAAAAGGGGTGGAATCGGCAAACAACTCACAGCACTAATACCAATGCACAATATCTACGCCATATCAGTGTGTGTGAGTGTATGTATAACGATATGAATTTCGATTTGCATTTTACGAGCTCTGAGCAATACGGCAACAGCAAAACAGAATCGACGAAAATGTCGACCGAGGGCAACATAAAAATTGATGGATTCTTCTTCAACGCGTCCACCACAACAACAACAAGAACAACAACAACAACAACGACAAGAACGGCAAAACGAGGATGGGCCACAGCAATTCCAACAGAGAGGTGGAGTGTTGTCTTTTTTTTGCAATTCGCTTAGCTGCCCGTGCAGCAGTGGTCGCAATAATAGAAGCACTTGAATATAATGAATAATTAAAATAGTTTTTAATTGTTTTGAGTTATTGAGGCCGCTATTTTTCATATCTAAAACTATAAATTGTTAATGTATATTATTCTCCAACGCTTTTCGTCTTCATAATACGACTTCATCGGATACTCTCTGATTTTATTTATTTTAATATAACATTAATTGCAATTTTATGTTCCTATACACAATTTATTTTAAAATATGAATTTATTATTAATTTTTAATTGTTTTTAGTTGCTTGGTCATATAATAAAATATAAAGCTTTATTATTTGTTAGATCACACATTTGCGGCATCTTTGATTGATTTATCAACTAATTGACTTAAAGATATAATGCAACTTAAAGAAATGATTAGAAATAAATAAATGAACTGCTTGCAATTATCAATTGTGTTATTATGGTTAGTCACTAAAAATCGTACAGAATTTACAGTATAACAACTCTTGTGCTGCAGTATAGCACCAGCTGTTCTGTAGCTTAACAGCTTTAATGTTAACTATGGTAATTATTTGCTTTTTGTGCTGCGAATCAATATTGTTTACGTAAAATCGCAGCCATAAATAAATGCATTGTTACATAACTTTTAATAAAACTTGTCTATTTGACGTCATTTAATTGATTTTACACTGTTATATTAACAAGTGCTGTTATTTAATTGTCGCTAATTGTTTTTGCGAGCTTCTCTCTATTTGCTGCTGCTGCTGCTTCTTCCTCTTTTGCTTTTGCTTTTTCAGCTTACTTTGTGCTCGCATTGGTGTATGTCTCTGTGTGTTTGTGTGTGTGTGTGTGTGTGTGTGTGTGTGCTGTGAGTTTTGTTCGAGCGCATTGAGCTGTCAACTTCATGTCTCAGCAACATTTCGTTTTCGTTTGTTTTGTTGTTGCTGTTGCTGCTGATGTTGCTGATGCTGCTGCTTGGCTTTGTTGGTGATGGAATCTGGCAACACGAAGCAGCAGCCAGCAGAGCGAATGCTGATGCTGGCTGGCAGTCAACTACCAATCAGGTCGGTTGCCTTTGCTGCTGCCCCTTGCCAAAGGATTTCACGTGCACTACAAACACACACACATACACATACAGACAAAATGGCAGACGTCTTGCTCAAGTGCCCGGGTTGCAACCTGTATCTGCATTTGTATCTCTGTCTCTCACACACATACACACACAGATCTCGCCGCCTAATTGAGTCACTTGAATATGCAATTTTTCAAATGCACTTTGCCTCTGCTTTGCCTCTGCTTTGCCTGCTAATGAAAAATCGACCACATCACAACATCGTTAAGAGCAGTAGCTCGTGGGTTGTGGAAGGGGAAGAGCCATGGCCCTACCCGGGTCATGATATGATTTAATTAGGAGTTTCCACGCGCAATTAATCTTGAGCCTTTTTTGAGGCAGGCAATCGAAATGCAGCACTTGAAGAAGATGCAAAGAAGTTGACGTTCATACGAGCAACGAAATTGAGAAAATGATTGAAAAACGATCAATAATATTGAAATTACATACGTTTCATATACACTGCACACAGATACTGGCTTTGTGAAAGCTTAAAGCTCTGTCGTGTGGCAAAAAAGCTTTTGACAAAAAGTGCACTAATACATGCGCTTTTACTAATACACACAAGTAATTGCGTTTTCTTGGGCTGATTAAACTGTCATTTATCTAATTCCATTTCTAGTTTTAATCATAAGTGTACTTTATTACGTATTTTTAAATTTTTTTTTTTTTTGTGATTTTTCCTAATGATACAAGCTTAAACGATTTATTTAAGACACTAATCTCTATAATATTATTATTTAATGATTAAAATACCTTATATATTTTAGAATATAAAATTTAAATTTAAAAAATTACTTATGATCGTTAAGCAAACAAATTAAGCTAATTTCATATTTAGAGCACATAACAAAGGGCGTAGCAACGCGCGCGCCGTTTCAATCGGTAAAGTATAAAATCCTTTGTGTTTTTTACATCCCAATATCACATATGTTTTTTTCTTTCTCCTCATCATGATATTCACCCGTATAAACGACTCTACTAACGCCTACGCCTGCTGACTACCCCAGACTTCATACGGGTACCTGTTTCTGCTTCATTGAGTGTGGCACTCAACTAAAAAGTAAAAAAAAAAATTTCTCTTCTTTTACTCGTGTCTCGTTTTTATATTCAGGTTCTTTCTCCTAGCTAACATCTGACATTTCAATTATATTGAAGGAAGAAAACTCGGGACACATGTTGTAACGACCTTTCCTTCGTCTTCGTCTTCATCTTTGCATCTTTGACTGTGTGACGTTGTGAGATTAATGCGCCAATTGTTCCCTTCATCATTTCCCCATTTCCATTTTCATTTCCATTTTCCCCCCTCACACTTGAGAAACCGCCCGCGCCGTTGAGCGTCCGATAATAATGCAATTACTATTTGAAAAATTATGTCTGACAGTTTTGAATTTGTCATGGTATTTATCAAAGTCGTCTCAGGCCGCTCCAAGCTGTCCCTGCCGGAGCTGAAGATGAAGCTGGAGCCTCCATATGCTGCCGATGTCTTTTACGTTGCAATCTTTTGGTAAATAAAAAATTAACATGTCACTTTCATCGCAGGTAAATCAGTTAGTTCTTCTTTTTATGGCTGAAAGGATTTATCCATGAGCATCTTTGGCTGCATCTTCATCTTAAGTCTTCAAGGTTAACTTTTGAATATCAACGCTACAAAAGACATATTAATAGCTCTATTAATTCAACGATAAGAGCAACAACATATTTTTCAACTCTGTCGAGCAGTTTTAATTCAGTTGTATTAAGGATTTGGGAACAGACGTTGAAGCGGGTAATTTGTTAAGTTAGAGTAGAATGATATTGGTCCTGATATCTTTAAAAAACTGTAACTGGTTTTTAAAGTTGTATTTAAACTAGGTACAGTCGGGTAAAAAGATGAAACTTGGTAACTTGTTAAAGAGTTCAGTTTAATTTTGTTTTATTAACTATTGCTGAAAATATATACAAAAATATTTTAGGTCGAAAAGTTGGCTACGTTTAAGGGGTATATTAAATTTATACTTTGTATGCTCAAATTATGTTTTATCAAATTATATTTCATATTTCTACGAACCTAAATCACTATTAATTGCAATTGTATTAATTATTAGTTCAAATTTCCATGGCTGCTATGTATGTGTAAGCAATAATTAAACACACAAGAGTGTTCTATTTGAAAAGATGATTTAATTACCTTTAATTTTATATAAAAATATTCCCAATTTCCATATAAAAACAACTCTAAAAACAAATCATATTAGACCACTTAATTACTACACGAAAATTTGATGACCATTATTAATTGATTTGGCAGTTAAAAAATTCTTTAAAAATTCCAAAAATTAATTTGGCAACTAATTTGCGAATATTTATTATTTTCGTAACCATAATGGATTTAAAATAACATTTAAACATTTATTTTCCTGATTTTGCAACAATTTTTAACAATGGTATGGAGCGACACATTTTTGAATTTAATTGCAAAAAAAAGTGTAGCTCTACATTTAAATATTTTCAAATCAACGGAACTAGGAAATGTAAAATTTTTAAATAATTATGGGAACAACAATATAAAAGCGTTTTGGAAATATTATTAAGACAGATTGTAGTGGATCCATGCGAGATATTTCAGTTCAGTTGTCGAAAAGTTAATTTTAAATTAAATTTAATTATATTTATTGAAAACGTAATTAAATCGAAGTATGTTATAATTGCCATAAGGTTTAAAATGCTAAAAATAATAAGTGTTAGATAATAAATTTATATTTGTACTTGTTGTGCTGGAAAACCCAATAAATAATAAGTAAATAAAGAAATAAATAAAAAATGTATATACTAATTATGCAGAAAATTGTTGAATATAACTTTAAGTATTTTATACATATATATATATATATATATATATATATTTATCACAATATTATACAAACATTGCTTTTAAAAATGTTAAACATGTGCAGTTAAGGAAAAAATACACAAATCCATTATTCTAACCCTACCTCCCAGTTGAGCCATGCAAATGACAGGCTGGTATATAAAGGAAAAAACAAAAACCTTTAATTTATTTACACAATTTGAATGACGTGAAATATGAATATTTTTTTCAAATGCACAACAACAACAATAAGAACAACAATAATCTAAAGCCCCACAACGTGCAACATCATCTAAAAACCTGTGACGCAATAAAATAGAATTAATGGAACCGGAATTATGCGACTGATGTGATGTACTGTAAATAGCTGGGGGAGTTACGAATGGAACCAGTATCAGGAACCAGGACGACATCATGTGTGTGTGTGTGTGTGTGTGTGTGTGTGTGTGTGTGTCTGTCGCATCTAATATTAATAAATATCTTCAATCTGCTGTCAGAGAGTGCAAAATAGTTATAGCTGCGATATGCAATTAAAATATAGCTAAAAATGAAATGAGAAAAAAGTCGAAGGGCGGAGGAGAGCGCAAATATCCCCTGACAGGTAATAAAAGTAATTTATGCGCACTAAGGGTTGTAAATGCGACGCCAGGACACAGGACACAGGACAATGCGACTGGCAGCTCGTTTATGCTGAATGACGTTGACACCGACTGTGGCAGCAGCAGAGCCAGTGGCAGAGGCAGAGTCAGAAAACTCTCCATTCAACTTATATGTATACGTTCTATAATTCATATTCGCTATCAAAGATCACAAATCAAATTATTATGCCATGTGATGGCCGCATACACAAACACAGTAATGGCAACTGGAACAGAGACGGAGATGGAGATGAAAAATAGGGGGCAGGGACACACGGGACAGTCACCACCAGCGGGAGCAAAAAAAAAAAAAAATACTGAATTATATAGATATAATCTAACGGACACCGAAGTTTATATGCTCTAATTTAGACAGAAGTGAAGTATGATATATAATGTATAAAATATAGTTTTATTTTTTAAAAACGATTATACAAACTTTACCTTAACCTTAAACTATAAGTTTTAATCGAAATTATTTAAAGACTATTTGAAAACTTGTTTCTAATTCTAGCAATATTTTTCAAGAACTCTTGTTTTGTAATTTAATTATTTTCTTTTTATTGAATCCACCTGCTGCAAGATAAAAGTATTAAAACCGAATTATTCAATTGATTCTTTGGAATTTGTGATAAGAAAATAATTAAGAAATTATTTTGTACTAATAAAAAAATTATTCTGAAATCAGATATTTAATACATTTTTTTATAATAGCTATTGAAGTTCACAGTAAATATAAAATATGAAAGATCAAAATATAATTAAGTTATTTGGTTAGAAAATGCTTTAAATTATTATTTTGTGTATCAGATAAATTTAAAGCTTAACCACATTAATATTAATTTATAAAAAACTAATTTTATAAGATCAAAAATCAAAATTATCATTTAAGTCAATATATGTTATCTAGACTGTTCATTGAAAAACACATAAATCAACTTCAGATTAATATTATTCCTTATTCTAAGTATTACAATAAATTTTTTAATCAGAAATTAATTACAAATTTATATGTTATGTATATTTATATGGCAAGACATTAAAAATATTTTTTTCGATAGAAAATTTAATTCAATATTGAATATATCAAAAAGTGAAGTTCCAGTTAAGAACACGAAACAAATTCAGAAACATTTTAAAATACTCTTATATCTCATATACTGCCTTGAGGCTTGCACAATTTCTGACAACAAAATAAAAAACTGTGATTCCAACTTGACAACTGCTTAAATACCCTTCAAAAATTTGATCCTGTGCATGCCGAATGCTCATTTGCGCCCCATGATAACAGTTGAGCTAAAAGCCGTGTAAAATAACTAAGTAGTATGAGTTGTGGGCAAAATTATATTATATATAAAAAAAAAACCAGAAACCCGTCAAGTTGCGTTGTCTGCCAAAGCGAAGGATACAAATACAGAACGCAAAGGATATTATTTTTATGATATCTGTGTCCAATCTCTTGATTTATTCGGCCGCACGAATCAGAATTATTTTATTCGACGACTGCAGCCGACTGCCATTTTGTTTTTATATTTTGGCCTATGTCCTTTTTTTTGAACTCGTCCTTTTTGCGTTTAATTTCATACAATTGAGTGATTTATTCGTGTCACAAAATAAAAAAGAATTATGACTCGAAATGCTCAACACAAAATAAGGGTCGCTTTTTCGTATTTTTGTATTTTCGTATTTTTCCTACAGTCAAGAAAATGCTCATGGTGGTTGCAAATGACTTTTTTGTTTTTATTTTTGTATTTCTTTTTTTTTCCAACATCATCGTCGCAAGTCGAACTCAGCCCTCGCATCCTGCGTGGCTTCGGCCGTTGCCCTGCACCCCGCCCCACCGTCCTCGTTGTGTTAAGGATTCGGTAGCTCGGGGTTCGTAGCTCTCTTCTTCGTCTTGACTGACTGACAGACTGTCAGGACGCGTCGTCGTCGTCGTCGTTGTTACTCGTACTCTTCTCTCTCGTCGTCGGCCATGATGGAATGGAAATTGTGACACTGTGTGTGTGTATTAGTATGTGTGTGTGTGTGTGCGTGTGGGGTTGTTGCTGGGATGGCTGTCCAAGTTGATGGCTTCTCTTTCCCACTTGTGTGTGCTTTAAAAGAAAACTCAGCTAAGTGCTCGACATTTCTATGTGTGTGTGTGTGTGTGTGTGTGTGTGGGGGCAATTTTCCACGAGTTGATGCGGGTTTTTCATTAAAAAGTTTCTGCGTTAATTTTGACAAAATCCAAATGTTTCGTATGTTAACAAAAAAAATAAAAAAAAATAATAATATAAAATTGGTCAATGTTGAAAGTTTCGATTATCTGCCTTGATGTGATTTCAAGAAAATGAAAAGCATTGAAAATTTTTGGAAACTGAAATTTCCAAAGAACATCAATATATATAATGCGAAATATGATTAAAATGTATTTGGTCTAAAATACATAGTTAATCAAGTACAAACCTATATTAAAATGAATTTAAAATTGATTAAAATAAATACATATTATAAATTAATGCTGGTATACAGTGGCGTTCGCCGTATTTATTAAGGGGGATTAGGGTAAAAAAAAATGTTTTTTAATAGTTTTATTCTTAAAATGGATTAACCTGAGTGTTTGGTCGCCAACTTTATTGTCAGTATTACTCTCAACTTACAAAGTTCAAGGAAGATTTAACCCCCAAATTTAATTTTAATTTCAGTTTATAATAATTAATAATTTGTAAAATCTGACCTAGTTTGATCAGAATTTGACCACTTTATTATATAACTGCTATATGAGCAATCTGCTGATAAAAGAATTCTGCATTTTTTTTTTTTTATTAATGATAAAGTTACCGTGCATTCTCTATGAAAAACTTTCTGTTTTTTAATATATGGAAGTTCGAAGTGCTTTTATGATGTAGACAAGCTGAAAAAATTTCATCAAAATCGGATCAATATATCTTTTAGTTGCTTTGGGAGCAATCGGATAAATATTGATATTTTTTAAAAGATCAGTGCAAGGGTAAATAGTTTTGAAATGCCGAAAACTTAGGTTGTAATAAAATAATTGAATTCTCTTGCAGCAAAATTGTAATTCCCAAGACATAAAAATATTATAAATATTAAGTAAATTTGTAAGCCTTTAAATAAAATAAAACATAATTTTTATATATCTTTAATATATAGTGTTTAACAACTGATTGAATTTTCATATTTTCAATTAATTTATATATTAAATAATCTTTCAATTGGCTTTATTTGAAAGCTTTACTTCCATACAGACTATGTTCATTCTCATACTATTCTGCATTTTCATTTAAGACAAATTTAAAATTCCATTTTAGATATTCTAAAAAAACTCTATCCAACTGATTACAGACTTATAATTAACACGACCTGCTCGACCTGTCAGCGGCCAACTAGAAATACCAAAAATTATGACTAATAACTTAAAATTACAACAAATTAAACAGCAGATGGGGAAATGCATTTAAAAAAACAATATATATATATATACGTTTACATTTATTAAATTGTATGTGGGAATGAGAGAACCATTAAAAATGCCGCCAAGGAAAAGTCTCATGGTTGGAAAACCATAAATTTGATAATTGACTTTCTACGATGGATAGAAGGAAAAACCATGGCTTACATAATCGAAGAAAACGCATAAATCTCTGTGAACCCGAAAAAAGAAAACAGAGATCGTAAATGAAGGCGGGAAAGAGATCGAGATAGTTATAGCGCTTAGAAGTCAACGGAAATGTGCGTCATAAAAATATTAAAAATTTTCAAAAAAAAAAAAAAAGATTAAATGCGTTTCTGGAGTGCGACGAAAAACGCACTGGGCGTCTTTAGATAAAAGACGACGACCGTCTTTCCAAGTTCGTAGAGTATTTCTTATTTCGTATTTCGTTCCAGTGCATTAGATGCTCGATGGCATTTCAATAGGCTGTCAAGGTCATAAATCTCGTAGATGCTCTCTCGTTCGCTCCTGCATATATCATTATGATCATAATTTTCATATTTTAACAAAAGCAGCTGCGCCTGCGCAAATGTATCTGACGGATACTCAGCGAGATCGTTTTTCGTTCTGCCAAATTAAAGGAAGAGTGTTTGTGTGATTTATGTTGTCCTTGTGTTATTGTCAACTGTTAAACGGTGACAGTGCATCGAGCCGTGTCCTGTCTGCCTCTGACTGTTTGGTATTTCGTAAATTTGCCTAATTTACTACAGCCTGCTGCTCCTGACGCTGCTGCCGTTGCATCCTGCTGAGGATGCGGCAGGGGTTCCTTCGGCATGGCCACCCGGCGTTACACTTTCTTTCGTATCTTTCTTTTCCAAACTCAATATATATATATATTGCCCAACAAAATTATGAACTCCTTTCTGGTTCTATTTTCGCTGGAACTTCAAGCCATCGATCCGTCCCGTCCGCCCGCTTCGCTTGTAAATCACTCAATTTTTGACATTTCTTTCTATTTTTCTTCCTATATATATATATATATTTTTTTTTTTTAAATTGCGTGACATTGTTTTATTGCCAGCATGTGTGTGTGCGTGTGTGTGTAGTTTTTCATCATGGAGGCCATTTCATTAGATGAAACGCCATGTTGCCATGTTTTCATTATTATCATCATCGTATGATTCCTGCAGCCCTGGCTCCCAAAAATAACCCCGACCCCTCCTGGCCACAAAAACTATGCCGCTGGCACTTTGAGGTGGATTTTTACTGTCAAAACTTGATTAGTTGCTTTTGATTTTATTTTTCGTTTGCCCCTTTCCTTCATTTCCTTCTCATTCTCACTCAGCTCACCAACAATTCCGCCCATCATAAATCTAACGAAGGGGTTGCTTTTCTGTGACATGAAAAGTATGCCCCCATACTTGGCATATATATATATATATATATATATATATATATATTATATTCTGTCATTGTGGCAGAGTTTCTGGAGTTACTTTGGAAGGTTTGTCAAAACTTCACTGAAGGCTTAAGTATGCAAAAGTTTACTAAAAGCTTCAAATGTTTAAGTTATGTTGAGGCATTTCATAAGGATATTTCTCAAGTTTTCGATTGAAATTTGATTTAGTTAATTTTAGTAAATATCAATATTGATTATATTCTTTTTCTCTAAAAATCTTTTTTAATTAATATACTTATTATCTTTAATCATATATTTCAATTAATTAAACTTGTTGTCAAGATCATAATGAAGGGAGCAAGGTAAGAGCTTATTGATTTTGGAACAAAAATCACAGTCATACGTATTTTTTCAAATAAGATATTATTATTTTTTAAATTAATACAAGTAAGGTTATATTAAATGAACATAGCGTTCTTTGCATAAATTTTTTTGGGATGGAGGGTGTAACAACGCTCGCCGGGTACACTAGTATAATATACTTATTATATTTAATTTTATATTTCAATTAATACAACTTCTTATCTTAAATTTTGAATACAAATTGCTTGCTCGACGTCAAGTTTTTAATTAAATTTTGCCGATTAGCTATTATAATTTTAAATATTTAGTAAACTAATTTTGATTTTTCTTAAAATAAATTGCTACAGCACAATCTGTAATAAAGATCAATCTGTAGCTGTATTTCTACAATAGAATAGCTGCTTTAATTTGTTAACTGATCCAAATAGAAAACACTTTACCTTTGTCCAACAAATTATATGCAAATTTTGAGAGTTCAGTTTCGATTATTTCAAATGCATAGTTTACAAAAGAATTTTCCAAATTTGATCACAATTTTTATAAGACTAAGGCCTGTAAGAACATTTATCGGAAACGCTAATCAGCCAAAGCTACCAAGAGACATTGAAGGCAATTAACTAAATCCACAAGGAAGAGAAAGCCAAGGGAAAGGAGAAGTAAATGGAAACCACCCTAAGATACATTGGGTGTATTGGTTTCTGTTCTGTTCTTTTTTTTATGTTGTGTTCCTGGTTGGCATTAAAATATAATTGCGACTATTTAATGCCATTAAAGTCACTCTGGCGATTAATGACTAATGGAGTTTTGGACCAGGGGATTGTGTGTGTGTGTGTGTGGGTGTGTGGGAGGGTGAATACAAAGCAGAGAAAGTGAAACTGGACAACAGACGGTCAGCGGTGGGCAGAGCTTGTGCCTGGGATTGATAGAATGATTTAATGTCGCCAATATAAATGGACGTGCGACCCATTCGAAATGCACGACCCGCATGGAACATGGAATACACGCACAGATACATTTAGAGCTCTAGCTACAGCTAAAGATACAGATACGCGGCCCAAGATGGCCGCCCATTTGGATTCGTTCATCGCATGCTCAAATGACATTTAATGTGTCAAATAAGGGTTACTCCCACCCCCCAAAAAAACCCCGTCGGCCTGTCATCATCATCCACTTTCTCGGCTGGGCTGGCTGGCAGCGTTTTATGTGAAATTGATATCCGTTCGAAAGGCAGACATCATGAAATGTATCTGAAAGGGAGTCAGAGTAGTAGATACAGATACATATGTACGAGTATATCTCTTGGTATGCGTGTGCGTGTGCGTACATAAATCTGTCAGTTTGCTTTCTTTTTTGTCACTGCGCCTGTCAATTCACACAAAAATTATGATCCTGAAAAGTAGATTATCCTTGATTTATCGCCGCATCATTCGAAAGTTGAAAGCGAGCAATGAAATTGCGTTCTACACACACATGTACATATGTATCTTTGTATCTTTTGTTGCCAGCATGTGTCGTCATTCGTTTCTGTCCCGTCCCTCTCTCTCTACTCTGAATTCCATCTACGCACACAGACACACACTTTATTTGTTGACATTTCTCTCTTGTTTCGCCTTGTCCGTCTGCCTTTCTAGGCCCTTTCTTTCTTTCACCCTCCTTGGCTCTTAATGTAATGTCCTGGGCCTACGTCATCCGCCTTTTAGAACTCACAGATAACAGCACGTCAAATCATTGTTCGCGTTTGAGTGAAAGTATCTGACGGATATCTCTGCATCCGCACATGCAAGTGCTCATCAAGGATAACACACAAACACACACACACACACATGCACACACTCAGTGATGATAATAAATAACATTAAATGTGCTTTTGTTTGAGCCAATTGAATTATGTGCGTGTGAATGCCTCGTTTCCATTCCCAATCTCAAATTCCAAATACCGAATCCCAAAACCCATTCTCCAGTTTTTTTTATATATTTTATTTGAAGCAGGGTCTCTAAGCAGTCTTTGACTGTATCTTGAATAAAACCAACCCAAGTTGCTGGTTGGTCAGTCAACATTTATTGCCTTACAAATTTCAAACTGAAATTAAATGTCGACTCTGCTCGTCCTTTAGAGTTATCACTGTGGCTTCTGTGACAATTTTGATGAAATTGTTTGTACTGGGTTTTACCTTTAAAAAAACGAGATGTCAGAGAAGACAAACTGGATCTCAAAACAGATCCTTGTTAATACCCAAAGGGATATGCATAAATTTGTAAGTGGTGTGTTATTTTTATGCCCATGAATATTTATGGATTGAAATTTTATGCTCAAACACTTTTTATTGAAAGTCGTATAAGAATTTCTTGAGATAACAATAATCATCTTATTTATAATTAAAAATAACATTTGTTCTATTAATAGCATAATTTTCTATCCATCTATTTAATTTTAATTCATTTTTTACTCACTCAACTTTGTGGTTGCTTGACATGCAATGCTGATCGTATATGAGACGACCCGCCTTATAAAGTCCCTACCAACTAAATGGCATTAAATTATACAATTTAATAGCTTCCGGTTTTGAGACATTCGCAATTTCAATCATCAGAGCTATTGGAAACATCGTTTTATACCCTGGCAAAGTTTAAAGCAAAAGCAAAAGCAAGAAAATAAAAAAAAGGAAAATATATTCGCATTTTGTAATAAATACGCTGTCAAGCCCGCATCGATTATGGACACTCACGGATGCACTCACATACACTCAAACATTTAAACACTCATACACTCACACTTATTCAGGGCCGGCTTATGGCAGCAGTGGCAGCAGCAACTTCAATAATGTGAGTCAATAAATCGCCAATCAAGCAATCATACACAATTTATTTCCCGTCATAATTATCAAGCTTTGTGTGTGTGCGTGTGTATCTGTGTTTATGTGCATGTGTATCTGTATCTGTGAGGAGTTGTTGGCCAGAGTGCAGCGTGTGATTATGACGCTGCCGTTGGACGCCCTGCAGCGGGATGACTGACTCCAAGTTGAAGTCCATGTTCCAAGTTTCATTTGCAGTTGAAGTTGTGGCAGAGACGACAGATGATGGGGGCAGGAGAGGGTAGAGACAGGGGTGTCTATAGGTTTAGGAACAGGGACAGTCGGCATCTTTAGCCGCTGCTGTGGCATTTGATTTGTGGCATAGACAGGCGTCGTTTCTCCAGCTCAAAAGCAAGCTAAAAGTCCAAGAATTATTTGATTCGTTTTTAGTTTTTATCATTTTTATTGCCAACATTCTTCTGTTGAGTCTCTATAGAGCTCCTCTTGACATTCCTCCAATAGCAGCTCCCTCACCTTGGTATTATTATTATTTCTTTTAATCGATTTTTTTCCCTGCTAATGTATTTTCATTTTTTCGGGTTTTGTGGCTGTTTAATTTAAATTTCGGCTTGAAATCTCTTTTGCCATTGTTTGGGTTTATTTTTTGGTTTTCGCCTAGTTCCCTATAGCTTCCAGCTTCATCATCAACTTCATCGTCATCTTGGCGGCATTTGTCATTGGTCAATAAATTCGATTGATTTATGCAGTCCGCGGCAATTTAAATCCCAGACGATTGGATCTTTGAGTTCTTACTGAAATTGAATTCTTACATTTTTATTTATTCGAATTGAAACTTGAAATGTTTTCGTTTCGTTTCGGCCTCAGACTGAGCCTGAGCATGTTGAGTTGTTTCTTATTATTGTTGTTTTTTTTTTGTTGAGTTTTCTTTAAAAACAGTTCACGGCTGGACGTCGAGAGTTCAAGAGTTCAACGTCTTTATGAATACATTTTCCATATTTATGGATTTGTATATTCGTTTTGAGCAGCTACAAATGAACTGGAATTGTTCTGGGTTTCAAATATTAATTTATTTTGATATGAGACTTTTAAATTATTGCACTGAAACTGGAATCGGTGACACTATCGATAGAATTGATATATTTTGATGGAAATTTGGATGCCATTGATATTAATTTTATAGCAAAAATATGGATAAATAGGCTTATTTTATTTATGTTTCTGAATGACAGTTTCTCTGAGGAAAAGCAGCTCCTTTGAACTATAAGATCCTTAATGATGTCGTTTATAAAAACTATGAAATTCAATTTAATTTTGATAACTTCCTAGTAAGTCAGTAATTGAAATATATTCATATTTAAATCAAAGCTTTATCTGGAAAGATTAAAATATTTATGCATATATTTATTTCCCGGAATGGAAATAACTTTTATTGTATTCATTATACAGCTTATTGATGTCTTTCATTAAGTCAATTGAGTAGCCAGTTTGCTGCCTCTTTTTGCTTACCAAAAAAAGAAACAGATTCCTATGCGAAATCAAGCACGTCGAGAGCTGCCCGAGAAGCCTTCACGACTTCATTAATTGCTGTAATTTTTCACAGAGCTGCAAAAAAAAAAATATATATGTATATAAAAAATAAAAAAAAAAAAATAATAAAAAATCGAATCCAGCGAATCCAAAAACCAAACATTTTCTCCATTAAGAAGCGCACAATAAAAATAAATCAATCAATAACACAAAATTAAACATAAAAATAAGAAAAAAATCAAAATAAACAAGTTCGCGCGCAGGAAGGGAAGGAGGGAAGCTACACTCATGTAGAGGCGAGTTATTGGTCGAATCAAAGACCAGAAAGAGACAGAATTATATAGCTAAGTAGTTGGTAGGAGCAGAACAAAGATAGTTTGGGGATATGGTATGGAGATATGGCCGTTGCAAGTGGGCATCATGATGAGGCATAACAGCGGGCAGCGTCAGCTCATTGGATCCTAATTCCGAATAACGAATTTAACCAATTTACTCAAATGCTAATTTATGGCCGATTGATGCGCAGGTAGTCTCGACTGAAGTTCGAACTACCAATCTACACCCAACTCCAGTCGTATCCACTCTACTCTGCCAGGCAGCGACACGCAATCAAATTGTGGCAGCATGGGCTCGGTGGATGCTGTTGCCTGCATGTTGCAAGGGGCAACACATCATTATCATCTTCGTTTTCGTCTTCGTCTTCGTTTTGGTTGCTCGTCGTCAACGTCAGTGGCAGCCATAAACATGGAAGCTGCACGCACACACACATGCACAGCTAAAGATACAGATACAGCTGCAGATACAGATACATTTAAAGATGCAGGCCACTTGTTGTGCCAGGCTACGTGACGTCGTTTTCCTCGCATGAATTACGACGAATCAACGCACAGCAGCAACAACAAATAACAATAAGTAAGTATTTTGTAATTTCAAAGCTCCTGACTCCAATATACTCTGTTTACAGACCTTTAAGCTATCAAGAATAATCCTTATGCCTTAAGGATCTTATTATAATATTTTATAAAGTGTTAAATGTATATTTTTGTTAAGAATAATGCCAAATAAATTGCTTTAAAGGTTAATAAGATATTGATTTTGTTGCGTGGAGCGTGGGATAGATACTTAGGGAGGTATTTCGACATTAATCAAAAATAAATATACAATAACATAACTTTAGCTTTAATAGTGTTGAAAATATGTTAATTTCTGCAGATATATGTAAACATAATTATAAACCTGTTCTACTCCGTTTTTAACCCTTTTATTATAGGGTATAACAACAACAACAACAATTTGACAGTTGAGCAACTGCTGCCATCATTGCCACCTTCGCCATGCCGCAGCGCAAGAAGCGCCAAAGGTGCACAGTGGGAGGCAGTGCATCTCTGCAGCTGTCCAAGAACCCCAGCCGGAACCTGAATATGGACATGGTTGGGCACATGGGCACATGGCTCCCATGCGGCGTTTAGCGTCCCAGTTGCCAGCGTACATAAATTTTGCAGACTCAGCCCATCGCCTCTCTGATTGCTGTTGATGATGCCCTCGTACTCAGGCTCGTATCTGACAGATACAATGCAATCAGATGTGATTCCATTGGGATCTGTTGATCTGCAGTCGGAAGCTAAAACTAGAAAGAACTAAACGCCAAATGAAAAGATTAACTATTGTACAAGTATATTATGCTCAATATAAATAAATATGGAATTAGCTTTGGCTTTATTTATGAATAATAAATGTTCAGACATATTTTTTACCATTGCAGAAAAATTAAATATTCTTATAAATACACGAGCTGGCTATAAAAATTCTATATAATGCCATAAAATAAATATGTTGGTAAACAAATTCTTTTGATTACCTTTATTAAACCACTTTGCAAATAATCTTATTAATGGTAATCAATTTTATTATTTTGCATATGATTTCCACACTTTTAATATGTTTACAATCTATAAGTAATTAGTTTATGAATGCTAATGTATCAAATATATTATATGTAATGACTTAATGAATCAAAGTCTGCAAAGAGTTATTATATTAAAGCCTAATTAATCTTGGATAAAAAGTGAAAGATATCATGAATTACAGAGTAAATAAAACGTGCTGCAAGTTAGAGATGCAAATGTATCTGCAAGTGTGCATTTTCATGGAGGCGCATTCAATGAGTGTTTCGAGTCGAGCCCGTCATTTAAGCATTCATTCACTTATGCACTCACATTGCAGTTGAAACTGTCAATTTATTATACGAAATATCCAGGCCCAGCCAGCCCAGTTAGTTGCATGCTACAAAGTTGGTCAACAGCAGACAATTGACTATCGCGAAGCTGTCGATGTTGCCCCTGATCCATGTGCACTTGAAACGGAAGGACAGGACGGGATAGGACGGGACAGAACGGGGCAGGGCAAGACAGGACAGGCAGCCTGACAACGACAGGGACAGGGATTGGGATCTGACTAAAAAGGCAGCCGCGGCGAGTGTCAAAAAACGCCACGAACCGATGAAAACTGGCACAGAGAGCCCACAGGCCTCAAAGCCTACAATGCAATTGCAACTGCAACTTGTGCAACGTGCAATGTGCCATGTGCAACGTGCAACAAGTTCCAGTTCCAGTTCCTGCTGCTGCTGCTGCCGCTGCGCTTTAATTGACAGCAACAAACATCGCGCGGGGGTAATGCCACCCACCCACACACAGATACAGATACAGACACACACGCACACACACACAGATAGACAAAGTATCTAGAGATTATTTCTGTGCGTTTCCCACAATTGATTCGGACAATGCGACCACAGCATCAAGCATCGGGATTGGGAACTGGGTTTCGGCTTGGGTTTGAGTATTTGGATTCTGGAACCGCAGACTTTGACGTTGTGGAGGCCTCAGTCGACTCTGGGCAAGGCTAAAGTGCAAATGGTTCTTGGGCTGCTTAATGTGAGCTGCGTGCGACTTTATAAGTTGTTTATATGTGTGTGAACAGACACCACACAAAAATGTCGAAATATAATATAATAAACCGGCATTAAGAAATATTTAAATTATTTACTAAAAATATATAAAATCCGTGACATAACTTAAAATTTTAATATTTTATATTTTTTAATAAGCGTTGTGAATTATAAATACATTTATTATTACTGCATATGAGTGACAAAACATCAGAAGCTGAATTATGTAAATTATATAGAATTTATTAACGAGAGTAATGATATAATAAAAATTATTTGAAAACATATACATATGCGTGCGTTGCTACGCTCTAGAACTAAAATAAAACAAAAACAAAATTTATCTTATTCTGCAATGTAGAATCTACACTGTCACAATGCTTGTAGCCTCCCGCTGAGTTTTTTATACAATTTTCAATTACGTATTCCACCCATTTTGTGAAATATTTTTGAGAACATTTTTTTAGACTTCTAATCTACACATAATCTACAATATTATATAAATTTACTGTTAAAATTGCACGTTCGTAGCCAATTAGTCAGTCAATTTGAACAGTTTGATATATATAGATGTATATATATTTTTTATTTAATATAATTTATTCTTGTACTTTTTTAACGTTTTAATAAATGTTTGCATAAAAAAAAGTTACTTAGTCTGTCGAAAATTTAAAACGCTTTAAGTTATTGAGGAATTATTTTGAACCCACTCTTTTAAATAAGGAAATCGAGATTTATATTAAAATTACAAAAACAAAGAGCTTTTGAATATATACGCTTAACGGTGTAGCTTCCATTTCTAGAAACCTTTAATTACAAATAGCTTTTATTTTGTGAATATTGATATATATTTATTTATAAATATATTTATGATAATATGTTAAATAAATTATGAAGATTCTTGTACTGTTATTAAGATTTTAATAGCTACAGCATTTTTCTATCAGGTCATGAAAATTATATACTATTCAGTATTTTTTTATATATGCACATTTGGTTTTAACAATACATACACTTTTTCAAACATTATATAATACTTTATTTTTAAGAAGAGAGAACTTTATTAAAATGTTTAAATATGCATATATTAGTACTGTCATATATTATAACTTTATTTTGCTTTTCGTTTCTGACAACTTTGTCGCCTGACTTTGGTCGTTTTAATGAAATGCATTTTAAAAGATTTTTTTTTTGTATATGTGTGCGTTTTATGCAACAGGTTGCCTTTGAGGCTGTGCCCGTTGTTCTTGTTGTTGCTTGTGCATTTAAAATGTGCTACCTCTGCTTGCCCCTTAAGACTCCATACCCGACTCCATGCTCCTCTGGATTGCCGCCTTCTTGGACGCTTTGATTTTATGGCATTCGTTTGTCGTTGGAGGCAGTTTGATGCATGTAACTTGTCGTGCATGAGATTTTTGAACATATTTAGCATTGGACGTGCAACATAATTCCCCAAAGTCATAAAAGAAAAAACAAAACAAAAAAAAAAGAAAAATTTGTGACGTGTTGTGTTGTAGGTTTTTTTTTTGTGTGCCGCATGTTGCAATGAACCAACAGCAACAGGGGAGTTTAAGGGGAGTGGCTGGCAGGTTTATTGTGCTTATGTTATTGAAAATGTGAGTAAATGTTGTTAGTAATTGTGTTTAAATTTTGGTTTATGCAAATCTGTTGTAAGCCATAACCAAGCCCAAAATTGTGTGTGCCTCGTAATGTAATTGATCTGGGAAGTTGTACTCAATTATTATTAAGGGGCAAGATAAACTACAGTGGAACTGCATTAAGTTGAATTTTGTATAGCTTAAAGCAAATTATGCTGTAATAAAAGAAAGATACATTAACTATAATTTTTAATTTATACATATCAGATCATTGAATAATATAGAAAGGCCCAAACTAAAATTAAGAGAGTTGAAATCAAAAAAGAAAATATTTAATTTTAGTATTATTTTGATTATACTAATTTTATATGTTCTTAAAAGAATTTAAGTAAATTTTAAAAATTTATAATTTTCTAAAAATATATAACATTTCTAAGAGGGTTAAAAAATATAATGCAAAAAGACAGATATAATTTATATAATAAAAAAAAATGCTTTTAAAATCCCTTAACAGAAAAAAACAAATCAAAAATATTTTTCTGAAATTCTAATCTATTTTTTGACTGATTTTAGTTGTAGTTGAAGAAGTTTGACTGTATTTTTTAACTGTGGGAATTTGTCAGCTCGACTTTATCAGCATTCGATTAGTGGCATTCAAATTGTGCAACACCCTTATAAGTGCTCTTTGCCGGAATGCTGGGAACCTTACTATAAAACTCTAGTTCTCTAGAGTTCCAGACTAAACAGTGACAAATGTAACTTAATTTTCAAGTGCCTCAAGTGCTGAGCCACAAGCAAAAACAGAATTTGAATTAGAATACGATTTTGAATTGAATTCGATTGGATTGTCGCCGCCGTGGCCTTTGATCTTGCCGAGAGTTATGAGCCCCTGACAGGAATAGGGATTTCAAAGGAAACTAACCAGAAACAGAACCAGAACCTGTAGAGTGTGATGATTACTTATGAAGTGAAACAAGTGCGCGGGGGCGTGTAATTTGTAATACATATTAATTGTCAAAGGAATTGAGGAAATGCGCAGCAATTCTTTTGAACTCAAGAGTTAATAAATTTTGTTATTTGTTTGTGAAATTTAAAAATTATTTTTTTTTCTTTTTTTGGGGCCCGCACTTTTGTTAAAAGAGCAAACAATTTGCCTGTGCGCCTGGCATTTATCTACCGGATACATTTTTATCTTTAGCACGCAACGCAATTATTGTTTGTCTGTGGCGGCATCAGAACAATTAAGAAATGAACTATCGCCAAGACGGCGACGGTAGAAACACATAGAGACCAGGTGGTTTCAGTATTTCAGTGTGGTTGGGTGGATCGTAAAATTCCCCCCCATAAAAGTAGCTGATATTTGCCCAAGATCTGTGATATGTGTAACTCGAGAGCCTCCCACAATGCATACACAAGCAATTTCGCAAGATTTTAGTTGATTTTCATTTTGGACATTTAATTAACAGAGTATTTATATCGAACAATGTTTATATTGGTTGGGTGATTACCTTTTATGATCGCCTTCCGCTTGCCATATTTACTGTTAGTTTAGAATTTCATAAAGCTTCCATAATTACCAATTTAATGGGTAGAATGTTCCACTTTATCGGAGGCGCAAAATATTTGCACATTGATCCAAAATGCAAACAATTCGCGATTTTGTAGCTAAACATTAGGCATGATTAATTAAATTATAATCATTGAAATATCAGGCAAGGTCAAATGATTTACAATGTTTGTAATTTTCAGTAAAATTCCTATTAACTGAAAATTATAGCTTGTAAATTAGTAAGAAATTTATAATTTATCCGCCTTACAAGTTTGTATAACTAAGTTTGACAAAGCGTAAATTTATTAATAAATCTTTTTTTAAGCAATAAATTTTTTTTTTTAAAGTCACTGAACTATCATTAACTATTGTTTGACATTGAAAGGCCATTGTTTGATACAAATTTCACGTTAAATATAAAAATCAAACTGGTTAAACAGCATTTCAAGTTGAAACACTAATATTTCATAACGGATTTAATACAATATTTATGAACCAAAAATCAACTGAAATTAAATAAAAATGCAATTATTAGTCAACGCCCAATTTTAATGCGTTTTTTTTGCGCTTTGGCTTGAAATATGCACAACAATTAATATACAATAAAAAGAGAAAAAAAAAATATCAACGGAACAGCAACAACTCGACCATTTGCATATGTGGCATGTTTCAATATAGTAGAATGCCAACTATAACAGCAACTGCAAAATAATAATAATAATAAAAAATAAAAAAAAATACAAAAATCAAATCGAATGAAAAACGATAAAAATCGCACAACTGTCGGAGGCCGCCGGAGGCCGAATGCAAATGCTTCGATTTGAAATGTTGCAACAATAATTGTCACAAATTGAACTCATGTCATGATTTGCGAGCTGAATGGTCAACAGTATTGCGAATAATGGAGGGATATTGATGGATACTATATGCTTCACAGAGAAATCGAGGGAGGGGGATAAATTCGATAGCATGACAGGTGCAATTTAGTCGAGGTCTAAGCCATAAAACAGTTGGCGTTTAAAGTTTGATTGGTAACATTTAATGAGAACAACTTTCGACACAATATTTCACAATGCAACGTGATGAATTTCGGTTCATGGTAAAAACCATAAAAAACCGTGAGTGTCAATGAAATACGTAAGTTTAATACGTAACTAATTTATTAGTTTATTCAAAACGTGATATTAATTGTTTAAATATGTATGTGTATTAGTATATGCGCATGTATTTGGGAGCTTTATTGTTAAAAGCTTTCCAATCGTATATAATGCTGGGATAAGCTTGAATAATGGCAGTATCCGTGTGAAATGTATGTGAGCTAAAATTACTTAATATTACTTTTTTTATTTCAATTATAACATAATCATTTTTAAAGAAATTTAAATAAGAATATTTAATATTAAAAGAATAATATACATTATATTTTATTGCATTACAATATTAATAAAATATGCTGTATTCTATTTATATATTATTGTTGAAATTAATTATATTTTATTGGGTAAATTTGAAATATTTAATACTTGTATTACAATCAAGTAAGTTTTTATAAAATTTATTATAGCTCTCTTTACTGTATTCGCCATGTGTATGTATATTATATTAGGTAATTGGAGACTCATGATTATATATATACAATTCGTTGCAGATTAATTGCTATAGTACCTAAATGCACTCGTATTTGAACAGAGTACCCCAAATATGTAGTTAACGTCTTGGTTTTTTTGTCAGGATTTTGTGTCGCACCTGTTGGCCAATTTGAAATGAGGTTATGAACCCAACTGTAGTTTCTCAACGTTGTTGCAATTGCAAGAAACTACAACAATAACAGCAAAATGCAGCGATGGCAAACGCATTTGGCCACCTTTTTAGCCGGTTTTCCATCATTTGGCCCCGTCGTCCTCTGCCATCCTCTGTCGCTTTTCCTTTTGTGGCCACCAAAGAACTCGTTGCACACCCAAAGCCAAAGCCAAAGACAGACAGACTCTGAGCCGGGCCAAATGGTTGGCCATGTGGCCGGCTGAAGCCGGAGCCGCAGCCGGAGCTCGAGTTGGAGCTTGGAGATTGATGTTTGCTGCCTCTGACATTTGTTTCGCGCTTGTGCTCAGCATTTGCTGTTCCACTCGCACTTGCTGTTGGCTAACAGAACCGGTTTATTAGCCACATTTTTTGTGCAGTGTGATTTAAACGATTTTTTGCATTCAAATGGACGCCCGAAGTCAAGCCCCAGACTGCAACTACAACATCTCCAACTTTAGCTCCATCTACAACAACTCCATGTCAGCGATTGTTTTTTTTTATTTTTATATTTTTTTTTTTCGATTTTGGTAGATTTACTGGATTTTCTACTGAGTTGAAAAATTGCACAGTTCGATCATGTAAACAAATTCATTAGCTTGCACAAATATTTTAATTATTTAACAAACATGTGCGAAAATTCACTGCACAAAATATGAATAAGCTGTGAAGTTATGCATGCTATTGTTTAAAGTTAAAGCTTCTGGTATTTATATAAAGATAACATCTTCAAAAATATTTTTAATATTTTATTGTAGACAAGTAAAATTTTATGTTTGCTTTAGTATCAGCATTTAATTCAATTAATCATACATGTTTATAGCAGCAAATAAATGAAATTTAAGAATTAACGCGTCTTATTAAAAATAAAATTTATAATTGTAGCGTTCTCTACAACAAATTAAAATTGTTTTTGGTAAACGCTAATTTAATAAATAGTTAGTATTTAGCTAGCTCGAGATCAAT
The DNA here is from genome assembly GCA_035043045.1 of Hirtodrosophila alboralis. Taxonomy (NCBI): domain Eukaryota; kingdom Metazoa; phylum Arthropoda; class Insecta; order Diptera; family Drosophilidae; genus Hirtodrosophila; species Hirtodrosophila alboralis. The sequence goes on from JAWNNH010000254.1 coordinate 55,271, forward strand.
TGATTTCATATAATTTAATTTAATTAACAATGGGACGGCCTTATTGTCTAGATATATAACTAAAACATATTTTTTTGTTGATTCTGTAAGAAATAAAACTAATACAATAAATCAAATTATACGAACAATTTATAAAAGTGCTGGTTTAAAAAGTTAAATTAATATTTATTTATGAAGTGGAGTTTTTATTTTGGATTACCTATTAAGAAAATATATTTCAAATGTTAATTACTAAATTAAGAATATTTAAGTTTTGAAATCATGAAAGTTAAGCTCTTTATGCGTATATTTGTGAATTAAGTAATTGTTTCTCATTTTAATATGATAATGCTTTTATTGTATACAAATCGTTCTCCTTCTCTTCGGTACATTTTATGAGAGAGTCTGTAAGAATATTAAAAGTTTATTGTTTATTCATTTATTTATTTTTTTTGTGGCTTGCCAATTTGTGTTAAACATATTGGTAAATAAATTTAAATACAAATAATAGAAAGTTTAATATTAGAAATAAAGTCGATTAAGCAGATGCAGCTTAAATTATCTTTAAAGCTTTCATAACACTTTTGAACTATATTTAAGGCTAGCATTATTTAAAATTTAATTCATAAAAGTTAATATAACTTATTTAAGGTTCAAATGAACTGGGTTGAATTCTTGACTTGAACCAATTTAAAATGAACAATTTTCAGCTTTTCCCTTTATGAGTGCTGTAGTACTCATACTCACACTCACACTCTACCGTATTGGCCATTTTAATTGACCATAAGGCAATGAGGTTGCCTCTGGCTCGCTACCGGCCTCAGGTTGTGGCAGGGGCAGGAGCTGGGGCAGGCGACAGTGAGCAGAAAATTCAACAGGTTAATTCGCGCGCGTTTTTGGCCAAGTGCGTTTTGTGTGGGGGGAAGAGGAAGTAGGGGAATTCGAAGACAAAAGCCAGGCCAGCTGCTCTGAAAGAGGGGGCGATTGTGATGGCGGGGGCGGAGGCGGAGGTGGAGGCGCTCATTGCAGGCCGGTGGGCGAAATGAGCAAAAGTGTCGGCCTTAAAAGGCAGCAGCGAAAAAGTTTTTTTTGAAAAACATGCAACTTCGCACATGGTGAAGGAGGCGGCGGAGGGGTAGGAGGAGGTGGCAGAGTAGAAGGAGGAAGCATTGAAATGTCCATTGGAACAATGAGCGGCCGTTGCCAAGCGACCAAATTGGCAACATGTTGAGGCCGACGCTGCTGCTGACCAGTTATGAGAGGGGTGAGGCGGAATAGAGGAGGGGAAAGGGGGCTGACTGTGCACATGAAGGTGTCATTTGTTGGTAACATGCATTTTCCGACTTGGCTACAAATCGCGGCGACAGCGGCGGCAACTGCAACATGCAACTGGCTACGCTGACGTCAACGGCGACTGCAACTGCGACGCTGACTGCGAGACTGAGACTGCGACTGGGCTCAGCTATCTAATGGCATTGCACAGTGGTTCAATATGCAATTAAAACTGCATTGAATTTAATTGAACAAGTGAGAGTGCTTTAGTCGACTATAGTACGGGACAATCTGTACCCAGTTTGAGATCCGCAGATATATATTCTCTTATAAATCATACACATCCAAATCAAGAAGTGCAAAGCAGTGTAAAGAGGTGCAAAGCAGTTCATGGCAAGTTTGGCTGCTTCAGTATAAATGAACAACTGTTTTCTTCAATAACTTCGGTGTTAATTACCTGATCGGGATGAAATTTGGACAGCATATTCAAATGAACATTTTAATTACGTTTGCCGAAAATCAAAACTACAGCTTTAAAATTGTAGCTATAAATCGATTCGATCGATTTGTGGTGATAATGAGGGGAGTGACGGAATTTTAAAATAAACTTCCTCTGCAAATAAACAATATCATGCCTCTTAATTTCACCTCAGACTGACAGACGGGCAGCTAGATCGACTCGACTATTGATCCTGCTTAAGAATATATATACTTTATATGGTCGGAGATGTCTCCTAATAATTGTTACATACATTTGCACAGTTTTACGGCCCCTTTTTACCCATTTTTATAGGTACAGGGTGTAAAAATGGTATGGGAAATTCAATAAACGGTATCTAGGTTCTAAAAAACAAAAATATAATGAAGTGGTTATTTGCTTTAATACTAAAAATGTTGAATTAGATCAGGTGTGTTTCCATTTTCTAAAGCTTATATATAAAAAGAAAGAGCAATTAAAAGTTTGTCCTCATCAGAAAAAATTTAAAAATTAACCTCTAAATTACCTGTATACATTATTGTTAATATTGTAATAAGTATAAATGAATTTCTAAATAAAAAACTAATAGTATTCAGATCATCTAACATATTTAAGGCGGAAAACTTGTTCAGATCGGAAATGAAATTTCCTTTGTTTATATTAATATTTTGAAAACGGAAGCAACAAGAATTAAAGCAAATATTTGAAGAATAACTTTTCTTTGTCAAAATTTGGAATGAGAAATATTTTATTTATACTCTTCTTTTAAAATAGCTTATTGATTTAACTGCAAATGCTGATTGATTTTTCTGTTTTTTAATTAGTTAAGTTTCAGTGTGCGTTGGTGGGAACACGAATTGGTAGGCCAGTTACTGGGTTACCTGGTGGTTACCTGTACTCTGTGTGTGTACCATGTACTGCTCGGTCCAGGCGAACATGTGTCTTGCAAATTAAACGCACATGTCGCTCTCTCGTCGGGCAACCTCCCCCCAACCCATGCTGCCTCTTCTTGCTCTTGACTTGGCTTGGGCCTGGTGGTAGCCACATGTGGCAAGGTAGTATTGGGGCCTGTGGCTTGAAACCGGCGTAAAAACATTTTCCGAAACACGTTTCGCTTTTGTATGGCAATTGTTTTGATTTTGTGCCTGTGCCCTTTCCTGTTGCCTGTTGCCTGTTGCAACTGTCGGCTGTCGGCTGTCGCCTGTCCGCTTTGTTGGCCACTCTCCTGTCAACTATATGGTTTCTTTTTTCTATCTAGTAAATGTTTTGTTTGGTTTTATTTTGCGTTTTGTTCAATTCTGACACATTTTAACAATTTATGAGGCGACCCCACCCCAAAGCCAGGACTTTGACAACTAAATTCAAAGCAATTCATACATCACCTGGTGGCCTCACAACACCCCACCAGATCCCCTAACCCCCCTTTGGGTGCACCTGTTTGAAAAGTGCGTGTGTCAAAGTGCGTGCGTGGCAAGGTGACATTTGCAGCTGCAACTCTATGTGTGTCTATGTGTGTGTGTGTGTATTGGCCACAACGGTATCCATGTCCCGTGTCTAGTCCTCTGACAGTTGTCAGGCTGCGCTTTGATAATTTCATTTTGGCCCACTGCCCGCTGTTGCAATTCAATTGAGTTGCAAATGCTTTCAGCTCTTGCCCCAATGTGGCAGCAGTTGTGTTAGGTTGCGTGATAAAGAAAAGTTCCACCTGAACTCTAAATAAAATATACTTTAATATAAATATAACTACTTTCTGAGTAGCTTGAAAATGACAATGATGTGTCTTAAACTGCGTTTCAAAGCCAGCTTTTAACTAAATTCAGAAGAACGATTAAATATTCGGGATTTTGCTTTTAATCATATGAAAGAAAAATTAAAAAAACATAAACTCAATCGAAAATGGAACAGACTATTATCAACTATTTTCCAAAAGTAATTTATCTAACTATATTTTTTTGATTCATTGTAGATATTATTAAATAAAATGTAAAAAATGTTAAATAATAAAAATAAAATATGTGCACTTTATAAGTTATTTTAAAATTAAATTACATAATGGTAAATTTGTTTACTCATTAAATAAATAAATTAATATTCTGGTAGATAAATAATAATAAAAAATACTATATTACGATTAAGCAAACAAAATAACCCGACAAAGAAATAATGAGAAATATATATACATAAATCGGTTAATTTTTAAGCTAGTCGTATAACTAAAAGTCCTGTTTCTATTTATATACTTTATAAAATTTCCAAATTTCCAAAAATATTCACAGAGTTAAGTTGATTTTTAACTCTACAAAACTTTATCCCAAAAAACTGCCCTCAACTTTTATAGCTTTTAAAATTCCCAACTCTCACCCAACTGCTTATCTCTGGCATTTCATCTAGATTATAAACCAAACTAACAAAATACACTAATCAAGCTGCATAAATAAAATAAAGCAAAAATGTTATATTTTATGGATAGCAACAATAGTCGTAAATTCATAATTTGTTGTGCTCGATTCGGCTGAAAGATCATTCGAACGATCCATCGATCGAACGACCTCTTTGAGTGACTTCCTTGTCCAGCGCGTAATTTACATAAATTGAAGATGAGAGATGAAACAAACCGAGAAAGCGTAGCCTAGACTGTGACCAGCCTGACCAATAGTAATAATAATAATAATAAAATATACCGTGGAGTCTTCAACTGGACAAACAAAATCAATTTTTGAAAAATTGTATATGCCGCCACAAGTTGGAAACCCAAGAGTTTCGAGTCTACAATCTTAAGTCAGACCCAGCAACTGTCATCGCACAAATGATTTGTATTTTTGTTTTGGTTATTTATGTTTCATAAATTATCGGATATATCTATAAGATATTAGATTCTTTTCCTATGTGTGTGTGTGTGAGCAGTCAACGGATGCCGCCGTTGGTTGCCGATCAAGATTTTATTTAAATGGAACTCATCAACGCTCATTTGGGTCTCCAACTCTGACTACGTCTCCGTCTCCGTCTCCGTCTCCGTCTCCGTCTCCGTCTTCATCTCCATCTCCGTCTCCAACATTCAACTTGGACAGACGATGATGAAGCTCTGTTGTCGTTTGCTTTTTGTCTCTGTTCGTCGGCGTCGTCTTGCAACGCCTTTTGTCTTAGGTTCCGAGCTTTAATTATAGAGGTTGCCCCGAATCCGAGTCCGAGTCCGCTGCCCCCCGCCCTCTGTCCCGTGCCTGGTTGCCACTTCCACACCCTGATGATGCCTTAATGTCAACTTTGTCGACATCGTCGTCTTTGCTGCTGTTTTTTCTTCTTCATTTTTTTGCTTTCCACACGATTCGTCTTTAATTAATGGATTTTGTCGTATTAAACTCATTAGTTTGCTTTCGGGGCATAATTTTAATTAATCACTCAAAATCCACGCACAGAGAGATATAGAGAAACGCGTTTGTTTCCCCCCTCTCTCACTATGTCATTGATTGGGATTGGCTATCAACTGTCTTTGCATACTAAACGAGCCAGAGCTACCTAAAAAAAAAAAATATTAAAAAAAATAAACAATTTAGAATGTTACAGTGGGTAGTTACAGACTAGAGTATACTCTGTTTTCAGTCTGTTTTCTAGCCAAAATTTACTTGATTCGAAACTTTTAAGAAGACTTTTAATTATCTTTATATTACGGTCTACCTCGGAAAGTGTGGAAAATATAGATTTTGTTTATTTATTTGTTTGAAAGGAGTTGGCTGAATTATCATTTTTGGTGGGGAAAACATTAAAAAAGATCATTAGTAGTTTCACAATTAATTTTCTGATTAATATAAAGGAATATAGTTTTTTTATTTTAAATTCCGGGGCTTAAAAAGACGATTTTCAAATTGTTTAAAAAAATTCTGTTGACAAAATTGCAATCACTCTAATATACTCTTCATTTACAATCAAAACAGAGTAATCTAAATAAAATACTCATATATACAAAAATCCATATTTAAATGCGCTCGAAAACGAATTAAAAATGCGTCGAGCTCGATGAGATCGACAGTTCGTTACTCAATTGGTTTTTAATTTCAAAATGAAATAAATCAAAATTAAGAAAACCCGAATAAAGCCAATACAAAAAGCTTTGCAAATTAACATTCGCCAGCTCGCCGCCATTCGATTTGATATATTAAACTCAAAATGTATATTTCATCATTAAAAACAGCGGGTAAACTTAATAAAAAAAACAAATCCAAAAAATATAAAAAACGAATGCTAAACGCGAAGAACGAACATATACGTATATATACATATATATAAAAAATATCAAAAAATGTTGAAAATGGAAACTAGTTTTACAGGTAAGCCAGTCTCAGTCTCGATGGGGCTCAAGATCCGATGAGATGCGAACAGACGAACAGATTCTCCGTCATCGTCATCATCATCGTCATTGTAATTGCCGGCCCGTTCTCACCTGGCTTGAATTCCGAGCTCAGCTCAGCTCAGATACAGATACGGCATCTCTCTCTCGTTCGTATGATAAATAACAAATCAAACGCTAAAATGTCGGTAATGTATGTGGCATGTCAGAGGCTTCGCTTATTTATGGCCTGGATCAATAAGAATAACGCCCCAATCAGTGACTATAAATTAACGCAAAGACAAAAAACAACTTCAAAAAAATAAAACAAAAAATAAGAATAAATAAATAAAATAAAATGTCGATGGTTGTGAATGTTTCATTGATTTTTATTTTATTTGTGTTGCTTTTAAAGCAGGCATTTTTATTTGATTTGAAAATGCTTGAAAATGATTTAGAAAATGTCGTTGACTTGTTATGTTCTGAAATGATATGAAAAATTAAAAATAAAGTGGTAAATACCATTATTGATATAAATATTATCAATATAAATTACCTTATATCAATAATGATAGACTATACAAATGGGTTAGTAATACTAAAAAAAAAGACTTAAAGAACAATTCAAAATTATATAAAACTATTTTGTATCATAAGTGAAGAATATATGTTGCTTTTAAACTATTAAAAAAAAGAAAATCTGATTATTTTTGAATTTTAAAACGGATTTCAATATCCAAACGATATATATGTATTTTTTATTTATTCATTTTTATACTTGTAACTAAACCGAGTTAAAATAAATATCCTACGCAGTTTTAATGTAACCTTAATATAATTAAATTGAAAATTAAAAAAAAAATATTTCTGTTATTAAACAATATTTTCCCATCTTCAATTTATTGTTACAGCTTCAGTGGAAAGTCTGTCTGCCTTCAGTATCCATTTAGAATGCAGTGTTAATTTGACTGAATTTTCTAGATCATCAGTCTACTTAACTGGCCACTTTATACACTAGCTGGAACTCTACATTTACTATTACCTACTATTTACCCCTATATGGACTTCGACTAACTGCCGTTTCGCTTGGTTCGGCCCACAAATCGAGTGTGAAATATATTCAAATTGCACCAGGAGCGATAATAAAAAAGAAAAAAAACATGAAAAAAAGGAGCCAAATGCAGCGGCAAACCGCAAGCCAAATAAAAACTAGTAAAAATACAAAAATGAAGATGTAAATTATAGCAAATGTGAAGCATTGAACGGTCAAAACAACAACATGGAAGGCGAGCCAAAGCCATTTCAAAATACCAGAGGCAGGTAATGCTATCAATCTACAACTTGTATCTAACAGATACATGCGAGCTGTGGCTAGAAAGAGAAGGCCTTGTAACTAGCAGATACATGCAAACTGTGGCCAGAAAGAGAGGGCTCTAGCCAAGTGCAGCTCGTTTCGGAAACACCCTCCGCTTGCAATGATTGATTGCTCATCATTTTTCATTCTTAATGAAAATGCACCCCGCTGGCAGGAGTTTGGTATGGCTTTGGCTTTGGCTTTGGCCCGGTTCGCTGCTCCCTGGTTGGCCAACTACAGAACTCCAAGTACATTCAGAGAAATATGTTTGTATCTTTGTCGGACTATCTGTCTGTCTGTCTGTCGGTCATACATACACACACACACACACACACACCTGAGCCAGACAGCCAGAAGGTGCAGAAGTTGCGATTATCGCGCGCATCTGACACGGCACTGGATGGAGGAGGAGGTGCTGTCGGGGGCGGTACATGCAAAAACTTGGCCAAATTCCACCTTGGCCGCCAACGGGCATAAAAATGGCTGCCAGCTGCGAAAGGTGAGTACGATGGCGTCCATATATCCATGGCCAGCTGCCTTCCTGTCTCTCTCCCTTTCAGCCTGCCTACTGCCATCCTGCCAATCAACTGTCAACTGCGCCATGCCTGTGTCATGCTATGCATCATCTTCTGGCAGTTATTAACCTTTGTCTCTCATTCCCTACCTTTCTCTTTCTCTCTCAATCTCTCTCTCTCTCTCTTCCCTACTCACTGTTTATCTGTTAGATACTTTTTGCTGATTTAGTAGCTTGGCATCGCGCAATTGCTGAAATTAAACAAACTCCACACAGTTCATGCAATTACCATTGCCAGGCACACCCAACAAATTGGTCGCTAACCATATTTTAATGATTTTCATTAGTAAGGAAAATTCCCATAAATTTTTTAAAATATGATAATAAAATTGTCAGATACTAATTACATAATCAGTTAAGTACATTTTATATATAGAACTTGCAAAATATTTATGATAGATTTTAGCTTTAAATTATGTAGATAGCTGCCAAAAAACAAAATATTCAATAGAGATCTTATTTTATTCATAATAAATTAGATCATAATTTAACTTTGTTAACATTTTATTTAAGTTATTTATTTTAAGTGGGTTATATCTTTATGTAGCTAATACTTACTTAAAACGGCATTACCATACTGAATTACTTGAGCTATTCAATGTATAGATCCAAGTATGTATTTAATAAGATCGGATTAGGAGATTGAATGTAGCTGAAAGAGATTTTAATAAATGTTTAAAAATTTTAAATAAATATACATATAATTATATATTTCCAATTATTTAAAAAAAAGGGGAAGAACATATTTCATAAGCTTATAGCATAAAATACTATATAGTAGCTTAAATTCCAAGTGGTTCTATAGATTTTAGAATGTAAGGATAATGTTTGAAATTGAACCAATTGTAAACTAATCCCAAATTCAAATTTTGTGCCAGAAATTCAGAAACAGACCTATAACTTGGTAGACTTTATATTCATAATATATATAGAGCCTGAGAACACCAAAGAGACAGATCGGATTACGTTCTTCGCCCTATAAATAAATAATAATGTTTTTGAAAACAATAAATTCAAAAATATATTGTACATATATCCAAAGTTTAGATTCTAAAGCAAATAACCCACTGATATTTCAAAGATATATATTTATTTTTAATAAACTTTCTAACAAACAACACCCTGTTTCCTTCTCCAAAAAATTTCTCTAAAGTAATCTGAAAAATATTAAAAGCATAAATTTTTGTATATTTCATAAATTAATTATAACATTAAATATTTTTCACATCGCATGAGTTGAAAACACAATTGTTGTATGAACAACTTTTTATGATTATATATATTTACGAAATTTAGTTCTTAAAACTAAAAAATATACCCATGTCTTATATAGTTTGTTTAAATTTTTATTAAAATTGTGAAATATCATAAAATTGCAAGCAGACAGTAAAAAAATTTGTTTTTCTGAGTAAAACTTGATTTTAAGGATATATACTTATTTATATAAATAGTGTTCATATATAACTATTTTTGGCAGATCAATAAATATGGTTTTATATTATTGTATATATATTTTTAAAATATTCTGTAGTTATTTTAATAGTCCTGTTTGGCCTGTTGTAAGTAATTGAAATTAAAGAAACTACTAGAGTATATATAGTATATATATTTTTGTATTTTTCTGTGTTGGATTGTTTCTGTGTGCAATTTATAAACATTTTCACTGAGCTTGGACGTTGACGGCGACAGCGACTGCGACGCTGGCGCAAAGGTCGACGTTGACGCCTGCGTGGCGGCCATTGTTGTTCTTGTAGTTGTTACTGTTGTTGGTGTTGGTGTTGCTAGTACAATTGTTGTTGTTGTTGTTGCTGTTGTTGCTGTTTCTGCTGCCAACGCGCATCATCATTAATCATTTTTATTTGCACGCCGCCGCATTTGTTGGCATTTTCTGTTTGAAATGCGCCCTGTCAAGCCAGGCTGATGGGGGAGGTGGTTGGGGTGTTGGTGGGTTGGTGGGTGGTGCCACCCTTGTCAACGGCAAGCCGAAAATTCCAGCAAGTTTGTCACATGCCTGACCAACAGAGTAAAAAAAAAGAGAAGCCAACCCAACCACCCACAAGGACACACACAGAGTGTGAGAGAGAGAGAGGGAGAGAGTGAGCCGGGCAGCCATCATCATCATCATCATCATCAGAGTAAACAACAAAACATGGACAGTAAATTGTAAGCGTCATAATGTAGCGAGCGGGAGAGCAACAACAACAACAAATAAGAGAAACAACAACAGCAACAAAATGTCGACGGCAACTGTATAAATTATTACATTGTGTACTCTTAGCGCACATAAAAATACATTAATAAATATTATTTATGTATATTCTGTATTCAGAATACTCGTACATTGCGCGACAGTAGATGCTTCTCCTGCTGCTTCTTCTTCGTCTTCATCTGCTTTCAGCAACTGCCATAATACAACGAGATGAGTTGTTTAATACACTGAGAGAGTGGCAGTGTTGGGTTGTCTACAGAGAAAGAAACTTAACTAAAGTTGATCAAGAAATTGATGGTTGAAATATACTAAAGATAAACTGAGTATGTGCTAAATTACACTGTGCAACAGCATTTTGTATCCCGAATTGCATATATGCAATATCGTTCGTTGATTTCGAAAAAAAAAATGTAAAACTATATTATTGAAACCGTTTTAAATAAATTAAATAAAAAAATCAAGTTTTCCGACTTTTCAAAGCGGTACCTTTCAATATTTGTTGTTTGCATTAAAATTGACCAATTTTAGAAAAAGCTATTTCTAAACAATTTTTACTTCAAAACTGAATATTTGGTTTTTTGTATCACTCTTTGGATCTGAAGGTTAACTTATTCTAAAATAAATAAAAAAAAACTTGATAATTATCAGACGACCATTAATAAATATATTTACCATTTTTGAAATAATCTAATATTAGATCCATAAACGAGCATTCAGAATGGAATTGGTAAAATGCAGAAGTTAATTCAAACAAGAAATTGAAGTTAATCATAAAATGAAAATGAGCATGGGAATATGTTAAAAATTATAGCTATAAAAGATATTGATGAAAAATTAAAGGTTTATTTATTTGTATATTTTTTAACAGATTAAAATTAAAGTAAATCACCTAAAAGTGAAACATTGTCAACATAGAGTTTGTGAGAATTTTAATAGACTAAAATGATGAAAATATTTTGAAAAAAATATGTATAAAAATAATTCTGTTATATTATGTGGATATATAAACTTTTTTAAAAATTCCAATATAATATAAATATATTATAATAATATATAGTATACTATAATATTTAATATAAATAATCTATTTTACAATAAAATAAAATATTATTTTCTTTATTATTTCCATCCACTTTAATTCAATTAAGCTCGTTACCCACAAAGTCAACATAAATTTCTCTCAGTGCAATATCATTGAAAAGTTGTACATAAAGTCTCATCTTCATTTCATATTTTTGACATTTGTTAAATCAAAAAAATGTATTTGGTTTCGTTTCGTTTTTGTTTATGTGTCATTTTTGCCGTTTGAATTTATTTGTTTGTTTGCCATTTCGCGCGAATGCAAATTTGGTAATTGTCTTTCTCTGCATGTGTGTGTGTGTGTGTGTGCGTGTGTGTTTTTATTTATTTAAGCAAAAAGAATTTATTTTATGGCAAATGGTGCTTAAATCGCAAATACTCCAATATGAGTTATATGCCAGCTATAAGTAATGAACACTTTCTCTAACGACTTTTGCCGTTTCAATTTCAAAAATCTTTTAGCTTGTAATTAATGAATATTGGCTCATAAAAATGTTTGAAATATGTTTGCATTTATTTATAATATTTTTTCTTTTGTAATATGCTTTTAGTTAATTAGTTTATGCCTGGCAAAAATTGTGATTTGAAATCAATATAAGCTAAATCTTCGAAGCTTTTTATAACAGACAAAACTTGCCACTGGCAATCAATGCCAGTCAGTTTGTCTGTCTGTCTGTATGTCTGGCTGTCTGTCAGTTTTAACTGTCAGTTTGTTTGTCTGTGTCCTGGCCATTCAATCTTGAGCTGTGTAGAAAGGCAATGGGCCATTAACTTGATATATGTGAGTTGGTCGCCTAATGATTGCCGAATTTCTAATTATACGCATAAGAAATTATATCTGTCAATAAATTTGCCACTGTGCGGCAGCCAAAGGGCGTACCAAAAAGGACGAAAAAGAAATCAGCAATGGCCATAATTCACTCACACAGGATTCCCACACACACACACATAGAGAGAGAGGACTAGCGTAAATCCTTCCACAACTGACAACGAAATGGCGCTCAGTGCTTATAAATGATGAGCCCAAGTCCAAGGCAGGCGCATAATGACCTAGGCCAGGACGTGGCTTCAACTGGGCGGGGCATGGAATATAGAGGAGCCAAAACCTAAAGAGAGAAGCAGAGGGGGGCAGGAAATATTTACCCGAATGACGCATAAAACAAATCCAAGCCAAAAGTAGTTCGGGCTGTGGACCTGGCCAAGGGTTGTTGGCCCAAAACTTGACGAACCTCGCTTGATGAGCCCCACAAAGCGGGGGGGGGCAGAGCAGGAGAAACTTTTGCTTTGGCCCTGTGCACGTCATCATTATCATCATCATCATCATCATATCATGAAGCACCAAGTTCAAACCATAGACGAAGTCGACGTGAAGCCCTCAAATTGAAGACACTTCTTGGAGCTGCTCCTTCCAGCCTGAAGCGGGGCAGGGCGGCTCGGGGTGGTCTGTTGGCCCATATATTTTCGCTCGTCTGACATTAACTGCTGCTATCGGCTTCCCTGCCCCCGTCGCCTGCCCTTGCCCGATGAATAGCTGGCCACCGCCTGCACAGCTCGAGCTAGCCTGTCCTGGCCTGGCATCATTACTGGCACTTCACGATTTATTGACAAACGGAGCAAACCGAGTCTTGAATCGCCCCAAAAATTTAGAATCGGCAAACGTCTTGGCTGCCAAAAGGATTGTTGAGAATGTGGGTGTCCTGTTCCTAGGAAAGCTATTCGGGGTGTGGTAAACTGATTCCATAGAGCCAACGCCATTTGTTTCTATGGCCCATTTTGTTGACGCTTTGGTTAGCAGTCAAAGGCGCAAATGATGTTTCTTAACAATGAAGTTTCCTTCAACACCAAGTGGCATTGGAATGTTGCAGCATTAATGTAGACCATTTACTTTGAAATAGAAAAAACACATTTCACACGACAACATTATTGAATTTTAGATTAATTTCTCAAACATATATCTAACAATTAATATTTTGGTTATTCAATTGCCCCTAGCAGCCTTGCATCATTGCAAGTTTGCAATAATAAGTGAACAGACGTTTACGTAGCAACTCTGCTAAGTCATCTGACTTGTGTTAACATTTTTGTAAAGTTTCGAAATGGGTATCATAATATTGATTAGAAATTTAGTTTGTTAGAGGTTAGTTCATTTTTTTTATCCTTTTCAATTAATTTTGAGTACACAATTAACAACACCCCGAGCACGTCCAATGACTACCTCCACTAACCATCTCTTTGTGGATTTTTCTGAGCTTAAGCATTTGAAGGATATACCTTAAGACCCTAGGTATTAAAAGTATTCAAGTTTTGGCACATCACTTTAAAATATCTCGCCAAGAACCCACTCCAAACAGCTCTACAAACAATAAATAAATAACACTCCACGTAGTTTTGTTGCAATTTGTGTGATGTGTGGGTTTTGCTGTGTGTGTGTGGGGCAAAAAAGTGGGTTGCCAACTGCTGCAGCTTCTGCTTCATCTTCAATTTCTTCTACAGCTACTCCACTTGGCTAATGTGACTACCGCAAATTCAGGCAATTTCGTCTCCAACGTCATTCACATCCTCCCCTGCCACAACTGAGCCGATGATTCATATGCCTCTGCCACATCGTCTAAGCTGCCTCTAATGTCTAACGACTGTTGTGTTGTGTTCCAGGAACTGTATGCCGGTGCCTGTGCCTGCCCAGCATCCATTCATTTGGTTGAGAGCGCCTTCGGCATATTTTTAATTGCCTAATTTTGCGACTTGAGTGATGGGCATTGCCTGCTCCGAGGGTTGTTGCTTCCTTCAAATGTCGTCGTTCAGCGTGATAAACGCGCAGCCCGTTTGGCATTTTAAAATTGTCGCCAAAAAACGGGCAACCATCCCCTGGCAACCCGTATCCGTACCCCTCACTCCAACCCGTACTCCTCCGGCTGCCTGCCTGGCAAGTGGCTTCATTTGCTGCCGTTGAAATATTTCTCCTCCCACATTGAAAAGCCGAGCGTTGTCACCAGCGCTCGCGGCAAATTATGGGACAATATTTTAGGCTAATGTTAATGTTTTCCCAAAAATTTTCTCATTGTGCCAGGAACCGTACTCCCCATCCACACATCCACCCGTCCACCCGCACACCCTGCACTTCCAACGCCTTCGGGCCAAATCCGTTAAATTATTGAGCTGAAGGTACTTTTCAATGCGGTTCGTTGGCTTGGGTCGCATTCAACTGAAGCTGCTTGGGTAGGGGTTAAATGAGCAGCGACACTTGTATTGTTGTTGTTCAGTTACTCCCTTTCTGCAGTTCTCCATTTCTCCGGTTCTTCAGTTTTTCAGCTTTCGCTATTCTTTATTTGTTGGCAGCGCAATTTCAAGTCGCTCAGGTTCTGTTAAATGTTTCGGAAAGGCAAAATGAATGAATCGCGAAAAGGCTTCGCGAATGAATTACTTTTTGAGTTGACAGTAAAAGAGTGAAGAGTGTTGGTTTGAAGAGGAAGATGTGAGAGGAAAGGACAGGGCAAATTATAGTCTATATTTAAGCAGATTAGCTGAATGGGAATGCTCTGGAGGGCAGGAGTCTATTGAGAGAAACTTTGACATTGAACTGAAGTTGAAAGTCCGATAGTATGGCGAATCGATACTATCGATGCACATTTAATCACAGATAATAATTGTCAACTGTATCATTTATTAAACTTAGACGAAATATATTTCCATTCGCCGCCACATTGTCACTGAAGTTGATTAATTTTCAAAGAGATTAATCGGAATAGAAAAATAATTCAAAAATTTTATAGATTAGGTAAAAATTATTTCTTCTTTTTCTCAGATACCTTTTGAAAGTTTTGTATATATATATATATATATATTTTTTTTTTTTTAAATGATTAACTAAACTAAATTAATCAAAACATTAAAGAGGAAACTTCCTATTGTTGAATTATAATACTATTAAAATAATATAATACTTTTTATTCTGGGACCGTAACTGTTATGATTTTAAAAATAAAAATTGCAATTTAATAATTTTTTTGAAATTAATTCATTTATTTTCCATTAATTTTAGATTTTTGTGAATAAAAATTACCAAAAATAAGATTTTTGGTGTTTTTATTTTTTTTAATTACTTTATTAGCTTATTATTATTAACTTATATTTTTTAAAATTTATTTTGTTGAAATTTTTTGCCATAACTCTATAACTACTCATTAACAGAATTATCTCCAAACTTATCTTCATCAACAATCTAATTTATTTTTTTTAAGACTTGAGTCAGATTTTCTCTATTGCGAAAGATCCCTTTATATTCATACAATATCCATTAATTAACTCTCTTAATCCCAACCATTATTCGCATTCAAATTCTTGCATTTAAAGAAAAACCCATCAAATGTGTTTTTTATTTAAGACTTGCAAAAGACATTGCACCAAATGATTGCACTACTCTTGATTTTTTTTTTTTTTTTTTGGCGTTTGGCGGCTATAACCATCACTCCTCACTCCTCAGTCTGTGAGTGTGTATGGCACACGTCTCTGAAAGATAAAGTCCCGTTGAAGGAAAACACCACACAAAAAACCTGAGCCCCCCAAAAAGCTCTAAATCTTGTGGCTACTACTACTACGTAGCTCGTCCAGCTCGATGTTGCCATTATTTTCACTAGCTGCTGGCTTGTCTCGAGCACCATAAAACACTTTAATAGTTCTTTATACCGCGCACAACCCTCTGAAGTAGAAGTCGGTGGAAGTCGTAGAACCCGCAGATGTCTAGGGGTAAAACCCAACACTGACTGACATTTTGCCAATGCTTTTCTTTTGGAGAGTTCACTCATTCTCATTCTCTCTCTTTCTCTGGCGACTTTTGCTGCGGGCTCGCGTTTTTCGGCGGGTTTTAAAATTATGGCAAGGCTGTCACTTCAATGGCGCAGAAGTAAAGCACCACCATCCAATAACCACCCAGTGGTGGTGCTGCTCCAGCTGCCCACCTGCTGCCTTGGGCCTCTTGGCTCAATTGTTTTTGTGTTTCGTCCTTCTTGTGCTCCTTGGATTTCTTTGGGGCTGCCTTCGCTTAATTTAGGACCAGACACTCGTTCAACTTTTTCCTTTTATTTTTATTTTTAATGATTTCTGCATAAGCCTTTGGGGACTAATTCATTGAAAGCGGCGCGCATATGCCTTGAGAAGCAACAAATTAACCCCTTCACCTGCTGATAGAGCAACCCTTAACCTTAACCCAGCCTCATCTCTCAGCCCTCATTCCTCATCCCTCATCCCTCAATTTTGGCAGCTTCCGGGCGCATTAAGTCAAGTGCTTAACCGCTTCAACACTTTGATTTGATTTTAGCCAAGGTTCAGCTATAGCTAGCTCGCTCGCGCTTAATCAATTGCCCCCACAACCCGCTCTCTATCTAGTTGCTGTTGCGAGCTGCGCGAATTTTCCGGCCACCCTCTCCCACCCTGCCGCAACCACGACCTTGTCACATGACACCTGCAACCTTTTGCGCGTCGATTTCCGTTTCCGCCGCCAGTTTTTTGGCTTTTTGCTCTTTTTCTCGCTTTTTCTCGCTCTGCATAACAATTTTTGATGCCTTTTGATCTTTGGCTGCTGTTGTTGGACTTGGCGTGTTTTTAAATTAAATCCTGGCACGCCCCCGTTTACCCCCCAACCACCTTTTGGGGCCACTGCTGTTGTCAGCATAATACGACAAAAAATTGCACGCTATGTTTGATGTTTAATTTTATTAAAGGATTTTTTGTTGTTGTTGTCAGAATCCAATTAAAATTAACCTGCGGCTTTGTTTGTCAAAAATACTTATTTGAGACATGCCCCGGCTACAACAATAATAATAACATCTAGAAAAACAACAAGTGTAAGCACGAAAAATAAAAACAAAAAACAAATAAAGTTTAAACGTTTTGTTTTTAAAGATTGAGGGATAATTTATAAATATGAAAAGTAGCATAAAGTGTTTGATTTAGAGTATAACATGAAAGGTTTTAATCAGTGTTATATTCAATCATAATTATTAAAATAAATTGTATAGAGTAAATTGCTCCGTTTAGAATCTAGAACTATCTTAAACATTCGTCAAGGATTGTTGCATAAAGGACTAACTTTCACTACAGTAGCCCAGTTTAAAAGGTTTTACCATGACAAACCTCATTGTTTCGGCACAGTTTACAATTTGAGTGATTTACGATGGAAAGCAACAAAGATCCTTATGCATAAGGATGTCAGCTGAGATCAGGCAAAGAACTCAAGGCATAACTGTAACAATTTATATCCCTTTTGGTAGCAGGCAACCAGGAAAACGAAAGTGAAATGTGCAGGCCATAAATCAGTGTCCGGTTCTGGGCCCTCTCACTTACCAAATTGCAATTGTTTTTTTTTTGGGCCAATATGGGTGTGCCGGGTATTGTCTTTGCCGCTTAATGCAAATGCAAATGTGCAACTGTTGTGCCAACACACGTTGCACATTCGCCTTTTCCACATTTTCCACATTTTCACCACGGGAGTTGAGCTCGGGAAAATGTTGTGACATTGATGCAGTTGCCGGGAAAATCGCATTTGCCAACATTGCGTCGTCGTCTCTCTGACGGATTAGTGCGGATTACTTTGAGAAGGCTTACACCTCCCAACTCAACCCAAAGCAAATCGTATTATATCGCTGTGAAACGGTGAAAGTTGTGGCAGGTAGTTGAACAAATCTCTTCCTTTTTTTTCCTTTTTTCTTGACTGACTTTGAGATTCTCGTGCCGTGACACACGCAGCAGGGCTGGACAATTAATTTGTTCCGACCCATAGGGCGTTTTGTTGTCAAGGATCTTAGCCAAGATTAGAGGGACATCTAGATTCATTACAGCAAAAAGTGAAAGTGAGAAACCAAAGGCAAGGTCAATAGAGGGAGTTGAAAACATATAAATGGCATACGATTTTCAATAAAATTAAATAGATTCTTTTTTTATAAGTAGATGGTTAAAAAGATTATAAATAAATATACGAAATTAAATTAAAAACTTTTCATATTTTTTTTATATCTCAGAAGTAGGTTATAAAAAAGAAATTAAATTAAAAACTATTCCCAAATGTAAATAAACCAAATTATGTACCTTTTTGTTTAGTCACATTAAAAGTTAACTGCAAAATGCAAATTCGACTTTGATCCCGATGTAAATCTTGATATGTGTCTGTCTCTCGATTTGTGTCTGTCATAAGATGTCACAAATGCAATGTACAGTCAATTATCAAATTAATTAACTAAGCTTATCTAAGAGCTATTGCAAATTGCAATTGCCATGTGCAAAGCAAGTACATCAGGTGATTTGATATCGAACTTGAGGCACACCATCACATTGTGACACTGACAGAGACTGTGACTGTGACTGCATCTAGCAATCTCACAATTTATAATCACGCATCATGGACATGGACTTCAGCATCATTGGTAAAAGGAATCTCAGAGGCCTCCAAGAGGATCTACCAGAGACAAGCTGACAACTTGAGCTGCTAATGAATGATTGATGTGTGTGGCGATCTGCACAAGTGCATATGTAAGCGTATACACTGAGAGAAATTAAATGAAATTGTAGAATTCGGAGTCTTAAAAAAATTGTATATATTTAATTATTAATATTGTTAGTGTCCAGAAAACCTAAGATGTCACTTCCGATGATTATGCTGATGAAAAAAATCATGTGCTTCGGTCGACAAAAAGTTCTTGACGCAGTCGTACGGTCGACGAAAAGAGATAACACGCAATTTGTGCTTGTATTTCAGCTTGCTTTTGAAGAAGCATTTACAAATACATAGAATTTTGAAAATGTGTAGATGCGCCTGGCTTCCTTGATGTGCATTATTAAACTACATAAAAATTTATTGAATACAAGTATTATTGTATCCAAATAAATTAATTGCACTACCAACTTAATAGATGTGTCCTGAAGTCCCATTTACTATAAAAGACGGCCTTTTTAAAAATCTCTTTGCAGTAAATACTCTTAGGAAATGAGCTTAACATTTATAATTTTTTGGCAATTATGGAACAATTGCTTAAGTTATCATTTTAAATTAAATCTTATATATAAATTCGTATTTATTAAAATTTATTTACTTTATCACTGTTGGTTATTTAATTTATTATTATTTTATTATTTTTTTTATTTTTTAATTTAACAACACGCGGTACATTTAAAATTTTAAAGAAATTTTTTTTTATTAAGCCTAAAAAATTTATTTAATTTCTCTAAGTGCAGAAAAGTGAGGAGAAAACAAACCAGATACTGGCAATTTGCTGACCTTGCATTTGCATTAATCATCATTGATTGATCACTGGAGCCACTAAGTACACTCTGCTGTAAAGTTAAGATCGCTCCACTGATCGACAGAGAGCTGGCCAGGCGGTAGCTGAATGTGGCACCAACTTCAGCTAAATGAGAATTTGATAGCAGGCAAAACAACTGACTAACTGACTAACTGAATGAATGACTGACTAACTGACTGACTGACTGAATGGCTGAGTGACTAATTAGCGCGACGAGCGTTGGGTTGAATACGGAGCTATGTACGAGTACATCCGCCTGATTGATGGCACCGCGAAATTTAAGAAGGATGCCAGGCAGCTGTCAAGTCATTGCGAAAAGGATTAGCAACAGAATGGGGCGATCAAATGGTGCCGCCGCCTTGGCAGCTTCCAGAATGAAGTCGGGGCCACATTATAATAAAGTTGACACTGCTGATGATGGATCAGACTGAATTGTTGGATACGTTGGATCAGTCAGTGCCTGAAGGAGTTGCCAGTTGCCAGTTTGCCCCAGCCTTGGCAACGCTGAACCCAACTCCAGCATATTCCATCAGCTGTCACAAAATATGTCACTGTCAAACCAGATGAGATTTGCGCAAAGAAGTTTTGCCAAGTTCTTCGAGTTCTTTCTGTAGTTTTGTGCAGTTTTTTGGGGCGCGTTTTCGGGACCAGATTGACAAGGGAACGCTGCTAATCCAATTTAATTTGAATGTCAGCTCGTCTGGAAGACAAGCAAAATACAAAACCAAAAGTCAAAGAGATCTTTTCCAGAATCATCTCCACTTGGAATTAAGAACTTCTGATTTGCCTTTCACTCTTTCTACTATTTTTTGTGGCGGCGTTTCAAATTTGTCGGCAACACAGCAAATTCCCAGACCCAATCTCCAATCTTCAATTCTTCCCCGCACACCACCACAGTCCGAGCCCTAAAAACCAGACACATGTTCGACTTAATTTGGTTCAGTGCATTTTTTGGCGTAATTTATTTTTTAGGCGGGAATCAGCATTTGATATGGCCCAAAACAACAGTTGAGCAGTCAACAGAAGCTAAATACAAAATCGCCCCAGCTAAATTGTATGAAATTCGATATTTATTGGTCTTATATCATTAGTATCCTCCTCATCAGCACAGTAGTTTGTTTGGATTGTCCACACTCGATTTGAATCAATTCGATTTCGGTAGCCAATGCACAAAGTTTAACGGCATTGAAATTAAATTAACGATACAAACTACGGAATGTATAATTCAAAGAGCTAAAAAAAGTGTTAGAATTAAAAAATTTTTAAACATTTAAATTGGTGTTATATAAAATTTGTTTGGACTATTTTTAAATAAGAGTAAATAGTTCATTTAATTGAATTACTAGAAATAAAATTGCATTTATAAAATCTATCTAATTTTGGAATTTGTCTGTGAAGGGATGCATTGTTGCTCCCGATTTAGTTTCCCAGAACTTATATTTTATTATTTTTCTTAAAACTTATAATATCATATATTCACGCCTATTTAATGCGGCTCATTAAATTTACTATATAAATTATAAAATAGCATACTAAGTATGATTTTACTAAATTAATAATTGTTTTTAATTAATTAACAAATGCCTTTCCTGTACTTTTGATTACTTTGCTGTTTCATTTAAGAATACGATCTTCAAAAACTTACTCCTACTAATCACATTGTCACATGAATGCTGCCAAAAATTTTAGCAGTTTCGATGGCTGTGAAACAAACTCATTACGCGAAACTGAGAACCCCAAAACTCTCAGGCACTTTTAAAAAGTGGCGCGATTCTTATCAGCTCTTCCACCAAACTCCAAAACTGATAAAATATTTAAAAAAATAAAAAAAACACAGACTCTAAAACTGCACAGTTGCTGCTGCTGACAAGGCAGCAATTTAAGAAGGCTTGGAAAGGCCAAAAAAAAGAAAAAAATTTTGTTACTTGGTTGGCTGGCGACGCGTTTATTTAAAAATCGATCGCATCAGATGGTCTGTGGCAGAGGATGCACAGGGTCCACAACAATGGAGCCAACAGAAAATGCTGCTGTAGCTAATGGAGCCACAAACGAGTGATAGACAGACACAAAACACAAGCCCAAATTCCAGAGCAAAGGCTCCAATAAATTTCATTAAATGCGCACGCGTGCGAGCAACAATCCAAAAAAAAAGAAAAAAAAATAATACGGAGATGAGGATCCATCCAAGGACCGGTCGCTTTTGGCTCGAAGGAGCTGCAGCTACTAACTCAGTTAACAGCAGACAATTGCGATGGACATCTCTCTCTCTGTTTCTCTCCCTGGGTCTTAAGCCCCCTTCCCTCCCTGTCCGGTTTCTTGTCGCATTTTCAACTCCTAACAAGCTGATGAGACATGAACGCGCGCGCTTACCAAATTCCAAGATGTCAACGCAAAATCACATTGTGCGCCATTATTTGCTATATGCACACTGGAGGCATCTGGAGCAGACTCTGGAAGAGGTTCTGAAGTAGTCTTTGGAGCTCATGTACGAGCAGATACTAGAGCTACCACAGGGTACGGGTTAGAGCTGCGTAACTATCGTTTCTACTCCCGATAGTATTGATGGCTTACAATAGGATTCTGTTCTGAAAACGTGGTTTTATTTTAGTTTTGAAATTATAGTTGTTTTCTTATTAAATTTCATATGAAAATTCTATTTTATACATCTTTTTAAAAAGGAAAATGTATTTAAATATCTCGAGTATATTGTGTTTTATATTTGTTTTTGTCATTTTATTAATATGTATATTTTTTCTGATATCAAGAACGTTGGCCATATTTCTATGTTTTTTGTGTTAAAGTATTTTATATGAAATTATTCTTAATTTATTTACGCTCATGTTTGAACACTTGGCATATTTATCGGAAGCATTATTTGCAATTATTTAACTGCTCTTAGAACACAAATTTAATTGAATAAAAGTCTTACTCAAAAGCTAAATATTAAAAATGAACCCAGGCCTTATAATGTGACTACTGAAACCGGTTGAGAATTACAGGCACATATACAAAAACAGCACCTTTGGGTAGGCAAGCCCTTTCATTGGGGTATTATAATTTCTTCCTTTTTTTATTTTAAATTATTATAGTAAAATTATGTATATTTTTTGTTCATATTCTCAGAGTAGAAATTAAGAACAAGCATTCTTTTATTCAACATCAAATAATTAAGAACATATTATAACAAAAGATTGTTCTTCATTTTGGAATACAACTTATCCCTCACTTGAGGAATATGATAAAGGAACATGTATTCTGCAACATGTCTAAATTACTGTAGTCAAACAAGAAAAGTCCTTAATACTGCTTTGATATTCGAAAAATATTGATGTTTCTGTCTTTTAAATATCAAATACTCGATAGTTTCATCTTTAGTTCTGGTAGCTGCAGCTAATGCAATGCAGTGTCGTCGTGTCTCATAAGCCATAAACATAAATAAAGGCACCTTATCCAGCCTCGGGATTCTCTGCCAGCTCAGGAAATGCCTCGCCAAAAATGTCGCATCAGAGACAACAACAACAACAACAATAACGATCGCTGAAGCTAGCAGAATCGTTCAATATTATGGATGACAAACAGAAAGGGCTCCAATGATGGAACAATACTCTGGACCTGCCATGCCATGATTCAGGATCGAAATTGGGATACGCGAATCGGAAAACCGAAGCGTGTCCTCGGCACAATGGCAACTGAAGTATTGAGATCGCGCTAACGAATGAAGCCCAGATAAATCTGTCTTATGGATATCATGATTCTTGCATTGAATATGAAACATTGCACATTGTGGGGTCACATGACCTGGATAATGTATAGGTATATAAAAGCCATGTGCATTGATTGGTTCATTACATAAAACCATTATAAGAGTTGAAAGCCTAGGAAGAATATATTATTTATGGATTTTAATAAACTACATGGTGGTGTTGTTAAATATGCTTTTATTTATACATCTTCAGTCAATTATCTAGCCTGTTAGTCTGCCTGACTGGCCTCTGCTGTCATTGGCTGCACGGTATCCTTCAGCTCCACCTCCTGGTTTTCCTGCACATCCTGATCTTTCGACGGCATATACACTTCAAATGTTGCAATTTGATAACCATAAACTACAACATTAGCATAATCAAAGGGTACCACCTCATCGGCAACTATTGTATCACAATTGGCAATGACAATGTTCCCATCACGATCGGTACAGCCAAAGATACCCATTAAAACCGTCTTGTTCTTCAGAGTTATACGCACGGTGCGACCCAGCCACTTCTTGAGATTCTGTCTTCCTTGAGATAGATTATCTTCGTTCTGATTGGGCTTATTGGTTAAATAGATGGGCTCAAATTTAGACGAATTTTCGGGTACCATCTTGAGTTATTGTTTAAATTCTTATAATAATAGAATAAATAAATACTCTACATTATTTTCAAGGCAAGCTTGATTATTTAATTGTGATATAAATTGATGGGTAATGTATTTATTCAATTCTATTTTGGGTTATTTCCATTCAATTGGGTATCCTATTTTGCATGTTTAGGAGTGCCAACTTTGGCCATTGGCAGGCTCACTTTTCTCATATGCTAATTCCTGAGGATTGACCATATCTCTGAGTTGGAATATCTCTGTTGCAAATCTTTGCATTTTGCCCAAAAGCTGCAAGCACAATGCTGCAATGCTGAGTCTGAAGCGCAAGGGAAAAAGTGTCGCCATCCTTTTGGGCTTGTAAAGTTGCTAGATTGGCACATGCAACCGTTGCAAGAGTTGCAAGAGTTGCAACAATTGCAAGACGCTAGCAACAATAACAACACGAATGCTTATACACACGTTGTTTGTCCTTCTGTCCGTCCTTTGATGACCACAACAAACTGAAAGCCGGCACAAGTTCGCAGTCGTCTGCGCAACAGTTCAAAGTTTTGAGGGCCCGCTGCCAATGCCAATCGGATCGCAGCGTATAAGGTAGCCAAGTTGGCCAAGTTAACCAAGTTGGCCAGTTGCAATTGCCATAGCCAGATCCACAGCAACAGCAACAGCAACAACTACAGCAAAACAGAATCCCGAGATCTGTGATCTTTCGAAAAAGTTGCCAGTTTTGCAGCAGCCGCTGCCACGTCCAACAAAAGCATTCGGCACAGATCAAATTGGATTTACATTGCCAATTGCCTCAGGAGAGTATTTCGGCTGATATGTGCAGCTTGTAACGTCTCTATATTTCTTAAATATTCAGTATGTAAATTTTTAAAAACTTGTTGAAATTTTTCATAAACAATATTATGAGAACGATATTAAAGCTTAATCAGAAATTTCTTAGACTGATTGGGCTTAGGATTACATGACTAAAGTCCTAAAGGGTGTAAGCTGGGGTCGCTCAATTGTTTCAAATGGAACTGCACACATCCTTACAAAAACAAACCTTCCTCAATTAAATTCGGTCGACAAAAAATGACGCAGTCGTACGGTCGACGAAAAAAGGAAAAAAACAAAAATTTTTTTTGTATTATTTTCTTATTTGTATAAGGTACAAGCAATGATTTACATATTTATAAGAATTAATATTCTTTTTAAGGAAAGTAGAATCAAACTTTGACTACTTCCTTTCAAATCTCAACAGTTAAAATTCTCTTTGTTAATAATTCTTACATTACTGAAAGGGTATTCACATGTTCTCCTACACTAAATTCAACTTTTATTTTGCTGCTGCTGCAGCTCAACAAAAATGAAAACACAACAACAGCTCCCGACATTGGCGATCGATCGCATTTGATATATTTGCTCCTCGAGCTGTGGCTTTGGCTTTGGATCTTTCTGCTCTGCTCAGGCGATGGCGATGGCGATGGCGTCGTCAGGCTGCCGCCTCAGTTCCAGACTCAGACTCAGCTTCAGATTCAGATTCAGTCGCAATCTCAGTTTGCAACCTCATGCACATTTGCAGTTTGCTTTGTTGTCCATCCGCCGTTGTCGTCTTTGGCTGCTGCTGTTGCTGTTGCTGGTAGCTGCCGCAGTTGCAATTGCCGTTGCAGCAGCTACACCTTCGCAGTCAGCATGCCCCAACCCCAGCTCGATCCTCAGCCCAATGCCAATCCTCGGGCTTTGGCTACAGCTCGACGTAGTGTTTATGTCGTTTATGTGAAATATCAGCTGCTCATGTTGAGAATGTTTGCGTCTGCCACTTTTTGTTGCAGGCAACTGTTGCTGCTGCTACTCTGTCTGCAACTGTTGTCGTTGGCCTGCAGGTCTCAGCCAACGTTTTGTTTATGGCCCTGGCAGCCATTGGTCAACGCTTTGGCTGCTGCTTGAATTTCAAATCTCATGCTCCATGTTCGATACCCACTCGCCGCAGCAATAAAGTAAATTATTGCAAAACGCTGGCATTTATTTCTATGCATAGATTTGCACCACATTTTCAGCTTTTTTTGCACTCAATAAAACTTTAAATAAATATCGGCAGCAGCAGTAAACGCGAATCTCGATCACACATCGAGTTTGTGTTTTGCCTATCAATTGGCAGATCGAATAAGTTGGCAATGTTTGTTTTTCAATTAAAATGGAGTTGATTTACTATAGAAGAGAATACATATTCAGGAAAAGATTATAATGATTCTAATGGTTATAATAGGAGCATTTTTAATGAGAGGGTTTTGTTTGATTTAGTAGCATAAACAAACATTTTATCAGCATGAAAATAATCAAATTAGAAAAAATTAAAAATTCTGAAAAAAAATTAAAAATTAGAGAAGTACCTTTCCGCCTAATATCTTAAAAAAATTATTTAAAAATTATTTTTATGTGAATAATTTATGTAAAGATAGTGCAAATATTTATATACTTTACTGTAAACTTGTTTAGAGAAACTACAACATCAAAGCTCACATGCCCTCAATAATTTATTTCTCTCAGAAAAATTATCAGCTATTCTCGAAAAAATTTAATTATAAAAAATAATTTCACACATTTCAGTTAAGAAATATCTCCCTCTCTAAATTACAAATTATCAAATATATTTAGAAAATTTGAAATTTCTTAATATTTTCTTAGATATATGAAAATTTTACTACCCTTAAAATATGACAATTTAATCTGCTTATTATCCAAATTTATTGGAACAAGTTTCAGCAAAGCACATACATATATTCGAACTTGGAAAATGTTCTTTAAGTATAATTTTTTCTTTATATTTTTGATGAATTCTGTGCGATTCTATTTTATAACAATTTCAGCTGGATTTATGAGTTGTTTTAATTTTAACACAACTTGTGTCATCGCATTTATTTTTGGCAATTATTTATGGGTGAGAGCTTGTCCATTTAAATGTTCAACCTCGGATCTTGTGTTTATCTGGAGTGTATCTAACAGATACATTTGCATCTTTAATTCGAAGTGTGAGAATGCATTTTACTGACTGATTTAGCTAATTGTCTTGGGCTTTTTAATGTTTTGAGCGCTGTCTGGCCTTTTGTTCTAATTTTGTAAATAGTCTCATAATGAAATGTTTTTCGGTCAATTTAAAAAATGTTTTGTGCTATAAAACAAATATATGACAGACACTGGCAATAAATATGCTTAGTTTTAGTTTCCATCGCGCAGCCAAAAAAGAGCTGATTCAATGATGAAATTGTCGCAGGGCGACAAAACGTCGCGACCAAATGGCAGCCACATCCAAGTCACAAAAAAAAAAAATAAATATAAATAAAAATATATAAATAGTGGGTGTTTCTATTTCTTCGATTGGCTTGATTGTGATTTACAGCAATTTTTATATTTATTCAAATTTTTCATATACACAAACACTCAAATATGCTGTCCCAGAGTGCTTTGCATTTTGGAAACAAATCTGTTTATATTCGTTTTATTATGTAAAATGCCTTTCACGGCCCATCAACGCGGCTCATCAGCATTAAATTATGCGGCAATCAAACATCGAAATCGAAATCAAATTCACGAAACGAACGCAAAACTAAATTCCACTCTTTACTACTTTTCGCTGCTCTTTCTCTCTCTCTCTGTCTCTCTCTCTGTGTCCCCCCTTTTCTCTCTTTTACATTGCACCAATTAAGACATTTACGCTCTTTTCTCAATTGAGTGCAAGTCACATTGCAATGCAGAGAAGAACTAATTGTGAATTGGCACACTGAACTGAAACAGATGCATTTTGTGTGAAATTATATAAAAACTAGTGTATTCGGCGTGCATTGCTACGCGTTCCCTCAAAAAAAAAAATAAAACCAAAAAATCAACTAATACCATTCCAATTGGCCCTAGTTGTCGTATAAATAATTGCTAGTGCTATGATTCGTATTTATTTATTTATTTATTTATTTATTGATTTATTTATTTATTTTTTATTTATTTATTTATTCTGGCAGACAATGAGTGCTGTCACATATAAACAAACATTATAATATTTCTTAAATGTAAGGGGATATTTATTTGCCATTCCGGCCAGCTATGCCATTAAAAAGTACTGCCTACTGTGATTTTGGTATATTATTTGAAAAATACTGCCTTCTGTGATTGTTGTAACAGTGTTGTATATGTTAACAGTGAGTACATCTATTTTAAAGATGTTATTTCCCTGTTAATTACAAAAAACTGAAATAAAATTTTGAGCTAAGTAAGCCCAGCCGTTCGCCAATTTATGAATGGCACACACTATTTTGGCTCCATTTTTATATATAAAAATACCAAATTGTCAAGCTTTAAAATTTAAAACCAATAAATTAATTTATTTATTTATTTATTTACCTCAAATAAATAAATAAATTAATTTTTCGAATATCTTGTTGAGGTTTCATATAGTATTATGGTAGTTAATAAGAGTATAGGAGCTCTAAACAGATGGTTTTTAATTTTTTATTTTTTTCTCTTAATATTGTATTAATTTTTTTAAATATTATTTACAAAATTCGGTGTTTTAAAATAGCTTATATGCAAGAAATTATAAAAAGTCGAAACAAATAAATATATATTTTTTTAATTTCTGAATTAGGATCTTGAGCGTACTTGTACATAAATACTGTTTAATGGCAAGTGACTTACTCTGATCCCTAATAAAAGAAATTGTCAGCAAAAACGGTAAATGTATATTTTAAATATATATTTAAAATATTATTAAATTTATATTTAAAATATTGTTTTTGACATATGCAATTTTGGTCAAAATAAAATTTTAAAAAAGTTTATACCTGCATATTTAAAAAGCCGCATTAAGTAGATCCTTTTTTTAATTGCAAAACAATGTATCGGTTTTCCAATAGCTTTTGTTCCACTGTGTTATATAGACCCAACAAGCATTGAACTTGGTGAATGCGACGCTGCAACTGTTGTTGTTGCCACGGCCCAACGAGGCGGCAGCTTGCGCTCATTTGTCTTGGCTCTTTGAACGCTTTGTTTTTGGGACCTCGCCCCAAGGGAGAGGGGTTGGGTGATGCCAGGAGGGATGGGGGGGACACACAAAACGCAGCCATCCGTCAGTTTTTAATATTTTCCATTTGTTTTTCACTCGTTATTTATTGGCTGCCTCTGCGCCCAGGCAAAACTGTCAACTCAACTCTGTTGAAGGCGACGGCGACGTCAACGTTGACTGCGACAGCGACAGCGCTACTGCTCCTCCTAGTTGACATCCACTTGTCATTGACTGCGGCAACAACGAAGGCAATTTGCATGTGTTGCAGTTGCAGTTCGAGATCATAATGATGTTGCTGCTGCTGTTGGTGATAATGATGTTGTTGATGGCTCCTCCTGCAACTTTATTTGCTGTGAATGCAAAATTTTACGCAAAAAATTTGTCGCTTGAATGCAATTAATAAAAAGTTGGCGCTGTTGTTGCTTAAGCATCTCTGAACGCCCCCTCTGCATGCCACTTACTGCTTGCCTCATGTTGCTCATGTTGTTAATATTTTGTAAATTAATGTTCGATGTAAGAATGCGGACGTGCAACACACAGACACTGTGCAGCATATATTGCCCCCGTCTAAGCATAAGTTGCTGCTACATGTTGCCTGCCACCGTCTGCCCCATCTGTGGCAGGGCCAACAGTTTTTATTGAAGTATAACATTAAATTTGGCATTTCCACTTGCGCCTCTCGCAAATTTTGCACATAAAATATCCATATTTTATATTCTTTCTTACTTTTTTTGTTCTTTTCCCGGCGTCGTCTGCTCACTTTTGTCTCGTTGTGTTGAATGAAAAGTATGAAAGAAAAATATAATCAAGTATTTTACAGTTGACAACTCCCGGCAGCGTTATACTCTGTGGAAAAAAATATATAATCAAATTTGGTGTCTGTAGCTTTAAAAGTGTCGAAAATTAAGGTTTTGCCAAATTATTCAGGAAGGTAATTTATAGTCGCTGTAGCTATATATAGCTAATTTAAAAAAGTGTATACCAAATTTTACTATTTTAATTTCACTATTGAAATAACAAAAAACAAACTCAATATACTCCATTTACCTTTACAAACAGAGTATTTAAATAAAGTCAACAACGATTTGCACAAATCAGAGCCAATTACACGAAGAAAGTAAATGTGCAGACAGTTTTACAACATTTCTCAGCATCAATTGTTGATCGAGCGTATAAAGTTAAATATTTACTTATATGAAATGAACTTTATTTAGATTTTCTATTTAGATTGGAAAACATATCAGAATAGTAGTCTATATTTCTGTTTTTTATGCTGATAAACATCATAAGGTTATTAAATGTAATTGAGTCAGCAAGCACATGAAGCTTAAAAATATTAAGATTAAAATTGAGATGTCGCATCTAACAAATAAAATAAATAATATTTTAAATATATTTATACAATTTTCAGTTGCATCCATTTACTATTTTGGAAAATTTTACTGAAACGTAAAAAAGGATTAGACGTTTATAATAAAAGACTTTAAATTAAAATATTTATTTCCAATTACAATCAAAAAATAACCTAAAAACAAAATTCTATATTCAAATACAAATAAAAACGGGAGACAGGAGTAAGAGGACATGAGGGAGAAGAGAGGATGGTTAGATGGAGATGTGGGATGTACATATGGAAGATTAGATATTATGAAAATCGATTTTATTTAAAAAAATAATTTTGGAACAAGAGTATTCGGGATTAATTTTAATTTCCCGTACTTACCAAAAGAATAAAATCCTTAAATCGAACTTAAACTTATAAGTAAAAGCTTCGAAATAAAATTAAAATTGTTTTCCTATATAAGACATTATTTTCTGAATACTTTTCGTTTCAATATATACGAATAATCTAATTTTCATTAAGTACTAAAACTCTTAAAGCTTTTTTTATCAGCTGGCGTGTATAGGATATAAGGTTTGCCAGCTCTAGCTTATAAATATTTAAATTTATATTAACTTTTGTTTTGAAACTACATTGCAAGCTCTTTAAACTAGGTGCTTGAGCGTTAATCCTTGTGGATCTGTGATATTGTTTTCGCAAGCAATCCAATTGCGATCTCTCCGAGTGTGCCCTAATGGCATCTGTCTATCCAACTAAGCGTATGTAAACTTGAGGCTGAATGACAGCGAACATGCCAAGCATTTTCCACATACACATGTTCGAATTCTATTTTCAAATTGTAGAATATAGAGAAGTCAAGGCGTTAAATAAATACTCGTATTGTGCCAATTTAACATAATGATTTATTAGTTTATTTATTTCTCAAATATTTTCATTTGCACAGCAACCCAAAGATCTTTCACAACATGACCAACACGATAATGAACATATGATGATTATTAAGTTGAAGATCTCATCTCATCTCATTTCAACCCACGCGTTGAACAAATCCATGGTGTCAACAGAGGCAGGCAAATGTCTCCGCCGATCTCTTCGATTGGGGCATGGAACAGGCCACTGACTGCTGTGGCCACATTTGTCCAATTTACGAGTCCGTGGACAGAGATATTGACGAGAGATCTCTGGAGATCTCTGGATTGTACTAAGTGCATTTTACTTGTCGCCGAAACCAAAATGCGGAAATTCAAATGCGTGGGCCGTTGACGGGAATGGGAATGGAATTGGGATCGAGATGGAGATCGAGATTCGGGATTCGGTAACGGGTAGGGGAAATCGGTTAAGAGTTATGTTAATTGTTGACACGTCAATTTGAATCACGACTTACACTTGTCTCGCACTCGCACTCGCATGCGGCGATTATTTACGATTTGCCGGGTGAAAATCGCAATTATCATTTTTTATTATGATTTAATGGTCTGACCAAAAACTCAAGAAAGATGCAAAAGAAAAAAATATATATATAAATGGCACTTGACGCGAAATGTTTTCCACATTTATATGTAGTCTTTGGTATCAGAAAGTATTCATAATTCTTTTCATGATATACATATTTAATTTTTATTAATTTTCACGTATCATCGGCAAATATTTTATGATGATGGAAGCGTTCTTTTCTCTCTCGGTAATTGTTGTCGCTAAGAACAACAAGTTAATTAATTTGGCTAAATGATTTTGCTTAATGGCTACAACATGTTTAATGGCATTTTCGGCGCTTTTGTCAAAAACTGAGATACAGATACACACAAACCCAAATAAATGACTAACAGCGGAAAAAACCATGGGAGATTAAGGAGGGTTAATAAAGTAGTATATCATTTATTATATATGCAATATGTATATATGTGTATATGCAATTGGACTAAGCTAAGTAAAAAATATATTTATCAATATTTTTAATAAACAATTTTATTTCAATTCTAAATGATTTTACTTACAATAATATTGATTTTAAATTTCAACATTTTTTTATTAAAAGGGACTTTTTCACATATTTTATATGGAAATAGAATATATACTATACTAAATATACATATGTAATATATTTTTTTAAGCTATATATATTTTTATTAAATATAATTTTTCAAATTTAAGAAAAAAAAAAACAACCTATTGCATTTATTATTGCATTTTGTTTATTTATCAAGTAAAATTAATAAGAAATATTAAGATAAATTTAACCAATAAATTTTTGATTATCGTCAAAAGCAGAAATGCAAAACTGTTTTCAAACATATCAATTGTGATTGTATTTTTAGTTTGAATTCAGTTAACAACAAAATTCTTCGCCATTTTAAATCGAACCCAAACACATGTCTGCAATTGACACATAAGTTTATTTAAATGGTTTGGCTACCCTGGTCGATTCCACCACTTCGTAGTCAAAGAACGTTTTTAGCAATTTAACGCAAAACTGTCAAAATGACAACTGTCAAATATATTCAGCTGCGAGCAAATGTTGAAACTCATTAAACAAAACGGCCAAAATTCGAGCAAAGACAACAACAAACAGAACAAGAACAACGACAACGACAAAGTCCGACAAAAAGTTGGCTCTAATTAGAAATAAATCGAAATATTTGCAGACCGTTTATATATTTTGATGTCAATGCTCAAAATTCAGAAAGCCATTTCCATTTTCATTTTCATTTCCATTCCGGGCTCAGTTTTGGCCTCAGCCCATGCCAACGCATTTTTCGCTCAACAAATTTTCAAAATATCAACTGTCAAATTTTTACAGCAAATGTAACTCACATTTCTATGACAGTTGCCGTCGAGGCCCCCCCCAAAAAAACCCCATATGTGTGTGTTACAGAGGGGTGAGAGGATTAGGGGTTTGAGTGTTTGGGGTAGTGGTGCATGGGGTGTGAGGTCTGGGACTGGTTAACATTTTAGATTGCCATTTGCCGCAGAGCACATCGTGCTGACAATTTTTTGACACAGCTGAAAAATCTGCAAAATTTCGTCTCATTTTTATACCCTTACGGCGGGTATAATAATTTTGTTACTAAATGTGACTCTAGTTCTACATTCCCGGTAGTTCTTAGGATGGGCTTTACCTGCGATGCAACCGCGTCAGCTAGGCCGCGGGCTAGGCGTCTCGGCAGCCTTGCTTATTGCTACATTGGACGGGAAGAGTTTAAGTAGATAAAAAAAAGTGAAAATTACAATAAATTATATATATTAAACTAAAACATGAATTAAAATCATTTTAATCCATTTCTATGGCGTAACACCCGCTTTTTTAAGCATGGGCTGAAATAGCTGGTAGAGTACTATGAATTAGATTACTACGAATTCTTACTACATCATTTATCTACTACAGGAACTATGAAGCCAATTTTTAGTCCTAGTACGAAAACATGTTTCTTTTTCAAAATTTAACAATTTTTTGGAACTTTCAAGGATATTCAATCGTCGAGCATTTAATATACCCCTTCTGTCTTGTTTTTGTTATTGTCTTTTGTTTGTTTTGTTTCGAAAATAGCAATTCGGGTTTGTCAACTCTTGTTTTGGGGGCTCTGTGGTGTGTGAGTGTGTGAGTGGGCGTGGCACTTGTACATAATTATGGCTGGCACTTCATTCAGCCTGTCCAAGGCTACTTACATACATTTATATACTATATATATATATTTTTTTTGGCGTAGTCTACCAGCTGACAATGCAGAAAACAAAGGACCATTTAGGGCTTATGCGTTGAAGATATTCTTTGTTTTCGGCATTTGGAATGAGAGAAAGAGAACTGACAATTTGACATTTCATCTGCATTCAAAATGTGTGAAGTTTTCTTTTATAAAGTGTTGCTCAAATATTACAATGGAAATGTGTCAGCATTGTATAAAGAGAAACACACAATTTAGCTCATTTACTCGTATGTAAATAAAGGTTTAATTGTTATGAATATAACAGTCATTTGTGACTTTAATTAAACTAGTAATAATAAAAAAAAAAGAAAAAATTAAATTAATTAAAAAATATAATGTTTGTACCAAAAATTATAATTTATTTACATTTTTTAAAGATCAATTTTCAGTTAAAATGAATAATATATTGAGGAGTTCAGATATTCAGATAGCTGCAAAGTGTTTTCTAAATGTTTCTAGGAATAATATCCAATAATCCTAAATACAAAAACCTGTTAATAGGAATCGTTATATGATTTGTTGAATATTTATTACATTTTTATTTTATTTTTTTTTTGGAAATTAATTTTACTGTTTAGCAAAATTATGATCAAAAACCAGCTAAATTAAATTGATATATTACTAAACAACTAGGAAACTAACGATATTATTAATGGAAACCATAAACTAACAATTCATTTATAAGTTGACATACATACATAGAGTATACTCTCCAGATTTAGCCTATTATACAAATAATACTTACATCAGTGTTACGGGTACTATAAGACAAACCAAATGTTGACCGAGGTTTCTATTCAATCTGTTAAAAATCCGATCTTATTATTTATATTTAGCAATATCTAATATTTTTTCTTTTTCTTTATCTGATCTTACAGTAAAATAAACGCTTACGATTTTCATACAAAAACTATTTTAAATTAACTGTTTCTATGAGAATTTGTTAAACAGATATCATAAATTATAGTATACTTTCATAAAGCCTTATCTGTTTGGTATTATATATTCCTTTTCAAACTTCCCTCAAACCAACTAAATATTTATTTGAATTGTGTTGTATGTGCTAACTGTTGAACGCTTATTCTGAATGCCAATTGGAATTTTTATTAAATATCAATACCTGGCAAATCAGGTGACAAAATACGAGCATGTTTTTTCCAATTTTATCTGTTCGGTTTATTTAAAGCAGCCCACACACGAATCAAAATGCCAAAGCCCCCAAAGTTGCATCTTAGTTTGCTATCCGTAAGCAAAAGTCGTAAAAATGAATTTTTAATGCTGTTCTGGGGCATCCACAGAGCGAGTTGCAAGTTGAACGATAGATGGGAATAGAGCAGGAGTAGAGCACTTCAGCTCGAGCTGAAGTCAGGTCGATAGAACTGGAGCTGGAGTTGGAGCTGGAGCTGAAGATGGAGCCAACCATCATTTCAAAATATCGTATCGTAAATTTTCAAGTTAACATCAAAATTGTGAAAATTATGTACAATTCCCAGCAACAGCAACGAGGGCAGCCGAACATTCATAACCAAATTTATTGCAAATAAGAAAAATGTCCGCCACACGACAGACATGGCCGACCGACCAGTAGAAGACAGTTCTGGGACGAGAGCAGCAAGGATATGGCAAGGATATGGGGCCATGCTCAACGCAGGACATTGGCGAGCAACGGACATGGACAAGGCGACTGGGAGCAGTCACAGTCAGAGTCAAAGTGGAGTCGTTTGGCCCACAGGACAACATCAGCAACATCAGCAACAAGGACGAGTGTTGTAGGGTTCCCTCTCATGCTTCGTGGTCAGCAAAAATGTAGAGGAAAAATAGATGAAAAGCAGAGCATAAAAAACATAAATTCACTGCAAGAGAAAATAAAAAAAGACTAACCAAAAAATAACACACACAAAAACAAGAAGAAACTATAAAAAAAAAACAGAGAGAGAAAAAAAAAGAATGATGAAAGACAAACATGCGCCACAAGGATAATGGACAAGTGGACAAACGAAAGCAGCACACACACATTTTTGTGGGTGTTGTCCTCACAAAACTTTTACCCAACTATCCTAGTATGTTGGTTTGCAGGGCAAGGACTCGTCGTTGGTTTCCATCAAAACAAACAACGGAGCCAACACTTGACGAGCGAACCGAGAAGCCAGTGTAGAGAAGCAGCCACCGAAGCAAATGATATCCTTGTGGGTTCTTCCAACCTCCGAGTGTTGGAATGCTTGTCAAGCATTGTGGATTTTCCCCCCTCTTTCCACCAAAAAAAAGGGGTGTGACCAATGTGTCAGCAACTAATACAAGTTGAATCTGTGGAATATGTGGCATTATGTAACTGTGGGCGATATATTACAAAGCCCGCACTGTCAAAGTCCTTATAGAAATGTCAAAGCGCAAAAAAGTGGCTAAAGATATAAATAAAATAATATATATCAAATATTATCAATAAATAGTTTTGGAATAAACTTAACTAACTTACTAAATAGGTTTCTATAACATTTACATTAATATTTTGAAAACATTCAACGAAACTCTTAGAACACTTATAATTTGTGGGAAATCAATAAATTGCAATAAATTAACTAAGTTATATCAAATATTAGCAATGGAAATTTTTGGAGTAAACTTAACATTAGTTTAATTTAATTTTAATATTAAATAATTTTAAATTTTCAGCTTCGATCTTAAAACATTTATAAATTTAAAGAAATCATAAAACTTCTCGTCTATTACTAAAAGTGAACTAAAAATATATAAAATATAATAGTAAATAAATAATAAAATATAAAATAAAATAGGATGAGAAGCTACTGTGTTTACATTCTAAAAATTTATTTTATTAATATTTAAACAAATATTTAAGCAAAATATCATTTAAGAAATTAATTTTATTGCTTAAAAAATTGAATTGAATAACATATTTAACAAATGTCCTTAAAAAATGCAAGACCAAGAAAAATATATTAATCTATTAGAATTAGAAGAAATAAAGTGTTATTCACATTAAAAAAAAAAAATTATATATATTATTATTTATTTATTTTTCTTAGAAAATATTTATTATTACTTTAATTGAAGAATTATATTGAATAGCAACAATAATAAGACTGTCCTAAAAAAATACTTCTCCACGTCACATTCACCGTAAAAACCAGTTAGAAAACAGTTATAAAAAGCATTTTAAAACCCTTTAAAATAATTAATTTACTTTAAATAAAATAATCAATTTTACCTATTACTTTACCTTTAATTAAACTCTTAATATTATTGCACTGGGCTTGACCATACATATATCTAAGATTACAATTTTTCTCATTTTAGGAACTTTGTCAGTTTTATTTATGTAATGCCACAAAAATTGACGAAACATCCTTGTTTTCCTTTTTTATATTTTTGTTTGTTTTACTTGAATTTGTTGTTATTTATATTGGCTGCAGTCAATTTTCTTTGGGTTTTCATTTTTGGCTTCTGTAATTTGTGTTATTTGCCCATAAAGTTGATGCTTGGCTCGTTTGTTTGACATTCCGCAGGACATGGCCCCAGCCCCAAAATGCAGGACGAGGATACACGATTGAAGCAGCAGCAGCAGCGGCTGTAGCATATTTTATTTTTCCTAATGATAGCGCACAAAATGTCTCCAAGGACCAAAGGCGAACAGAAACCAACAAAAAAAGAAAAAGAAAAAAAAGGAAACAAAAACAAAAGTTGAAGCAGAAAAGTGGCCAGGCCAAGGAAAAGCGCACATAAAATGTCAAATTTATGTTTGGCTTTCCTTTGTTTTTACTCAAATCGTACATAGATTATACAGAATTATGACGAGCGCGTGTCTATCCATCGAGCAGGACAATGGACTTTGCAGGGATAGCAAAGGACAGGGGCGCGTTGTCCTTATCGCTGTCCAACAACGTCCTGTGCAAATAGTTTTCATAAATTAATTTTATTTCGTTTGTGGAGCCATCATGGCCGCCATGTTTCTGTATCCTGAGTTCCACAGAGTTCTGGTTCATGTTTATAGTCCTTGCTGCCATTGCGGGGCTAGGCAACCAATTTTCCCCAACAGTTTCATATTTCTTTCCTAATTGTGCGACATTTTCGTTCGTCTCCGTTGAAATTGACGTAAATTAGAGCACTTTGCGTCGATTTGCGACGATTTGTTCGACAAAAGCTAGTAACGGAAAAGCATAAATATTTATGTATATGGCTTGATGGGAATATGGTTTATGTGCTGTACATATATATATAAACATTTCTAAGCAGTATGGAACCATACTATGAAATACTTTCCAATAGATGATCATAAGTGTGAGTTTACAAGGCATATAAAATGAAATATATGCTATAACATTAGTTTAAATTGAAGCCTTTGGTTGGGTTTATTAAGCCCAAAATAAAAAGATGACTGCTTTAACTAATCTAAATTTAATATTAAAATATTTTAAAGTCAGTTACATCAGCTGACATATATAACTTAAAAATAAATTATTTTTTAAGTACTGAAATCATGAAAATTCGTTGAAAAATGTTATTTACACTTTTTCATTTGTAAAGAACATATTTCTTGTTATTAATTTTTTAATTAAGAACGGTTTGCTCTTAATTTGTACATTGTTCTAAAATGGATTTATTAAAGATTTATTAATACAATATAATTCCATCTTAGTTTAAAAATGGATTTATTATAGATTTATTAATTCAATATAATTCCACATCAGTTTAAAAGATTAAGTTGTGGTTAAAGTATTTGTTGCAACATGAGAATATTGGTTATAGAAATCTATTATTTGCACTTGAATTTATTAATATATTTATACCCTTTAAAAATGACTTAAAAACATTGTTATGTAGAGAGATCTGTATGGCTTATATGCTGACTGCTAAAGCCGGTTGAGAATTATAGGCTCACAGGTGAGCAACAAACAAAAATACCGCCTACAAGTATGCAAAACTTTAATTCTCCATTCAGTGGAGTATTATAATTTCTTATGGATAAATGGGCAATTGTATAAGTCGAGGAAAACCAACGTCCTTTTTTTTATCAACAGAATTGTTCAAATTAAGATCCATATAACAATAAAAAAGAATAAATTTTTTCCCATAAATATTTTTAGTATTGTTGAATGTTTACTTTATTATATAATTAATATAATAATAAAAAATATATTCGGAATAAAATATAATTATTTTTAAAGGACCTTTTCTTATCTCTCTCAACACAATGTACTTGAGTTTTAATGAAGCCTTTAAATAGGAATATGATGTAATGTCCCTTAAATTCTTGAATTTTTGTTTTCAATTTAATTATGTGTTAGATTATCATATGTTTGGAATCTGTTAAACTAAAAATGAAATAGTTTTATGTCAGTTTCACAGAGATTCAAGTCATCACATTTGATAGTTCCGCATTGGCAACTGTTGCCGTCAATCTTCATTTGGTTGCACTTTGCTGGTCTCAGTTGACAGGGATATAATTCACCCTACCTTGAGGTAATTGCGCCTTCCTGCAAATGTCCAAAAATATCAAGGCGTTGCACCAATTATGAATAGAACAATTAATCTCTAATTATGGCTGAACATCTGTCATGCGAATTATTAGCGCAAATGAAATGAAATTAAATGAAATGAAATGAAATGCAAATCAACGGGGCAGCTCGCCCCGGCTCATCATCATTGCAACTGAGGAGCCACAGATCGTGCTGACGACCTCACAGATCATGTCTGCATTTGTATCTGTATCTGTATCTGTATCTGTATCTGTATATGTATCTGTTTCTGTATCTGGGTGCCACAAGCGGTTGCCTCCTTTAGCTGATCGGATTATGACAAGCAACGACAGTCTCCCCAATCCCCCCCTATGACTGCATCATGCAACTCATCAGTTGGACGGTTTGGCGCATTTGCAGACAATGTTGACGACGCCAACAGATGCAACCAGTGGGTAGCATGAGGCAATGACAGTGGGGCAGGGAGTAGGGGCTAGAGATGAACGCGTGTGGAATGTAATTTAACAATTTTTATTAGTATTTAAACTAACCTTTTTAAGGTACAATTTTCTTATCAATAATTCAAGTTTCTAGAACAGGCTTGTACTTATCAACGCCCATAGCGAATATCTTAACTATATACTAATTCTCATTAATATATTTAATTAAATATAGCACCACAATTGCAAAAGGTTAAGCAAACAAACAACTATGTAAATTAACATGTCAGCAAATGTTAATGCTCATGTGAACTGTTGTACTCAAATTGAACTGTTAGTTATGTAATTTGTGTTTGTCTTCGTGTGAATTGAGTCATGTTGGTTCCTGTCACGACAACATGTGGCCAACTCTAGTCAGGGACACGGGCCACGGGACACGGGTTACGAGTGTGGATGCAACTGCTGTTGGGGATACTGGCGACACTGGGGCCTGGCGTTGATTGCCGTCTGATCGTCGCTTGATTTGGATTAAGTGAAAATTCATTAGATAATTTCAGTGGACGCTCTGTGAGGCGCACAACCGCAGTGGGTTTTTGACTTTTAGATCGCGACTTATCTCAGCTAAGTAT
The DNA here is from genome assembly GCA_035043045.1 of Hirtodrosophila alboralis. NCBI lineage: Eukaryota > Metazoa > Arthropoda > Insecta > Diptera > Drosophilidae > Hirtodrosophila > Hirtodrosophila alboralis. Next base: position 95,806 of record JAWNNH010000254.1, read on the forward strand.
TCCAATTAGTTTATATTAGCGCCAGATTGAAATAGTCAAGAACTTGTCGACCGATTAATGTCAGGAAATCGTTTGACGTACTCGTAATTCCACTGATGACAACCGGCCTGCAATTTGCATTGTAAGCTCATTAAATAGTTGACAAGTACACGACAAAAATAAAGAGATTATTCTTTAATATTGCTACAAAGTTGCCTTTATCATATTGATCGGTATTTATCTTGACATTGCTGAGAAATTTTTGTTATGGGTATTTTTATGATGATGATTGTAGTGAGAATTAAATCAAATCATTTTGTGACTTTTTAAGATATCTGAGAATGAAAATATTCAAAGAAATATATATAATTTTAATTATTATGAAATTCTTTGCTTAAAGAATTTAAAATTAATTTTAAATTTATTTTAATATAATCAAATTTTACTTTTGAATATACTTTCACAAATTTATTAAATCATTTAAAGGAATAACAGTTATTTATAGTGAAATTTTAAACTTGTTAGTATTAATGCAATTAGTTTGCGGCTTTTTTTTTTAGTTATATGCGAATGAACATAAAAATATATTTAATGTAATTTATTATACAACTCTTTGACTTAAGAATTAAATAATAATTTTGTAATTATCTTAATATATTTATCTTTAATAATTTTTGGTTTGAATATATTTATATATACATATAGTATATCATAATTACATAAAATCTTTTATAGTGAAACATTCCACCAATTAGTCCTAATGCAATTATGTTGCGAATTTTGAAGTTATAATTAATAAAATATATTTAATTTAATTTAATATGAGTTTCTATGATTTACAAAAATAGAATGCAATTTATTAATGCAATAATTTAATTAAAAATCTTTTTATGCAGAAGAATATGAAGAATTTAATTGTTTTAATTATTTTTTTTTTATTTATTATTGTCAAGAAGCAGCCTTCTTAATGGACTATAACACGACATTTTAAACATTAAAAAACAACCACGCTTTAAGGAAAGCTTAATATGAATTTAATAATATGCAATTTTGTGTGTAATATTATATATATTATATTTATTAATATATTTAAATTATATATAATAAAATAAAATTTTAGATTAATATACTTATTATAAATATATTTATTTATTCATTATAAAAGCAGTTATTTGCAGTTAAATAATCTTCTTTGTCAGTATATAAATTTGTAAGCAATTACTTGATTTACCTTTTGAGGACTATAACAGAGTAGTCAATGCACTTTCAAAGTCGAAAAACAAGCTCTTAGATAAAGATAAATCGCCTTGGGAGGCAAATAAACATGCAAATGACTCAATGAACTGCAGGAGAACCATAAAAAAGTCCTCAACAACTGCAGAAGAAGAAGAGAGCTTGACAGGCAGGACAAACTGAAGCTGCCAACACGTAGACAAACAGGACGAAGCAGGACCTGGTATCCTGATATCCTGGTATCCTGGTGACTGGTCAGTGATCAAAGCGGACAAGTGGAGTCCATTAAAACACTAACGTCACGTCAAGCGCCAAATGATGAATGTGCCTAAGGCAAAGTGAAAATTCAGCGCCAACTGCAGGCGAAAATCAGCCAAAAAGGCGACGCAGGACCACAAGGATACAATAGAGAAGCAAACGCAATGTCTGACGAATGTCTGTGTATGTGTCCTGCGATAACTGAGCTGTTGTCCTGGCGCAGTGCAACGCGGCGTATGTGTAACATGTGACTGGGACTGTGCATGGGTCTGAATACCAATCAGAGAAACAATTGCAATGGAGCGAGCTCTCTCTTTCGCTTCGACTCCTGTCCAGCCAGGATGTGATGGCAATTTAAGTCAGACAGTCACTCACATGGCTGCAGGATAAACAGTTTTCGATGTGTGTGTGTGTGTGTGTTGGGGCGTGTCAAACGCCTCCAAAACGACAGTGGCCAATTGTCCGGACGAGCGCCCTCTGCACCGCTCATGAAGTCATTCACTCAATTTATCGTTTGATGAATGTCCTGGCAGATAGCCGTGCCATGCATGCACTGGCCAACAGGATGCCTACTGGGTGTTGATGCTGATGCCATCATATGACACACACACACATAACACACACACACACACACACAACACATTTAATGGCCATTTGAGCAGTTGATAAACGTTTCGCTCGTTTGCGTTGATGAAATGTTGTCGTTGTCCTGTTGTCATTGTGGGCCCTACCCAGCCCAATAGCTCTTTATCCTTGTTGTCCTTGTTGCATTGTTTATTTATGCCTGGCATATGGAGCACACTGCCAGGCAGCATCCTCTGGCTATGCGTTTAGTTTTTTGGCGCTTATTTCTAATTGTTTTTGTTTAGCTTTTTGCCCTCATCCTTTTAGAATGCGACGAGCTCTCATTTTGATTTATGATTGCAAAAATTGCGTTGTTTCTGGCAGTTCTTTGGGCCCCGCTCTAGTCTAGTTCTCTCCTCACCATCAACTACAATTCCGTTGATGACAATGACACTATTATGATGTCAGACAATGACAGCCGACAAACTCGTTCACCTCCAACAACTCACAATTCACAACTGACAACTTTGTCGGAGGAGCAACAAAATGGTGCACAATGTTTTATGGCCACTTTCTCAATTTGATTGATGATATAGTATAACTGGTAGATATATGAGTAGAATAGTTTTCGACTAAACAGTCGAAAATAAAATACATTTTTAATAAAAACAAATTTCAATAATATAAATTAAATTAAACTGACAAATTTATTTATGAAATCAAATAGATTACATTTTTAGCAATTTTTGGTTTTTCTAAGTTAAATTGAATGCTTAAGTTAAAATAACTTCTGTAAGTAAAATATTTTTTTTTTATAATTCCAACTATCTTACTATTTATTTATAATTTTATTCAAAAATAAATTATAAAATCAAAAGTACAAAATTTATTTATAATAACAAATATATTATATTCTTAGAAAATTAAAGTTTTTCTAAATTAAATTGAACGCTTAAGTTAATATAATTTTAGAAAGTAAAATAAATGCTTTTATGAAAAAAATTAAGATAATAGCAATCTATTTAATATTTATATTATTATAAAATACATTCTAAAAAATTAATCGTTCACATATTAATGATAAAATCAAATAGATTAAGTTTTAGAAAATTTAACTTTTCTTAATTAAGTTGAACGCTCATATTAAAAAAACTTTTTGAAAGTAAAATAAATGTTTTTAAGAAAAAAAATTTTAAAAATATTTTAGCCATTTTATTATGTATTTTCCAAGGCCGCTACTCTTATAGTTTAAAAAGAAAAAACTATTAAATAAAAATTATTTGTTAATTTTTATCAAAAAATGTAATAATAATTCTTTATGTTATAATTAAAGTAAACAATTTTTTTTTTCAATTTTTATTATTAAAATTAAAAGTAAAAATTGCATGCGTATATTTTTATAGCTTGCTGCTGTAGTAAATACATAAAATGTCCTTAAAGAACCAATATTAAGGATCCCTAAGGTAAGAAAAACAACTTGTATTTATAAATAAGAGCTTTAATAATTAATTTTTATAATAAAAATTTAAAATTAAAGTTTATTCTCCAATATCTAAGATTTTAACATTCAACTAGATAATTTATCTCAATTTTAATTTTTTTTAAATCTTTTTGAACTTATAACTCTTATTTATTATCTGCTAGAGAACCTGAAAAAGTAAATTTCCTTAATTTTCTCTTAAGACCCTATTTTCTGCAACTTAATTTAATGTAATTTAATTTTAATACTTTTTTTAAAAACTCTTGTCTTTGTTTAAAAAAAAATCAAGACCAGATAAACTCAAATATCATATAATTGCCATACAAAATGAACATCTCTATTAAAATGCATAAAATTTACTTTTTCATTTATATAGTATGCACTGCTCAAATCTATATTTTCATTTTAAAATTTATATATTTATATTTATATATTTTTAGTATTTATATTTCTATCCAATAATCTTTTCTACAACGAGCAAACGAAGTGCCATTTCATATGCTCGTAAGTGCCAATTAATCAAAGAGAGAATTTAGCAAAATGGAAAAGCCATAAAATATAGTATATATATCTTTGTAATCGACAAATCATAGTCTAACAATAGTAGTAAAAACAAAAAACTACGAGAAATAAAATTACAAAACTATGATAACAAATTACAATACAAAATGTAAACTGCTCATAAACAAATGAAAAGAATAAACTTTAAGCGCTTTTTGGTTTTTAAATTTGTAATAAAAATGCATTTGCACCTACAAAAATAAAATAAAAACTAAACAACAAAATCCGACCAAGTCCCGGGAATTGCCCATTGTATCTGGAGGGAGGGGAAAGCTATGACCACGAAAAATAAAAGATTCAAAAAAAAATAAATAAAATAAAGCTACAATACTAATAATTCGCTTTTATTGAGTGTTTCTGGTGCAATAAAAAACATTTCTCTCTCACTCTCTCGTTTTTTTTTATTTTTGGCTCGTAAAATATTTTTAATTTTTGTTCCCTTTTGTATTTTATTGACCAACAAATTTTGGAGTTGCATCGAACGGATTGTAGTGGCGAGGGGAGCTGCAACTTGGTTGGGGGGGGTCTATTAAAGCAACTTAACGAGCCAACAAATTACTACACGTCATAAAAGAAAATCACAAAAATATGTAGAAAACACGGCTAAGACTTTGAAGACTATTTGCTTGCTAAAAATAAACTCAAATCAGATTGATGAACATATAACATATGAATGCGATGACTAGAGTCTTTGAGTCTTTGAATGAATGAATAATTCAAATGATTTATTAGCACAGCTGTGATAAAGTTTTTAACTGGATTTTCTATGTCAATTTATTGTGGTAGATTAAATTATACAAATAATTTGCAAATAGTGAATAAAAATAGTTAGTTGAAATATTAAAGAAGGTTTAAAAATAATAATCAGTTCTTTATAATGAAAATAACCTAGTCAATCTTTAGGTAGAAATTAGGAATGTTAATATAGCATTTTATCTTTGTTTATAAGGAAATTCCTCGAATTTTAAATAAAAAAATCGTAAAAAATACCGCAAATTAATTTAAAATTATATAGTTGCAAAACTAGTGATTAAAACTTTAAAAATTATTTAAATGATTAATAGATATATTCATTAACTCTCAGGAAACGTAAAGCCGTCTGAAATAAGTTATGAGATTGCCGAGTAATGATCAAAACTGCAGGACCGCCCCTGAAAAAAAACAAAAAAAATACTGGACTTAAAAAAATTATTTAAAAAAAAGTCTGGAAATAGAAAATTTTCTAAATTAGTTTTTCGTCACCTGGGGCTACATATGAAATTTGATATTTATTTAATGCCCAATCTTTATTTAAATAAATATTTTATTAAATACTAAATTAATATTAATAGTATAACTAAAAAGACCTTTTAATTATTTTTTATTTTTAATAAAAACTAAAAAATATACATTTTCTATATTTACAATATTAATTATTTAATCTAAATCAACACTCAACATATATTTTTTTTGATTTTATATGATTTCATTATTGATTTTAAACCTTGCAAAAAATGATCAAAAATATTAATAGATTTTATTTTTTTTTGAAAGGTTATCGCTTTTCTTAAACAACTGACTGATAAGAAATTAATAGATGATAATAATAATATTAATATTAATAGATTTTTTTTAATGTTTTTCATTTTCTTTATTCAACTTGCAGATAGAATTATCAACTAATTTCTAACTGCAAAATCTATTAAAATTTCAAACATATCGACTTTTATTATAGATAATACAGAATTTTACGATTTAATTTCGATTCGGTTTCACTAACAAAATCACAAAACGAATTCATTTTATTTTTTTTATCGATTGTTTTTTCTTAATAATTTTTAGACTTTTTACACTTTTATTTACTCTTGTGACCCGAGGAGTCGATTCACTGCCGGAGCGACTATGCACACTATAGACAGTTCGTACGGATACCCTTTCTCTGGCTTTGTCAAGTTGTTTCTGTACAGATTCGCGCTTATAGCGATGGATGATACTCTGAGAAATTAGATTACCACGATCGTCCATTCTGGAGGAATTCGGATGTCGTCGAATCCAAGTCAATGGGTCTTCCGGATCAAAGGGTTGATGGGCAAGTATCGGTACCTGTGCTCCATAGTAGTAGTGTTCTCTAGATTCACTTTCCGTCTTTTCATGGCCCTTATGGCCTTTAATTAAAATCTTTTTCGTTTTATCCGAAATCGGTTTTCCAGCCGATTTGTAGTATTCACTAGATATTCGCTTTATTATATCCTTCGATCTCTCCTTCTCGCCTTGAGTTGCTTTGTTCAGATCAACATTTCGTACGCCCTGTACAAAATCTGTGTGATCCTCCGTTACACTCATCATTTCCAGAACATCCTTGAATAAGTCCTGCAAATGTTTGCCACGCAGTGAAGCACCCGACTCGGCATTATTTCCCCCGTAGGACCCGAAAGCTTTATTTAAATCGTCCATGCCCTCCAAACCCATTCCGCCAAACCCATTCTTAGTATCATAGCAATATCTTTTGAGCTCCGGACTAGCATTGCTAAGATCTTTGCATAATTTCGCATCCCTAAGAGATTCTACATTGATAGCAGAGGGATCAAAAGCATCTGCAAATCTTTTGCCTTCGGAGTCCTTAAATCCATTTAGGTAATACTTTTCGTAGACTTGAAAGCGACGTCTTATGCCATTCGCCCGGGCCACAGAGTCGGGTCCGATTCCAGCCAGATCTGCCTTCTCTTTGCTATACCGTGTTGACTTTGGGCCGTAAATCTTTGGAGCCGGCGGAGTGTCCGTGCCAAAGAGGCTCTTGTGTGCACCCGTATCCGCCTGCTCGCCCTCCTTAAGCACCGATTGCAATACCTTCAGCAGGATCAATAGCGATTTGGGATGGTAGGGATTCCGCAGGTTGCCCTCACTGTCAAAGATGCCCATGTAGTAGTCGCAGGTATCGAAGTTGCTAAGTGGCACGTGGCAGGCGTTCCAGGGATGTCCATGTGGATTCAACACCTTGCCAAAGTTCTGCATTGAGAGTGTAAAAAGAAACTCAAAGATAACATCCGCGTGCACACCAATTGTCCGGCCCAATGCCAAGATTATCCTACGGTTTGTATTATACCAGTACTCCTTGGGCGAGACCCTACGGCATTCGCATTTGGTACCTTCGGCTAGAAACCTCCTATATCTTCGGAGCCAGCTAGTCTTCTCGCTTATCGTCTGCAGTCTCTCCTGCATGTCCGTGCAACTCTCCGACTGGGTTGTACAAATGTCTCCACAGTATCCGCCGTAATCCGTGGCCATACTGTTGAAACATTTGCCCAGAATCCCGCCGAAGCTGTTGTACGGCCAGCATCCGCATTTTGCCTTCAGAGATCCCATTTTGCAATTCTGCAAAGAGAAACCAAAATTAAAAAAAAAATTAAAATTTGACAATTTTGGAAACTATTTGATTCTATATTCAAATTGCCAACTTATTTGATAGTCGGTTTAATGCGGCAAAATAAAATCCTTTTTCATGCAGTGAAAACTCTAAAACGGACTCTTAAACGGATATTTACTTCCTAATCATTTAAAAAAAAAAATAAATAAATAAATTAGGCGGACACTCCGGCCAAAGAATTCCGGATGCTCTCTGTACGCCCAAGAGAGTTTTCACTGTTATTATCACTTTTTTTTTAACTTATAGAGGCATTTCATCTGATTATATGGAATATATCGACAAAAAATCGCAACAACGATAAGTTTTATATGAATTAAGAATTATTAAAAATAATTAAAAAAAAAAATAAACAGTCGGAATTATTAGTAGTTTAATTTCTAGTAATTTAATATTTATAATAAATCATTTGCGCTACTATTCTTAAATTGAATTTTAAATATTTTAAAATTGTACATTTTATATAAAAGGTTTCTTAGAATTTAAGAGCAAACTTCAAATTCTAATAAATTGTTATTTATTCATAAACTATATTATATTAATACTATTAAATATGAAAATGGTAAAAAGTCGATATACATTTTTTTTTTTATTCCAGCATCTGTTTCATTTTTTGAAAGTACAAGAATTTAAATAAAAAACATGGATCCTAGAGTATGTGTGATACAATTCAATTGCACTGGGTTCCACATAATATTATCGATAAGCAGGTTAAACATACATATATTTAAATTTAAAGTAAACAGTAAAATCAATTATTTTTAGCTTTACAAGTTTTTATATAATATTTAAAATTTTTAAATTCTTTATAAGAAATTTATTGAATACAATTTGTTTTTGGAATTGAATACAATTGGTTTTGGTTTATTACAAAATTATCGATATATTGTATTGTTATTTAAACTTTAAAATTAAATAGAAAATGCTAATTATAATATCAATTGTATTTAAACTTGATACCTTAAATCTTTACTCATCACTTAGTAAAATCGTATTGTTATCGAATTAACGATTGGAAATTGTCAATTAGACAAATAAAATTGGAAAGACAACTGTGAAATGAAAACACATCAAAAACTGACTTCTTGCGTGTGTGTGTGTGTGTGCTAGCAGCAGCTAAAACAAAAACAACAACGATTAACACACAACAAGCCAAAGCAGCGCAGGCAAAGAACAACAAAAAAATATAACAAAACTCACAACTAGCACAGCTCATTGGGTGCACAAGCGAGATGGCATAAGGCGCTGCCCAAGCAGGTGCGAAAAGCACAGTGCTAGCCCAAAGGGGAAAACGCAAAAAGAAACTAAAATAAAAGACAATGGCAACGACACAGCAAGTGAGCACAAAAAAATGAGAGAGACTGAGAGAGCGAGAGCAAAATGTCTGTTAGCAGGGGTAAGGCGCTGGGGAAATGTACGGAACGTGCTGGCATTGAAACAGCGCAGCGTCTGCAAAAGGGGAAGAGAGACAATAACAAGTTCGCGCTCTCGCTCTCGCTGCACAATGTCGCTCACTGAGAGCGGGAGAGTTATTGTTATTGTTGTCGCAACGCAACGCACACACTCACATAAGAGCGCTGCATGTGCAAACTTTGCCGGCAAACGCAAACGCCAGCAGATGACGTTGGCAGCGACGCCAGCTACAACAGTGGCGGCGACCTCCAACCTTTCAGTCCCAACCCCCTTGAGATGACAAATCGAAACGAAATTAGAAATGCAAATAATAATAAAAAATAAAAAAAACGTTAATTTTATTGTTATTGTAATTATGGTTAATAAATGTGATTATTTAACTATTTTTTTAATTTACGAATATTTAAAGATAAATATGGATGTATATAAATTTCAGAAAAATTAAGAATATATAGAATTTAAAAACATATTATTAGTACTAAGTAATTTTGATCATATTTTATTAAGCAAATTTATAATTTATAACTTTATATCGAACTGTTGAGTTTAATTTCGAAATCTTAAAAACCGAAACAGTTATTAGCATTTTTCGACTGATTTTTCCTATGGGAGCTATAAGATATAGTAGTTCGATTTTAATGAAACTTAGTCGGTATGGTCAGATTATAATACTACAACAATTTGTCAAGTTTGGTTTTGATATTTCGGAAAAAATTGTTTTGAATTGATCGTTCCTATGGAAGCTATATAATAATATATATAAAAAATAGGCATAGAAACAGACAGACAGACGGACATGGCTATATCGATTCAGTTCATCGTGCTGATCAATAATATATATAATTTAAGATGTAGGAGAAGTCTCCTTCTCTGCATTACATATTTAATGAAAAAATTATAATACCCTTTTGCAAGTGCATAAAAATGACCATAAGTGTCGTGACGTTACAAAAAACAGAAGTAACTTTTAAGCCCGAGAAGTGTTGTCATAATTCTTAGCGAATTTACCATAGAAAAGCAAAAAAAGGCTAAAACATTCAAGAGAGGCAGATATGTGAAGATTTCAAAACAACTATTGAACAGTCAAAATATATTTTCGTTTTATTACAATATCCGTAAACGTACGTGACGCACGTTGCATTTTGTATAATATTATGTGTACACTGCTGGTCATACAAATTGGTGTACAATTTCACACCTATTTTTCTGACCGGTCAAAATTACAAATATTTGATATTTTGCTTTTGATTTTTACCGAATTTCTGGAGAGTGAGCATTTTTGCGTTAATTTCAAAAAGAAGACAAATCTGAATATGCACACATATACATATCAAAACAAAAAGAAGTATTTTTATAAATTATTTGTTTAATGTAATTTAATGTCAATGCCTTTAATTGAATTTCGCGGAGTGTATGTGTACGCTGCTGATCATAAAAATGGGTGCACAATTTCACAGATATATTTCTGTCCGGTCAAATTCCAGCTTTAAATTAAAGTTAAAAAAAAAACTTTCTAAACAAATATATTCGAATATCTGTTTAATTTCTATCTTTAAATGTTTTTCCATAAACTTTTACAAAATTTTATAGGGCTTCTTAACCAGTTTGTTGCAAGAATCACATAATATTTAATAGTTTCTCTTATTTTTTAAATATGTGCAAATGGTATAACAACAATGGAATTTCCCGGCAAAAATCTCTTCTATAGAGCAATCAATAGATCACAGTTCATGATAGCTCATATTATTTAATCAGCTTACAAAATGAACTTTGATCTAGAAGATAAACTTAACATAAAAATTATGATTCGCGGATGATTAACACCTTCTGGATTAACTTCAAGAGACCATACTATCGCAATCTCAGATCCATCAGTTCGCACTTGAGTTCAATAGTGTGGCAAGTTCAAAGGGCGCCGACACGCACAATGCAAACAAATAAACAAATTAAAAATCGAATGTAGCATATATGTATCTATACATAATTCAATTGTTAATATAATTATGGAGTGAGGAGCATCAACAGGTTCGTCAACGAACGTTTGAAGTTTTTTGAACCACGGAAGCGATTACCATTCACCATCCTCGAATACCAGAGATTCACCTTTAATCTCTGGATATATAGAAATGTTTGGGTTGAAAGATACTTCCGTGTCGGCGGCTTTTGTACTATGTGGGTGGCACAACCACTTGGCAAAGTTTGAGATACTTGGCGCCCAAATGGTATCAACTATATACGATATATTTATAATTGTAATTTTTAATATTTTATTGAGCTCAACTCACTTTGAACTTGTTTAGTGTGATGAAATTTATGTACAGTCAAAAAATCTAAAACAAGATAAATCGTAAATTGTATGAAATTATGCGTAAATAAAAAACTTGAGTAAAAATATTGTTTGATCTAGCCGATATATATATATGTAGTTTGGAATATTTTCGATTCTATTCTGTTGTAGAATCTTCAATCATATTTAGAAACTCCAACGAAATCTTTGTCTAGATTTGTTTGTAGTAAACTCAATTTGTTAATAACAATTTTCTAACTCTCGAAAAAGTATTTAACATGCATAATAATGTGGCTAAATCAATGAAGAAGAATGTTGCAAGACGTTCCAATAATCAATATTTACCGCCAATTGCTGGTAACTACATTGATGAGGCTTTCCAACGTGGGCAGACGACACCGATAGAGGCACAGAACCGCGTCCAGTCCGTGGGCTCATTGTCAGTAACCAGGAGTAAGCCAAGTTTCTGTTTAGATGAGTTGCAACATCTGGGCCAGGAGCCGGGCAATCCTTTCTGGATTGCAGTCAGTGGATATAAAGTGGATAGGACCTATTTGGTATATCGTTTCTTTCTCGATATTGGTCACATTGTGGACAAACGCTTTACAGATTCAAATTTAATGTATCTGAAGTATTTCTATATTACGGATTGTGAAATTGCACTCAGCTATGATAAGCAGAAGATTGGCTATGGTGGCGATATACATGTTCGTGTCAAGCCAGAGAACCCTGTACTAGAATCAAGCATTTCATCGACAACAACTCGTGAGCAAACTGTGATGAGCTCTACACGCCAATCGACAAAATGTGTTATCGAAATTGAATCGGAACAACAAAATATTGTGGAGTCGGCGCCCAAACCGATAATAAATCAGAATCGCCAAGTAATCGCCGCCGCCGCTCCTAGAAAGGGTTTTCGTCAATGGCTTAAACAGAAAATTTCATATTTGTTTTACTTTTATTAAAATTCGTTTGTTTGGTTAATGTTATTCAATTAAAATTTCAAATTTGTGTATTGAATTAAATCATGCAATTACAACAAAACAAGTTTATCTTTTTTATGGAAAAAAGGCTGCAATTTTTAATTTTTGCTTAAATATAATTCATTGATATTTTTGTAGCGCTTCTATTAAATAAGTTATATTTTCTGTTTTAATTTGCGTTTAAATAAAAGCATTTTCAAAATAAAATATGGCAAGAAAATGTCAATTTATAGACATATGATTTAGATATAATGATAAAAGTGTCGCTTGTATTATATTTATTATATTTTGTTGTTGAATTTTTCAGGGTATTGGCTGTAATATAAGAAACAATATTTTTAAAAATATATACATATATAAAAATATATTATTGATATTCTTTGATTATTATATAAATGTGAATTGAATTACCCATAAAATTTCAGAATTTTAGATTTGTTGGTTTAATTTACTTGACGTTGGGATGTTATTGAAGATTTTTTAAACAGATTTGTACATTCAGAATAAAGTTTAATCAAATTACAAATAAAATAATAACGACGCTCTAGATTCTAGAATATGATTAGTCTGTTTTTTGATTTTATTTTATTTTTTTCAGTATAAAACCCTGTTTAAAAAAAAACTAAATTATACTGATGAAAATCTCGCATGGCTATAAAATTAAATTCGCATTGTTTTGCAAGTATTTGCTTCGTTGCATGCCACCCAACCAACTTTGGCATTATAGAATTTTTAATTACAATAAATCAATTTAAATAAAATGTAATTTTTCAATTTTATCAAATTGTCATTATGCGTAATTAATTCCTATGCACAAATGCGTTTTAGTGCCACACACACACGTTGTTGTTGTTGTTGTTGTTGTTGAGTTGAGTGTTGTGCCTCACGCACTGTTGGCGCCCTCTATCGGCGACTAGCAAAACAATTGTGTGTCCTTTCCTAACTCTCCGATTGTCGATGCGATTATAATGCTGCAACAAGGGGGCAGATGGAGGGGGGTTGGCGGTGGCTCATTCAAAGTAATCGGACATTTGTTTTGTCAAAAATAATGCTGCTTAATTATTATATTTGTAATTTATTTGCGCCCAGCGCCTATCAGATCCAAATGCTAAAAAGTATGCATGCTGCTTTAATACCACATTAATCCCGCACAAAATGCAACAACAATAATAATAAAAACAACAACAAGGCCTAAAATATAAATGACAGTAACAAACAACAAAAGCAATTCAAAATACAGAGCATAGAATGCATAATTAATTTTTATTTTGATGGCAACGTCAACGCAACGCAAAACAACACTACACAACACAGGAAACTGAACACTGTTAAACACAGCATCATTCAACATCAAACCTTTAAGGTGAATATAGTTCTATTATAATAAATATTATAGCTCTGAGATGTATCAGTTGCTGGCTTCGTTCAACAAATTTATATTATCAAATAAATTATGAATATTTTATTTATATATATCATATATTTCAGAGAGAATTATATTAATTATTATGAATATAATTTATTGATAAGAGTCAAAGGTGCATCAGGCTTTTAAGTTCTAAATGTAAATTGAAATAATTATAGTCTTTACATTATTATTAAATTTTTAGTTGATATCTGAATTAACTTGGACTCAACAATTAAGTAACAAAAGATATACTAATTTAATTTTCAGAAAAAAGTGTTATTTAAGTGCTAACTCAATTGAATGAAGAACTTATGGACAGTAAGACTATTCGCGTGGATATCGGATCAGTTAAAAAGAATGTTCTTTGAGATCGATTTATCGAAACAAATGAAATGAAATTTATATTGAATTATTTTCCATAAGTAGGCTATGACGGCTTCCTAACATTCGTCTATACATAAAGACAAAAAATATTTCATTAAACTTTGTAAAAAATGTCTTAAAGAAAAATAATTCAAAGAAAAAATTATATGTTTCTAAGGCTAAGTATAAAGATTACATATTTTATATTTATGCAATCGCAAAAATATTTTTTTTTTAAATTTGTAAAGATTAAAATAAAAATAGTATAGCATGGGCTTAGAATTTCTATTTCGAGTTGGATTTCAAATGCATGTTTTTCTACTAGTCTGGAATAGACCCATTGGCTGACAAGCCCAAAAGTAAGAAATTTATACTAGTATATAAAAATTTAAAATATATTTAATTACAATTTGTCGTTACTTTATCTTATAACCCTGATGCGATAAACTAAATTAAGAGCCAGCAATTAGAATTAAAGGACTTATGTTACGAATTTTCAAAAAAAAAAAGTCAAAGAATAATTGAATGTGAATATCAAAATTTGTTGTATTTGTTTATTAAACGCAGATTTCACGACCTGAAAAAATGATTTATTTTATTTATTATCGAATTGGGAGGACTAACACTAATTAAAAATTTTAGTTTAATTTTTTAATTTTTTAACATAAAATATGTATGTATAAAATTGAATAAAGATGTATATACACATAAGTATTTTTTATATTGTATTATTTATATTAGTTAAAGGCCATTGATAGTTTATAGTCCAGTCTATTTCCGTTGTTTTACATTTAGTTTTCTTTATTTTTATTTAATTTTTGATTTTCTAAAATTTTAATCGAGTGAAATCGTAAATGGGAACTGTCCCGAATAATTTGTTTATCGCTCTGTTGTCCAACAAAATATGTTAACCCACACTTGACCGCAAGCACCCACAGAGTGTGTGTACAAAGAGTGTAAATATATATATATATATATATATATATATAAATATGTATATAATATATACAAATATATATAAATATGTACACGTATTTAGATATGGCAGCCATGGCAGGTTAAACACAAATTAACCTCATTTGACAAAACAAAGCGAATAACAATGCTAAAATGGATAATTTGTTAAATAAATTGTGCAATTTTTATGAATGCATTAAATATTTGTTGTTGTCAACGTTCTGGCATTGTTAACTCTGCCTATTTGCATTCGATAAATAACATTAAATTAAAATTCTTTTGTTGTCCTTACAGTTTTATTTTTTTTTTGTGTTTTTGTTGTAGTTGTGTTTATTATAGCGCGGGGGGATTTTCGTTAACAGATACAAATCCGTTTTATTTGTTTTTTGTTTTGTTTAGTTTTTTTTTTGGTCTAAATTTTTATGTCCAGCATATTTTTGGTTTCTTTTTTTTTTTGGCCCGTGAGGCTGTCACCAATTACCGAATCCCCCTTTCCATATCGTCCTTTTACAGGATTCGATTTTGCTGATGGCTCTGCGGCTGCAAATCCTCTAAAATTATTGCGTTCATTAAATTTTAAACAAAGGTGATTAGATTTTATAATTCGAATGGACACACACACATATACACGTACAGAAATGTGTGTGTGTGTACAGTTGTGCTCATTATTTATTTAACACAATTGTGAAAAGTATTTAGGATTTTGCGTATTGTATTTAGCTGTTCCTTTATTTATTAGTATTTAGCATAATGCATTATATTTGTCATATCGAAATGTGGGATCAACAATTGTTTTTGTGCAATTTTAATTTATTCATTTTTCGGTCATTTTTCTAAATTCTAATTCTTTTTATTAGTCAATTTTAATTAATTTTTGTTTGCCGCCATAGGTACAAACATATGTAATATAATATAATCGCTTTTTTTTTGTTTTTATGTTATAATGCCAGCATAATTTTAATTATTTTCCTTTAATCGCAAATTTGATATTATTATTTAATTGGCTTTTAGTTGTTGGCCAAAGCTTTCAGATATAAAAGTTATACTTTGTAGGCTTCCAAGAATTCAAATATCTTTCTGAACAGATTTTGTACTGAACTTAAAACATATCCCATAAAGCTTAACGTTCTTCTTAAGATCCTCTTTCACTACCCAAATCTTCATTTAAATATAAAGAATATATGGTTTAATATATGTAATATTGATAATTCGGCGGTTCCAAATATTTTCTTTTCCTTTATTAAATGAACCTCTTATTAAGGTATATAAGATTTCAATTAGTTTATTTCTGAAGATCCATAGTTCTCATCGAAATGACTGCGATCCAAACTGTGATCCGTACCAAAAGGATGTGTAATTTCAAACTCACTTGAGGTGCTATATAGTAGAAATAATATATAGAGCGTGATACCAATTATTGCACCAGATCGACGTAACATGAAATCTGTGGTAATGCCATATAAAATCAGTACAATAAGGGATATAGTGAGGATAATGGAGGCCGTTTCCCCTAGAGTGCCTGTGGTTAGCTGAATAAATGGAAAATATATATGTGGAGAAGTTAAAAATGGGAATTGAAAGGCTTACATCATAGTAACCCGACTCTGAATTTATAATGTAATACAGAAGTGGTATGCAAATAGATGACAAGGTGCCTGTGTATAGAGAGAGATAGATCAGTAGATTATATTAAAATATATATTTAAAGAGTTCCCATCCCTGTTTTCAATACTTACTGAATACTCGCACACCAAAGCAAGCGGAAAATGCCATACGGGGAAATCCCCTACGTGCCATAGTTATATTCGTCATCAAATCAGATATACCTATACCCCAGGAGTAGAGAGTGCAACCAATAAAGGTGTGACTACGTTCCATCGATATACCCACGGTTTCTAGAAGGCCAATCAATTCACTGCTCACAAAACAGAGCATTAACATGGAGCTAAGAATACTCATAATGGTTAGAAATTGGTACCACTGGGGCACCACATCGGTGCGGGAATTCTGGAAGGCGTATACAGATATTGGTATTGTTATAATGAGAACTAAGGCAATGCTGGGCAGACTCCAACCAAACAAATTCACAACATGACTATTTTTGAGCCTCTGCATAATGGTTACGACAATAAAGTTGGGAGTTAGAGAGATCTGAATTACACAAAGCAGTTTTGACCATTGGTATGTAGATTCTATGAAATTCATTTGCGGTATTATCAGGCGCAAAAAGATCAGTGGAATCACCTTGATCAGAGCCCACAATTTACAGACTGTCCACTTGCTATTGATCATCTCTCTGTCCAATGTGTCAAAGACTTGAAAGAACTGTTTGATCAAATTCTCATTGGGAGATTCTAAATGATGGCGAAGATCGATATTCCAGCGTGATTGTTCATTCATAAAGGGAAAAGTCTGCTTTTCAAAATTGATAACTTCTTCGGAGCTTCGATCTGTCTTATCTATCCATTCTATAGTTTACAATATTTATCGATTAAAAGGAAAAGATTGATAACAATTTTTCAGACTTTACTTACCTTTATCCTTCTTATATTGCAAATACTGATCGATAATCACAACAGCTAAATATATAATGTATATGCTCACCATGGAAGCTGCTCTGTATATTCCAATAACTCCACCACTTATCTTAATAGAAAAGTCCACATAGGTAACGTAGAGCAGTAGGAAACCGACATCCCGCAGAAAGAAAGATCCATGGATTGAAAAAGGTGTAATCCACATTATCAAGGATGAGGTGAATACGCTCGAAAATAGATGCAAGGACATGGTGTCCGAATAAATATGCCGTGCTTTCGAGGTGAGGCCCATACCGAAACTAAAAATATCCGGGCCATTATTACCGATTGCCATTACAGTTATGCCAGCGATATATTCATTCAAATTTAGCATTTTCGATATTTCTGTCAGCGCCGGTACAAAACTAAAAAAACTCAGGTTAAAAAATAATCCAAAGATAACATCTGCTTACTTACAATATATTTGTGGTAACATATATGAGCCAAAACAACAGAGCACACATCACAATCAGCATTCCCACACCCATAATTCGGGAAAGATCATTGCGATCGCAAACACAGTAAAAGAATCTAGTATAATCAAGGATAAATACGTGGGATTGGCACGCTTCACTATATGTAGCATAATCACAACGTTCAATCTGCTCCATTAAGCTGATCTTTGAACAGCGTTCCTACAAGGAAATGATCAGTCGATTATATATGAAAGTATATTATATTTTATCAAGATTTTACCGGTAATTCTGGCTTGGCAAAATTCAAGTGCCTCTCATATCGGGGTGAAGTTTGGTTTGTCGTATTAAAATATTCAAATAGCTTAAGAGTCATATTTTCTTATATTTTTCCAATTTGTTATTGAAAATAAAAGCACTTGAAACCTTTTTTTTTCTTTATTTCAAGTTAAAACAGTGCTTACTAAGTATCAAATAAATTTCAATTTAAAATCGATTTAAAATCATTATTATATATTAAAGTAAATAATATTTGTGTGAAAATTTGGGATATTTTATAGTTCAGTTTTAAATAGAGTATGGTATAAAGTTTGTATACGCTTGCAAAAGGGTATCAAACGTGTATATCACAACGAAGCATATATACTATATATAGCTGCGATAGGAACAATTCGGGGAAAAATGAGTATTTCTATGCAAAAGTATTCAAAATCTTCTTAGAAGATCATTGCAAGGGTATATAACTTCAGCGTGCCGAAGATTTTTTTATTCCTTGTTGTATTTGAAGATAGAATATATCCTAAAATGGGTAAGATCGCATAACTATATCATATTTCTTCGGTTTCAGTCTGAGTTGTTGTATGAAATCAAAAACTTTTTTGTTTATCAAGATATCTTAACCAAACTCACTATAGTCAATCTGACCACGTTATATACGACCATAGCTACATACACTATATCATTTAAATTGATATCAACATATCAACATTTTCTGGATTTGTTAAGCTTATGCAGAGTATGTACAGAAAATGTAAAGATCAGAAATATGACATTAGATGCGCTTGACATTTTCCTATATTATGCGAGTAGTCGCATCCAAACCAGATCCCCCAATCAGCAGCAGCCGCCGTTTAACTTAAACAAGTGCCTTTTTGGCATACATTGTTAGTCTTTGGTAAAATGGGATGTCACATGTTTACGTCGTGCGCGTGGCGTAACCTCTTCACTCTCAATCGTGGGTGCGCTCTTCTGATTGCATGCACTGCGCAAAAAGAGAAGTAACTTATATTTATGTGTGCGGTAGCACGTATTGAAAATTTTTTTTATATATATAATGTATTGTAATTGTAAATATTTGTTAAATTTAATGAAAGCAAAAAAATATTTTAACATAAATCGCCGCGCAGGAAGCAGTGTTAAAAAATGTAGTAGATACAAAAGCTCTATTCCTTAATAAAATATTAATATATAACAGTAAAAATGAAATGAAATCATTAACATTAAACAAATTACTTGTGTGTTTAAATTACAATACAATTTGCTATAACGTTTTTAAGCTAGGCAGCATTTGACATTCTATATATTTTTTCAAACTTTCTTTAATTACTTCGGTGTTAATTGTCCGATCGGGATGAAATTTGGACATACGGACAGAGTGACGACTAGATCGACTTGACTATTATACCCGATCAAGAATATATATAATTTATATGTTCAGAAATGCCTTCTTTCGCTTATTACACAGTTTTGCACATTTTTATCACCCAAATTTATACATTTTTAATGGTTACAGTGTGTAAAAAAGTGTACAACGGCTATTGCGCAACATTTTTTGTGACTATATATCGATGAATCGATGTTTAAAGTTGACAAATATCAAGGGAAAACAATATTTTTTCAATATCGAAATATTTTCGATGTAGATATTATTTAAAATATCAAGAACCCTAACTGCCATTTAGCCCTCTCAGTAGCAGCAGCTCGCTTCTTCGGCTCGTGTCTGTATGATTTGCCGAATGGGTTCGGCCCATTTGCGCTATGGGCGCCGATATCTGCTCTAAACCGTGCTTGTCCTGTCGTCTGTTTGTGTGCGACAGTATAGTGTCAATTGTAACAAAATAATAGTGTAAGCAGCGTGATTCCGGTATAGATATAGATAATCTGACCAATTTTTATCAATATCGGATCACTATATCTAATAGGCTTCATGGGAACATGAGCAATTTTTGAAAAATCTCATCCAAACTATTCAATTCCAAATTGAATTATCCCATAAATAATATTATTAAATATTATCAAAATCGGACGGGTATATTATATAGCTGTTATAGAAACAATCGGTCGAATATTGAATTTTGTTTAAAAGAATATTGCATATATTTCTTTCTTGTTAAAAATATTTAATTTTTATTTTTTATTTATTATTTATTATTATAAGATATAGTATATAATACTATGAAAAATATAATTTATGGCGTACAAGTTGCTATGGCATTTAACGCCAGATAATACTTCAATATTTAGATATTTAAGCAATAATTTGAATTATATTACATATTAAATTTAAATGTTATAATATTTATTAATTTCCCCATTTTATGAAGTTTTTTTTATAACATACATAGTTGTCATTGTAAGAATTAATTCCATGCCATTTTCAAAGAATTTGTCTATGTTCATATATAGATACCAACGAAATTATTCCGATTGAATTGGAAAAAATAATTAAGTATTTAAAAACTGTTATACTTATAATGCGCATATTTTCGCGTTCCACTCTCCGATTCCGATTCCGATTCAAAGTCAAATCCGAAAAGCGCATAAACACTCGCGATAACGGTAATTACAATAAAGCATTTATACATTTCGAAAGAGCCAAAGTTATCACCCGGTCGAATCGTCGCCAGACAGTCCCCTGACCCCTGTTCCAGACTGGCATTATACCCCTGCCCCATCCCAATTCCCATTTCTAGTTTCTGCTTCAGTTTCGGTTCCATTTTCAGACCCTCAGCGTGGCGATTCAATTTGACGAACTGATAAATGTCAAATGGTTTATGACACTTGGTCGAGTTTTTTTTTCTTTCTTCTATTTTTTATACTCGTAATACGCGATTTGTGTTGTGTTGTGTTGTTGCTGGCTTGGTTTATGAGTGTTTTGGATTTTTTTTATATTTATTGTCATCAAATGTATTTTGTTGTATATAGATTCGAATTTATGAATTTAGCTTGCGTCTGCTAGATTTTTATTTAGGTTATAATTTTTGATTGTGAACTATAAATATTTGTGTTAACTTCGATTTGTATGATGTCGAAATGCGTTGCACTAAAAGTGGTTTTAAGTTTTAAAATGCTTGTTATGCAAATTTTAAGCTGGTACAGATGATCTTAAGGAATTTAGCTAATAATTGTAAAAATTTTATTCAGTTTTCATATATCAAAAATACTTTAAAATAAAAGACATCTTTCTGAATAAATAAACTTAGGATTGTTATTGTTGAAGCAGCAGTAGCATTATTCCGTAGTTATAAGTTAATATTATATTTGTGACATTATTCGGGCCACTGCATTGGCCTACTTGATTTTTCAATTATGTTATACATATACTCGATCAAAAACCGAGTTGAATAAACCAAATATATAGAATCATTGTTCTGTAATCATAGATAGACCAATAAATGAAGCAAATACTTTGTCAATTGTTCAATTCAGTAATTTATAAATATAATACTACAGTTACTTGACTTATGACAACTGTAGCTCATTTCAGGTATTTAGTATAGTTCTATAAAAAAAGTGAATTTTAATGCAATACTCAAAACCCTTCACATTAATCAACTGATTATGCCCAAAGACAGCTTGACCATTGTCGTTGGCATTGGGATTGCCTGCAGCGGATAATTTGCGTCAAAATGTCAGTTTATTTGAAGAGTCCCCAGTCCACCAAGTTTGGCTGCGATGAGCGACGTGCAATTGAATTAAAATTAAAATATATATGCCGTAAAGGCCGGCACAATAAATAAAATAAAAATAAAAAAAAAAGAAAATGTTATAATTTGCAATTTATTTACGAGTAGATTCACAGGCCAAACAGACACGTGTGGATTGGATGCAACAAATATTATAAATTTAAAAAAATAATTAAAAACCATTTGGCTGTGCGTTGGATGCCAATGCGAGGATTCAGTTTGTCCAGCACAACTCGCTTTCAATTAATGCAAAATGTCCTAAAATGAACGCATTTTTCACTGATTGTTGGCGATTGTCAAGCGGAGTCCGTTGACAGCGTTCAGCAAATTGAAATGCGCCCAGAACGTGATCCCCCATGAGCCTCAATGCCAATCCCAATGCCAAACTGGACTCCAATCCCCAACTGCAATCCCAAACAGCCTTTATTCTTTTTTGTTTGTTAAATAATGGGATAAAAGTATATAAATTAAGCAATGGACAGTTGCAGCTGCCAGTCGCCAGTCAATTTTTGAAGTTTCCAAGTTGTCACATGACATTTAAACAGATTAATTGAAATGCTCTGGTAACTTTTTTTTATTTCAGGAATTTGCACAGTTTAACTCAGCAAAATAAACAATGTACATTTAAATATGTTGTAAATATGTATATTATGTTAATATGTTGCTCTTTGAACTTGAAAAGAATTTCTCAAGAAATCATTTTTTTTTAAGTATATCTAATTGTTCCTTAACATATTGAATATGATTTTGATAAAACTTTATACAAAGTGATTTAAATCAAAAAATAAATAGCACATTATATATTTTTTTACTTTATTCTCTTTTTATTAATGATTGAGTATTTTAAAAAAGAATTTAATTATATTTAAATATATGGTTCGATTTAAGAAATATTTTTATTATTATTAGAATTACATAATAATTGATAAAAACACATCAAAATATAAATATATATGTTCAATTTCTTGTCTTTTTATCTATAAAATAACATCCATGCTTATCGAACAGTCTAAATTGATTTGTTGCTTGTAAATTTCAAATATCTTTAGTTCGTTTCACTCAACGTTCAAATATAAATCTCAAATTGGGCAAACAGGTAATCACTCAAATCGCTTTGATTTGGTTCAGATTGTTAATGCCATAAATATTTGTCACGATCGTGGCTGGGTCATAAATTAATTCAATCAATGTCAAAAGAAATTGTTATTTCACATCGGAGTGCTCATAAATCGCAAACATTTGATCTTATCGCTAATTGAGGTGTACGTCAAACGAGTGGGTTGAGATCTGTAGGGGTTGGGCTCTAATGGTAGGGGTTGACACACATATTAGGGGGCTCATAAATTTAAGTTGCCATTCTATATAGACTATGCTTATCAATGATTAAAGATAAACAGTTGTATTCAGTTTATAAAAGCCATTTAAATACTTACAGGTGCTTTCAATTACTTTCTTACTGCGATGAATTCATAGCCCATAGAAGTCAATCAAAGACTCATCTGTCAAATGACAAATGATTTTAAAATCACTACGCAAAGCTTCATCACTTAGCCCAGAACCCACAGGTCGAATCCACTACTCGAAGCACTGTCAGAAAGACAGCAAAAAAAAATACAAAAAATGATATAATAATCATAGATAACGGATGCGGGAAACAGACACTTTAAATGCTTGCGATATTGTCAATCAAAATTCAATCGAAGCCATGAATCATGACAACCAAGGATGGCTATGCTGATGATGGCTTCAAGAGTGACTCTCACTCACTCAACACACTCTGATGGATAGATGGTTGAATGGTTGGAAGGATGAATGAATAAATGGATGGATGGATGGATGGATGGATGCTTGTTTGGTCCTGTGGCAGCAGCAGTTCGAAAAAATGAAATCACTCATACAGGGAATGCGTGTTAAAGGTTGTCGGTGGGTAGGCACTTGTCGTCTGAGAAGAAGCACTGAGCAAAAAGCATTTAGCATTGGCATTGGCATCCTGCCACATGCCGCATGTCGCATGCCATACGAGATCCTCTAGCAAACCCAGCGAGTGTCAAGTGTACTTTGCTGTCTCCATCGTCTCTCTGTCGTCATCAGTCAATGTCAGTGAGATAGTTTTGACATTTTTATGAGCAAATGATAAGTCGCATTCACAAACCGATGGGTGCATGTCTGATGGCCAATGTTTGACACTTGCCAGCCAACATTCCACATGCCACATACCACATACGAGTTGAAGGCATTATTTTTGCACATTTGATATTTATGACTTTAAATTGGCACTGGCCTGATTATAACATTCGTTGTCTTTTTAATTTTAACACTGACACAGTCTGACCCTATCTACTGAATTGTTAAAGCAATCAATCAGGTTGTTCATTCATATAGTCATACTTGCCAAATTTTATTTACTGGTCATGTTAAATGATTAACTCAATGAAACATTAAGTCTTAGACAATTATCTGATACAATTAACTTTTACAAACATTGAGAGGTAAATATTGCAATTGATTAAGAATATAACTCGTATTTTAATTAATACAGAGGGAAAAAAAAATCGTTGTTTTAAATTTTAAACATTTTTTTTAAAATAAAATAAAAGTGACAATACGAAAACTATAATAATTTTTCGAGTAATCTCCATCTTAATTTTTTAAGGATTTATATATTTTAAAGAATTATTTGTGCATTTTACAAAATCATTAGTAAAATAATAAAAAGCTCAAAAAACACGGAGTTAGTGAAATATTCCCTATATGATAATTAATTTTTATACAAAACTGTCAAATAAAACTGATATTAATCAGTTCCAAATATTCCCTATATAATTATTAATATTTTACACAAAACTGTCAAATTAGAATGCTATTAATCAGTTCCAAAATTTTGGTATTATTAAATCTAATTTTAACTGGATTTCAGGTGAATATTTGAAATGCATTATACAGAACGTTATTCCTCTGATTCCAATACTCATATTAGTCCCTACCTATTGGACCCCCTTAAATCCACAACTGCGAGTTTTTGTAATAAATTTTGTTAAATGATTTCCTGATATCATCTATATAAATAAAATTTCTAAAAATTTTTTGGTAGCCACAAGAATAGCGACAGCTTTTGACCATTAATAATTGCCGTGCATTTTGTTGTCAAAAATTGTAATGTGAATTGTTTCCAATTGCGAAATTCAGTTTTGCCTACTAATATTGACTTCCGTTTCCGCTTGAAAGTCCAAAGTATGTTTCCGCTCGCTCTTTTTATCCCCTAACTATACCTCTCGCTTTTTCATTCTCTCTCTCTCTCTCTATATATCTCTCTTTATCTAACAAATATTGTATTTTTATGTTCGGCGCCAGTTGTCCCAGTCCCCAGGTTAAATTTCGCATCTCTCAACGAGCTGTAAAATTTGTTATCACCGCATTTATAAACAACGTAAAATAACAACAAAAAATCAATTTTCCGTAAAATGTAAAAAAAAACAAAAAAAAAAAATACACAAATCAGACAAATATATTTGCAAATAAATATCCAAACGCAAAATATTTGACATTTATTAATTAAAAATGGACGAAAATTTATATTAATTTTATTCAAATTATCAATTGCAACAAAGGAAGCTAATTTCAATTTATTTTATTTGTCTCCCAGGTTTGTCATGTGCCCCTTTTTAATGCCGCATAGATAAAATTGACATTTCTAAAAACATAAATTCAAGTATTGTTTTATCTGTCACAAAATAAATCACAAGTTTATTTAAATATTCAGAATAATTAATATTATTCAAACTAAACTCAATTATGGTTTGAAGAAATTGTTAAATTGTATTATATTAAATTTTAAAAGGATATAATTAAAACTTGGCATTAAAGTTTTTCACATAAAAACTTGATTTTACTTATAAAATTAAAAACCAATTATACCAAACTAGTGTATAAAATATTTGTAAATTACTTGCAATTCCTTAACTTGAAATAACAAAGTAAACAATAATTAAAAATTTATATACTTGTTCTTGCTACAATTATATCAAACCTTAAATTAATTAAGATATTTTTTAATGTATTTTTCTTGGATTACAATAATGCATATATGGCAAATGTAGGCCTATATTTGTTTTGTATTGTATTATATCTTTTTTTTCTTTTTCTATATTCTGTATGCCCTTTTTTTTGTTTACAAATTTGCATTGTTGATTTATTGGATTTGTTATATTTGACAGTTGTTATTGTTGTTGCCATTTTATTATACCAAAAATTGCATGTTTGCCGCATATTTTTGTATGGATTTGCTATTTTACATATAATCGGCTTTCTATATTAATTTAAGTTTTATTTTTGGCATTTTATTATAATTACTCTTGATAAATGTAAAAAGTCATCGTTAGCAGCATTATTGTTGTTTGTTATACTATTTATTATTGTTGTTGCTGTTGTTACAATTACTGCACTTGATGTTGGTTTATTTAACTATACCCCATTCCAATTAATACTCAAATATATTGTTAGTAAAATTTTTGTCTCGTTTTTTGCTGTCGGCATTTAATTTCCATTGCTTTTCCCTTCCCATCCCTTCAAAACAATAAAATACCAAAAATATTATCGCGGTTTTGAATGTTTTTAATTGTATTAGTAAATGCTGTTATTGTTTTTGCTAAATATTAACATTATATGCTCTTTGTTGTAAATGTACAGAAATGAGGCCACCCGCAAAAAAAAAAATGAGAATTATAATATTTTGCCCAAATATTTATAATATTTTATTGCTAATTTCAACAAATCCAAACGCATTTTGTTCTGTCTCTAAGCACGTTCTATATGCATTTTGTATCTGCTTGTGATATTTTAATTTTACTGTCACATTTGATCATAAATTTGCCGATTAATAAATAATACTCCGAGTAGTAGTTTGGGTGACAAACATTCCACCAAACTGGCTTAGCCCACAATTAAAGGGAGGAACTGACAGTGCTCTACTGAATACAGTTGATAAGCCTGCTGGCCAATTAGTTTTGGAATATAATTTAATTTTAATTGCCTTAAATAGGGCAAGCGATGGGTATGTGATATTCCAAATTGTGAGCTAAACAGTAGCTTCAAAAATTGTGGTAAAAAGAATATAATGCTATACATAAACTATTAATATTGTATTAATGTTTTTAAAATAAAGCTACAGATTACAAAATGTGCTTAAGTTTAAGGTTTTAATATATATTGTAAATCTGTAACGCACTTGATAATATCGATTTCATTTATCTAGCAACATATATATTTTTTAAAATTGTGTTTTTTCATAAGAGACTTTATTGATTAAACAATATTTTTGATGCTACTGCTTGCCATTAAAGAAAATATTTAAACTTTTAAATACAAATACAATTACAAGGACAACAGAAAATCGATAACAATATCTGTAGAATCAAAGGTTTTTTATGGAATAAGACTTGGACAAGTCACAAGTACATAAGTCTAACTTGAATACAAATGAATGTTCAACAAAATAAATTAATATATCTACATATATAAATGTTGAAGATCAGGGTATTTTATTAAAAAGTTTTAATTCAAACAGTAATATATAATTAGGGGAGTTCCCAAAGAAGACTCACATTACGAGGTGCACTACCACTAAATAATGAGAATCGCCGAGAAAGGCGTATTATAATACAAACATATACATCGCATGAGCTAAAAGTTCAATTTAATAATTTTTTTTATTATATTTAATTTAATTTTTTTTTTTTTGTACAAGCACTGTTGTCACATAAAAAATAAAACAATACCATACATGTCTTAAGTTAAGAAAAGGGCTAGAAAAGCCCTAAGAAAAAGTTCATAAGTTTCTAAGTAAATAACACTGACACATGAAAATTTGACACTTGTTTTTTATACATTTCGTATATCATAGTATTTAAAAATAAACTTCACATTGAAACTAAAATTTCTTAAAGTGTTGTTAAAATTGTCAAATTAAATGTGAATTAATTTCATAATTATTATTTACACAATTTAAATACACGACACAATGGGCGAGGCTATACCTCAAGAATATGAAGCCGTTTCAATACCGTCTTTTATATCTTTATCAGAAGATACATATCGCCAAATCAAATAAAAATAACAACTGATTTGGTGCACAATTTAAGATGCGAAGAAGAAATTTATCTGTATAACTTGAGGCCCACTCAGATGTCTATGCAAATTGCACAAACTCCTCCAGTTTCAGAGGCTGGTGGTGATTTGGCTGTGTATCTATTAAGTGAGAGTATTGTCAACGATGGCACCAATTATCCCCTATTCAGTCCCCAACTGATGATTGTCTATGCGAATGGTGACATCGATTGTGCCCTGCACTTTCTAATTGAATCACTCCACGATCCCTTCTCCTCCAATGCGGTGGCCACAGTGCTCGTGGAGGAGTCTCTTCGTGATGTGTTTGTGGAGAGGATACGGATACAAATGCGACCCCTGCCCAACAAGGTGCTCAGGCATCGCAACTATTTGACCAGCTTGGATATGCTGAGCAAGCTAAACGTAGAGGTAATAAGAGCCAAACCGGAGGAAGATGATCCGGATTTGTTTCCCATCCTGGTCTGTGATTGCCTACACAGTATGCTGGGTTCGGGTCCAACAGGTGTCATGTGCCTGCACACCTTTCGCTCCACAGTGGAGGCTGTGCAAATCTGGCGCAAGGAGACAATGGCATTTGCCACAGCATGCATTTGGAATGAATCTGTGGAGGGCATTTATCAGCTGGCTGCATCCATCAATTGCACCACTTTCTATTTCAATTGCTGCAATGTGAGTATGGAACCGATTAGTACATCCATGGCGGCAAACAAAGTTGATGTAATTGTTTATAATGGCTATCACTATGAGACTTTATCGATTAATAATCAAATGAAGATCATTATATTTCCCATTGGAGGTCATCTTTACCAAAAGAAAGCTGAAGAAACACCCCTCCCGAATCCCATATCTTACCTAAATGAATGAGCTTCCTTATATGCATAATGCAAAATTGGATTTTGGCACGTTTTTGGCGTTTCGATCAAAAGTCGTTCAATTGATATTTATTTTATTTGTGCTTACGCTAAAAATATAAAATTTGAATCAATTATCTTGTTTATTTTTGGAAAAATGATAAGGCATTTTATGCTAATTGACTTTGATGATGATGCTATCGAATATGATGGCAGCTGTCAGCAGTCATAATATATATGTACATAAGCTTTTTTTTTTCATTTTTTTTATTATGATTATTATTAAAGAGGAATCGCTTAATGAGTCCCAGGTTATGTAAATATGAGCAGCTAAAAAACGAGTTACCTGCATGACTAATTCAGTTAACAGTTCCTTAAGGAGTGCCCTGATCAGTTTTTTATTTTTTATATATTAAATATCATAAATGTAGACAATCAAGGAAATAGCTATAAGTCATCATATACAATATAAAGAATAATAGTTGTCTTTTTTGACACTTTTCAAAGAGTTCTTTACACTTTAATAACTTTCTTAACTGTAGAGCTATCAAACCTTTTACTATATATACCCGCAAAACGATATTTTATTAACTTATTTATATTTTAAAAGTTTAAAGAATTTAAAATGAAAAATAGATAAAATATATTTATTTATTTTTATGTTTTATTCATCTTTTCGATAAAAATTTATTTCACATTTGCAGGGCATTTCAAAGCCCTACACTCCTTATTATTTAAGCTGATGATTTTTTTTTTTGCGATACATTCAAGACGCTTCATCCAAAATTTACGATCGACATTTAAGAGCGGACACATTGTGCAATGAGGACTGAGTCCAATAAAACCGTCCAGTTTACGAGCATGGAGGATGAAGTTTGAGTGACGAAGTCGGCGTCATCATCCTCATCCTCATCATCGACGCACCTCCCAGCACTTAAGTGTACCAAAAATAAGACAGGCTCATCATTGCGATTATCAGTTTCTGAATTTATATAGCATAAATCTCTCAAAAGATTGCCAGAGATGGTGTGTCTGCCACATGGCGCAGGTGTTGCAGGGAACTGGGTTCTAACTGTGGGGCAATGCGTTGAATTCATTATAAAATGTGGTTTGAATTATTTGTCAAAATGTCCATTATATGTCTGGTCTGGCTAACACCCCCGCCCCAATGGCTGGTGACATTGATGTTGACATTGACGGACACCCAGGAATGTGTCACACCATGGGGCATGTGGGCCTTTGTGCTGCAACTCCAATTCGATGCGACAAAATAAATGAAATTGTTAATGGCCAGTGAGTCATTCGGTCATTTCGTCATTCTGTCATTCCATCAGCTAGACAGACATGCCTTTTAGCCTTTATTTAATATGTTATTTTATTGTTATATTCGTCGTCAGTATTATGCAAATGGGATATTACACTGAGTAATTGCTGCATTGCAGAGTCCTTAATTTTGTCTACAAAGCCAATTATCTGATGATCTCTTCATATTTGTGTATTTGCATGCATACAATTTAAGTATTTATATTCTCTTTTATGTTAACACCTTTTTGTAATTAGAATTATCATTACATAGAAGTTTACTTCATTGTAATTTAATTGGACTTTAATAGCCATCTTAATGGTATATTATTAGCGGCAATTCATGCATATAATGTAATCGATTTTTGAAAAATTATTTTGTATATTTAATGCAAGAAATTAAATTTAAATTTTGTTTGTTATTGTTACACAATACTTTATAATATTTAAACCCTGAGCATAGAGTTGATGTCCCTTTATTTTATTTTTTTAAAATAGTGCAAAGGTAATTTATTTTTTTTAATCAAAATAAATAATTGTAGACCTATATAAATATGAATCTTAAATCTGCATTTTTTGACTTTTTTAAAGAAAATATATTACATATATATCAATAATTAGCTCTGACGTGTATTAAGATTTTTTCGAGTTTAAATATTCCATAAAGCTTCACAATATATTTACAAGGTATTGCTAAGTCTAGCACACTCAAGTCAAGTGTCTTTATCCTGGCACAAGATCACAATATATTTAAAAATACATATTAAGGAACATATATATGTATGTCAATCTCTTGATTGCTCCCAACTATATAATAATAATAATTATAATAATAATATAATTATAATTAAATATAATTTTATTGAAAACGCTATAAAGTACACAACATTTTTATAGTTACATTAGGGATTCTTATAGAGATTCCAATTCCTTGACAATTTACACTATGCATTTTTTATCTAGAACATGCTTCCGAAATTTAAAAAAATACGTCGCCAGTTTTATTCCAAGTTTTAATTATTGTCTTTAATAACTTCTGAATGAGTAATCTAATTTAATAAGGTTTTATGACAGGTAAATAGACTATTTTATTGCCCTTTTAAAAGGATAAAATTCCTTAATATCACTTAATCTAACATAAATTAGAAGTTATATTCACTTGAAAAAATTAAATTTTTTAAAAATGGCAGATCTAGTTTTTGGATTATCTCGGAGACGATTTCAGCAACTTGAACTTTATTAAGGGAATCAGCCACACATTTTACATATAATTTGATCCTAAAAATAACTGAATACAAGAATGTTTTTAACTAGTTCTATACTTTATATATATCTATATAACTATAACTATATTCTTTAACATGTTGGCGCGGTTTTTTTTTTAGATATCAATGGGATACATTTAATTGAATCAATTTTTTCTAATTGTGTATCAATTAATTTAACAAATTTGCGCAGTACTTTCTTTAACATATGTAAATGTGTTATTTTGTAGCTTTGACAACTGAACTTTACCTTCACTTTTTACCCGTTTTATTTCAATGCAAGTTTCTAAAGTCATATAAATAAATGATGGGTCCACATACTACATGAAAACTAAAAATACTAGTCGCATTTATTTGAGTTTTCCAAATGTTCATTTGCAACTGAATATGGAGAGACTTAGGGCAGGAAGGACCAAGGCAAGGATAAGGCCAATCCGAAGAAATCGTGCATCTGAGACTGCCCCTTCGGCTGGAGCTGAAGGAATACAGTACGTAGCTGTCAGTTTCAATCGTGTCTGCAGAACTTGTCACTCATTCAATAGTTTGAAAATTGCAAATGTCACTTACAACTCAGGCAAGCCAAACATACACAGGCACAAGCATTGAGCAGAGCTAGCATGTGTGTAGATACAGATACACACATATATGTAAGTGTATCTATAGCTATGTGTAAACATTCTAGCCAAGGATGCGACTGAGACAATGTTACTGGAGATGCTGCTGCTACTGCTGCTGCTGCCAAAGGACGACAAAGTCTACCAAGAATGCCAGAGGATGACGCGCCAGCAGACGCTGTGAATTAAAACAAGGCCAGGAATAAAATAATAAAAGGACAAAAGACAAAAGCATAAGAAAACTTGAGCTCTTGGCAATGTGTGGTTGTGTGGGTGTGTATATGTTGACCCATATAGAAGGTTGGGTAGACCCCACTGTGCAAGTGCAATATTTTGTGGGCCACTCAACCACCGAACCACCGAACCACCCAACCACCCGACCAACCACACACCGGGTAGAGCATGTACGCATCAAAATCAGACTTGTAATCCAAGTGCAAGTTGCGAATCCAAAAATCCATCCATCGGTTGCAGCATGCTTGCAGCGTAGCATCCTTCGCCTTGGCCGGGCATCCTTCGAGTTGCGCAAGGAGTAAAATTCGCTGGGCTGATGTCACGTAGATAGACACAGACATGCAACTGACAGACAGATGGAGAGACATTGTGACACGACACATTGACTGACAGCTGCAGGGCCGAGTTCAGTTCAGTTCAGTTGAGGCAACCTAAGAAAAGCCAATGGGGGTGTAGCCAAGGATATGAGTGGGATGGCAAGGATTGTGCAAACAAACCGAAAGACAAAAGCAAATGACGAACGTTTTGTTCGTAATACTGAGCAACTGACAAAGCCAGAGAGAGAGAGAGGAAGGAGCGCGGAAGGAGCAGAGAATGCAACAGAAACAAGACGGAAGGGAAAGCACTTAGATGAATATTGAGAGCGCCAAGAAGTGACGTCCAACTCACAATTCCGGAGATGGTGACCAGGACTCTTCACACACCGTGCAAGTGGATAAAAGGCAGCTATAAAGCTTAACATTACCCATGCTACCATCAAATGAGCTTGATATAGGCTAACTTCTAGGGATCACAGATTTACTTATTTAAACGTAATATTAATACAATAGTTTAGTTTACATACGAGTATTAGGAGAAACTTGAATTATTTATGACTATATGTCACTAGTGCAACAAATAATAATATCTATTAAGTTTGGAAACATATTATGCTAAACTTCAAGCTTTAAGGGCACAAAATCAAAATAATACACCAATTAAATACAGCTTTGAAAGCTTTAAACGACTTTAATTGCATTGACGGTTTAATTCTCTCTAAATTAAATGCTGTCAAAATTTCATTTAGTTTTTATATTATATTTAACTAACATCTATAAGAGCTGACTGTGTCATAAAATTTATTTACCCTAATTAAAGTTCAGGGCAAAATATACCAAAATGTAAACATTAAAAAATTAATTGCAAAAACAAATTATGAGCACTTTTATTCTAGCGTAAAAAATACAAATTCAGGAGACCTTTTACCGCACATCTTTCCCCTATTCCTTAACAGCCCCATTGGGTGGGTGAGAGGGTCAAGTGCAGTGTTGTCCTGGCGCTGATTTGTCCTTTTGACGAAACATTAGGCGGACAGGCGAATATGAGACAGGAAGAAGCACAAGGACGCATCCTGCAAAAAGTGTTTTTAATTTAATTTTTTTCACATTTAATTTTTGCGTTCACATTTTTTGATGAAGTTGAAACTCATAAAACACAACACAGCAGCAGGGGAAAACGGGCCGAGACGTGGCAAGGCACTGAAAAATAAATAAGAGTAATTAAATTTCGTAGCAAACATGACGAGATAATGGACCGAAGCCATTAACAGTTCCCGGAGCGGACCAAACCGTCAGTCAGCCAACGTCTGACCGCTTCAAAGATGACGAAAAGAAACTGTTGACGACAAAGCCGGTAGAGGATAGGACCAGATAACAGGACGACATCAGGATAACAGCTGACGCCAGAACCCCCAACCAATTGTCCATACATCATGCGGCACCGCTAGACAGGAGCAGCTGCTTTAATATCCTGTGCATTTTTCACATAACCTATGCCAACTTGCTCACTCGTAATCCTTTGCGCACAAACCAAATACCCCAAAGCAAATTTATCCTGTTTTTG
The DNA here is from genome assembly GCA_035043045.1 of Hirtodrosophila alboralis. Lineage (NCBI taxonomy): Eukaryota > Metazoa > Arthropoda > Insecta > Diptera > Drosophilidae > Hirtodrosophila > Hirtodrosophila alboralis. Next base: position 129,916 of record JAWNNH010000254.1, read on the forward strand.
TTGCTGCTTAGCGCCCAGTTTTATGGCTGCCTCGAGTTTAAAGAATTATTGCATCATTTATAGCTGAGGGTAGCCGGGATCCTGGGGGGTTACAGACTGAGTGACAAAGCATCAATAAACCTTTTAGTAAAGACGGAAAGAATTATTTGTAAACTCCCTAATACAGAACTAATTGTTATAGGTAAATGTAATATCAATTAAAAATTATATAAAGCTGAAAATTGATTCTTAATATATTTGATATACATATCGCAAATTTGGTTTATATTTCGACTTATTGATACTGTCTTTTAATATTTTTCTTCTTCCATTCGCCTTGAACTCTGTCCGAGTTTTGGTTTATACTCTTATCCAACTAGAACCCTAGATACGCTGCCTACTCCATCAAGTTTGACGTGCATGTACGAACTTGCAAGATTTGTGGAGGGAAGCTGGACCAGCTTACTATCCAACCATTCATCCATCCATCGCTGAGCGACAGCTGCACAAAATTGGCCAGCCAGCAGGGGTCCAGGACGAAGACAAGGATGGGCAGCCGTAAAGCAATGCGAATGAATGTGAATGCAATGCGCGGCATATGCAGCGACAGCAGCGCCACTTGCCGAGTCCAAGGACATGGAGCACGGCGTTCGACGATGGATTACGTTGCTTCCGTTGACCGAACGTCGAAGGATGAAGTAGAGAGCGGGGATTGACGGTTTCAGGGCTTGAGGGCTTGGGGGCTTGGAAGTTGGGCCAACACAACGTCATCGTCATCGTCATCAAGCTGACGTTGTCTGTGCGCTGTTTACTCGCGTTATCCTTTTGGCACTGACCGCTTTTGTTGTTTTGTTATTTTTCATGTCAGTCAAGAATTGGCAAGCAACGAGCAAAACAGGACATGGCCGATGAAATATGTTATAGTATATAGAGAGAGATGCTGCCAGCAGATTCGACTGGGTGTCGAACATGGGGTGTAGGAGGGGCAGGGCGGGGAAACATCCAGTCGGAGCACATTGCATCAATATTGAAACGTCAACATCAACTCGCCAGCGGCGAAATGGCGCTCAATACATAGACAAAAGAGACGATAGGGACGAAAACAAGGACATGGAATCCAACTACGACAACGATGTCGACGACGACCCAAAAAGCTGATGAAGAGTTCAAATTTTTCTTTGTGTGATTTGACGAATGAGCTGTCATCTTGCATTGGAATTGCTCCTTTGGCCCACACACACACATCCACACACACACATATACATTCACACACTCACACACACGAATGCAGAGCTGATGGCTTTTCTTGTTTGTTCTTTTATAAAAAGTTGCTGACCATTTCTTTTGATGGTTAGTTAAGAGGAATGTTGAAAAGCAGCACAAGGAACCTGCATTTATAGATAGATAGTTGATTCTTCTTCATCTTCTTCTACCCTGCTTCTGGCTAAAATTTCAAATTGCCAATGACAGACATATGTATGTACTATGTATGAGTTTAGCCTGCTTATTGGGCTTTCACTGCCAATGTCTTTAAATTTTTAACTGGCCTAAGCCTCAAGGCACATAAATAGATACATTCAAAGAAGCAATTCTATACTTGGTATTTCCTATGCAATATTTATTTTTGCTTTAAAAGTATGAGTTGAAATTTTTTGACAGACATTTCTTGATACAATCAAATTAGTTTTTTTTTTTTTAACTTCTAATTATTTAAGTGAAAACTGTTTTAGATTAGTGTTAAGGAAGCACAAAAATTAATTGTTTAACATTATATCTAGTTCCTTCAATAGAAATGGAAGGTCTTTTTTGCTGGGTCTTGCAAATATCCAACGAATTATTAATATGACCTTAGAACTAATTATAAAATATATTTTTAAGGTTCGATAAAGTGAGCTAATGAAGGTCAAGGGTTTTTAAATAAAATTGTTCAAATTATTATCAATGTTAAATTAATTTTATTAAGGATATTAACGATATTTTGCTTAAGTTTTATTAAATGTAATCATAATATTTTAGAATAGCGATGCCCAAATGTTCAAGACAATAGCAAACAACAATACATAAACTAGGCATGTAAAATTGTAAGCCAATAAATAAATTAAGCATGTGCTTCGATTCCTCGACGAAAATAGACAATGAAAAATGTTTGGAGCAGTCGATCGCTCGACGAAAAAAATAACAATTAAATTTTTCAAACAGGCACAATACAGATATAGAATTATTTGTATAATGCGAAAGACAAAAGTGCAGGAGTGTAAATTGCGATGGGCTTAGGTAATTTAAAACAGGAAAAGTCTATCAAAAATTTAGAAAGTGAACTCAACTTCCTTTACACACTCTTACAAGTTGTTTATATACTCGAAAATGGTGGTATTAAGCTGCTCTTCTAAAAGTCAGCCTTCTGCTTAAGTTATAACCTTAAAGTACAACTAAAATGATAAATAATAAATAGTTTTTAAAAACTTTTTAGTAGACTTTGTACCAGTTTATTAGTTTACATTCAGTACCATCTAATGTCATGTCAATGCCAACACATAAATACAGTTATAATTCATTTGTATGTAAATTCAACAAATAGGTCACAAGTCGCTAGACATATCCGGCTCAAAGCTTAACCGAGTGCATCCTCCATGGCCACCAAAAGCCCAAAACCATCTTCAACTCTTACTTCAACTTCTGTTCCAACTTGAGGAGGCTAAAATACAAACGCCAACGCCATTCATCGAAGCGTGGCCGGCCATCACTTGGCTCGTTTGCTCATCGTCAAGACAAATGGAGAATAAATAAATTACTTTCGGCCTTTTTGCAATTCCAAAACGTCACTGCATATTCTGGTCAAGCAGCCTGGTCAGACCAGGCCAGGACTGGCCCCGGACCAGGCCAATAGCCCAAGCCAACTGTTGGTCGTTGTCCAGTTGCAGTTGATTTTCTTGTGGTGTTGTTGTTGTCTACATGTGATTGTTGTTTCTGTTGCTGTTGTTGCAGTTGTTGTTGTTGTTGTTGCAAGCAACGCCTCCTCTGCTAAACTTTTAAAACGTCAATCAATTGTCCAAAGTTGTCGGAGTTGTCTGACATGTTTTAAATTAACTGACGAAGACGAACAAACCTAAACGATTTATGGCCCATACTCAAGATGGCGTTTACCCATCTCCAGCTGGTCTTTCATATGGCCAAAATCCAACAGAAAATACATATGTATATATACATATATATATATTTATATGTCCAAGCCAATGCAGAAAATGGCCATTACTTGATATAAATTGTTGTCGTACGAGTTTTACGGTTTGGGTGTCAAACAATAAACGAAATGCTGAACAGGATTGTTAACTAATTCAAGGGAAAGCTTACACTTTATATTTTAATAAATAATATTAAAAATATATTATATTAATATATAGTGCTCTTTAAAGTAAAAGATCATTTATAAATATGATCAATTTTGAATACCATTTTCTGAATAAAACTTAGTTTCTCTATACATTATGCATTATCAGCCCTACTATTATACAATTGTTCCTAAAATCATTTGCATTGTGAATAGGCTTACAATGGGAAATGCAACTGAACAGGGACAGGATGTGTTTTTGCATATTCAATAATTTGTTGTGGGGCTTTTGTTTTTGTTTTTGTGTTTGTGTGTGCTTCAAAACCATGCAAATATAAATTATAATATAATAATAATTACTGTCAAACAATAGAAAATTAATTGCGTAACAATCAACGTTTCATTAAAACAAAATGGATTTGACATAATTCAAATGCAGAAGTGCATAAGTGTCGCCCTCTGTTGATGTTTTGTCCAACCCCCCCCTTTCCAACCCCCTCTAAAAATAGCTCTGATTCCGGGACAGACATCCCGGTATATCGCCCACCCACACGTTTGTTACGTCGAATCATTCATTTGGAAAATATTTAATTAATTTTTGCCAATAATGGTGTCCAGTGCGAAAAAAAATGGCAAGCTCAATCCGCACGCACGCAGACATAACCGCAATTACGGTAGCCCCAAACCCCAGACCCGGATCCGGCTCCGGCTCCGTCTACAACTACGGGTGACTTCTGACTATGTGATATATTGATGGCAGCGTAATGATGCCATCGCACTTGTCGCTCATTTATTGGCCTGGCGGGGTCACAAACTAATAACCAAATAGACTTTGGTCGTTGAACAAATTACCAAAGTGCAAATCCCTCCTGTCATATAAGGACTCGCATTAATGATGCTAGACTGGCCTCTAAGTGGGAATATACACAGCTACATCATTTTATTCCTGACGGATTTATGTTGTTAGTTTTTTAGACTAAGTCATGCAGTCACAATTTAACAAAATTGGAAAATTACAGAAATTGCAGCTTATTACTTAATTAAAATTAAAAACAATATTTAAAAGATTGTACTTGTATTTTATTTATTTGTATATTTTCTTATTAAAAGTTACTCTCCCAGTATCGAAATATTTTTATTTATTTTTTGATTTTTTCCTGAATACTTCAGCTAAATATTTTTGATAAAATTAAGCGTTGGCCATATACGCATATTAAAATAATGCATTAATAATTACATTATATAGGAGATGAATTTAGTCGGCTCAACTCATTAAGTAAGGTCATCAAAAAATCATAACAATTACATTATATTTATAACTAACTAAATCTTAGTTCACATTGCAATTGAAATCATTTGACATAATAAACATAATAGACTTTCAATTGAAATTTTCAGACTTTCGAGTTAGCTTGAGTAAAAAACTTGTAAAGTTGGTAAATTTTTCTTTACTTTATTTTTGAAACTTTAAAAAATAAAATAATTATAATGACGCAAATAAAAAAAGTAATATTCGGTGTAGAAACCAAAAACTGTCGTCGCGCTTGCTTGGCTGCCATTATAATCTGTATTATGCTGTATTACATAATGAGCATTCTAGTTCCTTACAGTAGCTTTCAAGAATCTGAGGGAAGGATCCCGTTGGGTTACTTTGTTAATACATCGGGTTGTCACATGATGGCCCTGTATCCATTGCCGAAGGATGCATTATGGTATCTACGACCAGTGGAGCCCATGGTATGCGATAAAATCGCACTTTTTCGAGCCGAGACGATACGCGGGAAGAATTATTTCATATTAACCAAAACGGAATCGGAAATTAAAAGAATGTATAATGTGCAGAAAGTTTCTGATATACTCTGTAAATTCGTGACAGTGGAACGAATTAATGACAACCTCAACATTTACACTTCTAACAAAACTATTCAATTGAACAATCGAATCAAAGTTGAAAGTGCTTCCAGAGTATTTCTAATCCAGTGTTTTCGATCTTCTGTTCGGATTTATAACGATGTTCAATTCTTTATGCCTCCACCTCCTGCAACTAATCGGTTAACTAACTATTCGAGACCAGATCGTTTATCCGTGATGATACTAGGCATCGATTCCATCTCCCACATGCATTATTTGCGTTCGATGCCGTTGGTGGATTCCTTTGTAAAGAAGCACTCACATGTTGAGTTCTGGGGATACAATCGAGTGGGACGTAACTCCTATCCCAATGTGGCTCCCATGTTATCTGGATTGAGTGAGGATGAGCTGGCGACTGGATGTCATCTAAATCACAAGTATTTTGACAACTGCAACTTTCTGTGGAATGACTTCAAGGCTGCGGGCTATGTGACAAGCTTAGCTGAAGACACAAGAATCGGTGCAACATTTAGCAATGGCAAATCTGGATTTAAAAAACAACCAACTGATTTTTATCTACGAAGTGTGATGATGGCAATAGATAAACTCACTCGCTATAGCATTGATAAAAGTAAGGAGATTTATTGTAGCGGAAGTCGCACATATGCTGAAGTTCTCTACGAATACTTTTACAAGTTGATACCCAACATTCGCGACCGACCAAGTTTTTCATTTTTCTGGCAAAGTCAAGGAGTCCATGACTATTTTAATTATGCTCAGCTGGTGGACAAGGTCTATTTGAAGTTGCTGCGTCATTTAGAATCGGAGGGTTTTCTGGAAAACACGCTGATAATTCTTATGGCCGATCATGGTTGTCGTTACGGCTCTTTTCGCAAAACTTATCAGGGTATTCTTGAGGAATCTCAACCTCTTTTAATAGCCCTATATCCGAAATGGTTGGAACATGCTTTCCCCCAGGCCATGTCAAATCTTCACAGAAACTCTCACAGTCTCGTCACAACATTCGATTTGCATGCAACCTTTAAGGATGTAATTAACTTGGACCTCCTCCTCGACAGCCACGTTCAAAATCGTGAGAAAGTACTTGAGAGCCTTGGCAAAAAGATTCCTCGTGGCATTAGTCTCTTTCTTCCCATTCCGGATCTGCGCGATTGTGAACTGGCCGGCATTCCCTCCTCTTACTGCCTCTGTCATAGCCTGACTCAGATACACACTACAGATGACGTATCGCAGCGAGCTGCTCGATTTACCGTACAATCAATCAATAAACTTATACAGAAATCCGATCGCTGCTACTTTTTAATTCTGGAAGAGGTGCAAGCGGCGTATCTTCTCAATCGAGGCGAGGATATGTTTACATATGACGTAAAGGTTCGAATTCAAACCACTCCGGGTAATGCACAATTTGAGGGAACCATACGATTTCAGGGAAAATCATTGGCACTAAATGGTCCTGTTCTCCGGATCAACAGATATGGAAACCAGTCTCATTGTGTTGACAATTATAAAATTAAAATGTACTGTTATTGCAAGGATTAAACAAAGCTTTAATATAAAAATATAAATATTAACTTGCTCTTTTTTTTAGCTGAAACTTGCCTCTATTCGTTATATATTATCATACACGTTACAAACATCTTATCGCTATAAATTCAACCTACGTACTCCAACAAGATACATATGTATATACTCGTTACTTCCTTATTTATTACAGCCGCTAGTCAAAATAAATAAACTACAACTTAAACTGCATGGCATTTGGAATGAGTATGTGTAACCTGAAGGACAACATCAACCGGACTTCTGACGGATGAACACCGGGATGGACAGCTAGATGGACAGGACACACAAGTGCAGCTGTATTATCCCACTGAGCAGTGTAAATGACTGCAAAATGTGAAAATAATAATGGACTAAACACTAAAATTTACAACCAAAGACAGAGACACAGGACATAGAAGAGAAGATGAAACTCAAAGGAGGATGCTGTAGAAAAGGACACTACTTGTTGGGTAACTCTGGGGTTTTTCCCGGAGAATGGGCATCTGGGTGAACTGACTGCTGCAATTAGATGGCCAGTTGAATAGACAGTTAGGACAGCTGAGCGCTTGTGCTAGATGGACGGACGGATGGATGGCTGGATGGATGGATGGATGGGTTGATAGCTAGACAAGTAATTGCAACGTATGAAAACAGTTTGAATTGTCTCAAACATAAGTTGGATCCAGTTTGATTGACATCGAGTCAGTAGAAAGAAGAAAAACAAGGCATGAGAATATTGAATGAGAGTTTGGTAACTCAAATTTATGCTGATGAATAATCAGTTAACCTGTGGTGCGTAGAAGGTCCTTTTGAACACTTTTGAATCAATTTTACATCATTATTTAAAGTCTACTTTTGGGATGCTTTAAAAAATTAAACGAACGCTCAACAATTATATCCTTATACCCAGAAATGTAGGCCACATTTATATGAACATATTACGAAAGTGAATTTTGGAACAGGTCTGTTTAAGTTTAATATGATTTAGTTCTGCAAATCGACTGTGTACCTTATCAATTTCCAATCTAATGCACAACTCTCAATTGATTCAACTTCCATTATTTTTTATTTAATTGACATGAACGCAGTCAACGAAAGCTTTTTGATAAATGTAAAATACATGGCGAGCATTTATTTTATTGTTGAAGTCTGAAGGCTGAAAACCAAGCAAGCCAAAGGCATTGGCCATAAACCCTTCCAATTAAATGCATTTGCATGCCTGTCAGTGTCATCAGTGGAATACAAAACACAGACGCACTAAAATAAAACTTAAAATGTCAACTATTTTTCCCCAAGTAAAAGATATAACAAATTTTGGAGCGACGAGTACGAGTACGAGTGCGAGTAGACTTGTAGATGTATCTCAGCTCTTGTGAATGTGTTCACTTGAGAATCACAAATGAAATAAAATATTTTATGTACATGACAAAAAAGTTTGCTAGTTGTCAACCGCCAGCCTTTTTTGCTCATTTCACTCGCCTCCCATTGATGAACATCTTCGAGAGCACCAGGATGAACTTCCCATACATCCTGACTGCCTGCACGAAATGAAAATCTAGTCTTCCATGCCGGTTCATCATTTGCTTGTCTTCCCTGTCGCCATGTGGGTGGTGCGGATGGTGGTGGTGCAGTCGAGACGAGGTTGTGTCTGATGTCATTTGTCCAAACTGCATCCGCCAAAGGGTTGAGGTGGAGTATATAAGTAGAGGGAGTTTTCGAGTTTTGTTATTGGCAGTTTTGTAGCTAAAAATCTCGAAATACTTTTGACATCTAAGTATGTACGTGTTTGTTTAGTTAGCTCTGTGCACTAGTGTGTGTGTGAGTGTGTATGTGTATTGGCATCTTAGTGCTTCAGTATTTGAAAACTGAACATTGTTGGCTGTCTTGCCGACTGTCACTCAGTCGAACTCTTTCTGCAAATGTTCATTTGTGCAAGTACTAGTACTATATCTCAAACTCAAACTCAAACTCAGTCACAAGTCCGATTGTAAAATGTCAGTGGCCTTTTACTAAACTCATTTCTACATAAATGTTTATTGAGTAATCTAAAACAAGTAAGAAAAGCAGATCCATTAAATGAATTGTTTTTATTTTTGTTATAGACACTAGGCAGTGGCGTATACGTGAAGTATTTTAAAAGGGTTCTAAACATTGCATTCACTTGTTACTTAATATTTGTTTAGAAAACCTATTTCTTGATCTTTTCATAATTTAATTTTCATCATAATAATTTTATAAATAAATTAATGATCAATATATGTATAATGCCTTTTAAATTGGATAGGCACACAAATTTTTGTTTTATTTATTTTTTTTTTTTTTAATTAACAAATAAAAAGAAAGAGGTAATTTAAAAAAAAAAACCCTGGTATGAACGCTGATCAACATTTCAGGAATCATCTTCAGTAGAGGTGCTGGATGACTGAAGTGGTAGGTTCACAAAGCAAACAAACTCAGCTGGTAATGCAGTCTAAAAATATTTAAAGAATCTTTTAGATTAATGCACATGTACAGGGTATTATATATGCTTGAATAATCTCTCAATACTTCTCTATTTGAGGTGAATATTCTAATTACATTTAACGAACTCCTGAAAGATTCTTGACACTGCCTGTCAGCTGTAAACAGACGAGAAACCACCAAAATGGAACCCAACGCGACCCACAACGCATTCCAGGACTTTCTCGTCGTTCTGTCTCTCTCTCTATCTTTTTCTCTCTCTTTCCTCCTTGGTCAGTTTTACAATTGACGTTGACATGGCGAGTGATTTTGATGCGCGCACTGACCGCCAGAGGGCGCTGTGCACAACGAGTTCTTGAGGCCAGACAGGATGCCACTTTTGTGCAGACGCGCGTATGACATTTTTCACTTAAGCTGACAGTTATGTACAAGTACAATGCATGGCACAGCAAACACCTCATACTTCCGACTTCCAACTCCCTACTTCCAACTCCCAACTTCCAACTCCCAATGCCAATCCAATCCCTCATCAGTCAGTACCAGGCACTCGCTGGGTCAGCACGGCACTCGCTCAACTGTCATTCATGGCATGCCGCTTACCATTATTAAAAAAAATTACATACTTGTGGCAAAAGGAAAAAGTGCAAAATAAAAAATCATAAAAATAAAACAAAACCGGAAGAAAAATAAATTTAAAAGTTTCACATGCAGTCGAGATGTGTTTTGTGGGGTGTGGTATAGAGGTTTGGGGCATTTGGGGAATGTTGTGACGCTTGACACGTCACAAGTTTATAGTGGCTTTTGACAGCTCGGACACACTTCGTTTTTCTCTTACATACCAAAAGTTCTCGACTCGCTCTGTCTCTGTCTCTGCTTCTTACTACTTGATGGACACTCTTGCTGTTTGGGGCATATTCCACAGATCTAGTGGCAGTTAGCTACTGTCTTGGGAACATTTTAATACTCTGTTTATAAAAGCATAAGTGGTATATTTTCGATACCAAAACTAGCTCAAAACAAGGTATATGAACCACAATTTATAAGCTAGAATCATAATATTTTGTACAGGCTCGATTTCTTGCATATGCTTAACAAGTTCACTCGAGTTCAATAAAATAAGCAAAAAATATTATATAAGCCAAGAATAGAGTATTCACCAGTCGGTTGGCTTTTCTCGTATTACTTATTCTACATATTTCAGTTTATTTTTTTATTTTTGCCCACCAAGCTCGTCAATTGAGTCATCGGGCATTTTTATACAAAAATTTTTCTAGTTTAGGAAACTTCACTGCGAACAGCTTCCCGTCCAGACACACGTCAAACTTGGCTGCATCTGCCCCCAATTCTTACCCCCGCTAGCCCACCTGCTGCCTGCCTGCTCCTAGTCCTTTCTGGCCATCATCATCTCCGCTTTGGCCATTTCCCGCAACACTTTTGGCCTTTTTGTGCTGATGATGATTTTGTGGTCACTCCTGTTAATCCTTAGAGACGTGTGTCGAACATGAATTTCGTTCGCAGCGCACATAAATAATAATTTCTGGCACATGGGTGTAAGTGTGTGTTTGTGTGTGTGTATGAGTTTTGGACACTGTCCAGCCATATTGCCGCAGACAGCTTGTCGATCTTTATAATGTTGTAATTGAAAACTTTTTCCACCGAAAACATTTCTTTTAAAATATTTTATACTTTTGATATGTCAACCTGCCTGAAAGCTGTCCACCCGACCCAAGTCCAAGCCCAAGCCCAAGCCCAAGTCCAAGCCAAGCGAATGAACATGGCTCAAACTGGTTGTGTGGGTGTAAATTGTAGTCATGAAGTTTGTTATGCAGGAATATACAAAAGAAAAGACATGAACAGAAATTGAGAGAAATTCATGTAAGGGCTTGATTGAAATTAAAAACATTTTCCATTTTCATTTATCAATTTTTTTGTATTTGATTTATTTATTTATTTTTTATAAATATTTACCTAAAAGGAAATACTTTGGTTAGAAATATGCAAACAAGATTAAATGCCAATACGGTAAGTTATATTAATTTTATTGACACTAGACAATGAAATAGGACATACAAATTAAAAAATTAGTCATTTTCTAAATTGAATAAAATTTAAATACACTAGAAGATACACCGTGGTCAAAACGAGAATCGGAGCGAATATTGGTTGACATTAGGCAAAGTTTATAAAAATAGTAAAATCGTATAATTTGTATTTTCATATTTGAATAACAACTTAATCCAGGTAGCATCAGTTCAAAAAAAAACATATAATCGCTACAGTTTAGGCAAATATTTGTGATAAAGTCTAACATGAAAAATATTAATTTTCATAAATTGATAAAGATATGAAAAATTAAAAAATTATAATTTTCCTTTTATACCCATAAAATAAACCCATTTTTTTATTTTAGATTTACAGAAATGGTTTATATGCTATATAAAATGATTCACAAATTGCAAAATCATAATACCCCCCTTAGCTATCTACATATATCAGGTTCAGTCATAAAAATGCTAATTTAATATGCAATTAAATAATTTTTATAACTTTCTTTTGATTTCATTTATATTCTGTATAAAAATCATCAAGAGCAAAGTGTTAGGAGCGCTAAAGCATTTAAATAAGTAAACCAGACTTCAGGCTGTCAGAGTTCAGTCGTTTGGGGCCTTTGGGGATACTCGGACCATGGTCAGTTGCCATAGACCCCCCTGTGGTTAGTCGCTTCGTCTTTGTATTTGTGCTAAATAATGATGGAAACTTAAACGCTGTATGAATGAAGTGAGGGCAAAAAGGAAGAAACTGACAGCAGCAAAACTTTAAGCGAATGTCCTGCATTTTATTTTATTTTTTGTTGTCCTCGGAGAATATGTGAAAGTTGAAATGTTTTTAGAATTAAACAAGTAGAGAAAATAAAAACATTGCCACCATAGCGGCAAAAATAAAGAGAACTTTAATAGTTCTCAAGTTTTTTGACGTTCTCTTCGTTGAAGCTGTCAATTTGCTGCCTTTCAGAGATGCCCCATGTGAGTGAATCCGAATGTGTGTATGTGTGTTTCTTCTGCTTTTCAAACTATTGCCTAGCTGGCAACACTGTCCAAGGTCCTGTGGACTATGACCATCACTTAGAGATTGTGTAATATAATTCAACCGATAGCAGAGCATTTTTTTTAAGAGTAGGTTTTGAAGGACTTAATTGAAGGAAATTAAATTTCCAGCACATGAAAGCTAATTTTATAATCTATTTATTTAAAAATGATGTAAAAAATATGGATAGATCATCGATAATTGAGAATAGCTGGGCCTATTTTTATTTAGTTGTTTGTAATAGTCAAGAAAAGGCTTTAAAAAAATAACCTTCTGGGAAAACTTTTCTGAAAAGTCGCTAGTGCATCAACAGATGTACTCACTGTTAACGATACAGAACGTATACAGCACTGTTAACGTATACAGCACTGTTGTAATAATCCCAGTAGACAGTATTTTCAAATGAAATACGAAAATATGTAGCGGTCGGTTCAATTAAAATAAAATTAATTTGTTATTATTTTTTTTTGAAGGGAGCCACATTTGAATTATTAAATAATCTTGAAATATATAGTATTACTTAAGGTTATATAAATATAATTTATTAGAGAGAATTTTCTTTTACATAATGCTAATGGTATTGTTGTATATATAAAACAATATAATGTAATATATGTTATATTTGTTGTTCTGCTCAAAATCTAATCTATATAAAAATATATTCAAGTGAGCTGGTATTTGACCTTTATCCATAGTTTTTAAAAATATTTTTGATTTTTTGATTTCTAGCTAACGTCACTCACGTTGATTTTCACTCACGATCACAATCACATCAATTGTCCATCTCTATTGGGGATTCAGTGCTGGGATGCATGTTTTGGTTTAAATCAACCCGCTCCTTGGCCTCTGCACGTGCCATCGCATTGTCCTGTGGCCGTCTGTTGTCCGCTCAGTTGTCCTGATGGCAGTGTTGCCGCTGCTGTTGCTTGTCCAATGTCCTTATTAAAGTCCTGACGGTCCTGCCTCAACTTGTGCTCGTCGTTGCCATTGCTGATGCTGTACTTGCACTTGTTATTGTTGTTGTTGTTGTTGATGATGTTGCTGTTGTTGTTGTCCTTGTTATTGTTGTTATTGTTGCTGGCAATGTCACTCCTGCTGTTGATGCTGCTGCCGACGTACACGTTGTTGTTGTTGTTGTTGCTGCTGCTGTAGCCCACTTATCATCCCCGGTGACACTTTATAATTTCTTTACTTTTAGTGATGTCACTATTTATTTCATTTTTCCATCAAAACTTTTAAGTTTTACAATAAATTTTCAGAGCAAATATAAATAGAGTGTCCAGCATATACACACATATACACATACAAACACACACACACACACACATACACGCAAAGGTTGCACTTGGGGTTTCTACAGGACACTTTGAAAGCAATGCAGCCGCTGCGGTGGGCGTTGGGAAAAAAGGACTTTCATTTTGTAAGTGACGTCCATGTCACTGTCAGTTGAGTTGTCTCATCCTTACAGATTTTATTTTTCTCTTTTATTTTTTTCCATTTGAGACTACTTTTGTTATTTTTACCCCATTTAGCAAGCAAACTTGACGTTGAGTAATTCAACATATCACGATTATTTTTTATTCCTGAACGAATTGCGAATTATTTCAAAGTATTTATAAATCAATATTCAATTAATTGTTTACCAACTTTGTCACAGAAAATGTGATAACTGAAGAATTTTTTGTGAGTTGAACTTATTTAACACATTTATGACATAACATGTACAATTTTCTAAATAAGCTTAACAGGTATTTAAGATCCTTAATGGTCTTGCAGTATTTGATTATTTTATTTATTTACTTAAGCCTACATTTTAGATATATTTGACCCAATTTTTCCACACTTTGCCGCTTTAATAATCAGATCTCCTGCTGATGATTACATAAATTTTCCATTCAACTCTACTTTGTACAGATGTGATAGAAATATGTTCAGCTGGCACTTTGGCTCATCTCATTATTACTTTAATATGCAATATGCAGTTGTGGGCGTAGGACACGGCCAGTTTATACTGAGGCCATGTGCATATAAAACTTTTAAAGAACTCACATTATGTGCCCGATCTGAAAACATTTTGCACTTGATGGTCGCTTCGTTGGCTGATGGCTCGCTCCTCTGTTGCTTTCTATCCTGCGTTGAGTCCTGCTTCTGCTCCTACTCCTGCTGCTGCTCCTGCTGCTGTCTCTGTTGCTGCTCAGTGTCCACATGACTTTGTTTGAAGTAACTTTTGCTGGCATCAAGTAAACAATTTACGACAACGCTGATGATGACGTCGACTGGGCGCTGATGATGAGGGGTCGACTCTGGTTCGGGCTAGGGCTGGGGTTCGGCTACAGGACGAGGCCAGGACACAGCTGTGCGTTCAGTGTCCGCTGCACTTAACGCTGGCTTGGCTTTTGAGGCAAGTTGCAAACACTTTCCACGCTCGGTCGGTTGCTTTTGTCTGTTGCATTGGAAACTATTTGAAAATCCTTGCGGCGCTTTGTGCAAAAGCGGATTCGTTTCAACGCCCTTTAAGTCCCCCTGGGCGTCCAGTAAGCATAAAAGTCAAATGTACTTGCATTGGCGCCACGCCTCCAACACAAACCTCCTCTCCCACAGCTCCTGCTGATGATGATGCTGAGGGAATCATTTTTCAACACTTCATGCATTGCCGACATAATGAAGTGGCCGCCATCCGCCATCCACCATCGCCATTCGCCATCATCAGATGTCCTGGCATTCGCCTGCATTTAGCCACAATATCCCTTTACGCGCATTTGTTTTTCTCATCATTTTCATTCCTTTTTTTTTTGCGGCGCTCTTTGTCGACTTTTATTATTTCACTTGGCGTTTGCTTTTTACTTTTGGCCTTACCCATCTGCCAGCTGCATTTTTATTCATCATCCTTATACCCATTCTGGCCGTCAGAGGCGATAGATCATTGTGGTCGGCCGAGCACCAAGTGGTGCCGGGTTATGTCCTCCTGGTCCATTTGTCCAGCGTAATGAAGAGTCAGAGTCCTAACCCTGGCAAACAGCTGAAGCAGCAGCTCATTCAAAATGGCATTTTTCACTGGGGGCTTTGCTTTTTGGCGCTGGCACAATTTTTACATCTGTTTTGTATTTATTTAGGTTAATCCTTTGCTGTTGCTTCTTTTTGTGTCCAGAAATCCTCTTTTTATTTCAATATTTGTGCGCCGTCTTTGTGTATTCTTGTGAGTAGACATTTTTGTTGAAATTTGAGCCTTTGTAATGTAATGTACATAACTCCAAGCTGGTTTCCATTACATTAATAAATATAACCCAATGATGCAGCCATAAAAAACTTAAAAAAGTTTGTTGACTTTAAGAAAACTATGATTGAAATTTAAATAGGGAAATATTTCCATATAAACTTTAAATCAGAAATTAAATCCCGAAATTAAGAAAATATATTAAATTGCAAATATTTTATGATATATTATTAAAATATATTTATTTCCTGTGTGAGCATCTCAAGACTTAGGAACATGTCTCTTCAAGTCACAGAATTTTAGATTTTTTCTGGGTTTATGCATTTTGTGAATTTATCTTTGATAATATAATGATGATTGCCTGAGGCGTTTACATTCTTAGGCATTCTTATACCCACAGTTGTTAGCTATAAGTACACATGCGTCACGCGGCACAATAAGGAGGCGCCACACACACACTCACACTCACAAAAAAACCTATTGGCAGTTATCTGCCAGGCAATACGATATAAATGGCTACATGAATGCAGTTACAGATACATTGCACAAGATTGAAGACACGCCACAAAAGAGGTGCGGCAACGTGTCGCGAATTATGAGTGTCTTCTCCCCTCTCCGTTGAACACACTGTTTGAGGCACACACACACACACATATATATATATACCCAACTCGTTTATCGCCCATTCGCGCATAGTTGGCAACACTTAATAATTGAAAAGGAAGCAACGATCCGCCAGTTCGCATCGCTGCTTCCAGGCCGCAACTCGTTGCATCTCTTTGCCTCATGTTGCATCTCTTTGCCCCTAGTCGCGTCGCTGGCGCAGTTTGTCTAGTCGACGCCGCCAGTCGCCTGTCCCGGCGCTGTCCAAATGTTTGTCGATAAATTTACGGATGTGCGAGTGTCTTGGCGGATGCCATCACTCGCAATTGCCAGGCCCAGTACGTCTCCCCTCCCGCCGCTGCCTGCCGCCGCCTGCCACCACCACTCTTCACTCCTCCTTGGCAGACTGGTAACGTCATTGGTATCTATATCTGCAACTGCATGCATGCGGCTCGGGCTCGTTTGGGAAATTTGAATTTGATTTTGGAACGAGAGATGGACAGAGGATGAGGATGAGAGTGAGGGTGTGGATGTGGGTAATAGTGATAGTTAAGGCGGGGGCGAGTAGCAAGGCGGGGGGTGGGTAGATGCCATGAATGCTCGGCAATCTGCGGCGCGTAAAAGTTATTGACAATGGGATGTATCTGTCGGGTAGTGTCATTAATGGCGAATGCTTTATGATCACATTGCTGCGCAATTTTCAACACATTTTTCGCTCGTTTTCGTTGCCATTCGACAATTCGACAA
This sequence comes from Hirtodrosophila alboralis, assembly GCA_035043045.1. Lineage (NCBI taxonomy): Eukaryota > Metazoa > Arthropoda > Insecta > Diptera > Drosophilidae > Hirtodrosophila > Hirtodrosophila alboralis. Next base: position 146,745 of record JAWNNH010000254.1, read on the forward strand.
TCCGACGGAGCGACGAAGCGACACAACGACAGACGGTCCGATGATTTTCATGTTTATTGAAGTGTAGATATTTTTATCTATTTTAGAGGCACAAGTGTTTATTTCGACTGATTACGTGCTCTGCTCTGTTGTGACTACAGCAATTGCCTCCAAAATTATTACCAAAATAATTTTTCAAGTAATACACATTTTGGTTTCTGTTCTTTGAACAAGTTGATCAAAATTATGGCCAAATATTATTCCATGTGTGCTGAGTTGAGAACTGAGTTACAGATTTGCCATAATATCATAAATTCGCCTTTGTAATGGAACATTTGTTCAAATTATTGCCAACAGTTGGAAGGAAAATGCATTGTGGATTTGAATATGCCAAGGTTATACGGTATTCTGAGAATTAATTATGATAATGTTGATGGGATTCAAGGTAAGCGATATTTATTTAAATGCAACGCAAAACTGTAAGTAATGGAGCTTTGTAATCTATGTGTTTAATTAAGTTAAATAATAATTAAAATTATTGACAATAGAATTAGCTAGTTAATATAGGAAATAATATACACAACATTTTTGTCAATTCATTGGGAACCATTCTAGAGATACTTCTTCAGCCTCTGCAGTGGCTAAAAAACTGAAGTGGCTAAAAAACTAAACTGATGGATAACAAATTGCAACTGGCTAAACACACACAACCAGTGAACAGGGGATAGGGAACAGGGCGGGGCAGGACAGAGCCAGGACATGAATGTGCTTCTAAATTGTGAAACAAACATTGACACATTTCAATGTTTTGCTCGCTCTGAACTCTCGTGGTATGCAAAAATCTGGACGAGTTGGCAATAACTTGGCGACTGATAAATGATGTTGGGTTCCATGGCGCGAAGTCAGCTATAGAATTTCTCTATTTCGGTCAATCGAGTTGATACTGATGTGATGTGTGCAACGGCAACGGCGCCCGGGTGTCCGGGTGTCCGCCGGGAGCAAAGCGGAGTAGGAGCACCAGTTGAAATGAATGTGCGGGCATTCCTTTGGTTGACAGTATTGTGTCCTCATTCAATGTCGCTCGACAAGCAAAATATGTGGCCAAGATGTCACTTGAAAGGCATCGCAATGGCAACAAAATCGTAGAAGGAATCGAAGTCTCAGTCACAGTCCCAGCGATATGTGGGCTCATGTTCCCTAATACTCTCTCTCTCTCTTTAGCCAGAAGTCCATCCGATATTTTGCATGTTGTCGTGCTAGTCTCGTTTCATCCTTCCTTGTGATGTCCTCGACTCGCTTTGACAGCGCGACCGCTGTCCCCTCCACCTCGCTCCTCCAACATTGTCTTATTGTTTGGCGTTTCTAGTTCATTTCTTCCACTTTTTTTTGTGTATTTCCCATTTCATTCGCTTTTTGCTCCCGCTCTGCTTGACATCCGTAAGATGAGGCGACAGTCCGCGCGTTGCGACAATCGCCACACATTTGAATTTTATTGGCTCGCCTGTCAATGCTCCATTTCGCACAGACACACAAAATAAAAAAAAGGACGAGGGGAAAGAACAGTAGGAGATGAGAACTGTTGAAAGATGCGAAACGGATAACAAAACGATTAGTATTTTGATTTCGAACATATCACTATAATATTACTATATAGTTATATATATTTTAAATTTAAAACGTATTGGTATTGATCTGATAATTTTATAGTAATAAATCTAAAATTTCTTCCAAAATAGTTTACTTATAAAGTTGCAAAAGGGTATTATAATTTTGTATCTTATATGTCAGAATAGGTCGGTCAAAAACCTATGCAAAAACAAATTTTTTTTGAAAATATTAAAAACAATCTTGGCAAATCGATGTAGAATAATGTTTTGAACAATTTAACCAAGTTTCATTAAAATCAGACCACTATATCATATAGCTCCCATAGGAACATTTGGTCGAAAAGTGTTTGTATCAAAACCTTTTTTTGTGTTTCGAGATATCTAAATCAAACTCAACAGTTCGATGTAGAATTATGAGTTGTACAATCTGACCAAGTTTGAAAAAAACCGGACCACTATATCATATAGCTGTGATAGGATCAATTCGGTGAAAAATGAGTTTAACTAAAAATTAAATTAAATTAAATTTAAATTTGACTTCATATGCTCTATAATGCTAAACAATAAAATATTTATATTGTACATATATTTTATTTACAAATCATTTCATAACTTTCATTAGATGATTACTTATTCGATCAAATATGATCGTTATTGGTTAAATTTTGATAAACTTAAAATGAATCGTTATTGTTAGAAATTATTAAAAAATAGACACAATTTTAAATTTTGGTTAAAATGATGAGTGTATCGTCTTTCCGAATATATATTATACTTAATTTTACTAAAGAAAATTTAAGAAATAATTCAAAACTTTTATAGTTCTGGCTACGTTAGTAGCTTGTTGTAAAAGCTAGTAAATTCACTAAAGTTTAAGTAAATTTTATTAAACCAAACGAACAAGACAATATATAATGCTTATCATGTTTAAATACACATTGTTGACAGCCTCTCATAATTTTGCAGTATCTTTTGGATGAACAACTCCTTCAGTTGCACTTCAATTCCTCTTCTAATGAAGATATCCATCTCCCTCTCCGCTGTTTTGTTTTCTACCAACAACAACGGCAACATCAGTTTCCCAAATTTGTTAACAATTTTTCAAAACAAGCGACGAATTTGTTGCTGTTACTGTTGGGGCAACTGCAACTGCAACTGCAAGTTGTCGTTGTAATGCAACGCCTACGACTCATGCACTGCTATAGATTTTGCAATTTGTTGAGCCAGTTGCCTGGTTGCCAGGTTGCAAGTTGCTGGCAAAAAATGCGGGTGACAAAAGTTTCTGTTGTCTTCGCACAAAGTGCGGCACAAGACTTGCAACAGGCTGTGGCAGAAGCCGTCACACGGCAGCTGGAGAAACCTTTGCAGTCACTTTGAAGATGCCTCAATGCGATTAGAACACATTTACGAAAAGGTAAACTTCTATCTTTTCACTTGTGCAGCACCTGGCGTGGGATAGTTGCCAATGAACTCACATACTCAAAGTAAATCCTTAGGAGCACGGCTTGATGTTCATTAACAACTTTTTAATTGAGTTCACACCGTTGCTGGCATCGAATTAACCCCATGATTGAACGCAATGTCTGCCCACTTAAAAGGCTGCCATGTAATAATCAGCTTGAAGCAGGACCAGGCAGGACCAAGACAGCCGCTGGGCATGACTGCGGACTCCGGACAAGCACAACAAAGCTCAAGGCCCGGGGGCGCATACCGGGCAAGTCACATGGAAATGCCGCGTCATTGCCATTGTCGTCATTACTGGAGATGGGAGCAGGCAGAGACTCGCTGTACTCATCAAAGTGTTGTCACTGTCAGTGCGAATGTCACAGACACATCAGGGATTAGCACAAGGAGAGACAAGGCAATGGGCGCAGTGCCACCGTCCCGGAAGTCGGATTTAAGGGTTTATGCGCGGCTGACAAATACTCGTATCAAAAAGGCGTAGCACACCTGCCTGACGACCTCGAACCCCCTCAAATCGTCCTGCCACTCCCGCCATGTCCCTTAGGCAAACAAAACGATGTCAACCGCAATAACAACAACAACAATAATGAGGGCAAACATCAACAACAGGCAACGACGGCGACCACGACGGCTGAAAGTCAAAGGATTGGGCCAGGGGTGCAGAGCATTAGGGGTTGTGTGTGTGCCTGTGTGTGTGTGTGTGCGTCTAGTGCCCATTTCGTCATTACTTCAACCACATTTACATGTGTCAAGCCCCGGCGAACCTTTGAAGCGTCCGGATGGCAGGCAGCCAGGGCACCAAACTGTCATCGGCCAACCCCCATCTGACCAGCCACCGTCTCAGTCCTCCTGTCACTCCTGCTACTGATCCTGCTGCTCATCTTCCTTCTGCTGCTGCTACTGCTGCTGTGGCTGCCACGTCTGTCAAAGTCTGTGGGCTGTGCTTTCAAGTTTCCAAACCGGGAAGTTTCTTCGCTTTTGATGCATGCAGCACCCACCTCACCGTTCAACGCCTTACCCATTTACCTCCTCATTACGAATGTCCTGTGGCATTGTCAACATGTCCTACGCATTATAAACGAATTACTGTCGTCTCCCCGGTTCGTTGGTCTCCGTGTGTGTGTGTGTGTATGTGTGTGTATGTGGGTGTGTGTATGTGTTGCTTCTGTTTTGAGTTTTAGCCGGCAAGTTGGTTAATCGCCGGTAAATTTAATTAGACATCGGTGTGGGTAAATTACGGTAAATAAATGTCTGGCAATATGCGTACGTAATGGGTGCACGTCTCTCGACTTTTAATCCATTCCGAAAGGTAAATAAAGTGCCCCACAATAATAAAAAAAATACTCTATGAAATGTAAATTGACGGGTAAACATTGATTCTACATTCTGCTCAAGAGAGATTATATTTCTATAAAGATGATTTTTATAGCTTTTAAATATTTTATGTGGAACCTGATTTATATTCATATGCAGTTCTTAAAGTTAATATGTTGGGCAGGGTATCAAAAGAAGAGTAAGTTACACTAGTTTACAAATCTTTTTTTGATCGAGGGAGCTGGGCTCTCATATACTTTTTTTGATGTATTTATAATGTTAGACAATTCTTTTACAAACATTTTAAGTATAAATTTGTCCAAATCGGTCGGTATTTGTGGTAGTAATTCAGCAATTAGTAAAAACACCTAAGAAAAAATTCACCTTGCTCATCACTTTTCCAGTCATATTTGACGAAATTTTACAATTCAAGAGAGAAAACAGTGATGCGTTGGTATATTAAAAGAAAAAATGTTGCATATTTTTTACGGAAAAAATAAAGCGTAAATATTCTATAAATATACACCAATCTTCTACAAACAATCCATTCAAATCGCCGCAATAGCTAAAGTTTCTAGTCAGTTGGAACTTCTCATCTTCAAATATGACTGGAAAAGTGATGAACAAGGTGAATTTTTTCTTGGGTGTTTTTACTAGTTGCTGAATTACTACCAGAAATACCGACCGATTTGGACAAATTTATACTTAAAATGTTTGTAAAAGAATTGTCTAACATTATAAATCTTAAAAAGTATTTAAACGATTTTTTTAAATTTTTAAATGAGCAAAAATCCAAAAAAAGTTCACATTTTTCAACTTTGAGAGCTTGTAATGGCTTTAATTCTTCTTCGATCCGCATAAACGGGATATCGTTAGAAAGGAAATACAATTATCTGTTGAATTATGTAACATTATATAAGATCAAATAAATTCTGATGCAGGTATGAACAAATAAGTCGAAAGACTGCCAAAAAACTAGCTATTCGCGGTTTTCTCGGAAATCATTCTTTGAAAAAATAAATGGTTTGCATTTTTAAAATCAGCGCCCAAAAATACATAAAAAAAAGTATATGAGAGCCCAGCTCCTTTTTTGCTGTAAACTAGTGTTATATGATATAGTCTAATTGAAGAAATGGTACTCCACTTGAAGCAATACTTTTCAATTTTCTAATCTACTATTTTTAATAATTATGTTAACTTTCCTAGGGCTATATTAAATTATACTGCGAACTTAGTAAGTACTGCAATCCGTATATATTTTATGTAAATGTTTATTTATTTTTATTTCTTATATTTATATGCTCACGGATATGAAAATTTTATAAATAATCTTTACCTTTTGATTGCATGAAATTTTATAAGATATCTGAATTACTATTTACGTTATATACTTGACATTTTAGAGCTGAGTTTCTAGTTGGTTAAATTAAATTAAAGAAATGCAGTTTATTTAAACTAAGTTAAGGATTTATACATTTTATTTCAGTTAATATATTTTTAACTGTGTAGTATTGCTATCAGCGTTATCTTAGTACACAAATTCATATAGAATTTATTAATATTTCACTAAAAGCATTTTTTTTTATATTATTTGTTTTAAATTTTTGTTCTAGAAACGCTGTTATAATTAGATTATGAACCCAGCGTAAAATATGATCTAAATTATTATTATTTACGTAAACCACATTAAAATGGTTTGCACTCTCCAATTTTAAATTTCATTTGATTATCGCGCGATTTTTCGTCAACGTTTGTGACATGAAAATGTTCACGGACAGGGACGTGAAAAGAAACAGGGACAGGGACAGGGACACGATGTCCTAGCGATGGGGATGGCGATAGCAATGGCGACGCATCGATTGTCAAATGTCAGTGTAAAATTTTATTACTTCAATAACTTTGCCGTTATGAGGACTTAATTTATGAGTCGCAGCAACAATGACAGAGACAGCGACAGCTCCGCAGCAAGGACACCAATTGGAAAAAGCAACCGCTGCAATTTTTGCCCCATGTTCATATGCCGCCTGATCCGTCTGTCTGCGTGTATGTGTATATGTGTGTGTGATAATGTCCTGTTTAAATGCAATAATTTCAACTGCAATTTTCCCAACGTTGCCCTTGCCCCACACCCGTTCAGTTCGTCCTGTGTCCTATGTCCTGGGTGACGACCAACTGACTGCCAGCTTGCATTTATTTATTGCTGACTGACGTGGCCCGTGGCTCGCCTCGGCTTGGTTTGGTTTGGTTCCGGCCACGCAGGTGGAACCACTCTTAGCCCACCTTCCTCAGCTCCCTGCCCTTCCCCTCCCTTAGCTCCTTCCCCTTTAGAGTTCAGGCCGCGTCCGTCTGTCTAGTTGGAGTCATAAAAACGAAAGTTATGACGTCGCCCGTTGGATTTATGGCCATTTTGCAGAATTATTGTTATTTATTTTATTGATGTGTCTCTGCCTTATGCAATTGCTAAAAAAATATTTCGCTGCATACATTACGGGGCGGGTTCTCTTCCCGGTTCCAGGACCCATCGTCAAACGTTGAAATGCACAAATGTGCCATTACATTTTTCGCTGTCAGCGCAATTTATGTCCTTGACAGCGATAGGCATTTCCTTTGAACTTTCAAGTGCTCGAGGTAAGCCCACTTTCCACTCTCCCTCTCTGACAGAGCAACAATTCCGGGGAGTTTAAGTCACCCAGGTCCAACTGTCTGGCTGTTTGTTGATTTTCACAAGTGATTGCACCTCCGAGAGTTAGTTTTTGCATTTCTACGCCACGGCGTCGCTCACAAATCGCGAATATTTTGACGGAAACGTGTCATAAATAGCGCCGCATGTGGCCATAAACCTAAAACTCCCCTTTATCCATTTAGACAGGCCAACTAACTGGCTGGTGTTCTTTTCGGACATGGTTGATTTAGTTGTTTGTCTGGTAACGCTTTGGAATTGGCCTTGTAGCAGCGAGGTTGGCTTGAAAAACAACAATTAAATTAAAGTAAATTCTTACAAAAAAAATGTATATTGTTACATACATGTGCAAAATGTTTAATTGTAATGTGGAATTAAAATTTTTTAAATATTTAATGACAAAATATTTAATAACAATTTTATTTGTAATTCTCCTGAATTATTAGATTTTTATCATAAAAAATTGGAATGGTATAGTATACAGAGAATGGTGTAAATTAAAATATAATTTGCATTGATTTAACAACTCTTAAAATTTCGAATTTCTGAAATTTAAGTCTAGTTTAAAGTCATCCAAATCATATTATATCGAAAAGCGATTTATGTTTAATTTGTCTACAGCTTCTAAACAATGTCTAAATATCCGCGCTCATCTGGATTAATTAAAGGAAATACATTTTTGAAAAATATTATGAAATCGGTTATTGGATGGGCATGAATGATTAAATATATAAAATATGATAAAAGACCTGGAAAACGAATCTCTTTAGCTACCAGCCAAAATCCATCCATTTTTATTGGTAAATCTAAACAATTTTAAGAGGTCACCATCATTTGAATGATTATCTCTGTAATGTAAACCTATTTTATATCTGTTAAATATGCCAAACACATACAGAAAATTTACTTTTATAAATTATACTACTGTTCTCACAAATATTTAGAAGAGCAAATAAAATCAACCAGTTACAACAACATTAATGAGAGGAAAATAAATTGTAGATTATAATAGAGCGTTAATAAATATTATAATATATAGTTTCTGCTTTTGTACATACATACATGTTAATCAAAAAATTTTCCAACTTTTTTTGCCCTCTAGATTGGAGGGCTTATCGAAGGATTTGCAAAATTACAATTTGATTTTCAGCATAACATTTTGCAAATAAGCTGATAAAAGCCAAAGGCAAAGGCCCAGGACATTGACTCTCGTTTCCAACTCCCTTCTCCTCAGTCCCCTTTCCCCTCTCCCCTCTCCGCTCTCCACTCTCAGCTGCCACTTGATGATGACGAAATCGTGTCAATATCCAGAGGGGCCGAGCACGTGTGTGAAGCGTAAATTCCATGGCAATGTTAATGGTTTGCAGCCGCCAACTGGCAAACCGAGATTTCAGTTGGAGGAGTTTGCATTTGTGTCATGGTTTGAGGAGGGGTTGATGGGTTGATGGAGAAAGAGATATGGGAGGAGAAGGAGCAGGAGTGTGCGCTGTGTTGATGTTGGCGATTTTCGATGGCACTGCGCCGCCGTATGGCTCCAGTGGCCATTAGCACGTGCACACATTCCAAAAGATTGGACCGATGGTAACTCTGGCTGCGCCGGCTGCGTCGGCGGCACATAATTTGCCCAAATTACCGACAACGCGTTGCCATATTTTCTATTGGCAATGATGCCACAGGGTCTCTTGACTCGCCTTCTATTTATGGCCTGGCAGGATGATTGCCCCGTTGAGTTCTGTTTCTCGCCTGCCCCGGACAGGTGCGAAACAAGCACAGCCGAATACAGGACGAAGGACAAGTGGAGCAGGAGTAGGAGAAGGAGAATACCAGGACAACGTTTATCAGCAACTCCATGACTGCTGCTCCACGCCAGGCAGCACGAACTGCACAAATCATTTCCGAATTGCACGAAAGTTTGTCTCGCTGTGGCGCCTCTAACTGAGGCTGAGGCAGAGGCTGCAACTGGAACTGGAGTTGAGATGTAAGGCAGCTTGGCAGGACATAAGCTGCGTCCATAACTTTACCTTGTTTATGTTTGTGGGATGTGATGCGACCAATGCGTTGCGGCATCTATGCAACAAACATGCCACACACACAACCCCCCACCCCCTATCGCTTGAAGTGTGAGCTGCAATATGGTACTATAATTTTGGTTTAGATTCGCCACAGAACTGCGGTCTCTTAGAATATGATCTCTTGGTGGCATCCTTCTGTAAAATGTGACATTAAGCACTATAATTTAGAAAGTTTATCTTAAATATGCTGAAGACAAAATTATAAAGATTTATATATATTTAGTTTTAACCTCTGAGAAATTTGACTTTAATCAAATTATTTAAGAAATCATACTATATAAAAAATGTTAATGTGTGCTGTTTGTAAAGGATTTGAATTATTTATATGCAATTCGGTCTAAAAAATACTACAAAACGAATAAAAGAAGTTAAATTTAAAAATTACATAGGCTTTTCAGTATTTTTTCCATTCTAACAATATAGACATTAAACTTTAGCTCATTTATATATTGGTAAACTGTTAAATATAGTACAAGTGAAAATACTTATAAATATTGGGCAATATCTGTCTGTTTCGAGTATAATTTATTTTTAACAGTATTACATTTTATATTGTTTATTAAGACTTCTTATTCACTTATTCAATACACTTCTTCACTTTCTTCACATTTTCAACATTATATATAGTATTTTGGGGCGCCATTTGCAGTTCCCAGACTAATGTGAGTATGTCCTTAAGTGTCCGTCTTCCTTTTTGTCCCTCTAGTCCTCTGTCTGTGCCACATATAGTATATATTTATGTATGAGAGCTACGTGTGAATGACGCTACCAAATGCTGCCGGAGTGGCTGCTTCTTGGCGCCAGTTTCATTGGTACTATGTGATTCCGATTCTGAATCCGATTCAGAGCCGACAGTTGGCAGCTCTTGTTATGCTCGACGCGCTTCCATCACGATTTCCATCCATTTCCAACCGTGATGCAACGTCACGCACAGCCATATACAATAATATCCAATTCGCGCATCACATTCAGCCGGCTCCGGCTCTGGCTTCAGCTTTTGGTTCAGTTCTGCCTGTGACTCCAACTCCAGGTTACTCTGATGTGTCATGTGGCATGCGTCAAATGAATGTTTCATACTTGGTAAAGTCCACGTGCCACACTGCTGCCTTGAGGCAAGGTCTCATCTGTTTTTGGGCAGTGACATTTGATTAGTTTTTCTAGATCGACTTGTGTCTATCTGCATGTCCTTGCCCTCGTCCTTGTTCACATGAAATGGTAATTGACAATGCCTATAATAGGTTGACAAACAGAAGATTCTCAAATGCTTGGTTCGTGCAGTAATTTCATGGAATTATTTATAAATTTACCACTCCAGAATAAATTTATCCTAAGCATGGATTGGAATTTTCTTAATGTACAGAATTATGTAAATTATAACTAATTCTAAATTCATTTTTGGGGTAACAAAAAAAAAACTATTAAATATGGCATAATAACATAATATGTTTAAAAATGCTTAAGTTCTTCCAGTCTGTGTGAAGTTTAATAAATTCTAATAAACATTTTAATGTTACAGTATATTTTAAATAATTCTAGATCAAGACAGTTTTGTGGAAAATAAAAGTGTTAACATCTGCTTTGAATATTTATATATATTTCTCTCAACATTATTCTACTTCCGATATCGTAAGTTTTGTAGGAAACAGAATAATGTACATCTGCTTTGAATATGTATAAGTTTTTTTTCTCCCACAACATTATTCTACTTCCGATTCAGTATTATGGCTAACCCATTAAGTATGACCCCCCTGGTGCACATTTACGATATTTTGCACATTACAAACGTTGGAAAAAATATATATCGATTTGAAGCAAAAGTTTTGAAACAGTTATTGGCATCATCAATTGAAGTGTAAGTAAACAACATTAAAAATAATTGCAACTAAATCCAAGCGATTGCGCCGCCATCACATTTTAGCGAAAAAAATGGTTGCTTCCACTGCTCGAAGGGACCAGGCTCAGAACCTAGGCAGGATTCACATCCTTTGCAGCAAAAGGGAACAGCAGTTCGAAGAGTAGTGAATGCAACGGGCCAAAAGCTTTCTCAAGTGCATAAATCTGTCGCTAGAATTTCCTTTTCCAAGTCATTTTATGATTATGTGAGAGATTTTTCCGGCACAACTTGCAAGCAAACTGCAAGAGTGTGTGTGTGTATGTGTGTGTGTGTGTGTAAGTTTGTATAATGCAACTGTAAATTCTGAGCGCTCTAGTCGTTTCAGCATTGCAATTGAAGCCACTTTGATGTTTGTTCTGACTTCAATGTCCCAATAATTGGCGATTTGACTGAAATTATTAGAGAAAGTTTAGGCCTTAATGGTCTCAATTCCTGCAACGAGTTTTTAAAGTAACTTCATTTTAATATTACGAATTATACCAAGTAATATCCTGAGTAAAAATAGCAACAATAAGTTTGTCAGGAAGTCCATCGAAGCGAGAGATTCCATTAAAGCGACACTGTGGACATCAGAATTCACAAACATACAAAAATTATAATAATGTTGATGGTTAAAAGAGGATATTGTCCTAGAATCGCGAAAATATTTTGATAACAACTGAAAACTTATCTTGCCTCATACCGAAAGACTTAACATTAAATCCCAAGATTAAAGGACATTCTATACAGTCTAAGATTATGTATACATCCCTAAGATTATTATAAAGCTTAAGCTTTAAGATAATTGTGGAAAATAAAGATAGAAATCTGCTGTTATATGACTAATTTTAGAATTACGTAAACTTTTCTTTTACAAATCGCACCAATTTGGAATTTACTAAAAATTTTACCAAATAAATAAACAGAAATTTTGAGCGTGGGAAGCTTAAGAGATGATCTGACAAAATTTTTCTTAAAGATTAATGATTTATGCCAAACTATTTCAGCACGTCCGCATTGGAGGTGTCACTGAACCGGATGCAAGTCGCGAAATGTATTTCCTAGGTTTGAATTCCATGCTCTGTACTCTGTCAACAACAACATTGGCATTATTATCATTATACTTATATTTGCTGCTGTAGTAGTTGCTTTTATTGTTGTTAATAGTTGGAAAGAGTTGACGTAAATTATCGATAGCCATCGATAGTTTATGTCACACCATTGACTTTGATATACGACGAGATTTTGCACAAATCATAAATAATGGCAAATGCGATAATAAATTTGAAATTTCCTGGCGGCAGCAAATGATCGTCTTCGTCTCCGTGTGGCCACGATAGACCCACTACCTCTTGGTGCCCTCTCAATTCCACACTGTACCCTCTCCAGCACCCCCGTCTCAGCCAGTCCTGGTCCAATAGCAGCGCTGCCAGCGAATGCTGCCCTCATTTGGCAGTGGCAACTCAAAGTGCGCGGCTAGGCCGGCCAAGTGGGTTGACATGACGACAACGGCAATGAGGAGGATAAGGGGGATGTGGATGACGACGTGGCTGCTGCACTCGCTCGTAAATGGAGGAAGGGGCAGGGGCAGGGACAGCCAAGAGGTGTCGTCGTACGTGCAATTTATTCATAAATGTTGTAGCCCACATTCAAAGCGCAAGCCCAACGATTTGACGGAGATGAATTCGTCTTTGATAGATGATGGATGTGCCGGCTGCAGCGGCAGCCAACATAAGTCATCCGGCCAGGCCCGAACCGACCAGACCAGGCCAGTACGACGACCCAGCCACAGACCAGCCCAGCCCCAGTCCAACCCAGGCCAATTCCCAGTTTGGTCTGGCTGGTCGGTGCCACCAGGCAAGGCAAGGAGTCTTTGTGACGTCTGAGAAATGTGCAACATCCACGACGTGGAACACTTGAAGTATCCACACACACACACATGTGCATTTCGTGGCATATGTGCCGTTGTCGTCAGCAGCATCGTCATCGTCATCGGCATCGGCTATCAATGATATATTGGCGCCGACAATAACGTTAAATAATGGCGCAGGTGTTCCACAAGACGCAGCCAGGATTGCCAGGACGCTGATGACGAAAGAGTTTAGATTACGTTGTTCGGTCGTATCAATCATAACTATGTTGCATTGAAGCTTCTGTAATAGAATGGTTTCTAGTCGTCTGACAATATGGTGTAGTGAATGTATTCACATTTGTCTCTACAGTCTAAAGATATTATTTTAAATGGTTCAGCTTTATAAATTCAATTTAAGCTTGCCAAATTTAATAAAGACAATAGAATTTACCTGGTTGTAGAATTATATAAGAAAGATAGTGTTGGGATATTTTTTATAGTTTTTTCTTAGATTATATAGACAAACTATACCATCCAAGCCCATTTATTCTACTAAAACTATCAGGAACTTATTGCTAATACAAACTCTGATAGACAATCAAAGTTGAAGAGTTCGCAAAGAGTTTACAATGATTTTAAGGCCATGATTAAGCTGATTGAGTCAGACCTTTTGCCAGTCTTTGTGGCTTGGAATCTGAACTTTCTATGGTAATCGGTTGGGAACGGTCTTTTAAAAGAATTTCTCACGATCTGTGTGCTCCTGTCAAATACTGATTCGGTCTCAGGATGCCGCTGCTACAATCAAACTCCGATCACTGCTGCTATGATCACTCTTAGATAGCTCAATTCGCAGTCTTACTCTTAACCAGCTCTTAAGCAGGACTTTGACAATCTTCCCCCTCTGTAGTTTGACCCGAACTCTCTCGTTCTCTCTCTCTATTTCTTGGCTACATTTTTATTCGTATGTTTTGCATGCATTTCTTAGCTAGTTTCCGTTAAGTCCAATTAAAATTGCCCTATCTGCGATCGACCAACAAATTGCAGTCCCATGCAGCTGAGCCAATTGCCGACCAGCAGCAGTCCCCAGCTGTCTGGGCCAGAGCCAAACCAGTTAGCTGTTAGCTGTTGGCTATTGACTGTTTCGCCGTTTGCTGTTGACTGTTGGCCTGGCTAACCAACTAACCAACCTGCAGCCCCAACTACAAATTAAGTGACAAAATGTCAATGCAAACAACCAAACAAACAAACAGCCTGCCGGCCAAATCGCTTTTTGTATCATCGATCGTCTTTCCTTCAGCTGGTAGAAAGAAGAATTAACTCAGCGATATTCAACGGTTATTTAGATACACTTTATAATAATAATAAGTATGGATAATAGTTTGGGTTAATTAGGTACAAACTAACCTACTTTGAATAACCAAACAAACAAAGTACAGTAGTAGAATAGTAGTATTGTTGTAGAACACGGAAGGGTATCTTATGTTCCCAAATTGAGAACAAACAATTTTATTTTATTATATTTTGTTCCCAATCAATGAATTGTTAAACAAAGAACGCTGGAAAAAAATAAGAACTAGAAATATTATATAATACCTTATTGAAATTGTATGGTGAGTGTTGCATAATTGTAGGCGCTGTTTGTTGCACGCCTGTGCGCCTAAAATTCTTAACACACAGATTTCTACATAAAATGTTTTTAAAATAATTTTGTAACATAATAAAATTATATTGTAAAATGAATTAAGTGCAAATAATTATCATATAAAAAATATTATAACATTAAGCTCAAATAAATTGACCACAAAAATGGAATCTAAAATAATAATATTTATTAAAATGAGACAGGAAAAACAGGAATTAAGTAATCTTAATCGTTTCCGGGCTTATATAAAATATTTAAAAAAAAAAAAAAGGAACAAATTACCAAACCTTTATATAAGTAGTAGTAGTAAAGTAAATAGTAGTATCGATAGTATCGAAATACATAAATTTAAAATCCAAGAGATAAGTTTTGAATATTTTTAGATACAAAAAAGATACATCTCAACTAGTAAGGTTTAAATAAAATATATCTGCTCAACAGTCTGAGAAACATGATCAATCAAAACTATCGCTTTGTACATTTATTGCAGAAACTATCGATACTATCGATCACTTCACACCTTTACTCCAAGCATTGCAAAGCTCTGCCTGAATAGTGTTGCAAGATAGTGGACAAGGGAACGTTGATTAAGAGAGGGGCCAGTGAGAGGTGAGTGTGATGCACGCAAAATTTATTAATGTAAGCAACTTGACACATTTGGCAGCACTGGCAGCGCTGATGTTGCCTGTCCCGGCAAGTGTCATGTGCGCACAAAATTTGCAAGCAACTGCGACAACAGCAACCAAATTAACAACAGCAACTACAACAACAACAACAACAACAACAACATTGGCAATATTGCCAATCATTCAGATCGAGCAACGATCGAGTCGATCGAGTGTATCCAAGTAAAGGAAGGCATTGGACGACGAGACAGGCGACAAGAAAAATCAATTAGTGAGCGACATGTGACGATAATACTGCCAACAATAAAAATTGCACTGGGTCCACAAGTGACGACAACAGCAACAACAACAACAACAACTCTGAGCTGTCAAGTGAGAGAAAGATACGCAACTAACTACGAGCAAAGTATCTGTATCTTTGTATCTGCAGCTGAGTAAGTGTCTGTGTGAGCCGTTGACTTTGATCACTGCCTGCAATCGATCCGCCTTCACTTGGCCAACGATTTTCAATTTCCGCACAGCAAAAAAGAAAAAAAATACGAAGCAAGTTTTTTTTTTGTTAACTCTGGGAACTTGAAGCCAAATCGAATCAAAACTCTACCGTAACGTCAAGAAGTTGAAGTCCGACGAAGTTCACGCGGCGTGCGGCGGAATGCAAATAAACAAAATGAAATATGTAAGTGAATGTGTTTAGTTGTATTTGTTGTTAGTGTTGTTGTTGTTAGCGTTTGTGTGTGGTGTTGTTGTGGGATCCCACCGAGGCTGGGCACCAGCCCCAGAGCCTAACGAATGGGGGCCAAGAGTCAACCTGCGATCGTTCGATACAAAATTGATTGTTCATCGTAAATTGAATTTGTGGCATTTGCCAGTCGCAAAATTTATGTTCGCTTTGAATATATTTTCAATCAGCAAAAGTCAGTTTCGTTTCAGAATGGACTAAAACGAATATGAATAAACTGGATAGCCACAAATTCTTTGATAAAATGGTAAACGAAATTATGCTAATTAATGGGGAAATGTGAAGTATCAACAGAAAAGAGGAAAACAGCCAAGTGGGGGAAAAAAGATGTTTAATATTTAGTAAAAATCTTTATTAAATGCCGTCTAACTAATCTCTATATACCAAAAAAATGCAAACTTTACAATTATAATAAATAATTAATAGTTCATTATATTTTTTAACTGAAAAATTGTTGTACTAGCTCAAGTGCTTCATTTTATCAAATTAACGTATGATACAACATTTATTCTATTCGTTTAACTGCTTAGTTAAGTAACTAATGTTGATATAAGGAAAGCAAGTAAATTTTAAAATAAATTATATTTATTTATTATTTTTTATTTAATTGTCAAATTTTAAAATAGTCGCACAAAAGTTGCATTTAATCAAATTTAATTAAATGGGTTAATGTTCAGGCCACATTTAAGAAATATTAAAGATATGACTGACACTAAAAATCCAAATAAAATCAGTAAAAATTCTTTTTAAAACATGCGCCAATTTCTACTTTACGTTTTTTGAACATATTAAAGATGTTAATCTGCAATTTTAAATATGTTTTTTTTTGTTCTCCGTAAACTCCAGACCATTCGATTGATGGAAAAAACCGCCGCCAGAGGCGGAAGTGTCTGAAGTGTCGTCGAGCCTTCAAATGCGTCTTCGACACGCGATGAAATGTTCCGGTTCCCCAGCTCAAGCTGCTTTCCTTTCGGTTCCGTTCCTTTCCTTTGCTCTCCTTGCATTGAGTTTTCCATTGTCTAATGCCATTTTCTTTTCATTTGGCATTGGCCTGGCGGGGTGCAAAGTTTTTCGCGCCTTTCGCGGCTGTTTTCTTAATTTCTGATTGAACTTTTCTGTTGACGAAATTGAGTGTCGTCTGGGCCCACCTCGTTCCTGTCATCCAGTCTGCCTGTCTGGCTGGGAACAATCGGCTGAATGAATTTGTACGAAACAGATGTGTTATTCCCCCACTCAATATTGCAATTGTCTTTTGGAAAATGTCTTTTTCTGTATTTTTGTCAAACCGCAAGACGCAATTGTCTGGTTACGGTCCCAACTCCAGTTCTACTGCCAATCCCAGATGCAGTCCCAATTTTAGTCTATTTGGCACTGCCAAAAATTAAAGTCCAAGCATTTGAAAGACAAGCTGACAGAGACAAACAGATGGAAGCTGTCTACGTTCTGGCCATTTTATGCAAATAAGTTCAATCACCTTTCAGTCAATCAGACAAAACTGTAGCGGAAGGATCCCTCAATAGGAACGCTCTGGTCCAGTGGCAGCTCGTCAATTTTCGTTCACAGCACTTTCAATTTATTTTCAGTCCGAACTCCACTTTCCGAACCCACTCGCCACAATCCCCCACTTTAGTTATTTACCCTTTTGCCGCTGTCACAATCTGCAACACCCATCTGGCTGATGGGTCCGCTACGGTCCAGTCTGGTCCTGTCAAGTTCGTGGTACGGTCGGATTGGCTGTCAGTTGGACGGTCAGTCTGTCACTCAATCGAAACAAGTAACGAGTTCGTCTTGTGCTTGCCCAAAGGATTTTCAATCGAATCTGTCAAATATCACAACCTTCAATCAAACCCAAAGCTCTGCAGCTCATTTTTCTTTCCTCTGATGTTGATGCTGATGCCGATGCCGATGATTCTGATTCTGTTGCTGAAGATGATGAAACAACCCCGCAGGACACGCATGTGACAACAAACGAATTGACAATGGACAACGCTGACAAGCAACGTACAAATCGCCACACACAAGCGGAAGGATAAATCATATGCTACTGGTTTATGGGGCAAGGCAACCTTTCGATATTTCATATTTTCAATTTATTTTTGCAATTTATTCCAACACGTCTACTGAAAGAAACAGAGACAATTTATAGCTTCCAATAGAAGTAGTGTAAAATATTTAGAAAATCACATATAATTTAACGCTGCCAAATAGATAATATCGGATAATAAGTTTTGTTAAAGCGAATACTTGGTAAATAGTTGGGAAACTGGTTGAATTATTAAGTTACTATATATCGAACAATTAAATAAGTTAGCTAGTTTTTTAACTATTTGATGTAGTAAAGTTTCAAATTCTAATTAAACCCACACAATCAATATTCAACTGGTCAAACCAATCTCCAACTGTGTTGTTGCACTCAACCAGCAAGACATAAGAATAACCTGGATATAAGAAGTATAGAAGAGAACACAACTGCGTCGTGTACATCAAAGTTAAGAGCACTGTCGTTGACGAAGATGTCAGGCCAGTCGACGACAGGATAACGCCGGACCGCCCATGAGTGGGATGAGGAGCAGGAGGTGGAGGTGGACGGACCCGTTTGTCTGTCAGTTTGTCTGACAGACGAGCGACACACATATTTTTCTTTTCTGAACGTTTTTGCTTTCATACGCCACTTGCTTTTCATTTATCACAAATCCTTTATCTATCCACTCAGGGACATCATCTTCCACAACATCTTCGTACCGTTCCGACTTCGTCAGGGCAAATGTCTTGGCCACAGACTGTTCCCAGTCTCAGTCCCAGTCCCAGTCCCGTCCAGCCACCCGCATGTGCATTGGAGCAGATAACAAAGATCCTTCAACGGATTGACAACTGGAGGCGAGTAACTTTGTAATTTCTTATGCTTCAAAGTCGCTTCGAGACGCTGATGCCACCAACAAGCACACTTCAGTTTTTCTCTACTTTTTTTTTAGCCCAGATCCGATGATGATGCTTCCTTTAAAATATACCGGGCATTGTAATATTGTCATAGTTTTAAAACCATCAAAACTGGAAGATAATGAGGAGAGTTTAATTAATTTTTTGCAAATGGTTTCTGTTTAATTACAAATGTAATTCTATTTGAATATATTGTTGATTTTTTTTTTAGTTAATTGAGGACCATCCATATCCAAGCCAATTTCCTTTGTGTATCCTATTTAAGAAATAAATGCAACTTCAACTTATTCTCATATGCAATTAGAATTTTTCTTATTAGAAGCCCACTCCTAGAGTAGTTAAGCTTCGGTTTGAATAGTTTGAGCTCTATTGTTGCTGTTGTAATGCAAACAAACTCAGGACATTGGAAGGATAACCCATTCCAAGCCCATATAATGCACACAGCTATATACCTATATAAAACGATGTATATATATATATATATATGTATAAATACAAGTACAAGCGCATGTCTGCCCATCGGTTTGCATCCTTTTGTGTGTGTGTGTGTGTGTGTGTGTGTATGGATGTCCTTTGTGCGGCAAAAGGTCCTTCATTAGAAAAATTTTCAACTTGTCATCTTTTTCGTCATCAACTCAATCTCAAGTCAAACCAACGGCTGTTGCCTTTACTGCTCTGCTGTCGCTTTACATCTCGTCAGGATGTCTCTGCTCCTGCTGCTGCTCATCCTTGCTGCTGCCATTGCCCACGGCATTCTCCTCTGCCACCCCGTCTTTCCGCTCTGTCGCATGTGTGCCAACTTGTCCAATATTGTCCCTTTTCCTTATGCTTTCCATTTGTCCATCTTCTGCTTGTACATACTTCGTCAGCTCGTCCTACACCCGCTGCATCCTTTTGGCCTCTTGGCTTGTGTCCTTTTCTATGCGCTCCTTTTCAAATCATTTTTGTTGTTTTTGTATCGCCTGATGAAGGGTCGCCAATGCCCGGACAGAGTTCGTCACTTTTGAGTTTTGGTTTGACGAACTTCGTCCACTCCTTGTCCTCCTCGGTTGGCAAAATTAAATAGAAATTTGACTAGCTGCTGCAGGTTTTTTCTTTTTTGGAAAAAACTTTCTCAAATTCCTATTAATTGAAATGTTGATTTTAGTTGCGAGGCTAACAAATTGCATGCACACAAAAACCCATTATATATATACATACATATATCAATTTTATACTACAACCCAACTAGCTTTTAATAAGAGTTGAAAAATATGTGCCCTGCTTTAAAAATGAATTAAAGATGTAATATGAAGAGAGAATAACACTAAGGATTGCCTAATCATCTGCAACAGAATAAAGAACTTCTAGTTTTTACAAAAGGCTTAATTAAACGTTGTTATTTAACGATTTATTGAACTTAAAATTTTTCAACTTTCATGCTCAACTTGGAAAGTTAAGCTTTTAAAAAATACTGCTAATATTTGGAAATATTGCTTAAATAAATCATTCTCTTCGCGTTGCAACAAATCTTGTGTCTTCCTTTGGAAGTCTGTTGCAAACATATTTTATTCTCTTTATACGTTTGATGTATCACAAATTCTTTAATAAAAATTTTGAAATTTTTATTGCATACACATAGCAAACACACTCTTACACACAGTTTCTATACATTCTAATGTCTGATTGTGTGTGGCTTTGTCTGCGTTTATTGGACACGGTTGACATTTTGTCCAGGGCTGGACATTAACTGTGCTGTTACTTTATATTATGTGGCAGTGTCAACAGCATCATCCCAACAATAACTGAAGCATCAAATACAACAGAAAACCCAAAGCAAAATGAACCAAACATAACAAACTGACGAACTCAGCGGCACACGCTTCATACAATCTTTCAGTCATTCTGTCGAGCTGAGTGTGAAGTTGGGAGCAGGGTTTTGGGGAGGTAGGACTGAAATGAATGACCGAACGGATGCCCAACAGGAACAACAACAACAACAACAACAACAACAGCAGCTGCAATACAACTAAATACACTTCAAAAGAATAAGTTGACAGCTGACGATGACTTGTCAGAGACAGGTTTCTATCCTTTCATACACACATAATGTGCCCAGTCCTCCTCTCAACCCTGTAAAGTGTCCACCGTCCACACAATCAACAGTGCCAAGGAACAAAAGTGTAACAGAGAGTAGGAGAAAGGCTGAGTGAACGCATGTCCTGCCCTGCCAACAGTTGACGGACTTTGGACATCGGGCGACGGTCCTGAACTTTCCTTCTGGCCCGGAACGTAGAACAAACGCGCAGTGTTACCTTAGGGATAATGATTTTTCAGTCAAGTGAAAATAATTTTTAAAGTAAACAGACAATTTCAAGTCCTTTGTTGTTGCTGCTGCTTGCTTGCTTGCTGTCCGGCAGGACTCTTGCATAAATTTCCAACAGGACGCGACTGGCGCCGCCTTCAGTAAAGTGTGGGCAATAAACTGTTTTGTGTTGTGTTGTGTTGGGGTTTGCATTGGGTTGCGAGCTTCAAGTTGACCAAATAATTGCGGCTCTTATGAAAGAAGTATTGGAATACTGAAAACAGGACAAGTGCCAGTTGACTAAGTTTAACCAAGTACAAGTACAATTGTAGTCCAAGGTGAGAGCTATAAGGGTTAATTCGTCAAGTACGAGAATGATAGGGCTCACATTTCTGTGTTGATTTAAAGGATTTCAAGTCAATAAACAAGTAATTCCTAGTTCATTGTCTTTAACAATAACAAACAATTCAAAAAGCCGTATGAGATACATAGTAGAATAATTATAAAGCAATAATTTCAAATGCAATACGCCATTCAACTTGAACTCGTCCTTGGGTATAATTTAATGCAACATGCCAATTGAAAATCCGTTTGCAACTCAAGTTCAACACTAAATACAATTGGGGGAGGATGTCAATCTGTCAACTGCCTCGACCCGTTCGCTCATTTGCCCAGACAGGATGTCAGTTTGTCCGTCACTTAGTCCATCAGTCACTCAATCCGGCAGTCAGTCAAGCAGTCAAACAGTCGCTCAATCCATTCAGTTCCATGTTCCATTTTCGAGCAGTTCAATGGCTACAAGGACCTGAGGTTGAGTGCCTCGGTTCCGTTTAGTTTCAGTTTTGGACGAGGCGCTGTCAATTTAAAATAGAAAATTTATAGAGCAGACAAAATGATGGACAGCCATCGTAGTTACACACTCCTCCAGTACACTGTCTATGCATGTGTGAGTGTGCGAGTGTCTGGGCTAGTGTTAGGTGTGCTCGGAAGGTGGACTTACATTGTAACGACTTTGAATGGTTCTGAAGCACAAAACCCAAACGGAACTGCACTAGCCAAGCAAAGCACAGTGGTTTAATTAAGCTCCAAAGTGTCGATTAATCAACATATAATCATATCAATATATGGCTTAGGTATTTAAAATTTACACTGAGGGAAAAATAACGTGTCAAAATTAAGAATATTTGATTTCTTTTGATATACTTTGTTCTTAACAAACCGTAGTATAAAAAGATTGCTAGTTCAATATTTATACTCTGCGAATATTAAGAAAATAAGAAAAAGAGAAGAAAGTATTTAAGTGAAGAATACTTGTAGACGCTATTTTCTTTTTTGCACACCTGCGCTCCTTTAATTCTCATCCGGTTTTAGACGACATTATATAAGGAATAATTGGTTCCCCTCAATATTTTTTTTTTTTTGTATCAAAAATAATACAAAATTAACAACATTTTTTAAATTAAACATAAAGCTGAAACATATTTACTAAAAGTGTTCTTGCTCGATTCTAATTTCATCTAAAAATTTTTTAAACAAAGAACAAATTATGACTAAAACTTTCTTATTAAACAAAAAACATTATTAAGTCATTTAAATAAATGTCTTATTGTCAACAATTGGATAGATTTTTTTTAATTTGAGAATGAATATTTTTCACAGGATAGTCAAAATATATTAATATAAATAAAAATTGTTCTAAGCTTATTTCAAATGCCAGAAAAATTAGATATCTTTCTTTAATAGCAGGAAAGAGAAACTAAACAAAGTTTGATATATCAAAAAACTAATTAGCTTGCAACAATTTAAGTAAGTATTAAGTAATTATTGCATTTGTATAAAAATATATAATTAGAAATATTAAATTAAGTATTATTCAATATGTTCATTAATAATCATATAAGCAGTTCAATATAAAAACATCTTATATAAGAACAAAAAGTTGTATCTTATAAAAATTAAAAATATTCGCTTATTAAGCCCCGCAGCTTTTAAACCTGAGTGGACTATCTCTTATCCCACTGTGCGTCAGACTGACAGACTGACTGGCTGGCAAATTGACGGACAGATTGATAGACAGATGAGATTAAATAACTTGTAGAGGTTTATATATCACATATACATACATAGAGAAACATATAAACTTGTATATAGTATATATGTATATATGTAGCACACAAACGCAATGACGCGTCGTCGAGGACAACAACCACACGTACAATTGTAAGGATCCTTGGCTGTGTCCTGAGAGAACTCCGTGCAAATGCATTGCAAAAGTTTTTTTTTTGCGCCCGTCGTCTTTTGGCTTTTTCGCTTTGTTCTAGCCACAGCGACGCGACGGTCTGACGATTTGTCAGAACGAACTTAGTTTGAGTTTTGCTTTGTGCGCTTGTTTCGTCAATCAAAATTACGTGACGTTTTGCATTCGTCCTTATTCAATGGACATCATAAATGCCCTTCGCTTTTCGGGATCCGTACATACCTATAAATACGACGTAGACCATCAAACAGATGGGCCAAGCACGTGTTACAAAACATTCTTGGAGTGTGGAAAAGTTAGGAGCTTTTAGATAAGACACAATATATTTTGGATATTGTAAATGCAGTGGATAGTTTTATGGATATTTGCAACAGATGTTTTTTGTACTAAACAAGTTCCATTTGCTAATCTGACATATGAAAACACGAATTACTTTTGAGTTCAATATTAAATGAATGAGGAATATTCAGAATATTCAGAATAGTTGAAAAGTAAATTAGGTTTGTAAAGGGAAATATGAAATGTGATTAAAAGTACACATACATATATGCTGTTAGTATAGTACAGCTGGTTATTCCACTAAATATTTTTAGAAATATTTGCAATTTTAAAATGCTGTCTTAGTTGACATTTTTCTTTGGTCTAATCATATACGCAATTTGTTTGACAAGTTGATTGATAGATTTTACACTCACTTGAAAGGAAGTTGAGCGGAAGTGCCACTTGATCCGAACCGATGATAAGTTATTTAATTTTTTTTTTATTTTCATTTTCATGCGATGCTCTGTACGCTGCTCTGTACGCTGCTGTGGCCATTTGCCCGATGATATATCACTGACATCTGAAAAATATGAAAATCTAAACTGTGAGCATTGTATGCACCATTCCCCCGTCTAACCGTTTCTGGGTTTTAAAAGAGGCCTTCGCTTATGTTGGATGCGGATTTGGCGAAACAAATGAAGCAATAAATTTTGCTGACAAAAAACAAGCAGCAAACTAAAATGCAAATATATATATATATATTTATATATACATATGTGATACAATGTTGGCCCCCAAGTACTACATGCCGCTAAGTACACGGGAATTTAGACTAAGTGTCTGCATGTGAGCTTGTACATATGTGAATGGATGGATACGAGTAATATACCCAGTACAGACTGCCACTGACGCTTGGATGCGGACGTGGACGTGGTCGGCGACATGGCCAAGTCAAGTCGCATAGCCGACCGTGTGTGTTTATATATCACTCACATGTATGTCAGATGACAAACAACTGACAAGTGACAAGCTTCAGCGTCAGCGTCAACGTCGTCTTCGCCTTCTTCTTCGTCTTTATCGTTCGTGTTCGCGTTCTCATTGCGAATGATGCTGCGAGTTTCTCTCATGGCCTGGGAATCTGCAGTGCTGGGCACAGTAGAACCACTAATTTAAATAGCAAATTGATCTCATGTTTTTGGTAAAACTTATTGAAAAGTGGCTGAGTAAAAACTTCGATTTGGTAGTTCAATGCTTATCGATTGATTGAGAAGTCCATGCATATGCGATACATCGATACATCGATACATCGAACAAAGGCATCGATGCTTGGGCGATGCATCGATATTTTGGCTAAAATTCGAAAAATTAAAAACAAAAACGGTAGAAGTAAAAAGTCAGGTGGATTTCAATGAAAACAGATACTGAGAAAATTTAAATCCTTCAGTTTATTTTAAATAGTAAAACCAGTATTTTCGATTCTTATCTATTTATTGATAAGCCCATGCTGAGGTGATGTATCGATATTTGGCTCAAATTCGGAGAAGTAAAACAAATAGTTCAGTTCAAAATAATATTTATTAAATTTATATCCACATATATCCACGTTTTATGTTTTTGACTAGATTAACCAATTTTAATTAATAAAATTCCACTGTGCCAAATGCAGAAACTGACATGCCTCATGGTGACATTTTTCTCTTTTCTTTTTGTTTTGGCAACGAATTATGATGATTATGATGATGAACGCGTGGTTGTCCGATTTGCTCGACCGCCTCTTGCCAATTGCAACGCCCGCCTGCCCCCTGTGTTCAACCCCTTGGAAATGGCCAACAACATCAGCAACATCACCGCCAGCGGCAATCGCGGATTGTCAACATGACAGCGACGAAGACCACGTTGAAGAAATGTGGCAATTCCGAGGAATTTCCCTCGCAGCCAGGCAATTGTCTGTGTCTTGGGGCAAAACACACATAATCCGAGAGTCGAGACGCATGTAAATCACTTTATGCCCCAGCAAACCGAGTGTCAAAAAATTAAGAAGCCCAATTAGACGTTGCCACCTGTCAGCAGTTCGTCATTTCCATCCGAGAATATGACATTCATTCATACGCCAGAATGACGAACTAGACGAAACACTTCATCTGACGATTTATTTAGTTGTGCTCTCTAGATGCCTACAATTTCATGACAGTCAGTCCATCAGTTTTTCAGTTAGTCAATCTGTGTGTATTAGAGTTGTACATTATAGTTTAATTGAATAATTCGGTAAAATCGTTCATTTTTTGCTGAACAAACTAATTGATCATTTAGTTATATATTTAAATTATATCATAATATCTTATTGATTTGCTTTTACATAATGATCGGAAATCGGTAACCTGGTAAACAATACTCGGGGATATAGTTCGTTCGTTCAGTTGTGAATTGAATTTCAATTGAACTAATTCCGAAATATTCGAGACAACTCTGGTGTCACAGACTTCAGCTATAAAAGTTGACGCTGTTACAGTGGCAAATGTACCGCGGATTTATGAATTTATGTTTTATTTTAGTTTTTGGACCATGACAAGATACATACTTATGACATATTCTATGGCCCAAATGCTGATATTAGCCACATATTTAAGAGCTAAAATAGCCGAAGTGAGTTCATAGGATTATTTAGTCTCTTCATTGATACCTTCATTTTTCTGGATTTCCTGTTTGTTTCTTCATCAGTTTCTATCAAACCGTTATCTATATTTAATTATTGACCTTAGTGAAGAGTAGTTTTTTTATTTACTTCTGGCAAAAGATATATAAAGCTTCAGGGTCAATCATTATCCATGTTGCTGCTCTGCTCAATCATTGTTTATTGTTTACTTAAATACTCTCTAAAATATGTGTCTACATTATGATAAACAATTCGCCCCAACTCGGATAACGACAATAAATCCATGGCCTGACGTTGCACTGTTGGCCACGCCAACGCAACCCAGCTCAGACGCGGGATCTTCAGGCTGGGATCTGGACTGTGCGACGGGAAGAGACAGGAAAGAACTGCTTGGAGCTTGGAGCGCATTTATTATTTGATTATAAACAGCAGCGAGTAGCGGCGAGTGTTGAGCGGGGCCATAAAAATCACCTACTGACAGATTTATTACACAGCGAGTCGGGTGAGCTGCTCAACCAGGAACCGGAGGGAAACGGGATAGCGGAATGTAGGGGCACTGACAACCTCTGGCCAGACGGCAGACGCTTTGGCTTTGACAACAAACAGATACGGCAACAACAGCAGCTGCCAGTGAGCAGCTGAAGCAGACAGAGAACCAAAGAACCAGAGAACAAACCTCGAGCTCATCATCGTCATCATCAGGCAGCGATGCTGACAGCTACACGGCAACGCCATCAGTGTAATCAACTTGGTGTCGAGCTGCAGAGTTGCTGGGAGAGCTTTGGCAAAGCCACTGACCAGAGCATCATCATATGAACCCGATCGGCCAGTGGGAAGACACCACTTTATGGGTGGCATGTGAAGCGTTTGCCGCTCACCGATTTACCTTTTGGACGCCGAAACAATCCCCCTAACTCTTAAGCCTCATTAAGCAAAAATTTTACGAAAATAAAAGTAACAAAGCTGATGCTGAAAGAACGCTATTGCTGAGACATCGAAACTGAAAGACTCTGCGATAGATTGCATCGGATTATTAAAGAGTCTGACATGGTTAAGGAACATACAATCAGTTTCTTTTGAGGACAAAGTGGATTATAAAGCGCATGAAGCAGGAATAAACTATATTTTATTGTATAAATCTATAACATTTTAGATCTTATAGCTTATAGAGCTAATAACCCGGAGAAATTTTGGGAGATATTTTCGATGCAGACAGTATAATAAATTTCATGACAATATGTGCTGACCTCGAACAACATACACACACATTTAGTACCGGAGTACAACTGAAAATCTGAGAATTTTTTTTTATTCCCTTCAATACTCATCAATGATATGATCAACGTAAAAAAAAACTTTCTGCAGATTTGAGATGGTAATATGAATGGTCGAAAAAAGTAGTTGGGGTTTGTGGCGGGGGGCTGCAGTGGCATCCCAAAAGTGTCAAATGTGTTGTGTGATTTATGCAGTCAGTCGCATGATTTGTTTGCAGTCCGTCTACTTTTCGTGTTTATCTGCAAAAATATGAGAAAGATAAATGGACGATGCGCGCTGGCAGTCAGGAGGCGAGACTTGCTGTCTGTCCGTCCGTTTGTCCAGCTTGTCCAAGTTGTCCGTTTGTCCATTTGACCAAATCGCAATCAGTTGGCGATTTTCACTTGGCAACTTTTACTGCTGTCCACAGCGGCGGCTGCTTTCATTCGTCACCTGGCCGCATGTAATTTTTCAGGTAAATTATTGAAACGTCCCTAACGATGCGACCATTGGACCAATGGACGAGCCATAAGCCAGCCATGAGTTGCCCCGATCTGTGGCATCAGGAAGTGTCCGAGATTTCACATTTCGCTTTGATTTGTGTTGCAAGCAATGATATATGTAAACTCTCATGTATGCTACATACGAGCACATACTCAAGTTTTGCAAAGATTCCGATCTTTGGGTCTTAGTCGGGTGTTAATTTATTAACACTGTGTTTTGGGGTCGCTTAAAGATAGCTTGTGTTATATGCATGGGAAAAGAGATCGAGTTAAATGGGTTGGATGGAGATTGGAAAAGTCCTGGTGTGAAATATCAGTATTATAAGTAAAAGTATGTGAAATTAAGTGAATTAAAATGACACTTTTATTCAAATTAGTTGAGTAATATTTAATTTGTAAATAAAGTAAATACGCTTAACGAAAATATATGGGAAATTTCATCTACATATGTCTATAATCAAGGTTAATATTTTAGAAAGGACTTAAATTATAAAATATATACACATATTTATTTATTAACGAAATACAGAGGAATATACGTTGCATATAATTAAGATACAATTAAATTTTATTTTTTTAATTATGTAGGTTCAGTTCTGTAGATTATAAATACCTATGATATTATACATTGTAAGTATTCGCTTGAAATATTCTATTTAGTCTATATAAACTAAAGATGTTGCTATAAAAGTCTAAAATAATTTCAAGATGTTCTTAGCTTTCTAAATTGTTGCTATTTTTAAAGTTATATATATAAAAACATGATATATTTATATAAATTTACATTTTACCTTCTATTTATCTACCATTTGCATTGTGCCAAGTAAATGCATACATAAACCGTATTTTTCATTTTGTTAGTTCACAGGATTGATGTCAGTTCCTGGGACTACAAGCCCAGCAATGGCATTTCTAAATGGACGCCATAATCAAGCGCTAATAACCTCATTTGTATGTCCAAGCGGGCCATTAACTTTTCATTTGCCACGCGAAAATTTTGCATTGAGTAAATGCAAGCAGCAGGGTAAACAGTCGGAGGGACAGAGTGCCAGACGGACAGACAGACGGCCAGACAACCCGGCAACCAGCAGATGGAGATTGTCCAATGGAATAGCGACCAGTCAGCGATCCATCGCCAGTCGCTCCTCTATGGCCATGGTCTGGGGCCTGCAGTTGGACTTGGACGTGAAACGTGGACATGAACGTTCGCTGTCAGAGCTCGCACTCGGCCAGGCCATAACTTGCGTGAAACATGTTAATAATTTACAATTTGGTATTCATAAATAAAATGTCATCCGGACTCCTCCGACGCCGCCGCCACCTCCGCAGCCACCGTCGCCTCCTCCTGGCCGCTTGCCTGGTAATGAGCGAATGTTGATTGAGGTTATATTTCATGGCAAATGGGTGCCATTGCCTCTGGCGGAGCTTGGGAAAGTCAAAGTATCTCCATGTTGCCTTGTTTGCCGGCTGCACAGGCGCATGTTAAGTCTCAGTCGCAGTAGGTTGACGTTTGACACGCCGCACTAAAGTTGCCTCGCCATGTGGCAAGATCCGCCAACTGCCCTCATAAAGTGGCCAAAAGAGGCTGCGCCTGAGTTTCGAATCTGGCCAACTGCCAAGCAACTAAACATGGCCAATTGGCCAGGCTACTGTGGCTCGGCTCAGCTCTGATTAAACTCTGGCCATTTATCGTCATTTATGGTAATTGTTTGAATTGCAATAAGTAAGCACTCAGATCAATGGCAGCTCTTGGGATACGTGGATTCTGTAGACCCAATTCATATTCCAGAGCTTAGCAGGTCAACCAATTAGGCGGCATATCAAAATCAAGAACTTCTTCTGTATGCAACATTTTTATAAAATTGCACTTTGCAATATGCGTTATTTCTTTACGCAGACATTTCAATAATAATCTTGTAAATTGTGTGCACAATAAAAGAATGTGATTTGTATCTGTTGTGGATAACCAGAGGCCGTCGAGGTAATATCTGAAAGAGAGATTAAGAATGAGTTTTTAAATTTGGTAAGCTTTGTATGCATGAGTAATTGATTAAGTTATTCAGTAAACATTTGAAATATATACATACTGTAGATAGAGCAATAAATGTTCATATTTGAACTGCAAGATTTTTTCAATTTATATATTTTCCTATTTGATTTAAATAAGTTGCCAATCTGAAAATAAAAAGCTTTTTTTTTTACATACTCATATTTAATCACAAGTTGTGATACCTCCACTCTCCAAGTATTTTGTTATTTTCGCGCTCCTTTATTATTTGCCAGAAATTGCCTGCCATATCAGTTAGATATCAAGTCAGATCTGCTAGATAATATTTCGCGCAATGTTCTGGAATTTGGCAGGCTGTCACCAAGTGCCGTTATGCGCGCTGGGTGACATTTAATTGCAAACAGATACATTTTGTCAGGGCCAACTGACATGAATAGACGCAACCATGCCAACAGAGACTAGCTGCATATCCAAATGCAACTGCATCTGCATCCGGCTGCACTGGCAAATTAAGTGGGTGCCAGTGCTGGTGCTGGCTCCAACTGTGAGATGAGAGTTGAGAGCGACTGCCGACAGCGTGGCAGTGGCAGTGGCAGAGGCAGATGCATCTGCACCCATGTAGATGCTTCAGTCAGTCTATCAGAGTATCTGTATCTGTATCTCTGTCTGTCGGCAACTGCGAGACATTTCCGCGTGAGAAATGCGCAATTTCTGTTTATTTAATGCCAATGCATTTCGAATGCGCCGCCAACACACCATCAGTTTTCAATCACGCGTTGAATTGCAACGCCCGCTTTGCCCCCAGGACATCTCCTCCTCTCGCCACTCTCTGGCAGTCTATCTGCCATGATTTACTGCGCACTTGTTGCACCACAACAACAGCAGCAGCAACAACAACATTAAATGTTGCAACAGCAGCTGAAAATCACTTTGCAACTTTTGCATCTTCTCATGACGCTGGCCCCCAAAGTGGTGTCAACAGCTCTCAGCGCGCTGACTGATGAGTTACTCATCCGGAAATGTTTTTCACTTGCCACCGAGGCAACCACATTCAACCACAACGCGCTGGGTTCGCGTCCAAGAACGACGAATCCAAAAGACCAACAAAGCGCCTTTGTCAACGTCTGACAAATTGGGCTGTGAAATTTCACAAAGAGCTGGCAAAGATTCCCTGGTTGAACGCCTTGGCATTTGGAGACTCATTTAGGCGTGTATCTTTTGGCATCTTTGTCCTCTTTTGTTTAAGTATGTAAAATGACATTTGAACTTTAGTAAACATATTCCCCTGCTATGATAAGAATTATAAATAATGAGAGCGAAAATTTACTAAAGAACATGTTCAACTTGCCTGTAGTTAAGTCTTCAACAATGCAACCTCTTAAAGATTGTAAGGAACTCTTGTAAATGAAAATCCAGATTAAAACTACAGTCCAGCTCTTCGATGTCGTCTATTAGCATAATATTTCCAGGATTAAATTTAATAAATTAATTAAATAAATAATTCCAATAACTTAAACTGAAAATAAGAATTATGAGAATGCAAACATTTATTCGTATTTAACCAAAATATTTATTATTTGGATATTTTTAGCAATGCCAAAATCCTTCGGGTTGAATGCAAATAACTCCAATGGCTGCCAGGAACACACGAAGGAGCCAACAAGGAATGCATCCAAATGCGAGAAGTGACATGAAGCGATGCAAAATGCATTCCCAGTGATGATGTGATATGTTATGCTGTCGCTGCCAGTGAAGCTGAAGCTGAAGCCTCGCAAGATGAAGCTGATGATGATGCTGATGACGTTGCTGTTGCTATCGTCAAGAACAACCGCGTTGAGGACGAGGTTGATGAGCATGATTACGAGCTGGGACAGCACCATGGTGCAGGAAGTGAAGAGATGTTTCGCGACAAGGACAGGCACATACCAGTGCATTTGCCACTGCAGCTGACGGTGACAATCTCGGCGCGGAGGCTGAAACTGATGAGGTTAACAACGATGCCGGAGATGATGAGCCGTATTATGTTACGTTGTCGCGTTGCCTGCCTCAGAGCTTCGAGCGGAGCGTGTCATAAATGTCGCACGCCACGTTACTGATGTCTGTGATTATGCCTCCTCTCAGTCTTTCCACCTCCAGTGTATAATATGTCGCGCTTGGCGGCACCAGACCAAACAGAAATTTGCATGCGCACGAAACGTCATCGAAAATGCATCATTAGCAGCTGGGAATTGGGCAAACAAGTCTATTTGTCGCCTCGCAGCGAAGACACGACCGTGTCCCGATATGCAAAAGACCCCAGACCAGAAAATAGCAAACAACTAGCAGCACCCACGACTCAGACTACAACCTGGTCATATTCCAATTCGTAGCGGGAACACTTGTTGCCAGCGTGTGGCACTGATCTATTCAAGCCTTTAGGCCCCAGGCCTCAGGGCACAGGCCGCAACCTGGCATTTTCAACACTTGTAGTCAATTCAAATGCAAATTCATTTTGGGCATTGTCAGAAGTAGTAACTAGTGGTATGTAAAGCTTCACACAGGCGTCATGGGGACTGCAATGAACTGGAACTGGATTGGAACTAGGTGAAGGTTATGTATAGAAAAACTAATTTCACGACGCCGGGAATACGAATACACTTCCTGCCTATTGGAATTAGTAATTTAGTATAAACACTATCTAATATAATAAAGTAATGCGATCTGACTGGTTTTCAATATGAATTAGAGCTTCTTATTTTGATCAGCTGTTTTTTGTTGTGATTGAACAGTGTTGTCTATAATATTTGAGTTAAATTGGCAATTCAGTAAAATTATTAAAATTTGATAATTAAATGCTGTTTAAAATAAAAACGTGAACTTATTTAATTTTTTAAGAATAGAAAGAGAATGGAGCTAATGCTTAAAAAAAGGTGTGCTCACAATTTAATATATTATTGCGTGTAGAAGCGCGGAAGTTAAAATTATTTTCCTACAAAATACATATAGAAAATCTATTAATATATCCATTTTTTAGTGGTTATTCTATTCTTGATTTTTAATTTTAAAAACCTTTGCGGTAGTCTCAAAAAGCGGGAATTGTAGATGGTCATTCACAAAATTGCTGATTGCTATAAAATCGTTTGTGAAACGACCCTGTTCAAAACATAGCATTTTTTATAAGGGCAATTATTAACACGGTGTGCAAACAACAAAAACTACAAACAAAACATATAGCCTATATATGTATATGTATAGAACATACATATATATACTTTCTTCTATGTTTTGTGGTAAAAAAATAACCTATCATAGAGTATACAAGTTGTATTGCATTATTTATTAGCAATTATAAATATTTAGCAGATAACATTGTCATTGCGTATGTTAAGTATTAGACATACATAAGTATGGTAGCATGTATTTATTGGTTTATTTCCTGCCGCGTCCAAAGCCGCCACGAAACTCAACGGATGCGATACCAGCTCCAACGCTGCCAGTCTTATCATAGTCGTTGTCACGCTCGTTGCGGCGGTATGAGGCGCGATCTTCGGCGTCCTTGCCATCACGCGGCTGTCCACGGGCGCGCGAATCAGCGGTGGTGCGGGACATGCGCACGGGCTCGCCACGGCGCTGCAAGGTGTAGGGCACCACTTCGGTGGGCAGTTTGAGATAGCCACGTAAATACTCAATGCCTTCGTTGTTGAGGCACCAGTAATAGTGACGCCAGGCACATTGCTCCTTGACATAGCCACGAGAGTGGAGGGATTGCATGGTCTTAATAACCTGCAAATTGTTGAGGTGCTTCAACTGTTCGTCCGGATGCATCTTCTGGGGTGAACGCTCTGCATACAAGACGCCCGAGCGGAAGAGCATGTTGTAAATTGCAATACGATCAGATTTTTTCATAAACATAATGTTTAATTTTCAAAATTTAGACAATTTATTGCACCCAAGTATGAACTTGTCAAGACAGTCGACAACTTTCGAATGATTTTGGCGTCGTCATGCTGTCGC
The DNA here is from genome assembly GCA_035043045.1 of Hirtodrosophila alboralis. Lineage (NCBI taxonomy): Eukaryota > Metazoa > Arthropoda > Insecta > Diptera > Drosophilidae > Hirtodrosophila > Hirtodrosophila alboralis. Next base: position 180,743 of record JAWNNH010000254.1, read on the forward strand.
ATGCAGTGCTGGAAATCGTTGCAAAAGTATCGATAGGTGAAGACAACTCTTTACCGTGATGCGTATGAAATGCCAATCGGTAGCTTTATTTTATCCTAAATTTATTTAAAAGTTTACTTATATTTAAAGCAACATTTTTATATATTTCTGTGTGTTATAATTCCAAGTAAAATTTGAAGACTATCTTATAGAAAGTATTTCGAGATGGGTTGGCAGGCCAAGCATACAAAGATAGCGGCCACAGTAGATTCTAATTGCAATCCTGAAAATCTGAGTTAACTGTAATAGTACACTGTGAAATTTAAAATGAAATGACGTTGATTGTATATTGTATTTAACTAGAAACAATATTTAATTTAATATGACAAATCACTTATAAGTATTATATTTAATTGCTGTGTTAGGGTGTTTAATGTTCGCTGACATTCTATACTGATCAGAAAATTTATATGGAAATTGTCTTAATAAAAAACAAAATCTGTGAAATGGTCTTTTAAGGGGTCTTACTTTGCTTATTTATTTATTTAATTATTTATTTATTTATTTATATAGCATTGATCTTCAAATTTTAACTTAACTTGATTAAGGATTTAAAAGGATAAATCTGTTGTTATTTATAATGTAAAGCGTAGTAAGTATCCAAGTAATGTTGGCATTACTCTAAGACCCTATTTTAATGCATAGGAAACCGAATCGTCTTCATTGCCATCGTTGTCCTTGTCATCGTCATAGTCAGCAGCATTTTCATAATTAAAGGCTTCTACGGAAGCGGCTATGCGCATCTATATTCATATATTGATAAAGTTGTAAAAGTTGAAAGTTGCGCAAAACAATAAAAATAAATTCTAATGAAGATGGCCGGCCAGCATGGCGCACCGAGGACAAGCCCAGACCCAGAGCCACTAACACCAGGACACAACCGGCCGCCATTTGTGCCAGCAATTTTCTCATCTTACATAAGCAGAGGAGCAGCTGAGGCAGCGGGTGAACTTGGGTTATGGCATGGTCGTCTGCTGCACTTCCGTAATTTTTGCAGAGTAAAAGCGAGAAAAACAATCGAATAAACTGTCGGAGCATCAAAATTCAAACGTCAAAGGAGGCGAACGGCAGCAGATCCTTAACATCCTAACACCCGTTCCACTCAAAGCATCCCAGCCCACTGACAGCTATCCAGTCAAGCGTCAAAGTTCCTAATGCACACAACAAATTTCTTATATAAGCGGAAGGGGAAAAGGTGAAGGTGCAGCTGATGCTGAGAATGAGACTGAGACTGAGCCTGGCTGGCCACTGACGAAGAGGACGACGAAGACGACGAGGACACATCAGGCAGAATGTCGTGGACAAAATGACGTTGTCACGAAAATTGCAGAATATAAAATTCCTAGTTCCGGCGCCAGTCCAACCCAAACCACATGCACTTCCGCCTGCCTGCCAGTGTGGACCTGGAAGCTTCAGTTCGATTTTGTCCAAGGACACAGTGCAAAATACACTATAAAAATATATAAAATAAAGAAGATGGCGCAAAATAATAAAAATAAAAAGGCAAAAACGTAGCAAAAAAAAAATATTTTGGAAAGGGATCTGGGGCAAGTAAGAAACTTTTCAAAAATTATTGAAATGTCACGTAGCAACTTCTCAAATTGCAAAAATCCTGACGCTGTCGTTCAATGTGCTGTGCGGATTGATAGAGCGAGCCGAGCCGAGTTGAACCGGAGACGTGGCCAGGAGGAGGCGAGGGACAATCCTTGCACTTGTCGCTTGCAGTTGCTGGAAATGCGAGTGAGCAAGAGAGAAAGAGAGAAAAAAAGAGAGAGGGGTCAGGACTTGGGCTCAGTGACACTAAGACGCCAGCTCCAACCTCCAGTCAAGTCCCAGTCAGGCGCAAATCCAATACACAAGCCCAGTTTGCCCCCCCATTCCAATCCGAACCGCAATTCAACGTGCGAACGACAGTTTGACCCGAGACATTTTTGGGTGGCAAAACATCATCACGGGCCAGTGGCGAGTGGGCTTGTGTCCTGACAGCGTCTTGGCCATTACCACTGCCAGCGACGAGCACAACAGCAACGATAGACTGAGACTGAGACTGGGAGTCGGACTCGGACGAGTCAACATCTTCGACGTCCTCGTCAATCGTCAAATGTCGCCAAGGCGCTGTCAAATGCAGGAAAATGACAGGCAGACCGGCGGACAGACAGACGAACGGATGCGGATGCGAAGTCGAAGTCGAAGCCGTGCCATGTTGTCGCAGGCATTAGGCAACTAACAGCAAACCCAGACCTGACCCCACCAAAAAACCCCAACATCGTCCCCTGCCAATGGCAAGAAATCTGCGAGCAGCGCAGAAAGTTTTCATGACTTTTCTTTTATTGCACATTTCAACAAAACGATTGATGGCTTCCATGACACACAGCGTGAGGGGCATGCCAAGGATGAAGATGGAGCGAGGAGATGCCCCTGCACAATATTCACAAGTTTTCTGGGTTTTGGCGTAGCCCAACATCGTCCCGACGATGCTGTAATATGATGGCGCAAGGATTAGTCTGACGTGGCGCATTTCTTTTATACATACATATATACTTCCTAGTTAGACATTTTGTTTCATGTCGAGCTTCCATCTCGCAACTCCCAACTCCCTCTCCACCCAATTTTATTGACGTGGCCCTCATCAATGAGGCGTCCACTAGGAATCCAAAGCTCCACATATGGACTTGTCTGTCTGTCTGTCGGTTTCTCTGTGCTGGTTACAGATGAGAGTATCTTTGTTACTGTAACCTTATCCGTACACCCTAACCTAAAAGAGGAGAAACTATAATTTATATAGTTAGTAAAGAGTAAAAGTAAACAATATCAAAACATTGTTTGATTTAAAATGTAATATTTATTATCCTGCCTTATTGTCAGAGTATTTAAAGTTCTGTATTTTTTGCTAGCTATTTGCCTATCTTGTGGTCAGTATCAAAGTTTTCTTCCTTGCTTGGCAACATTTCCTCATGTTTTTCCAACTGCTTCCTTCAACAGGGTGAGCGTCTGTTGAACGTGGCACGTCGCTGATGACAAGCAAGAACAATTTTTGACTGATGCGCTATATGTTGTGCATCCAAGTCCAAGTCGGCATCCGCGTCCGCGTCCTCTCGCGTCTTTGTCCTCGTCTTTATTTTCGGTCTCGTCCTTGTCCTCACCCACGTTCGAGTTCAAGTTTGAGTTTGTGTCTTGTTCGGTTGAAAAGTTTAAGCAACGAGCTTGAGGTTTGAACTCTGACCCCACTCAAAGTAGCCAGCGAATTTCCTTTCATCTCTGTCTTCTGTCCAGCAACTTCTCTCTTATCCTGATGCATTCTGCAATGTATATTTCATAGCGTATATATATTGATTGATGCGGACTTGCAGTGCTTCAAAGTGTAGATAAATGTCTAAGGGGTTTTTATGATGGCGAATTATTTGAGAATTTTTGAATTTTATTCTTTTTAAAGTGCCAGTTGTACATTTGCAGTGACTTGGTTTGTTGTACCTAACGAATATTTAATGTTTTTCCAAGAATTCTGAGCTCCTCAACTAAGTTGAGTTTATTTTTATAATATAATTTCAATATTTAGATCAACATAGATTAAATAAATTTGCCTCCAAGTTGCAAACGAAACACGTAAAATCCTTTGTAGAAATAAAGACGAAAACACGGAAAAAAGGAGTTTGTCGCCAAGATGTAATAAGGACTCGGCTCCGTTTAATGCCTTCACCCACCAACTGAACTGACTGAAAGACTGACAAAGTGACCAGCAACTAACAGGCAAAAGGTCCTTCGGCTGCTTAGTTTGGGCTGGGAATTGGGGGGATTGTCGTTGGATTGTGCAACTGCAAATAGATGTCTGGCTGGCAGCAGCGTGTTATGCAACGAAACGACAGAACCAGGACTAGAAGCAGGACCAGGACCAAGACTAAGACCAAGACACATACACATCAGGCGGCTGACGCTTCCTGCCATATACTTAAGGATTAGAAATTTACTGAAATGCTCTTCTTTCTGCTCTTCGTTGTGCCAGAGCCAACTTGCAACTTGGAACATACTCGTAAAATGCAACGACTGCAAAGAAAAGTCAATGCGCAGTCGAAGAGAAACTTGTCAGTCGCCGTCAATCAGGAGACAGCAGGAAGGACAGCCTGCGACCCAATAGAATAACATTGGGACAGTGGAGCAGCGGGCGGATAGAGTGGGTGGGTGGCTGCCAGGCTGTCTGGTTGGCTGGCTTGACTGGCTTGGCATTGCCTGGACCTAAGACCATTGCAACTTTTGCTCGTCAGCAACAAAAATTGATGTGCTGCAGATGAAACGCCAAAAAGTTTGCCCTCAGCTAGACCAGGGCTGGATCAGGCCAGCAAGGGGGCAAGGATAAGAAGGTAACCAGAAGCAAAAGCAAAAGATTAAAAAATGGAAAAATGTGCATGGCCAAAGAAAAACATTGAAGAACCCAAAAGCAGGCGACGAAGCGTCGTCCTCGCTCTCGTCATCCTCCAACTGACAACGACAAAGACGAAATGAGGTCGTCCCCGAAGGATGGCCAAAATATTTTACTGATTGTGTGCAAACTTCGATACAAAGTTGAACCTGATGCCGATGCCGAAGCTGACGTCGTCGTCGACGTCGACTGCAACATCGACGCTGACATTCTCTGACAATATTTGGTGATTGCACAAGATGCAAAGTGTCAACTGTTAGCTTCTATTCGGAATGGAGCGAGACAAAAAGCAACGAGTGAAGGAAAAAGCAACGAGAGATGAAAAGGACTAAAAGGGAGTGACCATTGATTAAAGCGTAAATAGAGTTGGAAGGGGTGACGAAGTGGAAACACTTAATTATCTTGTACTACTCGTGTTTTTGGCGTAAATGGACTGTGCAGTGCTCCGGTTTTCTTTTCTTTTTTTTTTGTAAGAAAAGGATTATTAAGAAAAAGTAAGGAAATGAAATATATGTAGATTATGTAGTTTGACCAACAATTATTTTCAATAGTATTTTTTAGTTGCCTGAGATTTTTCCCACACACTTTAAACTGAATATATTTAAATTTGAATGTTACAAATTTCAATTGACTTGCATAAATAATTAAACCAATAGATGACGACAAATTCTATATATAAATATAGTTATTTATATGGATATGACAGGTATATATATATATATGTTTTGTCGCTCTTCCAATAAATGTCACATTGTAAAAACCATGAGACTTTGTGGCAAATGGCAAATGGCGGCGGCTAGTGGCCAATTGTCAATGGCTTCGATCCGATGGTCGTCTGACATGTCAAATAAATTAATTTGTGCAACGAGAAACGTCAAAACTAATTACAACGTCGCTGCCGCTGCCGCTGTCAATTGAACGAGCGCAGTCGACTGCGGTTGAAGTGTGGCAGGTGTGTGGGTGTTTGGGTAAGGGGGGGAAGTTATTGGAAGGTAGACAAAATATATTAATGATGTGTCAAAATTAACATTTCATTATGCGAATTTATGTGCCAGTTTGAGAGAAGTGAGACTGCAAATGCATTTACGAATATACATAAATATAATTTCTAATGTTGGTAAACTTTCTACTCATACTATTCTATCTATTTCTCGGTCCCTCTCGGTCTTCCCCCTCTCTCTCACTGTGCTTGCTGATGAGGCCATCAATCTTTGCGACTCCCCAATATGTCGCCTGTCAATCAATCAGCATGTGTAGGCATTGGACTCTCAATGTCCACTGACCGCCAATTCCAATTGATTTCGTCAATTGATTTTAACACCCATCAGATGTCAAAGCCAAAAACAAAATGGCGTCATTCATTTCATGTGTGTTCGTGTGTGTGTGTGTATGCGTGTGTGTGTGTGTGTGTGTCAGCTTCAACGTCAGTGACACGTCAATATTTTATTAAATGACATTAAACTGTCTCTATCGGCTTAATTAATTTATTGTTGCTGTATTGTCGACACACACACACACACACATCTGTATGCTCTTGTATGCGTGTGTGTGTGCGTGTGACATTTTTATTATGCAAAATCAATAAAACAATCTCTCACTCACTCATTGGGAGTAGCACTCCGCCAAATTTTCGGTCATGTCCTTTTTGACACCGACAGGCAACGGACGCTGGCGGTTACCGGCGTCGCGTTGCGAGGTCGCAGGCTACCGGGTCCTGGCTGGAGCCAGAAAGCAAAAAATTGCTTTAAATTGTTCAATTAATTTCACATTTTTTTTCTCACATTCTCATGCTCCGCGTGTTGCATCAACGAAACAACCAAAATCAAAATGAAAATGAAAATGTGAACAACAAAATGCGTCACATTGCCTCGTCTGACAGTTTGTCAATCGCACTTTGCAGCGACAAATGAGTTTCGAATTGAATTGAACCTCCGGAGTCCATGACCCATAACCCGTGGAGCCAACATTCACCTGTCAAAATGTAACAATGCGTCAATCGGTTCCGTTGAGTTCATTAAATGTGCAGTTTATTTCCTTATTCTAGTAATCATTCCATATGGAATCAAGTTTCATAACATTTGCATTAGTTTTATTGAGTTGTATTTCTAAATTAAATTATTACATAAATGGAATATTTTTGTGAATATTTGAAAACTACAATTAAATGTACATTAAATATTAAATATTATTATATTAAATATTCATTAGATTTCTTTAATGTTTAGCTTTCTGTATACTATACGCAGACTAATTTGTTTTCCAATTTTCGATACGCTTCTTTTTCACCTTCGTAAATTGATTTAAAGACTCAATTTTAAAGATATATATTAATAATTTTTGGTATCAGTTAATAAACAAAAGATTTCAATGAATGTTTGGTTTTTCGAGAGAAATCGCTACTTAACTTGCTAATTCTTATTTTGGTATGTTATAAATAATTTGATGAATTTTGATATGTCGTATAGCTGCTACACGTTTAATCGAATATTGATATTTTTTAGAAAATCATTCCTAGGGTGAATATCTTCAGTATGCTCAATATAAACGCTTTTTTCTTGTTGTAATTTTATTTTGATGATTTGAATTGAAGTTACATTAACAATTTCTTCACATTTCAATATGTGTACTTCAATGGTGATTGTTTTTTAAATTAATTGTAAAAAGTGTCTATAGTAAGCCAATTATTAAAAAGTAACAATAATATTCATTTAATTAAAGTTATTTAAAACCAGCATTTCTTTTATTTACTTTTATTCCAAATTCTATCGGAATTCTAATCATAAAATCCATTGTCTTGGCATAATGCGAAAGATAAACGAATATACACTTATTTGACATTTTTTTGGATAGTGTGGACATAATATGCCACCCACAGATCCGGTCTCTTCTTCTGACAGTCTGTCAGTCCAGCGGTTGTCATTGTTGTTGCCTGTTGATGAAATTTCTATTTAGGATTAATATGTCAACATTTTTGTATTATGGGCAGGTGCAAAACTTTCGATGCCAACGCCACATTCACATGACAAAACTTTTGATGCTTTTGATGTGATGGACAAGTGTTACGCACTCGTAAAACTGGACTGACCATGGACAGAGAACCGGGGAGGGGTGGCTCAAGGGGAACATTGGCATTGAGTGGACCTGACATGTCTTACACTTGAAGTCTCAATGGTCGCTGACAGATCCAGGGTGTTGATGAGGATACAGAACTGGCTCAGGTTCGATTCTCTGCTTTCAGCCAGGTGAATATTCCACAAGTAATGTGTGCTGAATTTTTATTGTCATCGAAAATGAAATCTGAAATGACGCATTTCATCTGGCCAAACATTTGAATAACAATATATGGATAAAAATCATTTATTTCTTGTATAAAAAAACTTGGGCTTATGTAATTAGTTTGGCATATGACGTCGTCCACTCAGCCTGACGAGTGTATTGTGCAAAATAATTGATTCGACTGTCAATCTGAATGTCTGCTACAGAAGGGAGCATTTTTATAAATATAGAGTAGTTGTGTTAAAGTTGAAAGAATAAAGAGTAGAAGTACAACGGTCATCTTTGAAATAAATAAATAAATATTAATCAAATTTTAAAGAGTGCAGGAGGTATTTTAATTAATAAATTTAATGTCATTTTTTGTAGTTACATGTGATTAATGTATGGAAAATATATTCTTAAAGTATAGAATCAGGATGACCCCGAGGTGCTTTGGTGTTGCAAAGGCGCCAGATAAACAGACAGTTCACCGGTGTTGGGTATCAGGGTATCCATACAAGGGTCGCCCTAAAGAAGTCCACATCAGTCTTTATCTACAGTCAACACCACAGTTAGAGATAGAGGCGGAGGGAGACATAATGCCATAATAAGGCTGTCAACTGTTGACGTTGACATTGTCAACTCACTTGTCAAAGGAGCACATCAAAGGCAGACGACAGATATGGAGAAGGCTCCTGTTTGTTGTTTAGCGGGTGTGTATGAATATCCTTGAAGGTATTGTCCTTGCTTTAGCTGCTGATGGTTGCTGTCATTGTTATGGTTATGGTTATGGTTGCTGCCCCATTGTTGTTGCTGCTGCTGTTGATGACGTACGATAACAATGTCGAATGCTTGCCGCTGATTAATTCGCTTCAAACTGAAAACAATGGGACTTTTCCGATAGCCGCAATCGCAGCTGACAATCGCAGTTATCAGCGTAATTAGTGCCGGACCTGCAATCCGTGCAAGTCGCCTTCACACAAGTCCTTCCTTCAAATGCCCACAGGTGCCGCTGACTAATTAACATTTTAGCCCAACGATGACATTTATTGAGTTGGGGACAACTTGCAACTTGCACGCACTGAAAATCTAAATCCGTGTGTGATTGAAGATGCTTCTCTTCAGCTATATACCTTTGTGTGCTCGAGTGTCTCAGCTTCGGTTGACAATTGGGTTTTTCATCGCCCCATGCTCCCAGAAGCGTTTGATTAGCAACTCGCCGGACTTCAGGTAATCCACGAACCTACAAATGTTCCTAGGCAGCCCCCAGGGTGTGCATACTTGACAGTAATTGGCCAACGGTTTTCGCTAATGCTTCAAATTGGCTGTTGACGCCAAATCTTGCATTCTCAGTCGACCAAAAGGTCCCTATTCTCTCGTCCTTAACATCAACATCCTTCTGACCTCAGCAATTGCAGTTGCTGCGTGACATATGAGCAGCTAATTATGAGCTGGTGCTCTTATTGCATTTCCTATATACATGTGTATAAATGTATATATATATATATAAATCCTTATATATATGTCCTCAACCAACAATTGATTCAATGAAGGCTGGCAAAGCAATTTAAATGCGTGTACAACCTCAGAGCACAATCCGCAATGATTGTTGAATTTTAAAGCTCATTTCAGATTTTATATCAAGTTGGTTGCATTAAGAAATATTCAAAAAATCATAAAATACAATAAATAACTCTTAAAAAAATAATCACTAGAAATGTATACTATATCACGATATACGCTACCGAATTTCATATCGATCAGCTTCAAGTAGGAGATAGTCCCATAATTATTAAACTTTTTTTTAAATTTATTTTTCTCTTTTTGGGATTTTATAATTTAATCATTTTTTATTTATCAACATATTAAATTAAACTTAACAAATAATTATAATAATATAGATCGAATTGTTTCTCATAATATAGTAAATCTGAGTAGTATTTCTTGTCATTTACTGGAGTTTAAATGCTTTCTAATGCAATTCAAAATATGAAGAAAAGAGGAGAGAATATCAATCAAGTCTTTACACTTATTCTTTTTTTGTAAGACATATAAATTTATTAGATAACATTTTAAAAATATTATTATTATTATAATTGCAACAGTCCAAAACAATATTCCAACTAAATATCTAACTACTGGCAAAGACAACTCTTCATATACACCATAACCTGGGGTACGAATCTAAAACTTGTTGGCACAAAGAAAAGGACATCTAATCTAACTAACTGTAACGTGAAATATATGTTATAAGAGTCATATAATAAATACCATTTACATCAAGGATAAATTTCCTTATTACTATTCTGATTCCTTAAATCAAGCTTGACTGCGTATCAGAGCTTTAAGTTTTAACCTAAATTGCAAACATATTTCAGCACGACACACATTTCCCGCCAAGGAAAAGGATGAGAAATGTACGCAAACACACACAGGCACACCCATACACACAGACACACACACACACACATTGATGCATGAAGATACACAGAGTCTAACCGGGCAGACATAGAACCACCCTATTGGGTCCTGCAGCCCGCTTACCGAGCAACTCCAGACGCTAGCTGAGGCAACAGGATCTCGAGGAAGGCACGGCGGTTGGGCTGCTTGAAAATAAGCAAACAAAACAAATTGCGAACAAAGTGCGTCCTTCTTAGCCCGCCGTGGCCGCCCCGTTCCCGTACCGGCTAAAATGGAGCTGTGTGTGTGTGTGTGCGTAGTCCTTTCGAGCACTGGGCGTGTTTATTACGAACGGGCGTCCTCGTCGTCTTCGACTTGGTAGTGCAAGGACAATGAACTTGTCGCTTTCATCGTCGCTGAGCTCGTCAACGTCGAAGTCAAATGTCAGTCAAAGGCGACGACATCGCCGGGAATGAAGGAAGCACATTTGGAGCCCAAGCAGCTGGAAGGCTGTCAGTCACAAAGCGACGGGTCCTGGCATAAAGGATGATGGATGAATTTGTGATTTGCAGGTTAAATAAATATGTATGTCTGGCCAGGCCAGGCCAGGTCTGGGCTAGGCTGTGAACTGTCCTGCTCTAGTCTTGCCCGGCTGCTCCAGCTAATGAAGTGATTAGTGCAACGCCTCTCCATGCAATATTGCTCATTAGGCAACATTCTGGGCGGGGTATTAATAAATTGGCTTAGCCTCAGATACGTATATTTTTCTAAAAACATCAACGGAAATAAAACGAAGCACTTTCCATCGATCACAAATATTAAGCACATTTATTATTAAGGTTACCCCACCTAGTCACCGAACTACCCAGTTAGTCGGGGCAAAAACTCAACTTGTGGATGGAAATGAGGGTGTGGGTGGATAGTTGGGAGTGTAGAATGGGCAGTCCTTGTATCATATGTGACTGTAGATGCAGATAAATATGTGAAACGTGCATTGGGCGTGGGCACCGACTCTCACTCCGACTCCGACTCTGTCTGCGACAAGTTGGGAAGTTGGGGCAACTGAGTCGTGGGCTTTGCTAGTCTAATCAATTCCAATTAGCAGTCCAGCTCTCTGATGTATTCACCGAAATTATTATTTATCATTTGGTTATTTATCTCAGACATAATTCGTCCGTTTGTGTGCTTCCTATGCAAGACTTTCTCACTTGTCCCAGTCCAATCCATTAAATGCCTTGTCTATCCATATGGACAATAGTTTCAAATAAAACTGATGTCTGCTGATAAACGTGAGCGGATAATAAATATAAGCAGTATTTTCAAAACTAAATCTGTTTAATGATACTTTAAAAAAACACGCTAAAAGTTCTAATATTTAGTATAAAACTAATTATAAAATTTTTATTCAATTTCCAACATGGTGAGTTACAGCGATTATTGTGATTGTAATATTATGTTCTAAGTTTCGTGAATACTTAAATTAAATTATTTGCATTGTTATTTCGAAATTTTTTATTATATTTTAATTCTGTTTAGAAACATTTGGCATTTCAATACTTAATTAATTAATCAAATTAAAATTTGTCAAGATAGGTGAAATTTAATTATTATTTAAATTCACCTATTTTTTTCTGATATAAATAAAGTAATTAATGAAAATTTAGCTAGTTGAAATTAATAAAACTTTTGCCTTGTATCCCTTAAAAAATTCAAAGCAGGTTTCTTCCAATTTTTAGCATACTTAATAGATTGTCCTTAAAGGTGACATTTAAATATACTCCAAAAAGTATGCTCTAAAAATTTAATGAAGGATGGCTAATTCAATAAGGAAATAGTTTACACAATAAAAACAAATGCATTATGCATCATTAAAAGGCAAAAAACTCAACAAAACAAAAAATATATATACAAAATTATAATTTTTACATAATACATTAAGCGAATCATTAATGTTGAACTGCTAAAGCAATTGACAGTCCGCGAGACGTGTGCTAACGCCTGAGAAAGCCCCAAGGACTCGTCAGAGTCCTTATATGAATGTACATGGAATCTTATTATGTATGATTGTTGTTGTTAGTGTTTGCTGCTGGTGTAAGTTGTTGATGTGGCTATTAATTAATGCGTCATGGAATGACACACCCAAGCAACCGAGCAAATTTATGAAGATGTATATACTTATATATAAATATATACTTATATATATATTCGTGAATTTGATGTGTATGTGTATGTGTGGTAAAAGCATATTTATGGATTATGGGGGCATAAATCTCAGCTGAGTTTTATCAGCAACACACCCAAGTCCAGGCGATAGAAAAATGCCCCACAATGATGATGGAATATGCGTATTTTTTTAATTAGCAACATTTCTACAGATTTATGAGTGTCCTTAGCAGGCCGTCTTTGATTCCCTGTGTGTGTGTGTATATATGTATATATATATATAATTATGTGTTTGTATTTTCGCACTCTAATGCGCTCCGTTTGGGACTTTTGGGAATTATCTGCAGACGTGCCGGCCAATGATTTATGCATTCGTTTAATTGAGAAGTTCGAGACTTTGACGGCAAATCCTCGAAGCTTTGATTATAATCGCACCTGAGAAAAAAGTAATTAGACAGAAGTGAGCGAAGGAAAAACGCATGGAAATCGAAAAATAAATAATTGAGATGATAATTCCACATAATTAGCAAATCTCGAGTGATGATTTTCAATTATTATTGGCGCCAATGCCATTCCCCATTCGATGGAATGTAGCCACTCAACTTTTCCAAAGATATTTCGATTCGATTCGTTTCGTTTCCCATTTTTATTTTTCCCTGTTTGCAAACTTTGGGGGGCGCATCTTAATTAATTCCTGTTTGATGAAAAACACTTTTACAAATTAATGTCGCCGGGCAAAGTTTTACCTGTCCGCCGTTCAACAGTGTCGACCATCAACGTACAGCATTTCCTCTGGTCCTTGTCAACTTCGATAACCCAACCCGCACTTCCTATTCTTAGCTTGAAGTCCATTTTGTCAACTTTTCACTGCCAGTTCTCCATTGGTGAATTCAATTTTTCTTCATAATTTTGCCGTGTGCACACATTGAATGGGTCCTTTCAATCAAGTAGCTCACCTCCCAGGACCTGCACAACAATTGTCCGTGTCCACGTTCAGCTGTCTGTCAAGTGCCCGACACTCAAACGAAGGCCGTACTCTTCGTCCTTCCCTCTCTCTATATACCCTCTCATCCTGTCCCACATTGGCGCATCCACACGTCACTCCCACTGACTAACTGTCTGTCTTAAAGTCCATACATACCAAGCCCCCTGACCCTCCCTTGCCTGGCTGTCTGTCTGTCTGTCACTTCAGAACTTTATTCGCAGCTATAGCTCATCCTTCGCAAGGAGTGCGCACAGTGAAGTTGAAGGACCCCGCAGCCAAAGTCGAAGCCAACTCGCTTGAGAGACATTGATTGACTTTCTTAATAGACTTTACGTCTTGTCAAAATTAAAGAAAGCGTCAAGCTGAAAGCACCCAAGCCACGCACTTCAAGTACGCTTCGGTTTACCCCTCTTACGCCGTATAGACCGTACACACCGTACACCCCTTTACCCACACCTTAACCCTGACTCATGTTTGTGGCGACTTTGGCGTTGTTTTGGGTTAAACTCAGCTGACAGCCCAAATAAATAGCTGCAGCCTGAAACGTTCGGCTTACATGAATAAGTGTCAAAAAAGATGCACAAATCTTAAGTGAAATATAAAAGTTTTGACATATGCCTCGTAGAACTTACGGCATCTTTCTTGGCCAAGCCCAAAAATATGACAAATTAGAGCTGCCTGCCATCTAATACATATCTTATGATAAAGTTCAAGTTTCATGGAAACGAAATATATAAACATTTCTTATTCATTAAAACAGTAAGTTTTCAAATAAAATTGTTTTAAAATTACCCTATTTTTGTTTATTTGAATAATAGAAATTCATTAAAAAACCCAAGCTTTATATTTGCTTTCTTTAGTTTCTTATTAATAGCTAAACTACTATGAAGACCTATATCTGCTCATTTTGAAAAGTTTCCCATGTGCACACTCAATGCTAAATCTCTCGAATGGGCCTATTCAATGGTTTCGCAATTGCTAGGGGACTAACTACAAAGCCGCTTATGAATTATGACACTTCAATCATATTAATTGCCAATAAATCAGGGCATGGCGAAAATAAAGACCGAAGAATTTGCGCCTTGTGCTTCGAGAACAAAAGCCGCCGCCAATCATTCAGTGCCCAAATTGGCCAACATTGAAACAGACAGCGCAAAGCTCCAAGCCAATTGGAACAAGCTCAATGCCTGCCCTGACAGATCTTCCATCAAACGTGCTCTCACGTCAAACGTCAAATCGGCGTCGTGGCCGAGAAAGACGGGCGGACAGATGGAGGAACAGACGGAGAGACGGACGGATAGACGGGTGGACGGAAAGTGTTGTGAGTTATGACGAGGACGTGCGCAAGTTGATCCATCAAACTGTTCAAATCCGATGCCAGTGCACTCGAATTCATGCATTGAACAACGATGAGTACCCTCAATTAGAGTTGTATTTTGTAGTTCAATTGAGTGAACCAGTTCAGTCGTTTCTTTCGTTCGTTCTACATTTAATTATTATTGTTTAATTACATGGAATATAGTACGAATGTAGTACGATAAGTATAAGTTCAGTTGTTCATTAAGATCGTTTTTTTTAAAGCTAATACATTAGTCTATAAACTTGTTCTATAGTATTTTTAAATTTAATTGATCATTCAGAAGGTATTAGAGATTAAATTAAATTTTTTGCAAAAGTGCATATATTTTATTATTATATATATTATTTATTTAAAAAAAAATAATAAAAAAAAAAATAAATAAATTCACTCTCAAAACGTCGATAGACTAAAGGTTGATATTATTTCATAGGCTCAACTGAGTCTGATTACATTAAACTTCTTGACAAAATAATTCTTTTAAAATATTGGAATTATTGTAAACAAAAAAAAAGATTGGTTAATTTTAGTATTTTGTTACTAAACTCATTTGGAACAATTGGATACAACTCTATCGACCATATCTCCAACGTCACCAGACATGACGGATGGTTGTGACTGTGGCCGACACTGAGGCCAAAGTGAACCCAGTTCGATGATGACCACAGCAACAAATGGAGGGGGACGTTGGGCGGATAGTAGGCCGAGGCTGGTTGAACCTTCCACGTTGTCTTCGTCTTTCAATGGGGCCGTGACGAATGTGTCACGCTGCAGATAATTTGATTTGTCGGTTCAAATGCAAATTTATAGGTCCACAAATAGCTGTAACTATGTTAATATGGCATAGAAAATTTAAAAATGTTTCCATATATTAACAATAATAATATTCACTATGCAACAAATTAAGAAACTTTTTGTATTCCGAAAATCTAAGGGTCAATTTGTATATACAAACGATCGCTTATTTCGAAAAGGAAATTTGTTTTTCTAAACAAAGTTATACAGGTTTTTAACATTTCAAAAAGGTTGACTTAGATAACTGTAAAAAACTTTAAATATACCTTTATTATTGTACTTTAATAATATTTTTAAATTAGTTCAACCGTTATTTAATATTAAATTGAAATTTTTTTCATCAAAATATGCTTATCTGTTATATATAAAAAATACGATCTGTTATTAACAGTAAGGAATTCCTACTTTTTATAGAAAAATTTAGCTATTTATGTTTATATTGAAGACGACACTAGATAATTATTTTCTAAATATTTTTGTTTCAGAATCAGCAAACGAGTGTACATATAAAGTGACTCTTAGAACGAAAATTTGTTACATAGTGCAATAGTACCACTTATTAATTATCAACAATGTTGATCAACTAGTAAGGTGTTTTGGAACATTTGTTCTTCATATAAAATCTAGAAAAAACCTTGGTTTCTTAATATTATACAGCTATATTTATAAATTTAATTTAACTGCTTTAATGGAAGTGTAAAAATATATATAAATTTTTTATTAAAACTTAAATTTTGTGGACCTTTATTTTTCTGGCAAGCGAACAACTTTTAACGTCGAGTTCAACTCTTTAATGCGCAAATAAATACAACATTTTGCGATACTTTTAAAGCAGCCATTAAAACAAAATCGATTATTGATTTCTCTGGAAATCCTGGCAGCCTAGTTTGTCGAAAAAGGAAAAGCGAAAAAAAGGACGAACACAAAAAAAAATGAGAATAAAAGGAAAAAGGAAACGACTGCCGACCGGCAACTGGCGACTGGCGCCCGCAAATGAAGGGCGAAATTGGTTTGGTTTTTGCATGTGAATTTCACACAAAATCAACAAGTTGCCATCGGTTCGATGAATGGAACAGGAATGGAGCTAGGGCAGAGGTACGAGGTAGAGGAAAGGGGAGCTTGGGGCTTAGGGAGGCAAAGCGAGGCGCACTTGAACTCAGGCAAAGTCAGCAGACGCCAGGCAGACGCTTGGCATATCCTCCCAGTTTTGCCCCTCGCTACACGCACACAAAACCATTGAGGGTGTATATAAGTGTGTGTGTGTGGATGTCGAGAATGTCGACGCCGAGCAGGATGAGTATAGGGATTGGGACTGGGAATGGGAGAATGGGAGAAGGATAGCCAGGCAACATTAAAACGTGAAAAAAATCGCTAGCTAGTATTTGGGGTTTTTGCCATTTTATGCGCCCGCTCGCCAAAGGAAACTGAAACCAGAACAGCTAGAAAAACAATTTTTCCTGAACTTTTTGCTTTGTCTTTTTGCGACACACTCTCGCCCTCTCCCCTACACATTTCAACCCCTGACCCATCGACTGGGGGCTATGCACGTTTGCGTGGCCTTTGCCTTTGGCTTTGCCTGCCTCTGCCTCTGTTGTTGCCACACGGCGTAGCATGCGAATTTAATTCCTCGATTTTGCTGCGGCCTTGCCCTAGTCCCACTTGAGTCTGTCTGCCTCTGCCTGACTTTGTCTGTCTGTGTGTGTGTCGGGAAAGGCTGTCTGCCATTCGGCACAGTGGCAACTTGTAGGCGTAGGCTGACTGTGGCTAAAAGAGAAAGGAAAAGAGATTCCCACAACATCAGAGATTCTGCCACACAAGCCAGGGAACACACGCAACAAGCCGCATGATGCGATGAAAAACCGTTTGGCGTTTTATTGTCTCACCTTTCGGGTCTAAAGGACAGACGCAAATTGTTCGACTCTCAACATGAATTACGACGCCCGATACGTCATCAATCAATCAAAGAGTACCGTGAGCGCATACGCCCTGTAGCACCGCCACAGACCCACTTATAACCATCGTAATCATCATCGTCATCATCATCATTATCGATGTTTCTACAATACCTGCCTCCCATCAAACTCATTCCACATTGTTGCAAGCTTGTTGAATTGATCTGTGCTTCTTTTTGGGTTTGGTTCAGTTTAGGTTTCAGTTCGTTTTTGTGTGTTTGCTCGTCAATCAGATGGCATGATTGAACGTGTTTATCTCTGTCAATTTTTATCATAGATCAAACGTTAAACTCTGTAATTTTATAATATTGTAATTTGTTGCGCAAGAATATTTATTGCCTCTACATTTAATATGTTTATTGATTGCCAATTGGCAGTTGGTGTAATTCCATTTTAAATGCAATAAACACAGAATTGAGTACAGAGTGTCAGGTAATCGTACCCCTTTTTATGTTAAATGTAATAATAATAGAATTGAATTAAAGTGTGACACAAAATTCGTATGAAAATCGTATAATTAACCTTGCTAAATTGCACCAGGAAATATATACCATTGTTTAGATTATTTTAGCACATTTGTAATATTCATCTTGTTGTTTCAAAATGAAAATACATTTAATATTGATTTTAATACAGTTCACTGCGATTGTCTTTGGATATGGTTTGTGGGTAAGAGTTGATTTGTTTATGTGTTAAATATATATACTATAAATATTACTGGTTTATTGCAGAATTTAGGCGAAATTAAGAAAATCGGAGGAAAACAATACTACTTTAGCCACGTTTCCCTGCAACCTTGGTTCTTAGCTGAACATGTCTGTGTTAAACACGGCAGTGTTTTGGCCGATATTAAAAATAGACAAGAAATAGCGTTGCTAGCAGCCCATATGAATGATAATTTAGATTATTGGATTGGTATGAATGAGAACACTGAAGATGCTGAAGATAAGCTTATAAACTTCGATCCCGTGCATATTTATCCCGCTTGCTACATGCTAACGATGGAGTACGGTAAACGTAAATTGAGATCTGAAAATTGCATGACCAAAAATGGTTATATCTGTGAGTTACGGAAGGAGTTACGGATTTACGATTGGAGTTCCTGAGTTTTAGAGCTCCTGAGTTTCAGAAAAACAAATCAATTTTTTTTGTATAAAAAATTATTTTGTCTGTACAAGAAACTATAAAATCTTACGTCATATTTGATCTTTATTCTAATTGTGTAAGCGAGTTTATATTAGAAGATATAACTAAACATTAATCGGGACTTTAAGATCTGTCTCAAGTTTCATTTCTGTGATTGATATGATCTGATGATGCTCTTAATGAGAAGCCACAACTAATCTGATGACAATCACATTCTAAAAGTTCTCAAAGTTTACGGGAAACCCTGTGCCTAGATCGAGAACCACAAACAGAATACTCTCATATATATACACATTCAATTCAAGCAGTGCAAAGCAGTTCAACGGTCAGGATTGCATGTCAAGTGGTTGTAGCTGCTACTGCTTGCATGAACTGTTTTTTTTTTCATTAACTTCATAAATACAACATCATATTTCGTTCACTTCAAATATATACCAAATTTGGTGTCCATAGCTTTTTATTTGAAAATTGTAGTTCTTGGAGAAGCTTGGCCCCGATTGTGACCCCCGATTGGGGTCCTTAAGACAGACCTGAATGGAAGCATATTTAGTTTCAAATAGTGACAGAAAATTAAGCTTGAAACTCTTTAGGTTTATTGGTTTTTCCATAATTCATTTAAAGAAAACCGTGTAATGTTCAACCATATTAAATTTAATTTCGTTATTTTTGCTTAGTCTAAGAGTTAATATTTATTTCCATCCATCTTTGTTGCAGCTTAGACTAAAACACATCGTTTCGGTATGAAAATTTATTTACTACTATTTTTAGTAGTATTTACTGCGAAAGCTTTGGGTAGGCAAACGGTAAGAAGATCTACCTATGTACTATATATGTTAAATAAGTATAATTAATTTTCTTTTTACTGTGCTATTGCAGATATTACATCGTAATAAAGTGTTTAGGAAAATCGGACATAAATATTACCACATTGAAAGCGCTTATCAGCAAAATTGGCACTTAGCTGTACATAGATGTATTGAATATGGCAGCTATTTGGTTAATTTCGAATCTATCAAAGAGGTAAAAATGGTAAAAGGTCACCTGCAAGACGGCCTTGATTATTGGATAGGCGTAAGTGACCACAGTGGAGATACCAGACGTCTTAATCTGCTTTCAATAGCAACTGGAGTTAAGCCAATTAATATGCATTATCGCACGGAGCCGGCGGGTTATACTCCGGTTTGCTTTATGTTATGGTCCATGGAGCATAAACATATAATCGGAATTCATGAATGCAACGTTAACAAAGGTTTCATCTGTGAGTTACCGGCAAAATGAGTTGTCAATGCTTAAGATATATTTATATATAATATACATTAATAAAAAGTTCCCTTAAATATATATTTCTGGGATAAACAAAAAATGTCGTCATAATTTACAATATTTATAACAAAATACACAAATGTGTATGAAGCGGACTTTAATCATGACAATATCAACTTAATTAGGCTTAATTTAGATATTTCTTTTGAATATATGTTCTTGGTAGGAAACGAAGTATATTTGGATCAGGCAGTGCTATCTGAGCACATGAACACATAAAAGCTATTTGTATTGCAATTTCTTGATATGTTAAATTTAATTACATTGTAGCGGTAATTTCTTAAAGCATAACCGTGCTATAATTAAATTATTCTATTTGCATAACCAAAAAAAAAATATAAATATATATTTATTTACTTAAATATTTGTATTTATTTTAGTAACAACTCAGATTGTGAAATGAAAACATACTTAATAATTATTTTAATAGTTGTTATTGCAATGGCATTCATAAAGAAATCAGTAAATATCGACAAATAAATTAATTAATATTTGAAATTAATATTACCAAATAATTGCAGAGCCCGGAAAATCCAAAGGGCGATCTACATGGATTTCAATTAATCGGCGACATATATTATTACATTGAAAAGCGTTTTCCGATTAATTGGTTTATGGCAGTACACAGATGCATTGGATATGAATCTCATCTGGTTAGTTTTAAAAATAAGCAACAGTTTAAAAGAATACTTAGCCACTTGGAACCGGATGCCGACTATTGGACAGACATTAATGATCCCATTTTAAACGGTACTTCATGGCTCTCGATAAGCACTGGAGCTGAGCCAGAATTTTATAGCTGGCATGAAAATGAAGAAACAAGACCAACTATTCACGAATATTGCGTTAATTTACATTATAACTTTAGTGTACATCGGATGAAAAAAATGTGGTGCTATAGAAAAAGATATTATATATGTCAGAAAAATAAAAAGAAACATCGGCTTTCTTAGAGTTACGGACTTAATCTCAATTAAATACCCAAAACATTGAAATAAATTACAATTTTAGAATAAAATATACATATGTTAATAAAATATTTCAACGTTTTTAAAAGTAAAACTTATGCAACAAAATCGTCTGTTTGATTACTGTAAATGTTTAAATCACACTATAGACCTTCTATATATTGCAGAACTTTCAAATTGTCAAGAGACGTTTTACAAAAGATTAAATTTTTCCACAGATATTTCAACTAATCTTTGTATTAAATTTTTATTTTTTATTATTGAGGCTTTGTATATAATAACGTTTGATCTGAATAATGTATAATGGGAATCAAATATTTAATCTTGGGCATATATTTTGTTGTTTTTTTATTTTCCATATCTGACTAAAATCAATCATTAATATTAAACCGTTTCAAATTATTTTATTCGCATAAAAATAGCTTAAAATAAACGACAATTTAAATTAGTTTCAGTAGCTGCTTTGATGGAGATATCCAAACAACGTTTTGAAAATGAAAACTTATTTAATAATGCTTTTAATATTCTTAACTGCGAACTCGACTCGTCTGAGAAAGCATTTGGTAATTAATAAATCATAAAAGTATTAACTATTTTGAATTACTTTTAAAATATTACAGAAATTCCGACATTACAGGAATTCATATATGTTTAACTTAATCGGCGATAAATACTACTACATTGAAAAACATTATCCTCTTAATTGGCTCTCAGCTGTACACTTCTGTATTGAATTTGGAGGACATTTGGTTAGTTTTCAAGATAGGCGAGAGTTTAAAAATGTTGTAGCCCATCTAAAAAACGGTCGAAATTATTGGACAGATATAAATGACCACGAAACATATGGCATGGAACCTGATGATCGTTTATGGTTTTCGATAGGAACTGGACTTCCGGCAGAATATTTTGATTGGCATGCGGACTCCCCGATGGAAGGTGGCGATTTAAATTGTGTTATTTTATGGTACATAAATGATATTCATCTTATGAAAAATGATTACTGTGATAATCTCTATCTATTTATCTGTGAGTTAAAAAGTGAAGAATAAATGCGACATTAATATTATTGTAACGAATATAAACAGATTTGTTATAAAATAGAAACTTATTTATATAATGTGTTGCAAATTGATGCAAATAACTTCCTATTTTCTAGTGAAACGTGAAACAAAATCGATCATAAGCGTCAATTTCGGTAATAAGTAGTATATATAAAACTCAACTAAATAATCTTTAAAACTGTTTAATGAGAATTGCTGAAAGAGTAGAATATATTTGTAAATATTAGTGCAATAATGTTCATTATCATTATTACTTTATATTCCGAAAGTTATCAACGGGAACTATCTTAAGATTGACAATAATATTGAACCCTTTAGGTGACTTAACTGCAAAGAAAATAATAATTTAATTAAGACCGTTTAATTAAGACCGTATTTTTTTAAATCTTGTCAACTGGATCGAATTGTATTGCTCAAAATACCATTAGAATTTGCATTTATATCAGAGTCAGATTACATCAAGATTAAGAAATGAAAACACATTCATTATTAATATTAATAACATTAATTACAATAGCATTGGGAAGGCATTCGGTAAGTATAAGCATATATCTGTTTAATTTATTAATCTAATATTATTTAATTTTTAGAAAGTTCGAAAGTCTCATAAGTCCCGCCCAATGAGAAGAGCTACTGGTTTATTTCAATTAATCGGGAATAAATATTATTATATTGAAGAAATATATAAACTTACCTGGTACCAAGCTGCGCACAGGTGTATAGAATACGACAGCCATCTGGTTAATTTTATAAATCGAAGAGAGTTCAAGTTGGTGGAAGGTTTTTTGGATGAAGGTAGCCATTATTGGACAAGCCTTAATGATCTTTCCTTGAAGGGTTTGTGGCTCTCAATAGCAACTGGAATGGAACCGGAATATTTTAATTGGCATGAGAACAAGCCCAGTACGAAAGATGAAGAGAATTGTGTGAGTTTATACTACAATCATAATATGCATCGTATGAACGATGATAACTGCCTTAAGACTCTAAATTTTATTTGTGAAATGCCAGAATATTGAATTATTTATGTTACTGAATATTAAAACATGTTAGTAATCAAGCTCTAGCAATTTTTGTATTCATTCCATTAATGCTTTTTGAAAATATATTTATATGTGGTTTTGGAAGAGTTTATGGATATTCACAATTTTGAGCATTTTATAAAATCATTTAGACCAGTGATGGGCACGAAAAATCAGCTCACAGAAACATTTACAACAACAAATCCTTTTTGGGTTGATCCTGCATAATTTCTCGTGTGCGCTTGGAAAAAGCCATCTAAGTATTTTAATTTTATGAGCTCGCTCGAGATGAGGACTTGTGCACCCGACTTCGAGTTTGGGACACACACTCGTGTGTTTTTTGGTTGTTGCGAAATTTTACTTGTTAAACCCATAATGTATTTTGTTAGTGTGAGCTCGCTCGCGATCGTCGGCCCACTGCTGTCATAAATCATAGTATGTCTGCTGCCCAAGAAGATGCTACACTGAGCGAAAAAAATTCGAAATGCCAAAAAATACAAAATATACTTATAAATATAAAGATATAAATATAACTTATAAATAATAACTTTCTTAAAAAGCTTAATTTGAAAACACAGTTTTCCCGAAAACAGTTTAAACTCTACAGCGTAATAACTGTTAAGCTACTGCTCACATGATTCCATTTAATAGAGTTGTGATTTTAGCCACTTTGACATTCCAATTACCCAACCACATAACAATAACAACAACAGTAACAAGTTTTCCTAACAAAAGCAACAGCAACGCGTAGGCCGAGAAATTGAAGGCAACTCTAAAGACATTTACCGGGTGATTACCACCAACGATATCACGTTTATTGGGCCCCCTGGGGTTAATTGTATTGCATTGCCGGAGATTAAGCGATCAGCGGATCAGACACCCGTCCCTCTCTGCCCAACGCTCCGCTATACCCCAGCACCTTATCCTATAACTATAACATTAAACTCATATTTAGATCAAACCTGCGGAAAAGCATATTGTGATTAATGATAGCATGGGTAATAAATCAAATGCTCTTATACGAGTTAAGTTAGGATCGTAAGATCGTAAAGGTATTCCCAAAGTTTTTTGGGCGCCAAATGTGCCGTAAAGTGGCGTTGTTTACACTTGGCAGCAAGTGTCAGACGGCATTAGAAGACATCGTCTTGGCCCAGAGTCTGGTAATTTGAGCCCATTGGAGAGAGCGGGGGATTATCCAAAATTTCGGTAGCACATAAATTCCATGCCGCTAATCGAAAATTAATAAATGTCAGTTAATTGAGGATCTGCCTCTTCCCTACTGCCCCACACAAGCTTGGCCGACTACCGCGCTTCAGTCTGCAGCTGATTCAGTTGTGGGTTTCTCTTTTATTTTGTATCCTCCTATTCTGTTGCACCTTTTGGTCGCCTTTCAATTCATTTGCTCCCGAGTCCTGACTCAATTCCACTTTGATTGGGTGTCGTCTGCGTGCAGTTTGGCGTGAAATGTCCAAGGGAATTACTTGAGCCGATGTCACAATTGATGAACGAGCAGTAAATTGTGGCATGTGGATGTGGATGTGGATATGGGTTTCGATGTTGGATCAAGTTTCATCTTTGGATTCGTGCAATACGTGAATGACAGAGGAGTAGCACACAAAATGCAACTAAGCAAAGCAGTAAAGTTGAGCAGTCCCAAAAGCAACATGAATCATGCCACACAGATGCCCTGCTGTACACAGTGCAAAGTTCCCTGCCAAGCTAATGCTTTTAGCATCTAATTAATCTATAAAAGTGTGAAAATTATAAAAGTAGCTCTCAATTAACTTTCTCAACTTATATTACAACGTTTTATCCAAATATATTAAATTAAATACAAAACTCTCACACATAAAATATATTTAAAACATTAGAAATTAGACACACATATAAAATTAAATTTATATGTAAAACTCTTTTGCCTATGAACTTACAACTGGCTTGTGTTAAACTGAAATTAACCTCAATCTGAATACTTAACTGAGAAGTCACTGCATCGAATGGACTCTCTGGCATGCGTTGAATGTCCTTTTCAGTAATGTCCTGCATTGTTAATGTATTCGTTTAGCATTTAATTTAACTGCGGTCATTGAGGGATAAATAACTCGCATTTCAAGAGTTTTTCGCAAAAACAACATTCAACAGAATGAGGCCGACTGACTGGCTGTGTCCTGGTTTTGTTTCTGTTGCACGTTCTCTTTCTGGTCCTGGTCACATTTACCATGTGACGGATTACCCACAATGCCAGCCAAGGAGGCGGACAATGTCGACAGGCGTGCGTTCCTCCTGTTGCTGATGGCGCTGCACAACTCATAATTCAACCGGATAACATCAGGATGCTGGAACCAGAGCTAAAGCTGAAGCTAGAGTTGGAGGTTCTGGATGCTGGGGTCCGCTGATGTTTTGACACCATTTTCGGTGCGATGATATGGCATTCATCTTGACAGGCATAACTGCCGACTGATGCCTGCTGCCTGCTGCCTGTTACAGGGCCTTACTCCCGTCCTTAATCTGAGACCTTGTTCCTCTCCCCACCACCAACTCTATCCCCGTTTCGCTCCTGATCCGGCCATGATGATTTACTCCACACTCATGTTGCGTTGCGGCTGTCCCTCTGCTCGGCTGTCTGCCCCTCTCTGTTTGTGTGCGTTGTGTTCGTGATGCATTTACGTCATTTACTTGAATGTTGCAACGCATTTTCGGACAGACACACGTACACACACTCACAGACAAACACACACACACACATGAAAACATAACCTCACTTGGCCGCACACGCAAGGACATCGCCGGCAATTGGGTGAAGCAATCGGGGGTATAAGGACCAAATGCCTGACTGAAACATGTTGCGTCGTCACCAGCAACTGGCTGCAACCAAAAAATGTCCTTGACACTTAATTCACGCTGCATTAATGCGAACTGAATGAAGTTGTTGTCTCGCACACAGTGGTACAAAGTATTCACTTAATGTACTCAATTTACGATATAATATAAATTAAAGTAAAGTGCAGCATATCACAAATCTACTTTCCAAATATGGATTTAAGTTGGCTGATCCTTACTATTTCAATTCCTTAAATGTTAACAAACGATTTAAGACGTTTATCAGAAAAACGATATTTGCACGATTTACATTTCTAATCGCAAGAATTTACTTTTTGAAATTCGCAGATTTTTAGCTATTTAAATTCGCAAAAAATTTAAAATTTTCTTATAAAAGAGCTACTGATTAAAACTTAAAATTAATTTAATTCAATTTGGAATGTTTAAAAAAATATATAAGTGTTCAAAAAATTAAAACGGATGCGCCGATTTGGCTCAAATCTTTTTTCAATTTGTTGTAATTGCCAGGAAAAGGTTTCCAAAAAAGAAAAATTTTGGAAACAGTTTCCGGAAAAGTCGCTAGCGCGTCAACAGATGTACTTACTGTTAACCTATACAGCACTGTTACAACAATCACAGTAGGCAGTATTCATTAAATTAATACTTTAGGTTATATTATTATTTGGCGGACTAAGTGCCACATTTATATGGCAGAACAATGTTTGATGAGTTAACGAAAATGTGATTACTTTGTTATTTATTTTCATTGTTTTATTGAGGTAGGGCGTAGCAACGCACGCCAGCTACACTAGTTTTAAATAAAAGTTGACTATTTGTCGTAAGTAAAAGTTATACCACAATATTAAGAATAAATACATAGTGATTGAAATCAATAACATGTTCCAACAGCTTTAAAGAGCTTTCCTTGATATATTATTTTATTAAATTATAATATAATATTCCTTAAATTAAAAAGTTGTTGAGATATACATTAAGATATTTTACTTTATTTTTCAAATAGTTTATTTACAATCTATCTATAGTTAATAAGTAAATTTTATCAGAAAAGTCAAGTCTGTGCATCTAATGTGAGAACTGTCGATCAATTATCACTTGATTCGGCATACAATAAGATATACAAATATTTCAAAAATATATTTTCACTAACTTTAAAACACTGTGCACTCAACTAGGCGAAAGGAGGTGGGTGCCCAAAACTTTTAACCTCAAAACACTTTTGCAACGATGGATCCCAAACCTAAACCAGGATTCTGCACATAAATGCACAGTAATATTGCGACACCAGGCCAACCAACACATGCGTTACCAAAAAAAGCTCGTAAATTACTGGACAATGTAGAGTGCAACAAGGGGGGGATGGCGTGGCACTTGTAGTAGGGCGTTGGGTGTTGGGTGTTGCAAATTGGTAGTTGGGGCTGAAGGGTGCTGGCAAATATAAACATCAACGCAACAATAACAACAAGAACAACAACACTCATCGCTCATGTTGGTGATGATGCATTTTGCGGTCTGTCACACAAAATGCAATTTGACGGAGCTGTGCAAAAACAGTTTTTCAAGCTATCAACCAATTTGGCCACGGCTGCACGCCGGACCAGTGTGCCACGTCCTGCGTCCTGCGTCCTGCGTCCTGCATACAGCACGCTGTGTGTCCTGCTTTATTGTCCTCTTCCTGCTATCGTCCTTATGTAGACCGAGAGTTCAGACCCACTACTGACATGTGAGTGCTACTGAATGCCATATCATGGCGGGGTCCAGCATGACGAGGATACTAGGATGCTAGGAATGGTAGGTGCCCCTTGTTGTTGTCCTTGTTACTGCTGTTGCTGCTGCTGCTGCTGCTGGTGCATTTGTCCACGCACCCACTAAACATTTTTCGCCTGGCTCGTAATATTTATTTTTTTTTTATTCCTGTTGCCGTTTGGTTGTTCCACAGGACCAGAGACGAGCCGCCTCCGCCTGCTGTTGCCCTTTTGGCCATGTTTTTTCAGCAGTTCTAATATTTTGTATCTCTCTTCCCCCTCTCTCTCTCTCTCTCTCTATGTGTGTGTGAGTTTTAGTGCGTCCTGGACGAGTGTTTATGTTGGCGGATTCATGTCGTCACTGCGTGAAATGTGTGGCATATGAAGGGAAGCGTCTGTGTCCAGGCTAGTTTTGAAATTTATGTAGCGCTGCTGAGTTGGTTTATTTTTTGGTCGCCAGCATGACCATTAACTGCCATTGTCCGAGTGTGTACATGTCACAGAGACAGCCAAAAAGAGTATAGAGCAATCCTCCAGCTTCACATCTCATGGCCCTGTTGATGGTCGTAAATGTCAGATGCGCTTGTTCGCCAGGACAGTAAATGTCTTCAGCTGCAATTACAGCATCCACATCCACATATGACTATTTTCTGGATGAAAATGTTGGATCAAATGCTCATAAATCAATTAAGGCATAATAATAGCACTAGTTAACAAAACTCAGATTTAACTGATACCAAAGATTTAATTTAATTAAGTATATCAAATACAAAAATAAAAAGAATTTTGATTAGCAATAATTTTTTTTTTCTTCAAATTTTTGACTTTTTTAAACAATGGATTACTTAACTTTATATATTAATTTTTATTCTACATTCATTAAAAATAAATTATACAAGTGTAAACATTATAACAATGTTCCTCAACAATAATTCGTTATTTAAATAGTTTATTTTTAATTAGACAATTTAAGAATTGAAATTATGAATATCAAATTTATTCTGCATTTTAAATATTTTAGATTTTATTCATTTTTATTAAAATTCTAATTATGCAAATACTGTAATACTGATTTAACTCGCTTTTGTAGACTAGTTTAAACAAGCAGCTGAACATGAGTTTTTTTGTATTCTGGTCAAACAAATTGCAATAATGAAACACAATTTCAGTTGGTGACTGTATAAAAGATACCAGGTGCTGCTTCAACTTGGAGTACAAATCAGTCAGAAAGTGCTTTTAGCTGACTCAGAGTGGGCTTTTATACCCTGATATCCTCTGGATACTGAGGAAGAGTGTCAGGGACAGCCATCAATTTATTGCCGATCATCATGCGATGTGGCAAGTGAGACTTCCCCGTTGGGTTGGGCTCGAACTGAAATCATCTGAGTTGAGCTGGAGACGTTGGATCAAACAAATCATGTCATGTCACAATATTGACGGTTCCTCTGATATGAATTCTAAAAATACTTGTATGCCATTCCTCAAGACTTGTAAACCTGTAATCAGAGCTGGTTTTAGTAGTCAGATTTACCTGTTGCCTTTGATTTCCTGCAATATATTTGTATGCTAAGCAAAAACATAATTTGAGTATTGTACCTATCCTGCATATCATCAGCAAATTGCAAAAGTCTGTTAGAAACAAAAAGAAAAGCCAAAAAAATAAAAAATAAAATATATAAAAAATCTAACAACTCCTCCAAACTGATGAATATTTCATATTGCATAAATTGCCCAAAAGAGCAACTCAGTTTTGGTTGCATTTAAAAGGAAGTTTGAGGGAGTTTCCCTTTGCCAGACAGGACGAGAATATGAATTTGTGTTGAGGATGAAAATGAACTGCAATTGAAATGCACCAATCGAATGAGTGAACAAATTGACATCATTTTGTTTGGTAATTCAAATGAAGCTTCACGTCAAGTTATGATTAGAATGTTATTTAAATTACTATATAAAATAAACTACAGACCAATTGAGATATAAGCAGTTTAATATTAACAAGTTCATTTTGAGAAAGTGTAAATTTGCTTGGTGTTAATGTAATTTATATACGAGTATATTTTTAATGATTTATTGAAAGTATATAGTATATATAGAATGTATATTCATATATTAACTGTCATTGATATATTTCAAAATTTGACAAAAACTTTGTTTGACAGATTTTAATCAAGATTTAATTATACAAGCAATTTATTGCAATTTTATAAAATTTCTTTATTTATTCTACGAAAAACTCAAAGCAGTCATTAGACATACATTTATGTAAGTGTGATATTGTCAAGTGTGTTTACTAAATAATACCCTGTACATATGAAAAGTAATTTCTGGAATAAGTTGGAATTTAATTTTGAAGATATTATATATATTTTATTACAGTTGAACATCATTTTGAAATGTGTGTATATATTCAATCATGGCATTTACTGAATATTGTTTTAAATATTTTTTTTTAACAATGATAATCCTATTTTATATTAATCAACCTTTATACCAAATTAACTGTAATCTACAAATTTAGATTTCGCTGAAATTCATAATTTGGCTTTAATTTACCAATAAATAATTGATTTCAAATTGTAAACATTTATTGAATGTATTAAAACTCATATAAATTCGAAAATTCAATTTTTTTTTGCTGCAGCTTTAAGTTAAACTCGATATCCATTAAATTATTTATTTTTCTATTACCCAAATTTGTTAGCTCTCATCTATTGTCTATCTCTATATGTAACTCAATGTCCATTCCAGACATAGACATTGAATGGATTTACATTTTCCCATTTGAGTACTCTGACATCTCCTACTTCATGTGCGGCCATAAAACAAATGTAAATGTTACGTTTTTTGTTAGAAATTATCAAATTTTGTTCACTTGATTGACTGCACTTTTGATGCAACTGCCAGGACCAATCCTGAATGCAGCTTCAGCTCCCAGTTCCCCAATGTTGCTGCCTTTTAAGTTGCCTCCATTCTGTAAGTTTGGGGTATGGCAGGTTACATGCGTCAGCATCAAGCCTCAGTGGCACCTCTATGGCCTCTACTGCCTCATGGATCATCCGGGCTGGTTCATTTTAGTATGTTCGGTCCGTCCCCCGGCCCTGGTCCTAATGGACTTTCGCAATCAGCTGTCAATGCTTGAAGCGGCTATTTATTTTTGCGCACTGCCAAGTGTCACCGACTTTGCGGCGATTCAATCAATCAATCGCATCGAATTATAAATAACCAACAATATATATACGGACTCTGGCTGACCCAAGTGCCCGAGTGATGGTGACGATTTTGAAAAATTGCCAATCAAAAGAAACCGCAAAGAGTTTCAAGTCACGTTGCAGTTGACATCAACATTGAATCTGTGGCCCAATTCGGGCCATGTGCCAAAAACAAAGAAATGTTTGTTGTTCGCATTGCCCCCGCGTCTCTGCACACCCCTCTGTCCACAAAATGTTTTTGATGAATTACACACGAAATTGTGCATTGACAATTGTCCATGTCAACGGCAAATTGTTTTTGTTGTGAGCCGCTTAATTGCTTCGATTGTTGCCTCACAATTCATTTGCAATCTCTCTTTCGAACTACGGACCATTTGCCTCATTAAATGTGAAAATCTTTAAAGAATATTATAAACCATTTCAATTGTTGTTTGTACACTCAGAAAAATTATGTAGTTCATACTGAAAATCATTCCGAAACAGTGTTAAATGTACATTAAGGGTGGATATTCATAAACTAAGTTCAAAATTTTTGATTCGAATAAAAAAAATTTTAATACAAGAATTCTTAATTTAAGTGCGTACTTGAATATAAGCAGAAGTGGAAATTAAGGTCAGAAATTAAATCATTTCTAGAACGTTAATTACTGCATTTAGTAGGAAATATACAATAAAATGAAGAGGATAAGGATGAGGACTGGGCTTACAGATGGGCTGAGAGATGGAGGGAGGTATGAGAGATATTTAAACGGGTGGAGAGGGGAGTTTCGACAAATCACAGTTACCTGTGATTATGAGTGCTAAAACCGTTTAAGAATTACAGCAAATAAAATATATAATTTTTTCAATACACTTATACTTAATTTAAGTACAAAATACTTAAGGGAAAATTGTTAGAATATTTCACACGCCTTTTGTACTTGATTTAAGAGTTATATCCACAAAGTCGAATTAAATTTTCGAGATCAAATTTTTTATTAAAATATTTATTTATTTATTCATTAAGGACACCACTATTTTTATCAGTGTACAGTTTGTGTTGGGAACATTGCAGGGTTGTCCGTGATCATATTCTGTATATATGTATATAAAGCAGCTGTTGGCTGAAGGTCAGCTAAAAACAATTATATATATATTATAATGGTAAATAATTATTTACCATAAGTCCCATAAGTTCCAGGTAATTACTAGTCTTTACTTATATGTATCAGTTCCTTGACTTACCTAAAATTTAAGTTCCATACTAACACTATATAAAGTGTTGATCGAAATTATTATTTATTGCCACTATCAACTAACAAATACCCTTTACTTTAAAGCCGTAGGATTTGCCAAAATTTTACAATAAAAATAAATATAATTTTTAGCCATATTAGAATATATTCTGAATCTACTGCCCACCCATTTTGGAAAAGTCTTCTCTAAACTCTCCTCAATATTAGTTTCATGTGTCGTGAATCATATGGAACTCAAATATATAAAGTGTATACATAGATTACAAGTATTACTAATAAATAAATTCCCACTTGCTTTCACCACTTAAAATCCAATCTTATAGCTGCTTATCTGTCGAGTGCAGCGAATCAATCAAACCAATTGAGAACAGCTCAAGTTGATAATGATGATAATGATGATGATGTTGATGTGTGTGAGAGCACAGCAGAGTGAGTATCCCAAAGATACCCACAGCAGTGTTGTTGTTCGAGAAAAAATAAAAAAAAATCACAACAATTACAAGTGCAAGTATCGAGTATATGGTCGCATTATCATTTACATGAAATGTTGTGTGTGTAGTACAATTTAAAGTGTCTCTCGATAATGTCAATATCATCATTCAACTTGAAACGGCAACCTGACTGGTGATTTCAATACCAATACCAATTCCATCGAACTGTGCCGGATTTCACCGATTGACAGGCCTTAGCCCCAGTCTCAGTCTCTGTCTCTCTCTTCCATCTTCATCTCGAACTCAGTTGCGGGCATCTGGAAATCAAAATCAAAATCCGCGCAAACAATCGATTCGACGACGACTGCATTTGCACTCGAGATCTTATACGAAGTCACATAGTCACTCAGGCGAACTCGATGCCATCAATGTCATTATCAATATCAACAACGTGATTGGACAGAAACCCCTTACAAAGCCTAAAGCAAATGCTTGTGCTTATGCTTATGCTTAGGCAATGAATCGATCTCCTATCTCTTGCATACCCTCCACCTACTCCTCTCAGTCCGACTCCCTCTATGGCATCTCTCGTGTAAACACAGACGCACTAACTGCACTCAATCAAAATTTTGATTATTTTGATATGGAGGTGCTTCAGACGCCGCTGCGTGCGCCCCGCTTGCCCATTGATAAACCAAAAGCAAAACCAAAACCAAAACTCGAAACTCAAAACTCAAAACCAGAGCCAAGAGCAACAACATAAACACGCAACGGGAATGGGGGATGGGGCAAGTGGTACAAGTATTTACTTGGGCCCAGGCCTATAATAACAACAGGGCCTAGACCCAAAGGAAAGGGGGCTATATAGGGGTTTCTTGATCGCGCTCACAATTGCAGCTGCATCTCAATCTGCTTGTCAGCGT
Organism: Hirtodrosophila alboralis; assembly: GCA_035043045.1. Classification (NCBI taxonomy): domain Eukaryota; kingdom Metazoa; phylum Arthropoda; class Insecta; order Diptera; family Drosophilidae; genus Hirtodrosophila; species Hirtodrosophila alboralis. The sequence goes on from JAWNNH010000254.1 coordinate 214,004, forward strand.
ATCCATATCCATGATATTCGTGGAAGTTCCACTTGAGCGCCTCAATTGTAAGAGAATACGAATTTAATTGCAGAACACAAACATTAAGCGAAGAACTCAGCACGGAACACTCCTAAGTATCCAGCATCTCTACGGGAAGGAGACTAAACGGGAAGGGAGTGTAACGAGGAGGAGTTTTCAGCAGAAATAAAATTTCAATTTGAAATGTGCGATGAGCTTTAATAGCTAAACGAGTGTCTATTTGTTTGATTGGATGATTTGTGGACAAATTAAGGATACTTAGTAATAAGAGGATGACAATTAACAGAAAATAGATGTTAACGTGAGTATATGAAGACGTTACAGTCAAATTAAAAATGTCCAAATATAATATTAATATAATTAAACTGTATGCTACATAAATTTATAAAGTTTTCTATATAAACACTAAGCAAATGGATATATAACTGCTATCTTATTATTATTTAGAATTCTCTAAAAAACGGTGTTTAAATATGTATGTCATTTATTCTTGAAATTATAGGGATATAAGCCAGGGACCTGAAATCAGAGTCATGGCATTAATTTTCACCTAAATAAATCGTTATTATTCTAAACTTTTTTTTGTATTGGCTTATTGGCTTATCAAAGAAGTCATGATACTATTAAGAAATGCAAATGGAATGACTTAATAAAATATAAATTCCAATAAATGTGCGTAACTATTAACATAAACAATTCATTACATTTTACTTAAGCTAAATAAAATGACATGAATTTAAAATAATTAATGAAAAAACAACTGAGAAAAAGCTCATTAACCTTTATTTGTGTACTCTCCAACTATTTGTGCACTTGAATCACAAATCGAGAAAAGAAACCAATGAACGTTATAAAAGCAACACCTCAAGTGCACAAATACAATTGAGGTAAGTCTGGTTCGGGATCGGGATTGGGATCGGTTTGGTTTTGCTATAGTAGATCGATGATCTGTCATATGTGTTCGCCATTGTGTGTATCTGTATCTGAACTCGTTTCGAATAGTTTCAAGTCGGTCAAAGATGGAGAGACATGCGTCTGTCTGTATTTGATTTGTAGTCTTGATTGATTGATTGCTTGACGCGCTGCTTGTTTGAAGTAATGATTTTCGATATTTTGCGCGCGCCTGGAAATGAGCATGATATACAAATTTCTGGATTGGTTCCCACAAATAATGACATTGCGATATTTGTTTGCAGCAGCAGCACGCACAAATATATTGACACCAACACCAACCTGATTGACAACTCACTGTCAGAGAGTTAAGATCGAGAATTGAAGCTGAATCTGTGGCTGGAGTTGCGTGTTTGTGGCGACTTAACTAACCCAAATATTTTGCATGCCGATCCCGAATACGAATCTGATTCGAATCCTGGACAAACTAATCAACAATGCATCGATATAAAACGTGAAGCTTCAGTTTCTGTGAAATGCCGTCAGCTGATGCTACAGATATCCTCGTCCCATATCCCAATTCAAATTCGAGTAGTCCCGACCTGCCTCTGCCACTCGTCTGCCTCTGAATCTGGCTCTCGTTCTTCTCCACTGATGTGTCGTCGTCGTCGTCGTTGTTGTCGTCTGGCGCTATATCTTTAGCATCTCTGGCCATAAATAAGCCCAGACAGTAGAATGTTCCGCACAAGGGCTTCGGCTTTAGCCTGACAACCGAGTAAGTAAGGAGGCAACTACTCGTACATCGTACAACTCGTACATTCTCCGTGGAAGTCACGTGCATTTGTTTCCGAGGCGAAGCATTTCGCACTGTCGATGGCAGATTGGCGAAGTTGAGTATTTTAAGGGCATGCAAACTACCTACATACCTAAATAGACACCTAAATACATTACTCTACAGTTAATACAGTCCAATTCACAGTATTGGAAGACATAGAATTCTTGTTTTCAAGGCTTCTGTTGGGTTTTTCTTGAATTAACAAATATTCTTTATAATAAACCAAAATAAACAGAGAGAGAATATTGAATTGTCTATGTAAATACTTCAATTATATATTTATCCTAATTCACATATATATTATATAATTTTGAATTTGTGTAATGTACAATAGTGTCTAAAATTTCTAAAATAATAATAATAATGTTGTAGTTGAATTCTTAAAAAATAGCTCATCTCTTAACGATAAATACAGCGAAATGCATGTGATTTGATTCGGTCGACGAAACGAGGCAAGGAAATTTGCGTGGCGCAATCGTACGGTCGACGAAAAGATAACATGCAAATTGGTTTGGTATTTCAGCTCGCTTAAGAGCAAATCTTCACACATACACAGAGTTGTTCGTAGAAAGCCAATGACAAAAGAAATGAAGACAAAGAAATGTTTATCATTTGTATTGCGATTTGCAGCTTATTACAAATAAATGGTATAATTTAAAACAATAAAAAATACTTCATTTAACACTAATACAATAATAAGATATTTAATCCAATAAATTTTTGCCATTATTTTCTCAGTGTTGTAGAATTTAACTTTTATGTTGCTTCAACTTTCTCTAGGAAAACTAAAAAATGTCAAAGGTAACTTTCAATTTAACTAATACAAATAACAATGCCAATTAGACAACTCGTTAACAGATTCAATGCAAAACCGTATCCCAAAATCCAATCCGAATCCGTATCGCCAGCCCAATGTCTGACAATTGCCACAAGGTAAAGAAATATCGCAAAATGCCAAACAAAACTCGTGAACTGTCAACATCAAGCGCTGGGCTCTGAGTTCCAAGTAGGAGTTGGAATTGAAATTGGCGAGGTTTGCGTGTATGTCTCCTGGCTCATATCAGTCAAGACGAATCTCTCTGGCTCCGGCGAACAAGCAGGCAAACACCAAGTCAAACGACAGACAGCCAATTGGACAGAGGGACAGACGATCCAGAAAGTGAGAAGCCGCAGAAGACGCAGAGAGATTTTAATTACATCTGCAATGGTATAAAACTGGGATTGGGAATGGTGGAGTATGGGGCTTGAAGTATGAAGCTGGGGCGCTGGCAATTATTTACATTAACACGATCACAACTCAGAGACACTGCACATGCATCATTGTGTGTTCGCGATGTCGATCGAGATCGGACCCAGACCAGGGACTCCAGACGGCGACAGGCGTCGTCAGAGTCACAGTCAGATTCGAAGCTGGAGTCGAAGCTGGGATCTGGGTTCTGGGCTGCCTGCCTTGTATGCATATTAATTTATTGGAATCATGTTAGTGAGTCGATATTGATACAAATCCATTTTCGATCGCACTGCTCCGATACCACACTGCAGAGACCAAAAAGTCCCAAGTTCGAGTACAGGTTTACACAACCGCATCCTCATCTGAATTCTGAGCTGGGCACATGCTGAGGCACAGACGGCAGCAACATTACACAACACACAGAATTTGCTACCAAGTGGCACAGTGTCAGTGGGCAGCCGCACCACAGCTATATAAACCCCCCCTCGACGCGATCCACCCGCGAATCGCATGCACCACGATCGTATGGAGGAGCCTTAATCGCTGGGCTTTGGCTATCATGCGATTGTGGACAGAATGGACAAGATCCCGATTGGAGGGTGTTCAGGCCGGAAAAATGGGCAGCAGAAGCAACTGCATGCCAGCTTTGATGGTTGCTGTTTTCTAATTAAATTCAATCGATTAACCATTTGATTTACTGCTGCACACACAAGTCTCATCATTAACAAGCTTGGGACTGATCGCTGTGTACAAAATGAATCAACAACTTTGTATTCTCTAATCGAGCTAACCCGACTACAAGAAACCCTGTAATCAGGTCTGAAATTCTATTCTAAAGTGGTGAATATTTCCGACTAATATGTAATCTTGTTAATACAGATTAAATACATTTATTGAATCTAACAAAACATTTCTTTATAATAATCATAAGATTCTTCATTTCTTATTTGCGATACCACATCTGCAAGGTCTTCATACGTTTTATTTTCTTCTGTATCTGCAAGATGCCATACATCAATGCCTCCGCAGTGGGTGGACAGCCGGGTACATAGACATCCACAGGTATTATCCGATCACAGCCACGCACCACCGAATAGGAGTAATGATAGTAGCCACCGCCATTAGCACAGCTGCCCATGGATATGACCCAGCGTGGTTCTGGCATTTGGTCATAGACCTTACGTAGAGCCGGTGCCATTTTGTTGGTCAACGTTCCAGCCACGATTATCAGATCCGTTTGACGAGGTGATGCTCGAAAGACAACACCAAAGCGATCCATATCGTAGCGTGGTGCTGCAATTTGCATCATTTCGACAGCACAACAGGCCAGGCCAAAGGTCATGGGCCAAACAGAACCCTTGCGGCCCCAGTTCAATAGATCATCCAATCTTGCCATTGACCATTCAGCCCAGCTGGGTTGATTCCTGCCAAACGGAGAGTAGCCCTGCTTCTTCGGCACACCCAGCTTGTCCACATTGTGCATCGTCTTTTGTGGCCGCACCCAGGAACAGTTTATTAGTGGTCCCAATTTTATAGGATTTGCAGCCTTACTTGCTGCCCGATATAGTATTCCCAGCGTCATCATTTAGCCTGATAATGTTGTGAACTAAGCTATAAATATTATATTTTCTTATTTCTTAATATATTTACCAAATTTTTAACTTATTAAGTAGATTGTAGTTGTTCCAGAATCCAAATAGAATGCAGACAGATATCTCTAAGATTTTACAACACCGGCCTACTACGATATATTTATGCAATATGTAAAAATTAATATTAGCTATAAGCAATATAATAGAGCTTTATCAAAGCTGCAAGAATTATTATAAGAATCCTATTGAAATATATTTAAAGAATTTTATTGTATGTTATTGTTATTGTATTTTATTGTGCGTCTACTCCGTCTCACAAGCGAATTCGAATTACTTGTATCGATATTTGTATTTTTATATCGATAAATTAAACATATTACATTTTGGTTGCAGCTTACACTTATCGATACATTGCAGTTATATTTAAATTTAAAATCAAATTTTAATTACATTTATCTTATACTTAATTACAAAGCCCTAATGACATCCGATAAAATGTGCTATATCGACTTTACTGCTCTTTATTCATAGTCTAGATTTATAATATTAATTTTGACTTAGTTTCTAGCTGTTGTGGGCTTTAATATCTCTTCTGGTCAACAGACTTTTACCGAATTCAGATGCTGGTGACAAATGGCAAACTGAAACTTGCTCCAACGCCCATTTGGGCAGCTTCTTCAGATCTTTGTGTGGCATGGACTTTAATCATTCCGGTCGCGTCATGTTGCACTAATTGTGGCAATTAATTCTCCAAAAAAATTGTTGTGGCATGATGAAAACTTTCTGCAGCGAATTGATTAAAGTGGGCGTGGTTATACAATAGAAAAACTGGCGAGCAATCTATAAAATGATTGCATCAAATCACAAGAATTTCAGTATGCGGTTCGACTGGTCCATCATATTGCCAAGTGGCTAAGGGATTTTGAGTTGGAGTTGGAGTTAAGGAGAGGGGTGGGGTAGCAACAATGACAACAACACGTTGACGTCTGAGTCCAAGTCGAGAGCAGCTTGTTGCTGTATGCCTAAGCATGCTGGGCATGTCAACAAGCAGCTCCAGAGAGGGAGCTGAGGGGTAAGCTGCCAATGGCCCCAGCAACAAGTCAACGCGCGCTGACAGCAACATGAGCGCAACAGCAACAGCAGCAATAGCAACAACAGCGACAGCAACAACAGCAGCAGCAACAGCAGCAATAACAAACAAGAGCTCTGAACGATCGTCGATGGTGCGCTCAATGATTGGGATTGAGATCGGCATCTTGGGATCGGGATACGGGATTCGGGATTCGGGGCAGTGTCTGGCTGTTTCTTGGCCTGAGTTGCTCATCTTCATCTCTGGGCCTGATCGCACGCACTGAGACACAAACCGCGTGTGTTTTTGTCGCAAATCGCCAGATTGCGATCTCATTAAAGCGAATTATTTGTGTTGCTGCTTATGTTCGGGCCTGTTGCATCTCTCACTCGCTCTCCAGGAGCAGGCATTGCTCTCAGTCGATTGCTGCTGCTGCTGTTGCTGCTGCATTCGTGATTGTTATCGCAGCAACAAAGTTGTTGTTGTTCTTGTTATTGTTGCTGCCGCTGTGACTCCTTCTTGTTGTCTCTCTGCAGTCGACGATTTGCCAATCGTTTAAGCTTCCCTTCCTCCCCAATTGTTGTTGTTGCAAGTAAAATGTGCGATTAACGCGCTGCCATCGCCATAATTTATGCTATGCCCGTTGTATAAGTTTTAGGGTTGTCACCATTCCTTGTGTCACACGATCGGTGGCCAAAGTCAAATTTATGCCCCACTCCTGAGCAAACAAATGCAACACAGCTCCAACGTTGCAGAGATATATATTATAGGATCAGATTAGCAAATGCGATTAGCAAATTGAAAAAATTAAGTACTATGAGACACTTTTAATGACATCAATTCTTATTTAATAAAATTATGGAACTGAAAGGCTTATGAAAGAAATTTTGCTTTAGTAAAATCACAAAAGGGCTTAACCAATAAATTAATTCTTGTTGTTTATAATTTTGTTTGGTCTGGCAGCAGTCGAAATAGTAATATATTAACTGCCAAAAAATTACTTATCAATTCAATTTTTCTGTCTCCCTTCCTTAGAATGTACCGAAGTGTAGAAGGGCAATTTTTATAAATAATAAACATCTATTAAAAATAAATCAAATCGGCCTCATAATTGCAAAAAATAAACACATTAACAACATAAAAAGGGGTTTGCAAAAAAATTTAAATAAAAAAATACAAAAGATTTTCCATAAAAAGTATTTTTTAATAAATTAAAAAAAATTGTAAAAATTAATCGAAAATGTATTTTCAATATATTGCTACCACAACAAAAGTATTTAAGTTTCATAAGTATTTGAAGGTATTCTTGTTTGCTGGAAAATTTCAAAAATAAATCACTTTTAAATGGCAAGTCTTGTACTTGGTACATTTACAATGAACTTCAATATAAATCGAAACAGTTTGCAAAAAAAATTAGTGGTTAGTTTGCCGACTGGCCACAAATATACAACAATATAAAAGTAAAAGAGGATTACCATTTGAGGGTTTGAAGTCTTATTTATGTATACTTACACGTTGATACACTGTTGACACAAAAACCCCCCAAACCCGAGTTTTACCTTGAGCAACGGTTGAGCTATTAGGAACCCACAGATCGCATCAATTCTGATGCTGCTGCTGCTGTTGTCATGTTGCTCCTGTGTCAGCCAGGACAGATGAGTGTGGTCGACAGGAGCAGCAGCAACAATAGCAACTGGAGCTTGTCCCACGAGTCTAATCAGTTGGTAATTTGAAGGGCACAGCGAGTGATAGCTAAGCATCAGAGATACTTCAGTGTGGCCTGACTTATTGCAGGTGACTATTTTTTGGGATACAATGGGGTTAAAACTGTAACTCAACCCTTTCGTTTTTTTAGGATTTGGCCATTTGTCCGTTTGCCGGACATTTTGGTTAAATGAATGGCCAGTGATTTGGCGGCCCAAATGAATGAATTAGTTCCTTGGAGAGTAGCAGTTTCTGGTTGAGATTTGCACGTTGATGGATGTGCCAAATGAAATGAGAAGCATCCCGCTTCCGCCACATGCTTCCATTTTAAGACTGCGTCTGATAAATTTGCTTTATTGATAATAAATTTAATTTGCTTACGGTTAAAAAACGAGCGCAGCCTTTTAAATATTTATTTTAATTTGAAATTGAATTATCGCATTGAGCGCGCGTTGAGAGATTTATGCGTTTGCATCAAACTGTGAGATAAATTGCTGCCCAACCAAAAAAAAAGTGCTCAAATGTTTACACTTTTCACACCCGATACTTCCCGAGGTGTACGAGTCTGTGGGCACAACAGCATAAATATTGATAAATACTTTTAGTTTAGTACAGCTCCTACGCGTTTTTTTTTTTTTTTTGGTTTTTCGTTTTGCAATTAACATTTTCCATTCATACACTGGGAAAAAAGTAAAAAAAAAAAAATACAGACTGAGTAAAAAGAAAATAAAAATAATCTATGATAGGAACACAATTTTCATGAATAAAAAAAATCTAATTATGGGTTATTTTCAATAATATGAAATATTTTTAATTCAATAATATGAATTAAATGTTCTATGAATTAAATAAATTTAAATCATATTTATATTTAGAATTATTATTATTTTAATTATAGTAAAGTTTTATTTTTATTTATATTATTTAGCTTTATTTTATTATGATCATACCTATTTGGAGGAATTTAACATGAAAATATTTCAAAAAAAAAAAAATTCAAAAAAACATTCTCCCACTTAGTATCCAAATTCCCATTTTCAATGTATATTTTTTTGAGTGTACATTGTTGCTTCATTCAATTGTAATTAGGCGCTACATTTGGCAGAGTGCTCTGGCATTCCGGCAGCTCTTCCGTAAATGGATCTATACGGACTCCATTTCGCCACTGGGATAAAAAAACTAAATTCCAATTCCGTTGCACGTGGCCTAAAACCTGTTGTTGTTGTCCGTTCCCGTTGCTGCTGTGTTGCAGTTGCTGCTGTAGATGTTGCTGCTGTTACTGTTGCCGTTGCGCATGCGTGGATACTTTAACTTTGGCTAGTTTTCTATTAATTACACTGATTTATGTGCTCATTGTCCATTGTTGTTGCCACTGACCGGCCACTCACTCCAGGCAGTTGTTGTTGTTGTTGTTGTTGTGCCCCTATATCGCTGCTGACTTTATGATGTTTAACTTTTAATGGATCGAATAAAACGACCAACAAAAGAAAAGAAATTCGGCAATAGTAGCATTGGACCATTGTTATCGTGGGCTAAGAAAGTTGATTACAATAACCCTAACTAGATGCATAGATAAATATGGAGTTACTTACTAACTATAGTATTTCTATATCGAGTTAAATGTATCCTCTAATTGTTGCTAATTTTTGCGGGTACAGAAATACATTTCACTGCTAAAATGAATGTAGACAGTGGTCCTTCAATAGATTTGATTAAGTTAATAAATAAATAAAAATAAGTTACACAGTGAGATGCTTAGAATATTTCATAGATACTATCGATATTATCGCTGCTTTAGTATCTAAATTCCAGCGAAATGAAACTTCTCTCACTTTGGCTTATTTATTGTTTATTTATTGAACTCTCTCTTAATAGATGCCAAGTGGCAATGATGATGCACTCGTCGTGGTAACTGTTTTGACGGATTGTAAACCCATCAACAGCACATTAGGCACTCAGCATACGCAGGCGGACAATTGAATTGGAGTAGGGAACAAGGGACGGGTTACAATCGGGCGGGGCTAGTTGTTATAGGGCTACGGCCACAATTGTGGCCAAAAGTGGCCACGAGGTCTCCCGGGCTGAAAATGATTCAAATATCTACAAACAAATGCAGCAGATACTCAAACAAAAACCACAAAATCGCGTGCTCGCATCCGAAAGATACAGATACACAAATGCATCTAAATCGGATGTTTATTTGTTGGCTGTTTAAGTGTGAAATTTGTGACTGATTTTAGTTTGGGACGCAATACAACAATTTGTTTAAATGGTGTGGTTAAATAGAAAGTAGATTAATAGCTAGAATTATATAAAGAAGGTATATACATTATGTGTGTAGGCAATAAAAGGTTTATTTACCTGTTTTATAGAATTTATAGATACATCTCAGCCTATGCTATAATATTATTATTGGGTCAGTGATACTATCGATAGTAATATCGATTATTTTCAGCTAAAACGGTCTTATTTTTATATTAAATTAGCTGGAATGTTTGCCTAGCTGATTCTGCATTTATATTTGAGTATCTGCAGTTGGCATCCACTTTTGGGCAATAAATTCGCATCTATTTTACAAATCATAAAAATTATTATTTATAATGCGTTAATTTTGGTGCTACGCCATGGCCATAAAGCAGTTGGACTCATAAATTGGCCAAGTCATGCCCATGGCCCCCTGTCTGCTGTCTTGGATGATAATCATGATAATGATGATGATGATGATGATGCTGTTGATGCTGTTGATGCTTCTGCTGATGCTGATGGAATCCATGAGATACAATACCAATACCAATACAAGTGTTGGCTGAGATTTTCCATGCACTGGCAATGCCGACACAACTTTTGTGCGAAAAATTATTTCTGTTGTTTTATTTATGTTTACAAACTGATTTATTCACGGACCTGCGCTCGTTTGCCTGAAATTTATTTTGACAGACATGCATATCACAAGGATTGTGTATCTGTATCTGTATCTGTATCGCATCGTATCTTTGCAGTTTTTCTGCATCCGTTTCAAATCTGTTGGCATCTGATGCGCGAAGTAATCAAGAAATAGCAATAGGGGCTACTCATAGACTATCAACTTATAAACACAATTATATATATAAAGAATATACTTCGCTGTGTATTTTTAAAAATATACAATAAATACCATATGTAAATATATTTTAATATTATTCGATATGTTTTTGCCTCGCCTTACTTTGTGCTCTCAATGGTAATTGATGTCCACTTGGATCGGTCAACCAATGAGCATAAACTGCCAGGAGCACAAAAAAGGAAGCCAATTCAGAAAACCTGCTCTGGCTGCTTGGCAAAAAAATGTAACAATGGTAGCAGACTATCAAACTTACAGCCTGGTCATGTATCAATGTCAACTTGTGGCAACGGGAACCACCTTCGGTATAAGAAACGGCTTTTGCCATTGGTGGAGCAACATGCAACAGGCGGCAGACTATCAACTACCAAAGTGGGCCCCATTGTCTGTGCATCAAACGGGGGCGAGATCATTGCAGTAGCAGCAGCAGCTCTTTGGCCAGGCCCAGATGTCAAAGCATTTGAGATGTCCGGCTCCAGACCAGTAGCCGCTCATTGGTCGAACCTGGTTGCCATTGTTTATGTGGATCGGCATCTAGAGCCGCGCTCTCCCTTTCTCTCTCTCTCTCTCTTAGTAGCTCTATATATGGACTTGCCTTGTTGCCGCTGTCAGAATGTAATCGCATGCCAAACAAAAACACTCCATAAGAAATAATAAACAAATCATTTTGCCGAGGCGTTGATTCCTAGGCAAACATTTGCACAGACACACCATCGACACCATCGACACCACTGACACCACGGCAACACACAAATTCCGGCTGTTGGCCACCCGCACACGATGCGATATTGATTCGATCGCGAGCCGTGTCAAGCCCCGCCATGAGGTGGATTGCCAATCCCATCCAGAGACCCCAATGCAGACCCAACTGCGAGCTGTCGAGCCACTTGATTTGAGTTTTCATAATTGCATGTCTTGTCCGGGAAAATTGCACACTGTGGATAAATAAAGAGAGACAGAGAGAGAGAGAGAGGGAGAGAGAGAGGTGTGGAAAATATGTTTTGGGTAGCCAGAGCATATTCACATAATTATCCATCGAATAATCTTTTTTGCTATTTATACACAGCACTTTTCATAAAAATAAAATCATTTTAAAATTAATAAGTTTATATTATTATGATTGTACAAAAATTAAAGTTTAAGCTCTTTAATTCAAGGAAAGCTTTTATATAAACTCAATTTTTAATGTTTTAGAATTTAAAAGTTTAAATTAAATTAGATTTAAATATATTTTTGAATTATTATATTTATGTAATTTAAAACACATTCTAGTTGGAGCTTGGTTAATCAATAAATTATTTGCAAAATGTAACAATAATTCAATTAAATTTCTTAATAAACAAACGATTTAATTAAGACTTAAGAAAATTAAATATATTTATTTTAATAATTTTTATAAAGTAAAATTTGTTTAACCGAATATCTTCTTTAAAATTTAAATCTGAAAAATATATAAATGGTTTTTATTATTATTTCTTTTAATACTTACTTATAAATTATAAATAAAAATTTAAAAAAAAAAAAGAAATGGTACAAACTAATCTCTGTAATCCCTTGATTAAAATTGTGAAAATAATATATTCGTCCCAATTACAAGGAATATACCAATGTTTATTTCTAACAAATTTATTAAAGTTACCTAATCAATCGCAAAATATTGTAAAACTAGGAGTTCACATAGTCTAAAATAATTTTTAAGTAGAAATTTCATATTTTTCTTCACGCAGGTTTTTATTGAACCCTGCAAAAACTTCCTAGCTGTAACTCAAATAAATAAATAAATAAATATATTTGAAAAAATAATATTAATTTTGTATGGAAATAATATTAGAATTGCAATTGATTATAAAAGTAAACGAACACAGCCCATTTATTATCAAAGGTGATCTATAATTATGACTCGCATTATATTTTCCAATGCATGGCTTTCAATATCTATCATACTGGCAGGAATACCAACTGCTGTGCAGAAGACAGCAGTGCGCTATAGAGGGATCTTAACACCCACAACAAGATCAACATCTTTGGAAAATAGTTGGACTCGGAATCTCGCGCCTGTTGATTGCTTGAGTGCATATGAGAGTATCGCAGCTGCAGATCCAATCGACAGAGATGCTTTCTTAAGTTGGGGAAACTGTCAAAGATATCCCAGCTTGTTGCCAATGCCCCATCGATTGGGGAGATTCACCCAGAAGTAACCCCAACCCCAATTGGAATTGTTGTTGCATGCAGATCGCTTGATTGATGATTTGTTTATTTTGATATGAGAAATCTCTTCGCACCAGACGCCGTCGTGCAGGGCAAGTGGGTATAAATTTTGCCAATTGAGATCGAGAGTTTCAGTATTTAGAACAGCCACCCCAGTGGGAAAGTGTGAACGGTATTGTTATAATTTATGAATTATAATTTATATTTATATATGTATATATATATTTTGTTTCTAAAATATGAGGCCACATTATTGGGCGCCCAGTAAAATTTCCACATCGTTTTGATATATAACAGCAATTAAATTGATCATTGCCGTTGGAATGTTGCAGTTAATACTCGTTCAAGAAATAAATTTGATTTTCAGTGTATCAATCATTGAGTTTTCGTATAGAAGTGTTGAATGATATGCATCATATGATGATTGTATTCGTAGTTGTTTGAAATATAAATAATGCTGCCAGATGTTGAAACATATGTTTGCAACAGCACATATGAATTAACTATAATTATATAATTATTTAAAAAATAATACCTTTATGTAGTTTATTTAATATTAAAATAAACGGTCTGTTTCTTTTCTTTAATTAGATAATTAGTTCTTTTGAACATCCCCTTAAACAGTGTAAGTTCATGTTACAGATATATATCTCAAATATTTCATAAAGTTCGGTCTATATTAGCAAAGCAGTTTTATTCAGTTTTATATACTATATATACTCACCTATATTTAATTTATAAAATCATATTCATCTGTAAAGTATGTATATTAAAAGTAAATGTCTTTAAATTAAATATTCCAAACTTTCATGAATAATATCTTTTTTTTTAAATTTATATTGGCATGCATTTAATTTACACGTATATATACAAATATATACCATGTGGAACATATTCAGACTTTTTTTTTAAATTATATTAAATATAAATTTTAAATTTAAATTTAAAAATATTTAATAATTCGCTAATAAATAACTAAGATATTCAACTATTATTATTAGTATGAAAAACCACGGCTGCAATGAAAACACTTTTTAAATTAATTTTCAATAAATATATAATGATTTTAAATACATTTTTTATGAATTATTTTTTATTATTTTTTATGAATTGGACAATTTCTGAAATTTTAAAATATTGCAATAATATTTATTTAATTGTAATTGAAAATAAAAACTCTTCAAATACTATGCAAGTTCTTTAATATTAAGATCGTAAAGCATTCGCTATGATCAACACTAATGTAAGTAAATAATATGAGTACATACATACATTATTATATATATATTATAGTCCATATGCTGTATATAACCCAAAACCAAGTATACTTTAAATATTGCATTTGTTATATCTGTTTCCATTTGGAGTTGCACTTCTGTTCCAACTTCAATCCGAAATCCAAACAGACGTTCTCCGACACCCTTGAGGACTCGGCTGGTGGACTACGCAATGGTAATTGCTTGGGACACATTTCTTATGCCTGTCACTGACACTGACGCCTTCTTCTTGGTCCAGTCGCCAGTGGCTATATGGGATTGGATTTGGGTTTGAGCACAGGAACGGGAACTGTTATCAGTGGAATTTTAAAGCGCATCTTGGGCCTTGTGCCGAAACCAACGAAAAAATGTGAGGCGACATGGACATGGGCAATTCATCGCTGGGTCTGGGCTTTGGTTGTGGTCTGTTGGCCAACTTGGTTGTCTTGCTTGCTAATTCGCTGGCATTTTCTTTATTTTAGCCAAATGCGTCCGTTTTGTGATAGCTGTTGTCGTCTTCTCGTTTCCTTTTTACTTTATTTTCCTTTGCTTCGGTTTCCTCTTCACATCTTCAATTGCCGCCTTCAAGTCGTAGAGACTTGGCCAAGACGAGTGTGTGTGTGTGTGGGTGCCAAGAAATGAAATTCTTGATATCTTTTGTTTGTTGTCACTGCCGACTGCCGACTGCCAACTGCTGTCCTGACACATCTTTGTCCTTTCGCCAACGTCTCTAATTAAAAAAAAGGGAGCCGAGTGACCGCACTAATTAGCCTCAAAGCAGCCACATTTGGTATGCCGCCTGGTCCGGCATGCTTTTGATTTGTAAAAGATTTGTGCAATTCTTAAAAAACTTCAAGTATAGGATGGAGTGCTGCTACTGCATTTCTTTCAATAATTACAGCACATTCTGTGAAACAATTCGGTAAACATGTCACATGCAACAGAATCAATTTTGGCATCAATTCGTGGCTATTGTATGAAATGAAATGACAACTCCAACTCCAAGTTTAGCTCCAACTTCAAATCTTGCCATGTTCCTGGTTAAGGGCTGGTCAAGACATGGCCAACTTCAGAGCAGTTCGCTTACGAGGGTAGCATTTAAAACTAACCACAAAACTTGCTTCGCATCAAAAGTCTCCAAACACAAAAAAAAAAAAAAAATAAAAAAACGAAAAACTGAAAATAAAATTGGACATACGATATTTTTTCATGTCGTTTTCTAGTCAGTGACATAGCTGAAAGGGGATATGTAAAAGGAAATGTTGATGATAGCAATATATAAGAATATATATATTTTTTTCCCATATATATATATTTAACATATACATAAGCATTTAGGCCAATTTTAACACAATCATTAGGTTTGAAAGGAATTAATTAGATCATTGATTAGAAAGTTAAATCGAATGGTATACTAATAAAAAGAAATGACTTAAATTTTGGCTATAAAATTTGGTTAAATTCAGTTTAAATTTTTGCTGTATATTTGAATTCTACACGAACAAGAACAAGTCATTTAGGAAATTATTTCCTGATCAATTGCCTGCCAGGATATTCTGATGAGAGAAAAATAAATTCGACCGATACTTAATTCTATGGCTTAAACAATTAGTAATTTCACAGATCTAAAGAATCATGGAAAAAACAAAATTCTGGTTTAGAAGAAAACATTGTATAAGCGCTTTTTTAAAATGGGCATTTTTTTTTTTAAATTTAAATTTTAATCTTTTATAACTTCTAATCGAATAATCTTATTTACAAATGTTTTATGACAGATTGATAGGCTTTTTTTATTAGCTTTTTCGAGAATATAAAACTTGAACTATGTTTGAAATTATTAAATTATTTGAAAAGTCAAAAATCTTTTCTATTAGCGATTACTTCGAAAAGAGTTTTCGGAATCAATGACACATTTAACATATAAATTCACTTTAAAATGATCGAGATACAAGAATTCTTTTTTTAAATTGTTGCATAGTCTAAATATCTAGGGAAAATGATAGATTTTTCGAGCATTCGACACAGAAATCTGAAGCTCGGGAGTTATGTCAAAGTAATATAAATAAATTTAAATAATAAACAAAAATTTATATATATTTTAATACTTGTCTTTAGATAAATTACATGAAATTCAATAATTTCATATACTTTGGAAAATATCACCCACTATTTAGTTGATTCCGGAACCCCTTTAACTACGCTCCCCTCTGCTAGGATAAGGATAAGGATATCTTCTATCGCTATTTTAGTTGCTGCTTCTGCTGCTGATGATGCAAGGATGACGCTGATGGGTTGACTTGGCTCTGACTTTGGTTTTGGCCAACGCAATTCAAGTTCTTGTCGACTGTAATTAAAAGCAATGCACTAAACATGTGTGGAGTAGGGGAGGGGGACTATAGAGAGAAATAGGGAGGTATTGGGTGGCTAAGGCGGGGCATACTGAAACTGCACTTGTTTGCACACATAGAAATTGCGAAGACACTTGATGACAATTTCAGTTAAAAGAAAACTGGTTACAACACATTCTTTTAACAAACGCAATGCGATTGCTGGCTGAATGGTCGAGGGGGGCGGGGTGGAATAGGAGAGGGCAATAAAGGATGAGCAGAATCCTTGAGAACATTTTAATCAATGTGTGTGTGTTGTCCTTTACCTAGCTGAGCTCAAAGAAGACGAATAACTTTTGACCGTTTGCAACGTTTGCTGTGTCTGCGTCTTTGGCATTTGCTTGAAATTAGCCATGGCAAATAGAAATCACAGATGGACAAGGACAATAATGTCGGCAAAGGTCCTGCAAACGTTTGCTTTCCAGCTAATGATAGACCTCGTCCTCTTCCGAGTTGCAAAAAAAATCGTGTGAAGGTTCGAACGGCCAAAAGAATCGAAATCAATTAGCCAATTGCACTCGATTCTCGAGATGCTCATCGCCTTTAACTTTGACTTTGACACAAGCCTCAGTCCAGGACTAAAGTTCTAGCCAGCTGCTGCTCCTCCTGGCCTCACCAATTGTTATATGGACCGTCTGGTGCTTTGAACCGAGGGTTGCGACACCACAGGACATGTACATGAATGTGAACGTGACGTCGACAGGACCACAACAATTGAGGTGATTGTAAGCGAGTTCCTTGGATTTCGTTTTACTTTTTTTTTTTTGGCATTATGATACGGGTACAATTCGGGTTTTGTTTAGATTTGAAGGACTATCGTAGCTATCAGCTAACAGGTTTTTAATGCGACTTGTCTGCTAAGCTCTTGACCGTATTTGAATGCAAGTTTTATGCAGAAATGGATCACAAAAACAACAATAGGCGGTTGAAAAGTGTGCTTGAATTATTGATGAATATGTCCCAGTTGGATTGAGTCCAGCTAAAATCACTCATGACCAAAAACTACCCAAACAATGTGATAGAAAGAGTGGGAGAGACAAATACTCACACGAAAGGATTCGTGTGGTGTCCTTCGAGATACGGCTCCAGTGAATGGGAATGGATAATGTATTGCACATCATCATGAACAATGATTTCATGATTTTGTTTTTGCCTTTGTTCTTTGCACTTCAAGTTCCATTTCCACTCTGGTCAAGCCAGGGCGCGACGCGACCCCAAGGGAGGCTTCTTTGGGCATTCTACTAATGGGTCAACCGTCACTCGGACGGACGTCAAAGTGTCTGTAAATCACCCACAAAAAAACAAAACAAAAACAAAAAAGATCTACAAAAAAATGGCGTTAAACAAAACCAACGTCCGACAAAGGATATCCGAGGTTGAGCTTGAGGTAAGTCTGCCACAGGACACAGCAGCAACAAATACATCATGACAAGTCTGGGCTGTTAGGGGAGTTAGGGGCATTGGGCCAGCAAGGACTGTCTCACCTCTTTATTTTGGTATACATTTTGCTTGCTTTTTGTCCATCTATCCTATCTATCCCTGGCCCCCATACAATTTCACTGTGCATCTAATAAAGAAGGAAAGCACGTAAATTACTCTCAAAGGTATAATTTAGTTGCTCGCTTGTTATTGCTCTTGTTTTTATTTTGTATTATAGCTTAGCTTTTGATATCAAATTGCATCAAATTCTATGACATGCAACAATATAAGAATTTATAATATGAGATTTGGACGGACTGTACTTTGACCTTTGGCCTGCATTGTTGTGTATACGGCTCCTACCTATTAAATTTTGTAGATCGTCTGTAAATAATAGAAAAAGAGTGATAAGACATACGAAAAACTACCTAACTTCCTTGAAAGTGTATGACAAAGTGCATTTTATTGCTCCTATTTTTTACTTTTTCCAGAAGGCATATTAGTTTTGTATATAAGTAAAACAAGGGAAAAACATAAAACCAGTTTACTTAAACTAAACTTAGTGAAACATACACTCCGTTCCACTTAAATAGCACTCCCCAAAATCTATTCTTCTACTGTGGAAATCCTTTAATCTGTTGGAGGTAATGGAAACTGTTTGGTCTTTATTAAGAACACAATTTATTATCTGCAAAACGAAATTTAAATTATTTTTATATGTTCAGCGTTATTCGAGAATTTAGTTTTCATATAAAAATACTGCAAAAATTCTATTTATTTTCGTTTCACTTGAATAGCACATATTAATAAAAATCTACATTAATTTATTTTTGTCTTAGGAAAACTTAATTGAAATGGTTAATTGGTCAGATTGGTACAATTACTATTTGGCTAAATACGTTATTCAATGTAATGAACATAATTTTAAATTTAAATTCATAACAGCACAACAAAGGCATTTTACAGCACTATGTCAATTATCGATATCTCAACAAATACAACACTTTAATTAATGCAACTTGGCAGATCAGGTTTGAAGTTGAATGCAACTTTCAACTTTCAATTCAATTTTAATTACATAAACATTCAATGTATAATATGATGAGCAGAGGATGGCGAATATTACGCTTACTATTGAGAATGTGAAATAATAATTATTTTATTGTATTTCTATTATTTTAAATATGTTTACTCCAACTGATAATTTATACAGGTTCTCAGCAGAGATGATAATAAAATAAAAATTACAAAAATTCCGTAGTAAAACACTCTCAACTTGTGTGCTGAGAAAACCTGTTGTGCTTTATAATTACAAACTTTGATTAGCTCTTTACAAGGCCTACGAGTACATACTACGTATACAGTATACAGTCAAGTCACGGTAACTTGAACTAACTTGAATTGCCCAATTGTTCACATTGGCGAATCTTAGATTTATATTTTAAGCTCCAAGTAAGAATAAAATACTTTTGTTACGTATTAAGATATTAACGTTATAGAGTCCATAAGATAAATGCCTATAACATTACAGAAAACATTATATTTTATATTAATCTCATTATATTGTTTAGTAATACTCAGTTAAATTAAAGGAGTATGTATAGTTAAAAAATGAATCAATATGTGCAAAAAAAACCCATAATTCTCTATTCATTGAATTTTCATAAGTCATAGAGTATTTTAATGATTTCTCTTAATGAACTTTACTGTACGAGAATATTCAGATTCCATCTCTCAATTGTGATAAGTTCTATTAAAAACATTCATAAACTAGAATCGTGATTTGATTTTATAGTCTTATCAGAATCATACTCTGAAATGCATTGCGGGCTGTTGTTTGTTATCGCTTTTGTGGTACGTAATTTATTTAAAAAAAAAATTATTAATTTGTGCTTATGTGCAGGTATATTGATTTCAGAGCTTTGCAAGTGCGCAGACTGAGCTGACTGATATGGATAAAGTGCTTTTATATGAAATAAAACAAGAAACCAAAGCCACAGAAAATCAAATTATGCGTGCCAGGTTGGAACATTTAATAGATCTAAGTAAATTGATAATAAATGCTGAGGTTGCGGACGCATCGACAATAGAAAATCTTAAAAATCTAGTCATCATAGCACAATTCCAACTTAATACTCCGAAAGTGTCCAAGGGAGTGCCGGAAAATCTCTGGAAAGATTTCTTAAGGATTTCACATGCTGATTATTTCAGCGATGTTACTATACGAATAAGATTTTTTAATCATTATACGAATAATGCTTTTGACAATATGAACGCCCAGTATCGTCAAAAAGATATAGCACTCTTTCAAATTTTAATAGCCAATGTCAAACAAAAGATTCGTCAGCTGAACGTGAAGAGAAGCTAATTACAGCCTTCAACGATTTAGCATATGCTGGTCTGGTACCAATTATGGATTCTTTTAACAAGTTTCTAATGTTGGTTGACGAATCCTAATAGATATACAAAACTTATAAATATTATGAATATTTGTTAATTTGCTTGTAATCAATAAACTTGAATTTTGTTTTGAATTAATCGGTCAACGCTGATAAGATTAAATTGTCTATATGCATTACAAACAATTCGGGAAATCTAGAAATCAGGGAAATCCAGAAAGTGTTAAAAAACGTTCAGGCAATAAATGTCTAATTATATTATTATTTTTATACATATAATATATACTAGCTTACACGGCGTGCGTTGCTACGGTCCCGCTAAAAAAAAATAAAATTAAAAACAAACTAATCATAGTCTTCTATGATGAATCTCAGATTTTTTAAACTTAAAGTAAATACTTTTATCATATATATATTACGACAACAAAATGCCTATAATATAACAAAAAAGTCCATTTAAGTAAAAGGTGTTGAGCATTTTTATGTTTTCTCTACAACATAGTTCATTAAATAGAAAATTTCTAAAAAAAAATACATTTATATACAAGATATTGAGTGTTTAAGTTAGAGCGACTTTACTGTATATTTGATTGCATCTCTCTCGATGCTAATACATTCTATAAAAAACATTTATAAACAACAACTGTGATTCGATTCTCTTTAGTCTCAGCTGAATCATACTCTAAGATGCATTGCGGTCTACTGATTGTTTTCACTGTTGTAGTATGTAATTTATTTATTAATAAATAAACAATTTGTGCTAAAGTGCAGTTATATTTATTTCAGAGCTTAGCAAATGCACAGACTGAGCTAAATAAAAACGATAAAATGATTTTATATCAAATAAAACAGGCAACCAAAGCCACGGAAAAACAAATATTACATAACAGGTTGCAAAATTTGATTGATCTAAGTAATTTGATCATAAATGCCAAAGTTGCGGATGTATTGACAATACAAAGACTTAATGATGTTATCAACCAAGTGAAATCAAAACTTGATAGCGCGACAGTGTCTGAGGGAGAGGTGAATAATTCCCGGAATGATTTCTTAAGGAGTTTAGATGCTATATGGCTCTCCGACGATCAGTATAAGGCTCGACTTAATGAACTTACCAATAATGCCTATGACGATTTCAACGCCCAGTACATTCAAGAAAAACTGAATTACTATCAAATTTTAAGAGTCAATGCGAGTCGAAAGATTCGAGGACTGAGTGAAGTTACCCAGCAACGTTTAGAGACGCTAATTACAGCCTTTAATGATTTTGCATATGCTGGTTTAGTACCAATTGACGATTCTTTCAAAAACTTTGTAATACTGATTGAGCAATCCCCAATAACATTTTTTCAATAAATAAATTGTATTGTGGTCAATCATTTTGTAATCAATAAATTTGACATTTGTTTTGAACTATTCGGTCAACGCTGATAAGTAAGGCAGTGCAAATGTATGTAACAGGCATAAGGAGGCATCTCCCAACATTAAAAATATATATATTTATGATTAGTATCTGAATCAATCCCTGTCCGTCTGTCGTTTTGTCTGAATTTCTATCTGCATGAACGGAGTATATAAAAGCTAGAGAAACCAAATTGTGTATGCAAATTTCCGTATACCATACGCAGATCAAATTTATAATTTCCGATGTTTCACCGTAATTCCGAAAAAAAAAAAGAAAATTTTGTGAAAATTTCATATCGATAGGATAATAAACACCTAAAGTTTATAAATATGTTTTTTATATCCATGTAACATCAGATTTTGTATTTAAAACAAGAGTTTAAATAATATTAAAATCACTTAATGGAATCCGTTATAAATTAGCTACACATAATTGTTACCAGTAGTAAATCTTAGATTTTATATATTTAAAGTTAGAACTAGAAATTAAAATTATATACTTATAAAGACTATAACCAAATGCTATACCCAAAAAAAAAAAAAATTATAAATATATATGCTTTGATAATAATATTTTTAAAAAATTATAAAAAATACTTTTATGATCAAGACATTTCAAGTTACCGTGACTTCACTGTATATTTCGATTGCATCTCTCAATTCTGATAAGTTATATTGAATACATTTATAAACTGTAATCGTGATTTGATTCTGTTATGTCTCATCAGAATTATTCTATAAGATGCATTGCTGTTGTATTATGTAATTTATTTATAAATAAATAAATAATTTGTGGTAAGGTGCAGTTATATTCATTTGAGAGCTTTAGCAAATGCACAGACTGAGGAGGCTTATTTGGAAGAATGCTCTGATATCAAATTAAACAAACAAACCCAAGTCCATGGAAAATCAAGTATTGCATGACAGATTGGAACATTTGATAGATCTAAGTTAATTGATAATAAATGTCGTAAGAGTTTGATCTTTATATCACAATTCCACCCGAGAATTACGAATAATTTCTTAAGGATTCCTTTTTTGAAATAATTTAACGAATAATGCCTTTGACAATATGAACACCTAGTACCGCCTATTCAAGCTGCATACTCAGATAATTTCGATGGAATTGTTGGATAGCCTCTGGTAAGTTTTTTAGGCAGTACAGATGGTGCCTGACCCGACCAAAAAATGTAAAATAAACTAACTGATATATGAGAAATATATTTTTTTAACATCTTTGTAAGCTGTCTGCAGCCAAGCGAGACTAACAGGGGCAATTGATTACACCTATTATGACTATACAGAGATCACTATTATATGGCAAGTAGCTATTCATAATGCCAACCCTAATCATATGTGGTTTAAATAGTCTTTTGGCTTTACTTTCAGTCCTTGCATAATCCTCTCAGTTGGCATCAAGTTACCTTCATTGCCAAACTAATCACCACGTTGAGATTTGGCCAGCCAACTTCTTAGCATGCCAACAAATATTAAAAGCCAAAAGCAATATTCATTAAAATGGCGATAAAAAGTGTCCAACTTTATTATTTTTTATTTTTTTATACTATATGCTCTATATATATATTTTATATTCGTCAAAGGGTTGGGTTTTCAAGTTCCTGGATTGTGAAGAGTGAAAAGGTTGAGCCTAGACGATGACCCAGCCATCGTTGTGTCGTTAGTTCTGTGTGAACATTTCATTTTAATGTGGCGACTAGCCGTAACCCGGCTACCCTTTGGCCACTCCCCCCCTGGCCTTATCCGTATACCAATACCACTAGCCATGTGAGAAGAGTTGGCAGTGGAAAGCTGCCCGTTGCCCGTTGCCCGTTGCTTCTTCATATTTCGTACTTGAAACGTAATTACTTTAGAAAATAATCGTTAAAAGTAATGGTCTGTATCAAATATATTAAAATATAACGCAATGATGGCGACGAGCAGCCAGGACGAAAGCAGCGTCCGGCTCTGAATGTTGCCAACGTCAGCAGCAGGCGGAGTAGAAGACATAGCTCGATTCTCATCCTCCATCTCCTCCTGGGCATTTGCACTCGTCATGTCAGGAGTCGTCAAAATGCGCAGCATTTGTACGTCAAGCGAAAGGAGTCCGGGTAATAAGAATTGGAGCTGGGAGCTGGTTGGTCGCCATAACGCTCCATTGGACGCCATTTGCCATTGGGGCTGGGAGTTGGCCATCAGTTGAAATGAGTTTTTATCAACGTCTGTCTGTCTGCCTGTCTGTCTGTCTGGGCCATGGCTATCGCAGTCGCATCTGGTCTTCTACTGGCACTTGGCTGGGCGCACATTAGTGAGCAACATTTTATTGCACCTCTGTTTCCATTCTATAATATAATTCTCACAGCTCTCGCTCGTTGACATTAAAAAGAAAAACAAAAAAATTATTTAAAAAAAATAAAACAAGAATACATCTCTCGAACACTTACGACTCTGGTATACTCTGTTCCCAGGCTTTTTTCTTCTGATTAAATCCATTAAATTTATACAAAAGGTTAGCAGTAGTTCCCAAATTTGCCGATTTAATAATGTAGAAGATATAGATTTATTGTCGAATTAAAGGATAGTAGAGTTCTTGGTAATTTAAGACGTTGCACAAGCCGAATATAGTGCTTATTGCATTTTGGGAACAGAGTATAAATATAAACGCAATTCGCGTTTGGCATTTCAGTTGCAGAATAGTTTGTTGTCCGGGTTTCCAACTAAGACATCACTTTCATAATGCATAAGGCAATTCAGAGTGCCCCTGTCCCTGCCCCTGTCGCCTGCTTCTGTTTCTATGGAGCACCCCCCCATCCCTGCCAGAGGCCTCTCCTGCTTTGAGTGCGAACCTATTTTCATTTCAGCTTTTGTATGTTAAATTTAATTTCTTTTGTTTCGTTACTCGCACGTCATTTGCAAAATGAAATTATTACAAAATGTTTTTCTCGCTTTTCCATGTTGCCTCATTTGGTTTGGTTTGGTTTGGGGTTTTCTCAAGTTTTTCGGGATCTTCTTAAGGTTTGAGATTGGCTTATCCTTCGCATTTTTCCATTCTTGTTGGCTTCATCTCAAGCAACCAATCCCGCGGGCATATCATCTGCTCCATCAGTGCGGGGCTTCCCCATTTCATTTAGTTTTTGGCTTTTGGTTTTTCGGTTTTATGTTCATTTCTTTTATTTTCCTTTTGTGCCCTTTCCTACGCATTTCTTTTCCATTTGCCTTTTGTTTTTGCATTTCTTAATCATTTTTGAGTGTCTTAATTTAACTTGTATACCCTGCTTTTAATTTGGAGTGTATGTTTGTTTGTTTGTCTGCAATCGGACCCCTAACTGGCCCTGATAGTATCATTAGCATTTTCACAGTTTTCTTCACATCATTCTGGATTTGAATTGAAATTGCCAAGATGCTGAAAATTAAATTTGAAAATAAACATTAAATTCAAGCAAAATTGAAATGTGAGAAGATATTTAAATATATTATTTATTAATATGGCTTAGATCAGACTATTTTAAGTTAAGTTAGAGCAGTTTCAATTAAAGAAAATTCATGTTTCTTTTATTATTTTAAATGTCAACAAAATGGATTTTGTGGAAACTCGGTCAAACTATTAAACCAAGCTCACTATAAATTAGATTAGCTCACAATACTGTAATTCCAGAATAAAACTCTCATCAGTTTTACTTAGCTCACATTACGGTTGTACTGTAATCCGTAACAAAACATAGATTGTGGGATATTCTATTGTCAGCAAAGGCATCTAACAATTTGGGCATACAATTCCTGACTCTGTGGGTTGGTATTAATTTCAATCACAATATTACCGCCTGGTACCTCATCCACATCCTGCTCCTGCTCATCCACCTCCTCCTCCACCTCTCAGTCAGCAGTCTGGCCAAAGTCCACAACAAAAAGGTGACAAATGACATGGTCGACTCAAAGTAATTTCTTTCAATTAGGACGCTGCGCATGCGCTGTCCAAGTGCCGAGATCCCAATGGCCGAGTCTTCTGTTGCATCCACTTTTGTTGCCGTTGACATTGACATAGCGCGCATGTGCAACACACTCTCCCTCTCCCTCTCTCTCTGTCTTTCTCTAGAGCTGTTGCTGCTTTCTCACTCGCACGAATCAAATCGAGCCTCGTGTCAGTTATTAATGTTGCACATTTTGTGCCTTAATGGCTAATTCAAGAGTTGACAGATGTGCGTAATTTATTCGCGTTTCTCTTTTTCTATCTGCTCGTCTCTGTTTCCATTCAGTTCTCGAATGGAGCATCTGCATCAGTCTTGGCCTGATCCTTCACACCCGAGTTGCTGGCCAAGTTGATAAACGATCCTCGCATTGTGGTGTTGAAAAATGTTGCAAAAATATGATGAGGCCATCACGATGGCGACCATTGATAAGTCCCAAAAGACATCAGCCAAAGTTAAAAGAGTAAAGGATAACTTTGTGAAGATCAAGCCAAATAAATAGCAGAAGTTTCTCTTACTCTGACAAACAGCAATTCATTTGGCAGTTACTTTTTATGGGCTCTCTTCAAGATCAGTTTCAAAGTGATCATGACAATTCTTCAAGAACGTGCAAAATTAAATGAGTTCTTTACTTTTGAAGCAAAAGGTCGCCGATCGGTAAATTTGCTTAATGTAAAGAAAATTTCATAGAATATCTTAATTAAAATGTTGTAACTTTTATCGGACTGATTCTATCGCTATCGAATAATCGAATTAACAGAGTTGTTATTGATTTAAAACAGTGAAAAATAACAATTAATAATAATAAATATTTATGCACATATTTAATAAAATAACTTTAAATTGTTAGGAGTAAAATAAACCAAAATTTTATTATTTAAATTTAATTATTTTGGTTTAAAAATTTAATTGACCTAATAGTATTTAACTAATAAATTTAACTACACTTTATGTGTGGTTTTAAATTGAATTTACTAGTAATAAAGTTTTCTTTAAGTAGAATTTAACTGAATGTAATAGTATAAGAATATTTTTATAATGAAGAATAAAAATTCATAATAAAAAAGAGATAATAAATAATTATAATGAAGAATAAAAATTCATAATAAAAAAGAGATAATATAAGATGTAAAAAGCTTTTTTTTTAACGATGCTCAATAAAGAATTAACTGCATACTATAAAGAAAATAACTTATTTTTCGTAAAAATTTATTCATATATATTTTTTAAAAATCTAAGAACAAATTAAAAGTTTATTAAACTTTTTACATATATTTTTAATATTTAATATATAAATAAGCTTGATTGTAGCTTTAACCAGTAATTAATTAACACAAAATTGCAACTTAATTTAAAAGAAAATTAAATTGCGAAAATAAACAAATTGCTTTTTCCGGAACACCAATTTCTTCCTTTCTAAAAGTAATTCGCAAAAATGCAGAAATGCTAAGATCAAAGGCACACTAAGACTAATTTAAAAACCAAATTCAGACAAATGTTATGAATATTGAAAGCTTAAACTATATCGCAGTAAATAACAAACACAACTTCATATAAAATCAATTCAAATCTCTGACAAATTTGCCAAATCAACATCGTCAATACATCTGCCACAATGTCGATTTGACAGCCAAAATTGTTTCAAACAAGGGTATGATGTTGCTGTCGGCCTTGGCCTCGACAGCAACAGCAACAGCATCGGCAACAGCATCAGCAGCAGCGACAATCAGAGCGGTGTCAATGCTTTGTGGTCACACAAATTGCCAGTCGTGGTCAAATCGTCAACAACAACGGCGACAATGGAAATTGCTTAGATTTGTGTTGGACCACAAAGCGTCCCGACATGGTCGGACACCTGACCAGCCAGCTGGGATGGGGAAGAGGAGCAGGAAGTATGCAGGGGTGCAGGAGCAACAATCATCAGGCAGCGACTGGTGTTGAAGGATTCACGATGTGACAGTGTCCGTCCTTTGACATGCGGCATAATGTTGCTGCCAGCCTGGTTGACTGTTGCTGATGGAGGAGGCAACAACAACAGCAGCAGCAGCAGCAGGCAAAGCCACACAAAAAACTACACACAAACACACATAGAGAGTGAGCTCAAACTGTTGTTGACAGCGACAGCAACAAGGACAACAGCAGTGACAATAAGAACAACAACAGCAGCAACAGCAGCAACAACAACAGCAATGTTGGTAACAACAGCGGCAATAAACTTGAAGTTGACAATTGTAAAAAGCAGAGGCACATGTGAGCGACCAAACGGCCCCCAGCAACAAACAACAGGAACAACAACAACAAGTTGAAAAGCATACGGCAATGGCAATCATAAAATCAACAACTATGAAATTCATCACCGGCAACAGACGTTCAGTGAAAGCCGCTAGTTGACACTTCCGCCACATGATGAAACTGGAGTCACTGGATCAGCAACAGCAGCAACAGCAACAACAGCAACAACAACAACAACGACAATCAGGCAGTTGTCGTCGTCACACCATCAGCAACATACAGCTTAGTTGCCGGCAAACAGCAACATACACAACAGCAACATTCACATCAGCATCATCATTCACGGCAGCAACGGCGACGGGTAAGTGAAATTAATTGCATTGTTTTTGGCCAATGAATTCCTAGTTGCCAGTTTTTGTTTTCGGCTTAAACGCCTTGACGCCTTTTTGCCAAAAACAACAACAACAGCAGCAGCAACCACAACAACAACAACAACAACAGCAACAAAGACAAAACATTCAACACACAACATCGGCCACAGCGCGTTGCTCCTCGCATCGCCAATCCTTTGCGCCTCTGCAGTTCATCACACGTGATTGCCACAGCATGTTGCAAGCATTTGAAGCGCACAGTAGTTAAATATTATAATAAAGTGTATAAAAACACGTGGCACACACGCTGAGCATAGACGTGCCACCAATTTTAGACTTGTTCTGGAACTACATGCAACATATATTTTTTATTAGTCTATTTAGAGTGTCCACTTGAGCCTGACAGCATAGCATGGCAGGATTGTGAACACCTCTTGACGTAGCAACTCTGCCAAGTCAGATATTTTTTTTTTACATTTCTAACTCATTGTTTTTTATAATTTTCGAAGGTCCATGTGCCACTTAAATAATAAAGTTGTATTCACTGTTTGGCATAAGAAAACAAAAGAAAATGAAATAAATATAACTTTTTTAATAATATTTATATTTTATATTTTAGCTCAAGTCTACACTGGGATTAATTCAAAATTCTACATTAGTCTAACTAAAGTTCAAGCTAATTTTCAAGTTTCTAGGTTTATTTTTAGTGTTTATGCCAAAAAATGATCTTTTTATCATAGTGAGCTTTAGCATCTGTTCTTTTAATCCATTATTATTTTCTATTCACTGTTTTTTCAACGTTAATTCGATTAACATTGTCGAATATTATTTGTGCCTTTTGCAACTCTACTTGGGCATCCTTAAGTCATTTTCGTGGCAATTGGGCAATCAAATTTTCAGGGAAACTTGACAACAACACCCTAATTCTCTTTTGGCTTAATAAAACCAGCAAATTCTTTTAAAAATCGCATTCTAATAAGTCTATAGCACTTTTATTATTTTTCATAGATTTTAACTAGCATTTAGAACCACTGTGCGCCACTTTGAATGTGTTTAGAGCTATTCGGTCTGTTGCCGTGTGACTCCCTGGCCTCTTCCACATACCTTCATACATTCATCTACTCCTTCTCCGGCTACCCTCCTCTGTCCCCCCTTTCATCTACAATTCACATACTCTGCGTTGTCCTTGTCGCAGTCACCATCGGGTTTATCGCGTTGCTCTAGTTAGTTACCATCATCAACATGTTGACATGTCTATGACTGCATATGTGTGTGTGTGTATGTTGTGCGTGTGTGTGTGTGCGTGTGTGTGTGAATTTTGTTGTTGTTGTTGCAACGCGCTAACCAAGCTCAACAGCGTTTATCACTCATGCTTATGGTCTTGTTTTTGCGGTGATATATCACACTTGACACTCATTCATTCAGTTTTAGAGTTTAGTGTTTTGGGCTCGTTACGTCTATCCCCCCTTCATTTCTGACTCGCCCTCTCCCTCTCCCCCTTCCTGCCTTGACTGTGACCAGCTTAGAAACGCTTCCATTTGAATTTCATCACTTTTGAAGCAACGCGAAATCAACCAACCGAAACTCAAACTCCTCTGCCTCTCCTGCACCATCTCCAGCACAGGATTTGGTTGTGTCTCGGGCATAGTTAAAGGCCGCAACTATTGTACCACCCCCGCCAATCTCCCAATCTCCCAATCACCCATTATATGCCAGTCATTGGGTGTAAGTGTGTGGCTTCTCTGATATTTTGGGGCTTGATGAATGCGACGCCTTCATAGTCGTTCGTCAGTTCTCATTCTCGTCATCATCAGCATCATCATCGTTCTCATCATTTTGTTGTCCTGTGTGTGTGTCCTGGCTGCCTGTTAATTTGGGCAAAGGGGGTGCAGTAGATGTATGTATATATATCCACACTCCCATCATTCACATGCATTTCGACACTGTTTTTGGGATATTTGTGTCCTGTTATTGTTGTTGTTGCTGGCTTGTGTTTGTTTTTCAATTGCTCCACAAATGTTTATGCAGATGAATTGTATTTTGAGTTGTGTTTTTGTCTGGCTCTCTCTTTATCCATCTCTCTCTTTGGGTTAAGAGGAGCGGGTAGGGGAGAGTTTGAAAGGACTGCAGCACTTGGTCCTTTGCTTTTTGATGAATGTGGCAAATGTTTGCTAAGCTTTCCATAATGTGACTGTAAGTTGTGGGCAACAATATGAATAGTTGGGAACTCCCCCTGATAGAAATTTGTCTGCATATCGATCCAGTCTAATGATATACTAATAAATGAACTTATAAAATAACAAAAAGAGTTTGGGTTAAATGAGAAAATCTTTAAACTTAGCGGAATATACTTAAATATAAAATTAACATAATACAAATAAATTATAAATAGGATAATATTTTACTTTCAGAGTTGATTTAAGTGAAGAAAAGAAACGTTATGAGAATTAAATTTATTAGTCACTTATGTGACTTCACTCAATTGATTATTAAAGAAATATTACAATTAAAGAAATAGTAAAATTAAATAAAACAAATATTGCTTTTGTAAAGTATACCCAACTGCGGGACACTCTGTGCCCAGTTAGTGAAATACTCTCATATCATTTAGCAGTGTAAATCAGAAATATTAGAACTTTAAGCAGTTCAACGGCCACGGTTGCATGACCCGTGGCTGCTCTGAGAAAAATATTCATTATAAAATTAGCGAAATCAATCTGTTTTGAAGGTATTTACTTGATTTTGGATTGTTTGGTTTAAAATAAATTGAAAATCTAGCTGGATTGACGTCATTTTTGAAATTTGAAAAAATGAAAAGTTAAATTTGTTGGCTGGTTAGGTTAGATAGTACTACACTGCGCGTCATCAGGTTAGCGCCCCCCATCTAACTCAACATTAGTGATTATTTTTCGCTAAACCAATTGAGCTATATTGCTCCAATAATTTTTTTATTAAACTGCAATGAATTTACTTTAAATTGAAACAAATTTGAATCATATAACGCTTAAGATAAGATTTTAATGAATTTTTTAGAAAAATGTTCAAGAAAAACGTAACAAAAAATTGGTCATCAGGATAGCGCCATCTGACATAAATTCAATTTAAATTGTTTTTAAAGCAACAGTTATGCGATTTAATACTTAAATACTTAAATAATAAAACAAAGGAGATAATTGAAATCACATTTGCAGGCGCTATTCTGATGACGCAAAATAAGCGCAAGTTTTTCGGTGCAACGGTAAACAAAATGCAATAAAAATGTAACGGTTTTTCTCTCGACTTTTTTGTTCATGTGAGAGAGAGCACGCAAGATGATAATCAAAACAAACCGAAAATTACGAAAATAGGTCCAGTGGGACAATAGTAATAGCGAAAAAATAAATGAAAGGAAAGGGGGCGCTAACCTGATGACGCGCAGTGTATTTCGACTGCTGCCAAGCAAGTCTCTTCAGCAACCTTTGTATTAGAATTTATTTTTGTTCAAACTGTCCGTATATGAGTGGTGCCTGGTGGGAATCGAAACCGATCGAAAATATTTAATAAAATGATATAATAATATATAAGATATAAGATTAATATAATGAAATAATGAATTAATCAATTGAATTATTTGTGCATATATATAAAAAGAATGTCTTTAATTTTGTATTCAAATGTTGTGGTCATTATATTTATGCCTCATGTGATAAATTTGCTTAACGAAATTTACTATTTGCACTTTTTCTTAAAACTTTTAAAACGAAAATTTTAAAATAAAGAGAAACTTTTATGTCTTATTTACTGCCAAGTTAAACTGATTGAGAATTGTAGGCGCAGATGTGTGCAACAACAGAGCCTTAAAGTATGCAACACCTTGCAAGGTTTTTTTAAGTCGGTACTTGACGAATTATAAAGAGTGCATTAATGAAGTTTTTAGTTTTTTTGCATACATGATAATATATTTACAATATTTACAGTGCTGAAAATGGTATCAACTAGGTGTTTTTTTTTTTTTGTTTTAGCCCTATATGGTGCCAGTGTGTATAGACCAGAGTTTCTTGCAGTTAAGGACATTGGAATTTTGTAAATTTCATTAAAGTAAAATTGTAGCTTGTTTTCATATTTTTAGCGTAAAAGTTCAGAGCCAGTTTTCTTCGATTTGGAGTAATTCAATAACTTAGGTGTTTATTATCCGATCGTTAGGAAATTTGTCTAGTATATGCAGATCAGGCTAAGAATTATAATGGGAACATCTATTAAGTACTAAGTACATGTAGCTCAGCAAATATCAAAAATAATGATTATTTAATTAAGTATTATTAATATTATTATTTATTTAAGCTTCCCATGAAGCGTGGTTGTTATTTATTGTTTAAAATGTCATATTATAGTCCATTAAGAAGGCTGCTTCTTGACAATAATAATAATAAAAAAATAAATATTATTATTCAAATTAAGAGATCTACTTTTATGTAATTTCAGTACTTAAAAACTATTAATAGAGAGATCGGGATCATATCTTTCTGCTTAAAATGTTTTCATACGCTCCAAATGCTTAAGCAAGATTTTTACAGTATCTCCACCTCTAATTATTGTAGAACTAACACCCCTTATTTGGAAACTCTTTATAACTCTTTCTCTTCATCTTACGGCAAATTAATTACAAGCTACGCACCGGAAAATAAACAACCTGCGGCTCTGAATATTTTTTGACCAAAAAATACTGACAGACGCTTTACCACAACTCATAAACATTTGCAAAATGTGCAAAAATATTTGGAAAATGTTGCATAGATTTTATAGAAACTTTTCCAACACGTGATGTGTAATTGTAATTGCACCAAGGCAGGGGATCATAAATCCTTGGCAGGGGCTGGGGTTGGGGTTGGTGTTGGGTTTATATGTATTCAGAAAATGCCATTCAAATATGAAGTTGTATCTGCAACTCATAGATGCGAATTGTGAGTTTCGAATGTATCTGCTGCAAGTCTGGGGCAATGAATGGTGTCTAAATTTAACAGAAACAACAGCAACAACAACAACAAAAGTTGCACGCAAAACAAATGTTTTTGACGCATTTTTCGTAACGGCGCGGCAGCAGGAGAGAGAGAGCAAGGGGACTTGAGGTTTACGGAGTGTGGGTGTAGGGGGGCGTGGCTGGCGCCAAGCATTTGCAGTTTTTATGACGTTGCGTCGCCGTCGTCGCAGTCGACGCGACGGCGTCAGCGACAGCGACAGCGTCTGACACGTCCGTCACCGCAAAGGTGTCAGAAAATTGCATGCAGCAATTTTCAACCATTTGACAGATGGACATGAGACGGAATGGAAGGGAACTGCAAGGGAACGACAGGGAATGGAACAGCGTGTGATAAAATCGTGTGTCAATTCGATTTTTGACGTTAACCGCCGCCTAAACAACACCAACAAAAAACAACAACAACAACAATAACAGTAACAACAACACGGCAATTGCAACATTTAAATACCCTTTCTTTTTGGTGTGTTTTAGTTTTGTATGGAAATTTGAGACTTTTAAAAGGTGTTAGGTTGGGTTAGGTTAGGTAGGGTGTTACTGATTCCATAAAATGCGATATAAATATTTTTCTTCATCAGCATGATAATCTTAATCAAAGTGGCTAAATGTTAATGAAAACGAAAAACTATATATTATTTTTAGATTTGACTAATATTTATAACTTTATGATATTACTGCCATAATAAAAATCGAGCGAGCATTTGATTTTTGTGTAAGTTTTTTTTTAGATGCAATGGAAACTTTCTCATTAGCATCACTGAAAGGGTATTCAATCTTTGGCAAATGAAGAACTCGATTTTTTCTTGTTTTTTATTACCTATTAAAAAGGAGGCATGGAATTGAAATTGGGTGGCAGCGCCTGGTGCCACGATTTGTTGCAATAGAAACGGACGCGCTACATGACATTTGTGGCAGTGAATTGGCAGCTGCAGCAACGAACGCAATTGCCACAACCTGCGACCAAAGATTCAATGATGCCCCGACTTCTCACTTCAGACTCTCCTCCCAACTGTGACTGCGACTACGACTGTGACTGTGACTGGGACTGTTACTGTTACTGTGACTGCAATGTGGGCGAGCCAAATAAATGTTAACCGGTTCGGACATCATTTGAACCGTTAACTGAGTGAAAGCCCTTTTCGGGTAGAGCGGGCGGGGAGGCACACTCAATCAAAATGAGGTGTTGACTGAAACAACACTGTAAAAAATTATATATATTATATTATTATAATGTTATTTAATTTAAAAATTGAGAATATTTTTTAAATTACCTTGGCATATGCCACGTATAAAGAAAAAAGACTATCTTTAAGATTTGCCTTTAAATTGTATAAAAATATATATAACTCAGGTTCCCCAAAATGTTCGCATTATAATTTCAACGTATAGCCCTACCCCAAAGTTTTTCTTTCAACCAAAAAAGTAAAAAAAAAAAATACAATCAAATGCATTGTGCAATTCAAATCCTGTTACAATGTGCCACAAGTACTACGAGATGAGAGATATTGGGGTATGTAACATTCCGTTATGTCACATTTCTAGCCCACAAATAACAAAAAAAAAATAATATAAAAAAATTTGGAATTCAACTTTTGACGTTTGACAGCAGTTGGCGTTGCATTTTGGCCGCAATTGTCAGGTGCCGCGATATTCGAGGACCTGTCAATCCGATTTCAGATATTTGAGCATTTGCTGGGTTGAGTTAAAAAGATGTATGCACATCAATAGGTATTTTATATAAATGCAAAGCTTTAATATGAGTTTAAAATAAGGGATTAAGTTTGCATGCAAGTATAAATCAATCAACTTGGCAATGATTTAAGTAAAGTATTAGGCTAATCAATATCTCTAGTTTACATTTGTGTATTTAAAAATATTTATTAGAAATTTGCAACACTTGCAATTAGATAGATAATGTCTGAATAGATCGTTTGTAAATTTTTTTTACGATAAAATTAAAAAAAAAAAAAACTTTCAATTATTTTAAATATTATAGATTGAAAAATAATATTTTAAATATTTATAAATTTTTCATTATATTATTTTTACCATAAAAGTAAATTAAAAATAATAAAATTAAATAACAAAGTATGTAAAAATTAATTTAAAAATGAGATTTAAATAAAATAAATTAAAAATGTAAATATTTGATTTGGAATTATTATAATTAATGTTAATTAATATAAATATTGTTAACTATCTCAAACTGATAATTATTTACTATTATTTAAACAATTTGTGAGTTGAGCCCTAAATTATAAGTTGTGTACTTGTAGAAAAAGAATAAATAAATAAAGAAACTAGTATTAAATCTTAGAGCAGCCTGGAAAGTAGGAATACCAAGATTTCTGGAAGGAATAGATAAACACTAACACAATGAACAGTTTTGTGCTTCTTTTTCCTTTTGGGAACGAGCTTGAATAATAAATAAATAAAGAAACTAGTATTAAATCTTAGAGCAGCCTGGAAAGTAGGAATACCAAGATTTCTGGAAGGAATAGATAAACACTAACACAATGAACAGTTTTGTGCTTCTTTTTCCTTTTGGGGAACGAGCTTGAAACGTCGAACAAGAAACAGAAAATCATAAAGATGCGTAATGGTTGCCTGCGCACAAGTATTGGAAAATAATTACAGACAAAATGCAGAAGGCGACAAAAGAGATAAAGAAGCGATGAAGTAAAAGGGAAGGATTTGAAAATATATAGTAGTATAAAAAGGCAAATAATAACTGAAACATTTGATTTAATCAAATGATTTGATTTAATCAAATGAACCTGAATCTGTTTCAAATTCATTTCATACCCAAATCACACCAACACTAACACAAGCGAAGGAAACTGTCACGTGCGAAAGAGCTCTGCTTACCCATTCCACTGTTCCACACAAAGCCTTTACAGTCTCAGCTTGTGCGTTCGCGGTCGCTAAAAGCAGCGCAGCGCATTCAACAATTGGGCTGCCAACAGCGTACGGGCGTGGCAAGAGGCAGGCGTTAGAAGACTGGATTTAGCATTTTTTATTTCTTGCCAGAGCAACAACAGTAAAGGAATTAAAAGTAATGCACACGCAGCAAATTTTTTTATTTGTATTTTGATGCAACGCGTATAAAGCATTATGCAGCAGCAGTAGCCAACAGGCTATCCCCCGCCCGCTTTGACCGCTGCCGCTGCGACGCTTCATTTTCAATTTCAATAAATAACCTTGATTTAAGCGGCAGCGACGTCGACAGCGAGGCAACGACGCCAACGCACAGACACCCACCCCCACAGTCGTTTGACCAGCTGCAACGCAGAGTCACAAACACAAATACAAGGAGAGCGAGAGCGAGAGAGTCAACGCAGCACGCAGACCGGCCCCCACACACAAACACCTGTCACACTGCACATTGTCGAACTGCACATTGTCGAACTGCACAGCACTGCTCTCAGTGGAGCTCTCTTTCTCTCTCTCTCAGTCTTGCTCTCATGACCATTGCAGTTGTTCGCTCCCCACTCCCCTCAGTTTCAATTCAAGCGTTTCGCTGCAGCTTTCTCCTCATTCCATGCCAAAGCAGCAAAGCGACGGCTATAAATCAAAACAAAACTGCAGCCGTTGCCAGCTGGCAGCAACAACGCATGCGCAGACTTCCACACGTCGACAGCAGCAGCAGCAGCAAAATTGCTCTCTGAGTACGTAACGCTCTCTTTCTGTCTGCTGCCGGCATATATCAATTTAATGGGGAAAACGTCGTCGGTTCTCTCTCACTTGTGCACGCCACAACTCATTTTGATTGCCCTCGCGCGCTCGTTTGTTTCGCTCTCGCTGTCGCGACAACGACGACGACGCCACCGTCTCTGCTGCTTTTGCTGTTGCTGCTGCTGTCAGCTCTCAACGTTGTGAGTGTCAAAAAGATGTTTTAGTCGACAACGGCAGCGCTGAACGAAATCATGTCGCATATTTTCATTGTTGGATTTTTCGCAAGAAATTCAACAGCGACCAACGCAGCAGCAGCTGTAGTAGCAGCGCAGTAACGTAAACGTCATTGCAGCGACGTCGCTGCCGGCAGCGTTGCCACCACAATTGCAACGTGCGCGCGTGTCAATCAGTCAACGCTAATGAGTTAACCGTTTGAGTGCCGACTAACCGTTCAGCATTTAACTTTTAACCGTTTCAAAAATTGTGAATTGTGGAGTCGCGCGCGTTTTTCTAGTCGCCACAATAAAAGTACGCAAAAATAAAGAAGAAGAACACGAGTCAAAGAGGAAGCACAACTAACAGCGGCAGCTAAAGAATAATAATAAATTTTGTGGCAAGCGTCAGTAAATCATTAAATTAATAGCCTCACATAAGCACACACACATAGAAACAGCTGTTGTGCGTGTGTTGGTGGCATTTGGCAGGAGGAGGAAGAGGAAACGCTGCTGCTGCCTTGGAAATTGGCGGCAGTTGACCGCAGCGACAACGACGTCAACGACGACGCTTGCAATACATAAACACAAACATACACACACACACATACTCAGAAACAGAGAGTTCGTCATCAGGCAACACAGCAGCAGCAGTAGAAGCAGCAAAGGGCAGAGGAGGGCGGGCGCCGCGTTCCGTCCCGGCCGCCCCATTGTGACATTTGATTTATTTGACGTGTGTGTTTTTGATAGAAGCTCAACACGAAACTGACACGTTCAAACATACACACACACACACACACATACATAGCAGCAAAGCAGACGCAGCGTCGACGGCGCCGCTCTTAAGAATTTCTATCGTGGCACGAAAATAACATGAAATACATTTAATTTCGTATTTGTATTTGTTTGCGTATTTGTATTTGTACTTGTATGCGTGTGTATTTGACTTTAGTTAAGTGCGTTTGCGTTTCATGCAAAGTGTGACCAAATTACAACAACAAAAACAACAACAAAATTCGCAACAATCGATGTGCGAATTTAATTACTGTACTATTTAAATTCACACGATTTAAAGTGAAAATTTAACTTTATACAAAATGATGCTGCACGAGGCTGTAATGTTGGAGATCTATCGGCAGGCGTTGAGTGCCAGGTGAATTTACAGTTATATTATAATACCGTTATTAAATTGCAAGTGTTGACAATTATGTAGTTTATTTAAAAAAAAAAGTGTTGGAAAACGTGTTAGTAGTGGTTGTGTGTGATTTAAGTGGGGTTAAATTTTGGAAATTAGCAAAATAGTATGAGAAATTCTTTTATGTAATTCTTTAACTTTTATCTTGTTTATTTTTAAAGAAAGTAAAATGGTGTTACTCTTTATATTTTTACCACTTAATTAAATAATTAAGTGTCCTACAGCAATAATTTCTTAGCCAATTTTGATGCAATTGGAAATATAAACATTGTCTTTATCCTTTTGCTTTAGATACTGTTTAGTTAAATATTTCTTTTTCTAATCTAAGTCAAAATAATACTATTAATTGTGGTTTAAGCTTATTTATATTATTTTTTTTCGAAATTTATCTCTTTTTCTTAAATTAATAGTCGAAAAATATATAGCGAAAATTAGTTTAAAAATATTTGGCGCACAAAAAAAAATCAGTTTCAAAATAAACTTTTTGCAGAACAAACTCTAATAAAATCTTATCTTTTAGTAGTTAATTTTTTTATTTTTTATAAATATTTATTGAAAAACATATTAAATATATTATTGCCTAAAATGTATATGGGATTTTATTTTTTTTATTTTTTTTGAATAGTCAGAAAATATATATGGAAAATAAGCTTAAAAAAAATATAAAATATATTAAATATAAAATATTGAACTGACATTTTTAAAAAAGATTTCTTTTCTTATGTATCAATCAAAAATTGGAATATCTTATTTGTAATACTTATAAGCAAAAAAAAAAAAAAAAAAAAAAATAAACACCTATAAATATAGGTTCTCTTAAAGAAATATATTTAAAAATATTATTAAAAATATATATAAACACTTTCGTGCTTAATGCTTAATTCTCAATATTTAATCCTTAAAATCTAAAACGTATAAAATGGAGTGTATTAAATATTTGCCAAATTAAACGCAATTTCTCACTTTTGTTTTTTTTTTGAAGAATGCGTAAATTTCAAAGATTAATTATATTCATACATATTTATGACATGTATTTCTTATCAATATTTGTTTTTCTTTCTATGTTACTTAATCTAAGGAATTTGCTAAATTAAGTTATTTGAGGTTCTAGGGTTTGGGGTGCGTGACATTATGTAGATGATAATAAAAAAATATAAAAGAACAAATTTGCACAAAACATGCGACATTAAGTGAAATTATGTATTTTTTATAACTTGAAGAGTTCAATTATATATTTAACTATTTACAAAAATACAACTTAAGTGTAATTTTTAAAAAATTAAACTGCTTTTATATAAACAATTTAGAGGAAATTAAATTTTGTTAGATAGTTAAATTGAAAAAGATTGCAGGAATAAAAATTAATGATGAAAAAAGGTATAATTTTGGCAAAAAGCGAAATTAATGAAATAAAAAAAAAATAAAAAATAAAAATAAAAAAAAATAATATAATATGGTAGTTAATTAAATCAAATAATTTAGATATGGAAGTATATTTATATACTTTAGTATATTTTTTTACTTTATTTATTTCTGAACATGTTTTCTCCCAAAATTTATATCTTAGCATTTGGGAGTGAATTCTTATTGTATTTTTGCGGTAATTAGGATAAAATTCTATATATCATCCTGAACAAATTTTTGTTTTTAAGTTTTTTTTTTTTTGAGATTTGCCCAAATATTCATATCTCAGCATTTAGCCTATAATTTATATTATTCATATTTTAATATTTGAAAATTGTTTTTTTCTATAAATATTATTTTATGTGTATGTCAGAATTTGTAATATAATTTTTGCTCTTATTGCATTTTATATTTCTGCCAATTTCTTTTGTTATGTCACTTAAATTATTATTTAAAATTCATTATTTATTTGTTTATCTATTTGTTTAAATTTATTTGAATTATATATTCAACAAGAACTAGAGTATTATTCAGAATTCTGAGTTATATAATGTATTTAAAATTATATAACTCAGAATTCTGAATAAAATTCTATTTCTTGTTGAATTTGTTATTTTGGTATTTAAACTAATGTACGAGTATATTTGAAACTTATGTAATTTATTAAGGTTTTTTCTATACTTTTACTTACATAAAGAAAAGTATTATAACATTTTGATCTATTAGACATCATTGTTTGTCACACAAGAGATATAAATACAATAATAAAACCCATTTTCTAATTAGAAAATCATCTTAAACTCTTTCTTTATTTATTAGAATGATTAGTCTAAATTTTAGAATTGATTTTTGAATTTCTTTGAATTTGATTTCTATTGAAATTATATTTTTTATATCTAAGAATTTAGAATAAAATGCTTTCTCCATCTTCTAATTAGAATATTAGTAGAATATCTAAAATACTTTCTTTATTTATTTATTGAAATGATTAGTTTATATCTCAGCATAAAGATTTCCATATATAATATTAATTTTTGAATTTCTGCGAATTTGATTTGAATTTGATTATTAAAATCATATTATATATATCTAAGAATTTAAAACAAAATGCCTTCTCTTCTTCTTTCACTTATAATACAATTTCTTGAGATGATTTTGTTAATTTTGAATTAATGTAAAAGAGTTTTCTATTTAATTTAGGCTAATTAATTTAATAAATTTTAAATAATAAACTGGATTTAATTCCTGCTACTCTACTGATACTTTTCTCCTTTTATATAATCTTCTAAAATCTTTTCGTTTCTTCTATAATTTGCAGTGAGTTGGCAAGTCCACGCTGTCAATCCCGCGAATCGAATGTGTCTGCCACAGCTGGGGATGCACGTTGCCCGTCCAATGAGTCGCACTGCTCGGCCAACGATTGCTTGACACCGGCGCCAACGCCCACGCCCACAGCCAGCTCCCCTGTGGGTCTGCCCCTGGCGGCGACCTTGGCACCTTCGGCGGCTGCTGCGCTGCTGCCGCCGCAGTCGGCAGCGATGGCCGCTTACCTGGCAGCGGCGCAACAGAATCATTTGCTGCTGACCAATCCGTTGGCGGCAGCCGCTTCGTTGGTGCAACAGGCTACGCAACAGGCCGTGTCGCCACCAGGGGGTGGCAGTCGGCACCCGGAGGAGGACGAGGAGGAATCTCCTGCCCTGGACTTCAGTCGCAAGCGTGCCACAAGCGAATGCGAGGAGGCAACTGGCAGCGATGAGGAGCAGGAGCAGGAGCAGGAACAGGACCAGGAGCGGGAGCAAGAGTTGGCTGATCTGGAGGCAGCGCCCTTGGACTTGTCGGTGAGCACGCGCAAACGGCAAACGCCGAGCATTGAACGGGATACGCCGGCGAGGAAGCTGCCACGCGGCACAGACTACAAGTCGCCGCTGCCACCGGGCAGTTGGGTGCCTCCGCTGAATCCCTATCTGGCTGCTGTGGCGGCCAAGTCGGGATTGAGCAGCAAATTGGCGCCAAATGAGGCAAGCAAGGCGCTGGAGAAGATGAGCGAAATGAGCCGATTGGAGACGCCACCGCCCAGCAGCAGCAGCAGCAACAGAGCCACAACTGGAGCAGGAGGAGGAGGAGGAGGACGACACAGCGCCTGGCAATCGCATTGGTTA
Organism: Hirtodrosophila alboralis; assembly: GCA_035043045.1. Classification (NCBI taxonomy): domain Eukaryota; kingdom Metazoa; phylum Arthropoda; class Insecta; order Diptera; family Drosophilidae; genus Hirtodrosophila; species Hirtodrosophila alboralis. The sequence goes on from JAWNNH010000254.1 coordinate 255,744, forward strand.
AATAAAGGCGCCGATGCGGCCAAGGATGTGTTCAAGTGTGTGTGGTGCAAGCAGAGCTTTGCCACGCTCGCCCTGCTCACCACCCACATGAAGGAGACGCAGCATTGTGGCGCCCTCCAGGTACCCTCCTCCTCTGCCGCCCCCTCGGTCAGTCAGGCGGCAACAACAACGCGCACAACAAGCACATCGAACTGTTCCAGCAGCAGCAGTTCAACCACATCCTCCAGTTCGTCCAAATCGGAGTTGAATATGCTCATCAAGGAGACAATGCCGCTGCCCAGGAAACTGGTGCGGGGCCAGGATGTCTGGCTGGGCAAGGGGGCGGAGCAGACGCGTCAGATACTGAAGTGCATGTGGTGTGGCCAGAGCTTTAGATCCTTGGCCGAGATGACCAGTCACATGCAGGAGACGCAACACTATACCAACATTATATCCCAGGAGCAAATCATCTCCTGGAAATCGGGCGATGAGCAGCGACCTTCCTCCTCCTCCTCCCAGGGCCACAACAATCCCCAAACTGCGCCCAGTGTCAGCGCAGTGCTCACCTGCAAGGTGTGCGATCAGGCCTTTGGCACGCTCAAGGAGCTGAGCACACACATGGCACAACAGTCGCATTATAAGGACACCGCCTCCAGTTGCTCATCCTCTGTGTCACCGCCCGCGCACGCCCCCCCGCCACCACCAGCCGCCGCCTCAATGTCCTCGAAGCGCGGCCGCCAATCGCGGAACAACGAGAAGCGCAAAAAGTCGCTGCCAGTGCGGAAACTATTGGAGCTGGAACGGTCGGGCAGTGGCGGCTGCTCCGGCCTGGATTCGGCTTTGAAGCCGCTGCGTGACTTTGCCGCTGCCACAAAAATCACATGCGAGAAATGTGGCAGCAAAATTGAGACGGCACTATTTGTGGAACATATACGGAAATGCCTCGGGGACAGCATACCCATACCGCCCAGAAGATCACAGGAGCAACAGCGTCTGTCCAGTCCCAGCATCTCACTGCTGCCCGAAAAGTCCACACCCAGCGGCAGCAGCGGTGGCAGCAACAGCGGCAGCGGCCCCTCCGTCTTGAATGCCCTGGAGCAGCTGATCGAGAAGAGTTTCGAGTCTCGTGTGGGTCGTTTGGCGGCGGGCTATCCGGAGACTGGAACGCCCTTGGGCGCCAGCATATTGAAGCGTCTGGGCATCGATGATAGCAGCGATTATACCAAGCCGCTGATGGATGTGCATTCCATGCAACAAATGCAACTGTTGCGCTCCTCCTACACGCAACGAGATCGCAGCGCCAGTGAATCCAGTTCCGCCAGTCGCGTCGAGTCCGCCTATACGCCGGATCGACAGCAGGCAACGCCGCGACGCACACCCGACACTCCGGCAACCCCCACAGCTGTGGCGTTGCCACCGCCGGGCAACATCAAGTCCGAACCCTTGGACACGGAGTCTGGCGAACTGGACACAAGCTGCAGGCATCTGATCAATGTGAAGAAGGAGTTTAGTAGCAGCATGGAACATGGTTCGGTTAATCCTCGTGAAAGTCCTGGCGCCAACAGCGAACGCTCCAACACCTCGCCACCCGCTCCGCCTGCCCCAAATACGATCAAACTAGCGGAGAGCGGCAGCCTATTGGCCCTTAATTCAATGTTTGATCAGCTGAGCAATGTGGAAACCAACAATAATAATACCGGTGAGTACTGGTTGGGTCCTGGTGAATCCTGGTGAAGGATAAAGATTAAACATGATAATTATTTTTGATTTTTATATTACAAACATTATTATTATTATCAAATTAAATCAGGGCTTGAAATTTGTATTATAAAAAAATCAAAAAAATATTTATTATGAAAAAAAGATTTATTTTTGAGTTTATTAAAAATCTGGAATAAATATTATAAATAGCTTTTTTTTATAATTAAAATCAAAAATAATTATTCAATTTATTTTTATAAAATTTTATAAGAAACTTATGTTATATTTTTCAAGTCCTGTAAGCAGTTTGTCTTTCAAATAAATACAAAAATAAAAATAAGAATAAAATCAAGTAGAATCATTATAATTAAATTATATAAATTAAAATCTGAATTATTAGCTTACGGCATTATTTCAAAACCCATTTTATATCATTAATATAATAATATTAGTATTTATTGCATGTACATACATTCTCGTACATACTTATGTGCAGGAAACTCTTTCCTACTAATTTTTGAATTCAAAAATTTCATCAATGATATATATTTTCGATCCCTAGTAAAAGTCCTAAGAAAAATACATTTTTGAAACTGAGTTTTTAGAGAATTGTGAAATTTATAAAAGTAGATTTTTCAGTTAATTAAATAATTTCTAATATCGAAGTAATATATCTCACCGACTATCTATCGTAAAATTAAATTTCCTTGGAATTAACATTACTTTAACGAGTATATATATATACTTAGTATATAGTATATATGTATGTGTATTTGTAAATGTAAGTGTAATCTTTAAAAAAAAATTTTAAAAAACCCATAATAATTTCGACTGTTTTCTAGACTGCTAAAATCTTTGAGGCAGCGAAAACGGAGTGAGATTTTTTTGAAATTACGGTTTAGTATTTAGGAGAAGTAAAATACCTTTTGTGATTTAGTATTTTCTCGTTATGACATCCGCAAATATTCTAATGTTGCTCTTAAAAAAGTTAGGTTAAGTTTACTTGAAATTTTTATTTTTTTAGTATAATTAAGAATACTTAAAGATCAATTATTTCCTCTTTAGGACACCTCTGTATATTCCAACCGCTCTAATCATAATTTCCATATTTCTTGCTATCTTCCAGGACATTGCTTTAACAACAACAATAATCCAAATGGCAACAACAAGAAACCCAAGGCACATCCATTGGCCGCCCTGCAGAAGCTCTGCGAGACCACAGATCCACCAGCGTCGAATACGCGCAGTGCCTCCACATCCTCCGCATCCTGCACCTCAGCGATGGGCGGCGGGGGAATGGGCAATGGCAGCGACTTGGTCGCCTTTAGCTGGGCCTGCAATGAGGCTGTGTTGAGTGCTAGCGCCGGGGGGACGGACTGCATCATCAAGTGCTCGTTCTGTGATACGCCATTTGGCTCCAAGGGCGCCTATCGTCATCATCTGTCCAAGGTGCACTTTGTCAAGGATACGGGCGAGGATTCGCCTACGTTGAAGTCGCCCGCCGCTGCGCAGTCGCCAAAGTCTACGCTGCCGCTGGCGTCGCCAAAACGCTCTGCTTCGCGCAGTCCGGCAACGCCAGCGCAGCAGCAGCAGCTGGCGCAGATGTCGCCGTCGCCATACGATGAGAGTCCGCAGTCGAAGTTTCTCAAGTACACGGAGTTAGCCAAGCAGCTGTCCTCAAAGAATGCCTAAGCGTGAGAGGAAGGGGATAGGGAATAGTGCACTATGCAGCAAAAGCAAAACAGTTAAAATATTTGTAAGGTTATGTTTACTAAAAACAATTGTTTATTGTTTTTGTTGCACAGTGTAATCGAAACTGCGCTGGCCTGCATTGATTTCTGATCAAAGAGAGACAGAGAGAGCAAGCGAGCGATTCTGCAGCCATTACGCTCTGCACGTCTCTCGCTTTTGACACTTGCTCTCTTGCGCTCTCTGCAGCCACATTTCCCCTATTTATCTGTTGTTTTTTTTTTTTTGCTGAATATTTCCCCAACATGTTGCTTGCCCCTTGTACGCAACTTGGGGTACTGACGTCACAGCGCTGACGTCTCTTCAGTCCGTCAAACAAACAGTTGCTCAATTTTTATTGTTTGCCAAATTGCACGCAAGCATGCCATCGCATTCGCACGCACGCCAAGCGTCCGAAATTCAATTACCACCACTTTGACGAACTGCTGTCCATCAAACGGCGCACACAGACACACACATATAAATATAACATGCATTGCAATTGCAGGCGTGCGCAAGAGCGAGCTGGCTATAGTGTGCGCAGCTGTTTGACGAAAGGCGACGACAACAGTTCGTCAAAGCGCAAAAACAACAAACACAGAAAAGCAAGCGCAAAAGCAAAAACAATATACAAAAGCAAACGGCTGACCCATGCCGATTGGATGGAGCAAAAGCAGCAAAACAACAATAACAACAACGCTCAAGTGGGTGGGGGTAATATTATTGAGTGGAATCGAAACGGGTTTGAGCGCAAAATTGAGTGTGAGCGCAATTGAGTAACTTTTTTGAGAATTGAAAATCGGAAACGATTTCTTGCGGTTCCTGGTCAAAGAGCGTGCCAAAAAACAAATTTTTTAAAAATAAAACTAAATTAATTAAAATTAAGTAATTACAAAAAATGCAACGCAGTATACGTAAAAAATCTTGAAGAATAACAAAAAATCTCCAAAAACTTAACCTCAAAATTTTTGATTTTGAACAAAAAACAAAATTAAAATAAATGCAACTATGTATACCAAGCAAAGAGGCAACCTTGAAATACACATTCAAATAGTTTTTAGTGTAAATACATAAATTTAGAACTTAGCACTTTCCTTCCAAAAGATCAATAATATTATATAAATATATTCTAATTAAAGAAAAAAAATCAAATCAAAAATGTAATCACGGCAACTCATGTATACGCATAAATTATACAAAATTAATTTAACTAAAAATATACATATATGTATAACTAAACGAACTATTTGAAAACTAATTATATACACAACTATAAATATAAATATATATATATAATAATTATAATGTATACCAACCAGTTTACAACACAAATCTCAACAATAACAACAAATGTATACCTACTTATACTATATATTAAATATATATATATATATAACCTAAGAATTAAACCTAAGACTTCCAAAAACGAAAAATCGAAACAAAAAACTTAAAAAACACTATTTAAATAAACAAAATGTCAAACATATTGTCATCAACATCATCATCAGCTAATTAATTTATAGATCTACTTATGATATATGTATGTACTTATGTATTATATATATGTATATGTATACGACTTGTATTTGAGTTTTTGTGATATTATTTTTAAAAATAAAAAACTCCTTTCGCTTCCTTTTCGCCTAGTACTTAAGTATGTTAAACGACAACAACAAACAAAAATAAACAAAATTAATTGGAAATAATTCGAGTATTTCTTGGAGATTTTCAGATATTTTAAAGAACATCATCATCATCATATAACTGCTAACTGTATCTTGAAAATTCCAAAAACTAAAACTCTTATAAATTAGCAGGCAAACAGCTCCAAAAAAATTGAATTCAATAAAAAGTTGTATGTTTGAAATTAAAAAAATGCAAATTTTACTATTTATTTTTATTTTTTTTTGTGTTTTTGGGAATGTCACAAATGAAATTTGGTAAATTGAAAATAAATAATACAATTTTGAAAATTTCTAATACGAAAAGCTAATAAAAACTTAAAAATAGCAAAAAAAAAAGTTTTTTTCAGAAATATTTAGAACTGGCAAAACTCCTGTGGAAATTTTGGATATTTATATCGATAGTATCGATAAATGTCTGCGAACTCGTGATATTATGAAGCATGTTGGATATAAAATAAAACTATGCAATAGCATTTTGCAGCTGGAACAATTTAACAGGTAAATTTCCAATAAATTAAGCGAACATTTTTTTCTGAAATATAGCGGAATTTTTGACTTTCAAAAAGGTTTTCGCTACGTATAAAATACATCGAAATGAATTCATCGTTATTAAAAAGGTTATAAAATATTCTATTAAAAACTCTAATATAAAATTTATAAATTATGCTGATAATTTAGAAGTTATTTCGGATTGTATTAAATTTAAATTTTATTTGTTTTCTTTTTTTATTAATTTATAGGTCTTTTTATCGATATTTAATAAATAAAAATAAGAGTGGAATATGTTCCAAAATCTATAGACAATTATAAAAGTTATTAGTTTTTACAGAAATTCAAAATTTAATTTTTTTTGCATTATTCATATATTTTTAATGAAAAGAAGAGATAAAGACACAAGAATTACAAGAAGAAAATCAAATAATTGAATTATTTTAAAGATTGTTTATATTTTTGCAATTGGGTTTATAGATAAATTTAAAGATATAGATAAAGATAAAGTTTCTGTCAGGATATAAATAACCTCTAAATAGTATATATATAAATCCAATTTCATGTCTCAGTTTATACCCCAAATTTTAATTTAATATTAAAAATAATAAATTAAAGGTTATTATTTTTATATCAAGTGCAAGCGGAATTAAAATTTAAAAAAAATTTTTAAAACTAATGAAAATCTCAGTTTTAGTATAAACAAACTTAATTTTGGTAGATTTGAATTAAAATCAAGTACAAATATTTAAAGAAAAGAAATAAATTCAACCTGAGCGGCTGTAATTCTCAAGCGGTTTAAGCATTCAGCTTATAAGGTTTGTGATATCGTAAGTCTTAAATATAAACCCAAATCTTCTTATCTCCCTCTCGACCCTTTCTTCCCCTTTCTCCGCGGTTTACTTCTTCTTAACTACGAACTTATTTCAATATAACGCATTTTTCTTAGCTATTGATTGTCGACCTATATATGTTTATGATATACAGATATCAGTTATTCCCTTAGCTCTAATTAGATTTAGAGCATCTAATGAAGCCCCTGCTACAATTGCTCCCCTTTGGTTCAGTTCAGGAAATTTCAAAATCTCAGTTAATTGTGGATCTCTGCCAAACAAACATGGCATATCAAAATGTAAACTAATATTTGCTAATAAACACGCCAAGTTAATTAAACCTGAATTATGGGGCACATGGTTATGTAAGTTAGCTAAAGGTTGCATTGAGAGAGAATTGGAGAAACGAGGTATGAGATATGAGGAGACAAAATTGTAGATTGTGGGACGTGGCAGGGAAACAGGAACAAGCGCGATTCGCTGATTTATGGCCAACAAAGGATTAAGATGCGAGACAACAACGTTTGGCTCAGAGCTCAGATACTACAGTAGAACTTCATATGTGCTACACCCACAAACACACACACACACACACACACACTATTTATATAAGTATGTGTGTGTGTGTTTGTCTCGTATCTATTGCGACACTGATGACGATACTAAAAACGCCAACGAAATCTCTTCGAAAACTTCAATTGCCAAAGGATTCATTTTCACTTAAAATTTATGATATGTTTCGCATTGTGGACGGAGATGGTCACCCCACACACACACACACACACGCACACACACTTAGCAAGCCTGGAGGGGCTGAAGAGTGGGGGCGGGCTCTCATGTTCAAAATGAGGCATTTTGGTGTCACATTTGTGTTAAGAGATAATTTTTGGGAAAATGTTTTCCAAAAAAAACTTTTTTGCTTGCCTCAGCCTCAGTTTCACACAATATTCACAGCTTTATTGACGGCTCCTTTAGCGCAAGGTTATACCCTGTAAAATTTTGTTAGCAAGGTATTATATATTGTACAAATAATGTAATATACTATTTATACACAATCAGCTTTAAATGTCGCTTAAATTTTTATGAATTTTATTAAAATGTTTTTATTCATTTTTTTTCTTCCAAAACATTTAAAATTTATAAAAATTTCTTAACAGCCATATACTAAAGATATTGCTTTGGTTTTTTTGATATTTATAAAATTGTGTTTGTTTTTTTAATTTTGTTTAAAATTTCATCAAGATTGTACAGTTAAGAGTTGAGTTAAGCAATGAATATCTATAATATTAACTTTTATCTATAAGTGTGCAACTTTTGGCTTATTTCAAGCATTCTACGGGGAATTTAGTAAAATAATATTACATTTTTAATGCTGTAGCTATATTCATAATCATTTGAAATTTTATTAATTTTTGTAATTTTCTTTTTTTTCGAAACTCTTAAAATTTATAAAAGCAACAATACTAAAGATATTGCTTTAATTTTTGGTTAAATTAAAATAAAGTTTGTTTTTTTATTTAAGATTAAATTTCATAAAGATCGTATAGTAAAGAGCTGCGTGAGGAAGGTACAATAGAGTAAAGTCAAGCTGTTTCCGGATTACTCTAAGTAACACACAAATTGTATATTTTACCAAACCTACTTATTCTGATACATATTATGCGACTTTTTTTTTTTAATTTTTGAAATCTGTTATTTTTTTTAGATTTTTTTCCGAGGCGAGCCTGTAAATTTTAGCAATACTCGGCAATCTTAAAGCCGATTTTCAAATGCTTTACGTTTTCTGAAAGCTAATGAAAGGATCTATTAATCATGCATATGCTTTATTAAGTTTAAATTACTAGTTTTGCAACTATTTAATTTCGAACTAGGAAAATTTTGATATTTTGTGCGGTATTCATTAACGATTTTTTGAATTTTAAATTCGAGGAAAAGTAAAAAAAAATTATTTAAGATGTAATCGATTTATATATATCTAGATCCACAATATTAACTTGTATATATAAGTATACAACTTATATTTATTTTAGCCCATCTACAGGGTATTTCCTAGTGCTAGCTCTCGCTTAGAGCTTTCTTGATTCCTTTGCCAAAAAGTTGCACACGGCCAACACCTTTGGGCTCACAAATGTTTCCGCGCCCAACTTCCCCACTCCATACCTCTACCCCCCTCAACCGGCTACTTTTCCCTCCTGCCACTACTATTTCTGCTGCTTTTTCTTCTTCTTCTTCTACTGTTTCGCTTAATGAGATACAAACACATAAATTCTCAAAAGTGTCATGCATCGCACATAACGGTTTACTTTTTTGCCTGCTTGATAAGCCAACAAAACTGCCGCCTCAATTCACTCACACATACATATATATAAATATTATACATGTATGTGTGTGTGTGTGTGTGGGTGTGCTTAGACGATGTGTGTGTGGCAAAAGTCGCTCGAGGCGTTGATGGCAAAATCATAATTTTTATATAATATTTTTTTTTTATATATGATTTGTATATTAAGTATGTCTGCATTACTTTATAAGGCAAACAGTTGGTGCAAAAATAATATGCACGCCTGGTAATACTTTTTGTGATATTTGTTAAAATTTTGAAATAAAAAGAATTGCACCACACTTTTAAAAATAAGAAAAAAATTATTTGAATATAAAAAATTAAATTAATAAATAATGATAAATATAAATTAACCGAAAGACGAATTCACCAGATAACGTTATATTCTTTTTGATATTTTATTTTACTATTTAAATTTAAAGTTAATTGGTTAACTGCTTAATTTTAGTTAAAGTTTAGTTCTACACGGTAATTAAATTAAGTGTACAATGAAACAATAGATTTTATCTCAATTTATATATTTTAAATTTTTATATATTTTGCTTTACCAGTATGTTTTTACTGCTATTAATAAACTTAATATTATTATTATTACTTTTTCCAATTTTCTGTGTTTATGTATTTTTTAATTTCTGTTTCAATAATTATCGGGATCGCACATAACAATTGAGTGCAAAAAAATCAAGCCCAAAAAAAAAAAGGTTCTATATGAATGGGAAAATCTTAGATATATTAATTCAGTATGCAGAATCCTGGAAACAGAATAGACTTTTAATTCTAATATTTATTAAAAAATTAAATGTTTCATTGTATGTATTTTTCGATCAAAAAAAAATAAATAAAATAGAAAAATAATAATTAAATTTCAACTTTTATTTATGAGTTGAAAATAAAAGTAATTTTTCAATTTTTATTTCTATTTAAAATCAATTTTCATTACTTAACATTTAAAATTTAAATTGATAAATAACTTTTATATTCAACTCATAATTTTAAGTTGGCATAAAATCTTTTTTTTTTTTCATTATATAAATAAATATGAAAATAAATAATTCATCATTCTTTTATACTAAATACTACATATCAATTATATAAGTTTGCGTTTCTGTTACTTGACTAGAAAATAATAATTATATATTTAAATTGATTTGACTAAATAATAAATATTAAAGGAATACCCCAACCAAACTGTTATAGTTATTTTGCTAAATATTATTAAATAATAAAATAATTAAATATTGTATTGCAATTAATATCTCCTGATATAATTAAATCTAAAATACTAAAATACCACAACTTCTTAAATTAAATTTTCTTATTTATTTATTTGCGTTTTACAGCACTTCACTTATAAAATTATTATTTAATGTGCTAGTCGCAATTATGAATTTATATTTATATTTTTCTTAGTAATATATTTATTTTAAAATCTATAGTAGGTTCCTATATTTAAGTACTTTAATTTTTTATTGTTTTATTTTAAAAATGCATATATTAAGAGTTTTGCTATATAAAATCTTTAGTAACTGCAGTCTAACTTCTAATAAGTTTTATTCACAAAAGTATATATCTAAGGCAACAAAGTTTATCAACCCTAAATAAACTATCATATTCAGCTTAAACCTACCAGATATCCAGGAATATGGTTAAGATCTGTCATTGAAGGAGAAAAGAAAATACAGTTATGAGTAAAAACAAATGCTCAAGATAATACTTAGTACATAAGTAAATATGTATATTTTAGTAAATCGTAGCAAAAAACATACGCAGACAGCTGAAAGTAACGCCTTCCATTAGCCACCACCCGAGAGGACTAATGAGACTAACACAGAGACAGGACAACAGAACGACAGGACGCAGGCACGAGGATGAGGATGAGGACGGGAACAAGGACGAGAAGCGCCTGCAGTGCAAACAGCAAAACTTTTGCAAAGTGTCAGAAAATGTGAATGCGATTGTAGGGCGGCCATCTGGTATGGGTCGAGGAGTTGGGGGTTGGTTGGGTGTGTTTGACTCGACAGCAACACCACAGTGTATGTGTGTGTGTGTGTGTGTGTTTGTGTGTGGATCCGGTATGGGTAATGTGCCGAGGTAAACGCCAGCAACGAGATGGATGATATCTAGACGAATGATGCATGAGTCGCACTGGGGGCGGCAGAGGCACCGCCATTGCCAGGGTTGTCATGTGTTGCAAGTTCCAGTTGGCAGCTCCCGTTGCCAGTTGTGGGTGGATGGCTACGTAAATTCCGACGCTTCATTCGCCGGATAGACTCAGGCGCAGGAGGAAGACATGGCTGCCATTGCCATCTCTAAAGGAAGATGAAAGAGTGAGCGAGAGAGCAGCAGCAGGAACAGAGGAGCAGCAGCGAATGAGCATGCGAAATGCACACACATACACACACACAAACACACAACCGACACACACATAGAAACATATCCAACTCGAATCTTGTCTACAATAAATCAAATTTTATTACACTTTTCTTTATGCATGCCACAGGATATGGCAAGCGTATGGCGCACTGATGAGCACACAAACACCCAGAGCCGAGTCCTGACACACACATACACACACACACACACACACACTAGCTGAGATTTTCCCATGCTCATTTAGTGAGGGGGAAAGGAGGCGGATGAGTGGGTGAAATTATTGTAGTAAGGACATTCCATTGGCATCGCTTTACAGCTCGAATGGATGCCGATATAATTATGACTACGAAAAGATTTCATTTTTAAGTGCATGTCCTGAATGAGTCAGATTTACATATAGTACATACAACTTATATAAAGTTTCAGCAAAGTCCTTATAATACAATATATATTACAAAGTCTATAGGAAGAGTTTGTGTAACTCATGTCATATAAAAAATATTCTCTGAAGGTTTTACAGACTTAGTTTTAGCCTCCTATAAAATTATAGACAATTTATAAATTATTTCTTTATAATTTGGTAAGTCTGAATATTTAAAATTTTACATATATTTTCCATATTTTTATATTATACAAGCTTTCCCGGCGAGCGTTGCTACGCTCCCGCTCTCAAGATAAAAATCAAACATTCTACAATGTCATGTTCAAGTAGGCTCCAATTGAGATTTTCATACCATTTTCAAATGCATTTTCACCCACTTTCCGGTATATATTTGACAAAATTTGTTCATAGTGCTAACCTACGATATAATATGAAACTACAGTAAAAATTTCAGGTTTCTAGCTTGTACAGATTAGCCTACTCGTGAGTCGCCAATCAGTCAGTCTGGTTGAACATTGTTATATATAAAGATAAGAAAAGATTGTACATAATTTTTAAATAACTGTAGAAATTAGAGAAATTTATATTTCTGAGAAACCTTTAACTTCAACCTATCTATCTCTCTAAGACAATTTGTAAAAAAATTGTTTGACAAAAAAAACCAAAAAAATAATTTCCCACTGCAAAATTTTGTAAAAAGCTTGTAGATTTTATAAGATTCTAAGAGCGGCTGTAATTAGTTCAAATTTATATTAATAATAAGTTTTAATTGTTGTTGTTTATATAAAATAAACTCTTCAATTAAAAATTTTACATTAAGACGATTTTCTGTAGATTTATCATAAATAGTTTTTATTTTATTCAAATTTTTATTATTATACATTGCATATCCTAAAGATCTATTTTATAAATAAAAAAAAAACCTGGTCAGCAATTAACAATTGAAATCGTGTGTAATCATCAAGAATGTTTCGGTTTGCAATCAATATTGTGCAAGCATTACGTATACGTAGCGTGGAACACACGTATCGGTCGGTGAGGGGCAATTATTTTAAAATTTCCAAGTGTTTGCCACGTTATTGTGAGAACTTTTGCATTATGGCTGTTGAGGCATAAATCAAAATTCCATTACGCCCGAAAGGTCCCGCCCATATCAGAGACAACCCATGCTGTGATTTATTAGAAAAACTGCACGGCTAAAAACGCAAAGAGAGGCAGAGACAAGGACATGGGCAAAGCAAAGGAATGGAAAGGAAAGGAAAGGACAACAGCAGCAGCAGCAGCAGCAGCAGGAACGCGTTTCTTTTGATAAAAATTTTGAACTAAATCAAAACTTCATTTCACATCGGTGCCATTTCTTGTGCCAACGCTCAGTTTAGTACAGTTTTCAGTTGAGTTGAGCAGAGTCCTGCCGCCCAGCTCTGCCCGTTCCGTCGTGGTGTATTTCAGCTCCGCCTTGCCATCTCGGATTGCAGCAAAAAGTGCACAACATCGAAACAAGAAATGGCGGCAAAACTAGAAAGTGTAGCCGAGCTGCAGGAGCTGAACAGGACGAGTGGGTCGCAGGCTCGTCCTTCGCTCTCATCGGTGTCGCATTCAGCGACATCAGGACGAAAGCACGAGAACGCCGCATCGTTGTCCTGCGACTTGACTCGACAAAATTCACTGCTGGCTGTCAGTTCAATAAATCATTTGCGTTTTGACACGCCGTCGCTGCCTCAGTCTCAGCCTCTGCCTCAGTCTCTGCCAGCGTCTCAACAGAACTAGCTGCGCCAATGAAAATCCATAAATACGAAAACAAAGCAAAAACGTTGCCTTGTCTGCCACCGACACCAAGGCGCGACAAGGACGAGACCAGCTCCAGGGATGCACATAAATTGCAAGCTGTAGGAGCAGCAACAAGAAAAATAGAAAAAGAAAAAAAAAAAATAGAGAGCGTGAACACCCTACTGCCTCCGTCTACCCTTTCTTCAAGCTAGCAAGTCGAACACGAAAACGTTGCCTCGTAAGAGTCCATAGATCAGGACATTTCTTGGTTGAGACGGGGTTGCAAACGCAAAGACGATGATGAGGATGTCCTCAGCGCCGTCAAGATGCACGCAGCACAAAAGGGGGGGGCAAGTAAATGCATTGGCTGTTGGGAGGGGGTGGGGTTTGAAGTGGCAGCGGCGGGGGTGGTAATATATGGCACCTGGCATACACTGACACTGACACTGGCAAAAGCACTCGAGCATTACCCTCGTCCCTGTTCGTCCTGAAATGGTAGATGCAACCATAAACAAAGTGTTCACGCTTGTGCCAGGACGAAGATCCTGCAAAGGACAATAGAGTGCAATATATACAGACTCTTCAAAGTGTTGCAAATAAAATGAAAAAAGCCAAATTCAACCTTGCTTCAATTGAAAGAATTATTATAATGCAGCGATCGCTAATCAAATATCGCTAGAAAACTGTTTAAATTCAGTAGAAACTGCATGATATTTATATATTTTTAGGATCATGGCAATTAAATGTATTAATGTTAAAGATTTTGCTTAGAAAAAAATATAAAATAATATTTAAAATTGCTACCAATTCTGAAATTTTATAGTAAGAAAAAGGTTTTATTAAAATAAAACTAATTTTGAAAGTTGAAGGTACTTAAATTTTTTTATTTTAAAGTTTACGGTTTTGAAATTTTTCTGATTTTAATAGCCTAAGTAATATTCAAGTAAATAATGTATGTATTAAAATTATTAAAAAAAAAAAACAGCATTTAAATGTATTTTTTAAACTTTTTTCAGATGATTCACTGCAAGGTTTGGAAGGTTTTTAGTAGGAATTAAATATCTGAAAGAAGACAAATCTGAGAGGTTTATTTCTAATTAAAGAACTTAAAATATTCTAGCTCAATTTAGTAGTAATTTTTTATATAAATGGGAATGACTAGACAGGGAGGTTTCTAATAATAATAATTATAATGAATCAACCTATGAGGAAATGTGAAAATGCATAAAATAAAAAAAAAAACATTTTTCATGCAACTTCAACTCTTGTTCATTTAATAAATGTTCAACTATATGTTATGTATAATAAGATTTATTTAATTTTCTGTCGTTCCTTTCGTCAACCTCTTGAAAATAATCGTTTTGTTTGAGCCTAGCGACAAGTTAACCGCATTGGAGTACAAAAGTTTGCGTTATAAATCAAAACCCCTTTTGGACATTTATGATCGTAAAGTTGAGAATAAAAACCATATTATATGAAAGGCATAAAAATCAGTATTAAATTTAACCCTGTAATAAATTCGCTGCATTCGGTTGCGTGAATAATGAAAACCCCAGATGAATGAATGGCCAGATATGCGCATCTATATAAAGTATATAAATACTAAAGTATATACATATTGTATCATAGTCACAGAGTTGTTTATTAACGCCAAAGGCAGAACATATGAAGACATGATATTTTTTGTGGAAATTATATATATATATTTACAACATGGTTAAATGAAAATATTGAATATAATGAAAATATGCGAGTGAGTAAATAATTACTTCGCTGGAAGGAAGCTGAATGTTATTTTGGAGGAACTGCCGAGAGAATTTATTGCTTAAGCAAGAAGTTATAAATCACAAGATTGTAATTACAAGTACATATGTTAATATACAGGGATTCTCCATTTATAAGGCACAATGGCTATTTACTATATATAATTAACATTTATTTTATAAAGATATGAGCAATTTTAAATAACATTTTTCTTGTAAGTTAATATGTGTTCGATTCTCATTCAATTAAAATTCTAGTCTGAATTATACAAAGATAAATTTAGACAAATTGAAAATTATAAACTAGAGACGTGTATTTAAAATATTCTTAACTTTTAATACTACTACTACTTTAATTAAAAAGTATACAAGCTTTAAAAATTGACACTGACATATTAAACTTATTCTAATACTATACTTTAATTAGTTGTCATTATCAATATGTATAAGAAAATTGTGTACTTTTTTTTAAGCTTTTTCTTTCCTTTTACTTAACTTAAGACACTAATTAAAATAATAGTAATTATATAATAAATCAAATAAATGAAATTAAGAAATAAATAATTAAGATAGTCACAAATATTTAATAGGCCATTTTGTTGTCATATTGCTTCAAGGCTCACCAGACTGATTAATTAAAAATAAAATAAATTTTAATTTTTAATAAAATTTTTGTAGTTCAGATTTTATGTTAATCTTTGTTAATTTTTAATAGCTAAAGAAGTTTGTATTTTCTTCTACTATAGCAAAAAGAATGGTTAATAGAAAAGCTAACTATTTACAACACAAACATAATTAATATAAACAGAATATGTTTATTATCAAATATTTATTAAATACACTTCTGAAATCAATAAACAAATAAATAAATTTTCAATTTTGAACAAATGCTTGATTATGTAGTTTTCCTTCGACAAAGACCCAGCAAAATAAAAAATTTCAAATATTAAAAATTAAAACATTACTACACATACTTATACAAATATAAATATTATATAAATAAATATTATGTAAATATAAAAATAAAAATACTAAATTTTTTTTATTAGCTTATTTATTTATTTAATATTTTCGAATATTTGTGTACGTTCTATTTCACTTTACTTTAACTTATATCTTAACATTGTAACAAACTTTCTATTAAAAACCCAAGGCATCAGTAACCAAATCTCTATTTTCATACTAATTTTTTAATTATACTTAAGACTTTGTATATATTAATTATATTTTTAATAATAATACAATATACAAATGAAATCTTGGTTTTTTAAAAGGAAAATCCATTGCAATTTCAAGCAAAATCGAGAACACAAAATCAAGTTTTTTTTATATAAAGTATACAAAAAAGAGAGAACTTTTCTCATGGAGAAAAGTTTCTTAGAGTTTACTGGTTTCAATATTTGTAGATATATTTCAATCCTTTAAAAACTTTTTTCTTTTACAGTATTTCAAATATCTTTGTTAAGGTTATAAAAAAAACCTATTGATTCTATTTATATTTCTTAAACTATTAAATATATATTGTGCTTATATTTTTGAAATTTCCAATTGGACATCACTCTGATCGAATCTTATATATGACACGTATTTCATATTTATTTTGGTTTTTTTGAAAAAACAGTATAGAAACATGCACCTTCACACTGTTTGTGTTAATTACAGTTGTGCACTAAACCTAAATAAAATATTTAAGGCAGGAAAAATCTGAAACTAACAACAACAAATAGTTAGGGGAGAGGGGATGTAGTCGGGGGTAAGGTAAAAGGGCGTCAAACAAACAGAATGAAATGCGCCAAGCGACAATTTCTAATTACAAATTCGCCACAGCATTTAACCCGTTTTTGCTGTTTGCATTTCACAGGACACAAGACGAGAACGAGGACGAGGACGAGGATGAGGACAAGAACAAGGACATACGCGCACATACGTGTATAATTTCCATTTAGAACACCACACACACACACATGCACACACACCTTTTGGACAACAGTGCAAACAGTTGTTGCTAGGCGGTGAAAGAGGGTGGGGCGGTAGGGTGTATTAGGGGAAGGGCTGCAAGTAAAAAAAATAAATAAAAATAAAAAAGTGGAGGCTAGGGAAAAAAGCTCAGCTTGCAGCATTTTATGCTGATCCCTGTCAGGCTACAAAACACACATAATCTTCAAAAAGGAAAACAACAGTACACGATGATAGAAGCACACAGAAGGTGCGATAGCGGGTAGAGGGGGGTTTAAGCAAACAAAATATTTATGCTGCTGCCCCAAAAACCCGCCCCCCCTCAACTGCAACAGCAGCAGCAGCAGCAGCAGAGCCAAGCGATAAACGTAGTGTCCTCCAGCTGGCAAATGCTCGGCTAGTGTCCTTTTTATGTAAAAAATGCAGGCAGCAACAAACATCAACCAATAATGCAGACGCGATTATGTCCAAGAGAGGAGCCTGAGAATTTTGTTGGGCAGCTGCAACTGAGCTAGAGCCCAAAGGCAGAAGGACAACTGTGAATGTGAAGTTGATGCCACAACAGCAGCAGCAGCAGCAGCAGGACGAACAGGACGAACGAAAATCTACCACACAGATACACAAATCGTTGCGCAAAAGGACCTGCAAAAATTAAAAGCAAACAAAACACGATGAAAACGACAAATGGCATGAAAAAATATAAATAAAAGAAACAACAGAAAATTGAAAGTGTTGCACAATGGGCGTTGCTTCAAGTCCAGCTCACAAATACCCAAACACACACATACACACACAGGATTCAGAGACGAAGCTGTGTCCTGATTTATGTCACTGACGAGCACAACACACAAAATACACTGTAAGAAATTAGGCACAAGCTTGTGTCGCTTTCGTTTCTATTAACTCACTTATAAAGTCCTTACCTAACGAAATAAAATAAAATTATGAATCGAAAAGACTTTTTTAGACGCTTTAAACTAAGAAAAAATTATAAAAAAATTTATAAAAAATTGAGATAAGTTTACAGAACTGATTTGGGTGCAAACTTAGCCCTAGACAGGGAAATTCTAAATTTAATTTGTATAAAGTTTAGACTCTTAACTTTAAGTTAAGCCATTTTCCACGAATTTGTGAGCTTGGAAAATCAAATTATCTTACATTTTGCATATTAGATATTTATTTAAATAGAAAGATATCTAGCAATATTATTGATATTTCTACTTAATCTATTTTCGATGGCTTCACAGTTGTATTATTATTAAAAATCAAATTAATTTATTTGTACAAAGAATTATTATATTTATTATAATTGTCTATAAGGCTGCCTAAATTTTCGGCTTATTAAAATATATTCTGCTGTTTTTTTTTAATTTATTTTAAATATTTTTTGCCGTGTATACTAATGCCAAAAAAGTGCAAATAAAGCGCGCATCAGCGTCGTTTTGAAAAAAAGAAGGAATATACTATAACAAAATAAGTTGAAAAAAGGACAATAACAAACAAACGAAAACTTACGATGACGACAGGAGAGACGATGCCGACGATGTCGTGGATGTCGACTCGTTTCCGGCTGGCGAGGACGACAGCGCTGATGCCACTGACGAACAACAGTGACCAGGAGCAAAAGGAGCTGTAGGTTGGGGTTGGAGTACTGGGTGGAGGTCGTCGCCTGAGCGTAGCCTCCACCAAGAAGAGGCTCCAAAACACACACAAACACATAGAGAGATGGATGGACAGGCAGGCAGACAGTTAGAGAGAAGGCGCTGCGCATACGCCGCGTTGTCCTGTGCCAAGGGCTGTGAGTGTCCCGTGTCCTGTGTCCTGCGTCCTGTGTCCTGTGCGCGCGGTTTTGTGTGCATTTTGGATTTCTTTTGTTTCCCTTCGTTCAGTTCAGTTGCTCGACAGCCAGTCAGCGGCGTCAGCGCCTTTCCACAATTGTCCTGCAGCCTCTTGGCCCACTTGCTGCGTTGTTGTCTTGCGTCGAAGGACATTTTGCGCTGTTGCAGTGCTATATATATATATATATATAAATATAGGTATATTTGTCCGTGTGTGTGTGTGTGTGCAGGTCCTTCTAACAAAATTTAATACTTATTGTTGTTCTAGAGCTGTGCTGCATAAAGAAACGCAAACAGAATTTATGTTGTGACATTTTAAATTGCGCAATTTTTATGAAATCCTTTTCTGGGCGACTCCCGTTTGAGTGCGCGCCTCTCGGTTCTGTGTGTGTGTGTGTGTGTGTGTCCTTCTGCTTGCAGCACATCCTTTTTGAAATATATATGTAAGCATGTTTAACAGGACAACACAGTAGCGCCATCTCTTGGCCGACTCTTGACTGCAACGCAAAAATGCGCCCCAATGAAATTTTTGTGTGCTGCATTTCTCGCCGAGCTTCGCGCCGGCGAAAAAGGAGCATACAAAGTGCCCAAGCCGCTGTCAGGACAACGTTTATTTATTTTTATGTTTAGAGTCGCCATCGCTGTCCACTAACCAAAATGTCCAAGCCATCCATGCGACGGGCTTGGCAGCGGCCAGCACCAAAATCCCCACCATGATTTACGATGATGATGTGCTCTGGAACGCGTCTAGAAAAGGACTCACAAGACGCTGCCACCAACCTCGTTTCAGAAGGATCCTTTACATATTTCGAAGAGCACTTTTCTATTGTCTTTCAGCTGATTTGATAAAATTCACTTTTAGTATTACTAATTAGGTGGGAAGTTACGAGGATTGTACTTTTAAATCAATATGTTGATTTATTCAGAAGTTAAACCTAAAGTTGGTAAAAAAGAAAAGGGTAAAAGCTTAGTTTACAAATATTTTAGAACGAAACTAATAGATAAAAAAAATATATATTATTCATTCATAATTTTATGAAACCCTTGAAATGTAAATTGTGTCATGATAATTTTAATATCTTAAAAAACAAAAAGGTTTTCATAGAAGAACTAATTTTTATCCCAAGATTACGATTCTTTCATTATTTTAGCCCAAAACACCTCTAGGACTACAATTTTAGGGTTTTATGTGTTCATGAGAGTTGAACTTTGGAATATTTAGAACAATTTTGTCAAAGTCAGTTTTTAGAAAAAACCAACACCAACTGATTTATAGATCGACAAAAAATATGATACCTGGAATAATGACTATATAATCGAAAATTTGAAAAAAATATTTGTATAAAACCTTCTTGATATCGCAAAAAACTAATGATACAGTCCGATTAAGAATGTTCGAAAAATTGGTTAAGCCGTTTCATTAGGGCTTTCCAATTTTTTTCGAGTTGCACTGTGTTATTTCTTTTTAAACCCAAACCACCATAACTTTATAGTCAGAAAGATTTCGTGATTATTATCATTTATAGCCTGTTAATATCATTTATACCATGAAGCACATCTATACTTTTTTCTATTTTTCTATTTTTAATTTATTCAAGTTTGTTGTTTCACCAATATCTGTAATTTTGCACTAAGTGTACGGTGCGCCAATCCAAGAATGATTCAGTATTTTGCTGCATTTGTAAATAAGCTGTATTCAATGAATATTAAATGCTGTTTGGAATTGCAAAGAAATTAAAACTAATTAATTAAATATTAAAACAAAAAAATTCAATTGGTTTCAGTTGCACAGAAGTTTACTCGGTCTGCCAAATAATAGTTGACAGATCAGTCCATACAATAGAAAAATTCATTAAATTTCATCACAAATAAAGTCAAATCAAATAAATTTTGAAATTCATCACAACTTGAATGGACTATAATTCAATTTGTATTTTAAGGGAGACAATTTGGAAATGGTTGGTTAGGGGCATAATTGCGATTGCATTTTGTCCATTTATTTTCTATATTTTTTCTTTATTCTCTTTTTTTTAAGTATTTTTTTACGAAGAGTTGGCAACGTCATTTGGCAATGCATTTTGATATTGTTGTTGCACTTGTCGTTAATAAAAATTTATGATTATTGTTTTCACATTTTTCATGTTGTCAATATTAAAAACATTATTTTTCACACGAATTGTCGTCAATGGTTGCAGGACATGGATGGATATCGCGTTGTTTGGACGCTTGGACGCATCCCAGGATCGTGTTTCGTCTGTTTGCTGCGCCTGAAAATGTTATTGAAATTGGTTGATGGCATTTTTCGTTTCACCCAAAAATTGCATATACTGCGAGTACAATCCCATTCAATTGCCTGGCCACCACTCATAACTCAGCTTCAGCATTGATCCTGTACAGGAGCCGGGCAGAGAAGTGGAGTGCAGAGGCGCCATTTGGACGGCCGAACAGGACACAAATCCATTGGCGGCATTTTGCACTGTGGCATTGTTGGGTGGATTCGGCACAATTGTCAGGCAATAAATCGATGTGTGTAGGGTTGTAAATTTTTGTGGATAGCCGATGAAAAAGTGCATATTATGCAATTCGACAATACGCCAAACATGTCGACCTACGTACGCACCACACACACACAAACACACAAACACACAAGCACATACACAACTGCAGTTCAGCACAAGCGGAAACGGAAACGCACATACAAGTTGAGCCTCTCTTCTTCATCTTCAACGGCCGCTGCTGGACACCCCCAATTCAGCCCCTGGCTCTCTACCCTTACACCGGTTGCAGTGCTTTGCATATCAATGAAAATGCATAAATTTTTTGCCTCGCCGCGTTGATTTTTTGCTGCACTCAGCTTGCATTGCCCGAAACCGAAACCGTCCATCAAGAAGCATAAATCAGTTTGCAACCAAAAAAAGAAATGAAATCAAAAATAAAACAAAAAAAAGTGTTGTTTGCCCCACCTACTACAATGCCAACAGGATGCTACACATTTGACAAAAAACGCAACAGCCTTCGTGGCAAGTCAGCACCCATGCCGCCAGCTGGCCAATGCACAGGCTCAGTTACAAACATACATTGACGAAACATAATCCTCACAAAAACTGCACCAGGCAAAAACATTGAAAATCCATAAAAATGCATCATAATTTCTTACCATGCCACATTGGAACTGGAACTGGATCATCATCATTGCGTTTTACAGCCAAATGTGTAGCAGAAAACAAGACCCTTACTCCCCAGAAATCCTGTACAGCACTAGGGGTACTCACGTTTTAGGAGATCAAAATGGTCTGTTCAAAAGTAATATTAGACATCAATTTTTTTTTCTACAGAAAACGACAATATATATCATATAAAATTAAACATAATTTATATAAAAAAAAAAACATTCTACAATTGAAATTTACGAGTATATACATATGTATTTATGAATTGTAATTTTAAAAAAAAATACAAATGTGCGGTTTTAATTAACAAACTATGGGGATTTTTGATTTTTTAAATAGTCTACTATTTTTCTTTTTTAAGTTTTTCATCAGTTTTCATAGTTTATCTCTAAACACATTCACATTCACATTTTGTTTTGATTTATGAAAGTGCACCACTTTTTAAATATATTTTTTTTTATACTTAAATTGGCTTAGATTATACATTTTGTTTTTTTCTATTTAGTTTTATTTACAGTCTCATATAATTGAAAAACAATATTGTTAATTGCTTGCAATTATTATTTATTGAAATTAAAATAATTAAATTGTAATTATTCAAAACTTTTTTGTAGTTATCATTTCAATTATAATTTGGTGGAAACACAGCTCACAATAATTTCTTTTTTACTGTTTCTAAAACTTTGAAAGCTTCCTGAAAGTTTACAAAATTGTAAGGAAATGTATAGGGTGCAAATCCATATGACAAGTAAACTGTGGAACGCTAAATGATTAACCACAAGTAAGGTTTCTATTACAATTTTACTGGCACCGAGTGCAAGTGTAAAAAAATATTTAAATTACCAGATTTACCAAATATTTAATTTTTGCATCTTTTCAGTTTTTAGAACACATTTTCCGACAGCCGCATCGATAAAAATTAAGTAAGTGAAAAATGACAGACTATTCAAACGTAAAAGTTGAAGTATTTATATAAATTATAAGTTATTATTTATCTTTTTAATACTAAACTAAAGATTATCAAGTACAACAATACTCAAGTTGATTCAAATTTTAAAATTTGTTTCCTTTTGTGAGTATCCCTAATGAATACACCTGCCTGTGCACAAATTCTCCAATGGCAACTGATGCCCATCAAAACTCGCTGCGTGCCTGTGCAAGGACTGAGCTTTTGAGTGCATGCGCAGCCTGCAGGACTATCACAGTTGACGCATGTCCTTGTGTGTTCACATGTTAATAGATTTGCATTGGTCCTGGCTGTCGTTCTGGTCCTGTTGCGAGAAGGTGCATTCGAAAAAACGTATTCCATGCGCCAGTTGGAGTGTCATCTTTTTCGCGAGACTGCATATAATCACAGGACATTCGACCACGCCTCCCCTACCCATTGCGCCCATTTGTGTGGGTGGCCCTTTGTTTTACTTAACGAATGGACGACCGTAAATTTTACTTCATTCATTCGGAGGATACGTCCGAGGTATTCAGGACTCATCCTCGTTTCAGCCGCAGTGCCATTTTTCCTGTGCGCATTTGAGTGCATTCGATGCGATATGTTGCCGCTGTCCACATGTCATCCTTGCATTTATTTATTGAATTATGACTTTGCCGCCAGCGAAAAGGTAAAAAGAGGCTTTGCCAACAAAGAATAATGGCTTGTAAGCGAACCAAGCCACTCTTCGATGCTTTAATACTGATTGATAATTGCAAGCGAACAGTAAACGAGTAAGTGAAGTTATTGTTGTTTTACTTTTCTTTTAAATAAACCAGATATGGATTGTAAGAAAATACTATAAATAATATAAATGTGCAGATCAATGTAAGAGTAGCCCATTTAAAACATGTTCAACACTCAAGTGTTCATTTCAAATTGCTTTATCAAAGATACCAAATACGAGTATATAATATAATATAGTTAAATTGTATCTTAAGGTATAGCTGGAAAACAATTTTATAGCCTATTATTATCATCTATTAAGGTTTATTTTATTTTCAATAAAATTATCAGAGATCTAGTATAGAAAGTCTAGCAAGTTAATAGGTTTTGAAGTTTCCTATAATTATTTTAAAATATAATTAATATTTCTTAATTATTTATTTAAACTTTTTCTAATTTCCGGATTTTTCCTCAATAAATTAATTCTTAATAAATAATTTTATATGTTATGTAAAATGCTGAAATATAGATTTTTAAATTGTCTTCCAAACGTTAATAAGTTAGACAAAATCCTTTTTAATTAAATGGTAATAAATAAAAATAAATACATTAAAGAATTATATTATTCTTTCAGCTAAGCATAATAAATAATGATAAATTAATTATTGCCGGCTTTACATTAGATAAATTCATTTTTGCTTAACAATTTTAGAAGTGAAGTTGTTAGTAAGTAAATCTAAATTTTATGTAAAGGAATAAATAAATAAATGAACCAAATAATTAAATTAATTATTCGGATATATATGTATAAACTATGTACACAAATATTCAGTATTATAAACAAAAGACAAACTTTACATTATTTATGAATTTAGTCGTTACTATCGTTAGTTTAAACTAGTATTATAAAAACTACTATAATTTTTCTTGTCCGAAATTCAAGTTTTAATAATAATTTGAATTTTTGAGTTTTATCATTTCTTTTTTTATTAAACTATTAGTTCATATATTCAACTCACAGTTCGTAACAGAATAAATGATTTTTTTTATTATTAATATAGTCAAAGATGTATAATTCCGCCTTTGTCTAGAATTTTGAGTTTCTTTCAAGTCAAATTTTGTTTGCTATTGCTTGAAGACAGCTTCTTAAACATTGCACACAACCAGACAACGGCGACAATAGACAATGGAAATCTGACGCAGTTTCTTAGATTTTATACAACTAACCAAATATTTGATTATGGTGATGTCGGCGTTGTCTTTTAATTGTTTCTAATTTCTATGTTGACACTTAACTCCTCCTCCTCCCTTCTGTACAGGGAGTTAAGATTGTGTTCTGTCGCTATCTGATGTTGACAGACCCAGGGAAGCGTGTTCTATTTCCATTTGCCGCTTGTTTGGTTTAACTGTGCCTTGCAACACCCACAGCTTGCGTTTGAAGTTCCCAAATGCCGCACACAATATGAATCCACATTCTAATTAGGAATATGTGAAATTTTTACCATGCTGCGGTGAGTCTTTGAGCTGCCGTTGATTCTATAATTTTTTATTTTTTTAATTTATTTTTTAACCAAAACTTTATGAGTTTTCACTACACATTCAGTTAACCTGTTGATCCGTGTGCAAATATACTCATAAGCAGCTTGGAAGGTAATTCTAGCACGTCGGTTACTTTACATCTTTTTTTTTTACCTTGGATCATTTCTATTTGCTATTGACTCTGCTAGTTTCTGGTACATCCAATTAACCCGGGAACTTTTATAGTACGCAAATATTTAAAAATTTAATTTATAACTTATGTAATTTTAAAATCTTTGAATAAAGAAGAAAATAAATTAGAACTAATATCATAAAATTATTGAATAAATAACAACAATCGGAATCTCAACATCTATACACATTTTTTGAGATTTACAGATTATTATATACTCAAGAGAGTTTTTAAATATATTTTAAATTACTTAAATTGCCTTTAAATGTAGTCTATGTTATTATTCACATTTTTATATTTAAAAAAATTTGTATTAATATTTTGTGGCCTAATAAAGGTAGATTGATTACACTAGCATACAAATTGTTCTTCACTTTGGAACGTAAATTTTTTCCTCAGTGTGTTCACATTATATTAGAAAATAATTGTCAATTTAAATAACAGAAGTCAATGGTCATTCTGAAATATGGATGATTTCAATAATTATTATAATTTTTCCAATGACTAAGCACCGCGGTCAAATCTAACTAGAGTTTGTCTACTCTAAAATTTATAAACAAATTATACATTTTTTTTTAGCGTTGCCCAATTCAAACTTTGACACGGTTCACTTGTGCTCCATTGAAGTATTTTTAATGTTTTTTACAATTTGATGCACAGATAAAGCCTCGAATTTTACCAAAACAAATTGATGGCATGGTTTTAACGGGTTAGTAATAGTTTTGCTTTTCGCCGGTTGAGTTATTACGGAGAGTTTCAAAAATGAATAACTTCCGGGTTGTACGCAACTGCAACATACTCCTTATTCTCGCTGGCTATCAGATGCACTGGTTCGACGCCAAGTTGCAACGTTATCGCATATCCTTGCCAGCTGTGCTCAATGTCCTTGTGTTGGCCTGTATCTATGCCGCCTGTTTTGCTCAACATTTTCAGCCTTCGGCAGTGCTGAAGGCGCTGCAGGATATGTCGCCATTTTTATATGGGTTAACGCGAATGCAGCTTCTGCTGAGCATCAAGGTGTTCAGCTATGCGATCTATACCTCTGTGCGTGTAGTGGGCCTGGTAAATGCGCTGATCGAGTCCTTGCCCATGAGAACTACATCTGCAAGGGGCGGTATTAAGGATGAGTGTCTTGCCTATGGGCTGCTATACTCCACGTTTGCTGTGTTCATCTCCTTTGGCTTGAATATAGGCTATGAGATGGAGTTCAAGCTGCCACCACTAAAGGATGCCATGATAGGCATTGCACTGTTCCTGCCACATCTTGTGCTTGCAAGCGCATTGAGGTTCTACTGCATCTTTGCCTGGCTAACACGAGATCGGTTGCACCAGTTGGAGTCTGAATCAAACGAGCTGATGAGCGCTAGTAAGGTGAAAGCTGATCTGGAACTGGTGGCAGCTACCACCTCTGTGGCAGTAACTGAATCGCTCTCCAACGTGGACAGCTTGCAGAGTCAGTGTCAACAATTGGATCAGCTTGTTACGCGTTTTACCGCCTTCTTTGAGTCCTTGCAACGCTGTTTACTGCTGCTCCTAGGCGTCAATGGCCACTGCCTGTTGTTTGGCATTTATACCTATGTCTACTATAGCAACACTTGGCATGTGCTCTTCGAAGATCGCAATAAAAGAATCTTCTATGCCAGCAATCTAACTATATATGCCTGCATTGCCTGCGACTATGCATGCTTGCTTTTAGCTCAGACTTCTCTAGAGCAACAGGTACGTATTTATATAATATATCTAACATTTATATAGACATAACAACCTTTCTTTTGTAGCGCGTTCAATTTTTGGATAGACTAAACTCAGTACTTAAACAGCGAGATGCACTGTCTAAGCGTATGCGCAACATTATCAAGGATATGCGCACCATTTTGTCGAACTCATTTCGATTCAAGTTTCCATCACTGTGGCGCTTTGATGTGGCAAACTTTTTACTGGTATGTATATAAAAAAAAAAAAAGGAACGGCTATCTTGGGCACGCCGAAGCTATATACCCTTGCAATAGTCTTCAAAGAAAATTTTTAATTCTTTTGCATTGAAAAACTTCTTTTTGACACAATTGTTCCTATGGCAGCTATATAATATAGTGGTCTGATATTATTCAAACTTAGTGTGATTGTACACATCGTAATTCTTCATTGATATTAAAAGTTTGGTTTTAATATTTAAAAAAACAAAGAAGTTTTCCATACGAGCACTTTTCGACAGATTGTGCCAAGTTTCATAGTAAGTAAGTAAGCACGGACACACGGACAGACAGACAGACGGACATGGCTAAATCGACTCAGCTTGTCCTCTTGATGAAGAATATATATACTTTATGGATCAGAGACATCTCTTTCTATGTATTACACATTTCGAGACAAAATTATAATTATATACATATTTGCAAAGGTATAAAAAATATAGAAAAAAACATTAAAATTTAAAGAGAAATGCAATTAAAGTGTTGCAATATTATTTAAAGCTGAATAAAATCATGTACGTAGGGCTTTTCCTTTATGTTTAATTCAGTCTTTTTCCAAAATATGAGAGGTCCGTTTAATGACAAACGAATTGAGTTATATATTTTGTTATTTTAAAAAGATTTGATTTTTTTATAGCTATAATAATTGCAACTCCTTGAGGAAAAATAAAACATTTTGGGCAACAACAATTTAATTTTTATAAAATACCATTTTAATTTTAAATTTTTTCCTTTTTCTTTTTGCAGGTACAATTTCTTCAACTGCTAATTATAGCGCTTATAGTGATGTATAATTATCTGAATGATGCCATTATGCAAATAAATGATCAATTGGAAAGCAGCAATGATGATGAGAAATGAACGCTGAAATAACAGAAATGATAAAAAATATGTAATCAATATACACATAAGTAGTTTAATTACCTGTATGTTTATTTCTAGCACATTTTACATAAATAGAAATGTTTGTTTGAATGTACAGAAGTAGTTTCAAGTTCCAGTTTCCTTTTACCCTCATCCATTTGCTAGCAAACCTCCGAAAACTAACCTCGTATTAATTATCTTCAAATGAAAACTTAATCTATAAATTTATTCGTTGCCCAAGGAAACAAAACTGGCCACAAATCACGATTAAGATGCTAATAAAATTTTGTTCCCCAATCAAAAATTTTGTGCTGTTTGTGTTTTTGTTAGGGATGAGACATTTGTCCAAACAATATGGTAGACAGAGCTCTGTTCAATTTTCTGTACATTAGAGATAACAGCTAAGAAAACTATCTAATGAAGCTGAAAGGACACTGTCTATGTCAATAATATATTATGTATATAAAATACTATCACAACATGCAAAATTATAATAGATTCTACCTAAGTGTAATACCAAACCGAAGCTTTAAATGTGTTATTACCAACCTCAATAAATATTTACATTTTAGTTGCAGAAACTTGATATATTTCTTTGCCGATTTTCTTAACGTCAATCTCTTTCTATATGATTTTTCGTAATATTTTGTAAGCTCATATTTTAGCCAATTCATTTCCATCTCTGAAGGTTATGGCTACTCATGCTCAGCGGAAACAGCTGGTTGGAAAAGCCAAGGAAAACAAACTAGATACAACGGGTTTTTCATAAAGTTCTCACTCGTAAAGGGAAGAGGACAGAGTTGTTTCTGGTGCCTGGGATAACAACATGCAACGCCGGCAAATGAACATAATTTGTGTTAGGAAATCTACATAAAATTTACTGTGACTCCCCCAAGTAACCAATACTAAGGATTCACATGCACACACACTGAACACGCGCGCCTGAGAGGACCATGCAACAGTGGAGATGCTGATGAGCAGATAAATTCATTAGGCAAAACCATGTAATTGTTCCACCAGGGCAAACGGGAACAGGAACAGGAACGGCAACGGCAATGGCAATGGCGACGCGACAGTAAGCACTGCTGCCGGCGGGCTAAGACGAACGCTGGTGGAGAAAAGCAAACAACAACAGCAGCAGTGTCGGCGGCAAGGATATGCGGCCAGTTAGCTCAGCTGGCAGTGCAACAAGAGGCAAGGAGGAAGCAACAGCAGCAGCATCAGCAGACAGACGACCACAGGCAGAGAAAGAGAGAGAGAGATCTTAAGTTTGCGGAGTCAAATCAGAGACAGAGACCGAGGCACGTACCATGCTGCCTTGCCATGCGATGGGTTACTAAATACAAATTAAACAAATCCATAAATAATGTTTAATAATATTAACAAGGATATTAGCACAAACCACACAAATACATGCACACATGCGCACATTTATTGCAATCAGTGTGACTCTGAAGGCAAATGCACATCCTGCGGTTTCCTCCTGAGGTTTACGAGAATGCGGTAACTTGTGCTCCTCAAGAATACATGACTGCTAACAGGGCTAGGGATTTGTCCAAGTACACATGCCTATCAATCGCAATGCCGTCCTTGAAGATATAAATTAATACAAAATCCTGGGTTTCATCTGCAATATGAATTGTATCTTTATCCAATCTTCAAAAAGCATTATATATCTAAACATAAAAGTCAGTAAGTATATAGAAATGAATAATAATAATATATTGAAAAAAGAAAATGTT
This sequence comes from Hirtodrosophila alboralis, assembly GCA_035043045.1. Taxonomy (NCBI): domain Eukaryota; kingdom Metazoa; phylum Arthropoda; class Insecta; order Diptera; family Drosophilidae; genus Hirtodrosophila; species Hirtodrosophila alboralis. Next base: position 285,684 of record JAWNNH010000254.1, read on the forward strand.
TCAGTTCAGTTCTGTACGAATGTGGTTAACAGTATTGAAGATGTGTGTGTTTTCTTTAAGAATTTGTCGATAATTTTATCTTAGTTTCTTCTCTGCTTTGTCAATCATTTTCTCAATGTTTCTCAGCTGACATACCAATTTCTCGCGTGAGAGTTTATTGCGATCACTGATCGGTGTCTTAGAATTCTTTTGATCCACTTGGTTAGTTTTTGTATAACATTTTGTACGTCTTTTGGGACCTGGAGGTCTGAAATCTATTGAAGAGGCGTTTGAATCTGTTTCTGAGCTCGAAGAATCATAGGACTCTGTAGAAGAGGAATCGCTGCTGCTGTTGCTAGAACGTGGTAGCTGGGAAGTCCTGGCTCCTGCGCTAAGAGAATGCTTGCGTTTACGATGATTCAAGGAGAAAGGCGTCGTAGACTCAGCCTCGGATGACGTTGTGCTTGTCGTTGAGGAATCGATCAAACTGCTGTCACTGCTGGAGCTCAAGTAATGAGATTGTGGTTGCTCGATTACAACTTTTATGGAAAATGCAGCTCTCTTCTTTGTCGGGCCATGCACATACGGTATGTAAGTGCGTTCAGGACTGACTTGATGCCGTGGATGTTTGGCCACATACGGCCACAGGCTCTTGTTTGGTTTCGAGTAGTATGAATCTGTGTCCAAACTATTATACATCATCCAAGGTTTTTTCTTGTTACGCTGCTCACTTGTTGGATCTACTTTATAACCAGCCGCCTTCATTAATTTCTTAAAGTTTTCCAAGCTTGTATTGAAATCTTCAAATTGCTGCGTTTTTTCGGTAGGATTTCTAACCCAATCTGTCTGCGCCTTCGGCACCGATGGCTTCATGTATACTGGATTGAAGATTGGGTTTACGCCCTCAAACATATCATAGTTGCCCATGTTTCTGCTGCCCGGATGTTTATAACGGCAACTGTTGCCCCAGGTGCAGGCATTGCGCATAAAGAAACGGCAAACGGGCATCTGATCATTATCGTAGCTGTCAACGCCAGATACTTCTCCATCCTCCAGTTCAGCGAGATGTGTCTTCCATTTTTTGGAAATATTTAGCGATTCTTTCTTTATTTTTATAAACGGCACCTTTTCCGCGCTTGTTTTGTTCAAGTCTTCGGACTTAGATTCCAGCATCTTTGCGTCGTTAGGCTCATGGTTTTTTTGGTGGCCTTTGGAAATGCCTGACAACTGTAGAGTCTTGGGCTCTTCAACTTTAATGGTTGAAATATTAAGCGATTCTTTCTTTATCTTTATAAACGGCACATTTTCCTCGCTTTCAATGTTCAAGTCTTCAGACTTGACCAACAGAGTCTTCAACTTATTGTCATTGTTATTTTGTTGGCCTTTGGAAGTGCCTGACAACTGCGAAGTGTTGGATTTTTCCATCTTAATGGATACGGTTGGAACTCCTTTAGGCGTCGACGTCATCTCAAGTTGGATTAATTAGCAATCAAAACTGTAGACATTTGTTAATTTCATTATCCAATATTATGTATATATATTTTAACATGCATACAGACCCTTTTGTTGTTACGTTGATTGGATTTATATAGATCGTATGCTATTTAAAAAACAACTGATCTCCGTCTATCTCAGAATATTCCACAACTCTATGTTGACTGTAATATACAATAATTTCACATTAAAGTATTCTAATTTGCAAAATGTTTCACATACAACACAAAAAGCAACGAGAAGGAAAGTCTTCGATATCGATGTTCGATAACACACACATAACAGCCCATTTAGCGTTGCCAGACTGTTAGAATTATATGCAATTAGAACATTTCTAATTTGTGTATTCCTTGGAAACTTAAGTATGTGTATAATATTGCCGTATTTTGATAGAAGTGTGAATATACCATTTAATAGTTACAATCCTATTGGCGTAGCCAGATTGTTAGGATGTAATCTAACCTGTAATTTGTGTATTCCTTAGAAACTAAAGATTTGATATGATATTTAGTATAAAAAAATAATAATAAGTATTTTATCTTTACAACAGCTTGCATATTATCTTGATATTAAAAAAATATCTAGATTACGCCGATTATATTCGATTATTTTTTATTAACTTATCGATTCCAAGTGTTGCTATACGGTTGAAAATAAACAGTCAACATACAGAATTAAAATACTAAAGGTTTTCAATATTAAATTAAACAGAGTTAAGGACATAGTAAGCCACGAAATTATCAAAATATACTTAATATTTACCAAATAATCAAATTAAAAGATTCATAATGTCAAAATTATTCAATCTGTGTCTAATGTTAAAAAGATTATTATGCATAATTGTAAATCAAGTGGAAGATTTACTTTTTCTTCCTTTGGATACTTTAGTCTTGGTGGTAACTACAATTTTGGTGAAAATATTCCAAATAGTATATTTTTTCTTTGTTCGCCTCTATGAAGAGTTTGACGAAACTCTTCGGGAAGTAGAGGAATCAACGCAATATTTTTGGAATGTAGGAATTAAATTAATTGTTTTCTTATTTGATTATATATTTGATGTATTGCGATGTGAGTTTGGATATGCAAGTAGACACAATATACACAGCCGGTAAGGTAAGAGCATACAGATATCTACTTTGAAATGTTTTTAATAGTATTTCCATTTATATTTTAAAGATGATTGTGGATTACAAAGATGTTAAATTGCCACTTTGTTTTTAGATGCCTACATTGTATCTTTCAATCAACAAATAAAGGGTTTCGCAATGCCTTGTTGGGCTCATAAACACAATATGTATCTACTACATTTAAATGCATATTAAAAAGCTTGCTGTTAGATGAAAATAAGAGACCCGCAATGGCAACTCATAGATAGACGTTGGTCTTTGCCTGGCCAGAACCGTAACCCCCTTCCAGCATGTCCAGCGCTTTGAGCAACAGCATCAATTTCCGCAAAATTGCGCCACTAAATTACCATAACGGGGCAGCAATCTAGGGCCACCAGCTCACCCCATCTAGTCCACCAAGAAAACTAACGGAAACATATTACGCCAACTTGAGAAACCAAACCAAAAAAGGCGACAAGTGAGAGATGAGAACAAGGACATGGACGAGACAGGGACAAATGCCGAACTGAAAATACCCAAAAAACCAAAACAAAGAAACAGCGCGAAAAACGCAAACATCAGCAATGCGGCATTGGAGCTACCTGTTCCCGAACTTCAGCTTGAACCAGGACAATCGGGGAGAAGGAGCAGGTTGCTTGTCCCACAGGACTTGTAAATAGCAACACGCAAACAAGTTAAAAAGTTCTGCTGTTGTTCTTCGGCGTTTCTTTATGCTCCGCCTGGCTCGGGCCCAACATAATCGTTTCTCATTTCAATGGTGGGGGTTTCCCGTACCTGCTCCTGTTTCTGCTGCAGCTCCTGCTTCTTGGTCGTGGTGCCGCTCACCTTTTGTGCTGGCTGCTGGCCCGCAATTTAGTTTTGAGCGTAATTTCTTTTAATAGCGCCAGTCGACAGATAAAATTCACCACACCACACCAAACAGAAAGAAGTCTGACACTGATGTCTCCGTCTCCATAGATGTCTCTCCAGCCCGGTTAGAGCCACTGCGGGTCCTGAGCCTCTGAAGAGGTCAAGGGGTGAGCAGGCGCGTCGCTGGCGGATATCGCAAGTAAATTGCTTAATTTTGGCCATGTCTCAGCCCCGGGTGGAACGAGGGCCGGGTAGAAGTCTTCTCTCCCTTTCTCTCTTAGGCCTTGGCACTTGTTTTGTTTTATTGGGCCTTTGGGTTGGGTTCAGGGAAAGAAGAAATTGGACTGAAGTAGTAGGCAGGTCTGCGCTTGAGGTTGACGTTTTCGGGCATGACGATTTCATTTGCATTTTATGATAATTGAACTTCATAAATATGTCACGGCAGCATCTTAAAAGTGCCAACGGTAAGTACACACACCGTTTGTTGCCTGAGATAAATGCAGAAAGCCCTGGCATTGTCCTTGGATTTGACGCCCCGTTTCGAAACGTTGGCGGCATGTGCTTCATAATTATTTTGAAGTGTCCTCATTAATTTGAAATACTTATGGGCGTACGAGCCGGACCATAAACTGCTAAACAAAACTGGATTACGGTTACATTTTAAATATGCTAAATATACGGTAAGGTATATATTGTCGTATGTATGCAAAAGATTGGGTTGGTTTAATGATGATGATGGCGCTTTGTAACATAATAAGTATTAAGTGTGAGGTAGCTTTAATACCCAGCAACAATATTGATATTATTTAGTTCAGGTGTTTGTGACACTTAAAAAGGATAATACTGTAAACATATCAATTTTTATAAGGAAGCTCTTCACTTTAAATTTCGTAATGTTAATGTTCCCATATTGTCCTAAAGGTTGCTTAGATATATATCACTCAGAGTTCTATATCATTTCAAACTGATCCATTCCCTGATCTATATCCGGCCAAACTAAATTAGTCGCCAATGATGACTCCAATCCTTTGTCTACTCTACCCAAAAGCATTTAACAACTCATTAGAATCAGGACTCATCTACATTCCAACGCAGAGCATCCATCTTAAGGGCGAGTCAACAAAGGACAACGAGTTGAACAACAACTACAACTATTTGGCGCCGTCATGAATAAAGTCAGGCATAAACAGGATATATGGCCGCAAATCCCAGCGCCTTGCAACGGCAATGAATATTAATGAGATGTCATCAGTCTTTCGTCAAATTAAAACGCACAGCGTAAGGACCCAGAACAACCAGGAGAACCAAGTGTAAGACTCCGACGGAGTTGGTTTTGTTGTGCGCACATCCTGCGGTAACTTTTCTAATTGTTGCCAACACAACACGAATAAATCAGCCGGAAAACAGGCTAAAACTGTCTGCTGGAAGGAAGGGTGCGATACGTCTACACCTCTAACTCCTGCCGCTGCCCTTGAAGAATTTTCGGCAATTTGTTTTGCAGTAGTTGAGTATTTTATCAGCCGGAAATGTGGTGGCTGAAAGGTAATTCCCAACCCTTTGGCAGCCGCCCCTTAAGCTTCTCCGTCACCATCTTCGACTACGTCTCTGTCACACGTCAGCGCACTATCATCACGCTTGTTTACACGCATAATTATGTGTGCCGGATTCCGTGAATTTCACCTTCAGTAGCACAGACGACGACACCACAAGTCAGTCGACATTGTTGCGCCAAAGTCCTGACATGCCGCCTATTTCCAAGCACCATCTTCATCCTTGGGCTTGTGGCTTTTCCGGCTGCCTCAGGCGATTTAATGCCTCGTGACAGATTTCTCACTTGAACCTAAAATGACGGGCCGTGTCACAATTTGATGCTGATAATATGTTAATGAGGTTTGTTTATTTGATTTATATTCCCCTTGTCAGCAAGCAGCAGTTGCCACCAGCAGCTTGAGGACCTTCCTGTTGTGGTTTCTGTTTATTCAAATCACAGTCAAGTGGAAATTAATCGCTCGCTAATCGGCTTTTGGACTTAACCAAAATAAGTATGAAGATAAGTTGTCAGTTGTGAGTTGTTTTTTTGGAGCGGATATAAATAGGAGTATAGCTATTAGATAATGTTATCCTTGATAATGCTGTCAAATAAGTTCAGTACTTTAAAATTGCACGACTGTTGAAAATAGAACTAATATACAACTATATAATACTTACTACATAACTAAAATGGGTAAGCAACGCAAATATATTTAAATTTATTTATTCATTAACATTTATTGCAGTTACCATTATTAAGCACTTCGAAGCAATTGCCAAGTTTTGTGTTAAGGATGAGGCTTATGCCAATTTCACCATTTTTGGTGTTCTCTGTGCAGCAATTCGAATTGTCTCACTTTTGATGCGCAAACTGTCTGCCTAGATACTCCGAACTTTGGATGTAATATCTTTTAATATTACCATAGCTCAAAAATTTAAAGAATTGACTAACAACAACACTGATATTCTAATTTTGGAATGCAAATAAATTATTTCGCAATGTGAGCTATACAAGTGCGTAACCGATTTTATTCATAGACTTTCAAGAGAAATTTAATAATGTTATCTCCAATGCAAAGTTCATTAGCTAAAGGAAAAAGTTACAAACAAAAAAATTTCCATTAATGTTAGTTTCTACTTATATTGGTTGAGCTGACCTTTTGATTTAAACAGCTATAACCTAATCCTGATCTCGTTATAACGTCATTGTTTGTTTATTGATTGGATGAAATTCCTATAGAGCATTTGTTTAGAACCTATTCCTCTAATTTAATATTCCATATGCCATATACGCAATGCACATTTCATAGCATACATCTGGGCGCTTTTGTGCAACGATGTCCTAACCCAAACTCCCTTTTTTTGGGTGGCCTTATAGCCCCATTAGTCGTTGCTGATTCTGGTGCACATTATTTCTGGCACGGCACGTGTTTGAACCGCAAACAGATGAATTTCTGCAGTGGAGAAGCGACGACGACGAATTATGAGCCACTCAGCGCACTTGCGCGTTCCAAAAGGATACGGAGATGGGTGAAGTAAGTAGTATAGGGCAGAGAGCTGTTAGGTTGCTGTGGGCCCTAGGCCAAAGGAGGCTGTGTTACCTCGCTTGCAAGTACTGCAATTCGTCCTCGGGGTCTTTTTTGTGTTAATAATAAATAAACGTGCCCCGGCTGGGCCACCTTTTGTGCTTGTGTTTTGGACACACCGGAGCGCATTTTAATGGACGAATGCAACGCTAGATGCCCCCAGAACCAGGCAGGCACACCTTATGCCGCACTGCTCCAGCTGCATGTGTGTGACACAGCGTATGCCCCACTTCACCGTCGCACCCTACACTCTTCTGACCGTGCCCGTGCCCGGTTGGTACGCTTGAAATACGGCATTTGCTCGTCCATCTTTTGATTTAGCACCGACATAAAAATGATTTATCAGTGACATTAAAATAATGCACACTGTGGCGCATTTTATGTGCGAATGGATTTTCGCGCCTTTTTGTTTTTCCCCCTTTCCTGGCAGATTTCTCCTCATTTGCCACCGCACTCCTCAACAAACTGCCTGCCTGCTGCACTGCACATCCCATTTGAGCCTAGTCCGACCTAGAGCCACAGCCCCTAGCCTGAATCCCAGTCGTCTCCATCCGCAAACAGCTGTCTGTCCGTCCGGCTGTCTGTCAGTCTTTGTATGCTGCCGTCAGCCGAATGTTTTACGGCCGAGGTGTTTGTGACTGCCTCTGTGTGTGTATATATATATATATATATATATATATATATGAGTGTGTGTGCGTGTGTGTGCGTATGTGCCACAGAGCTATGCACCTATACGAACCTAGCTGGAGCATCATAAATGTAAACTTTTATGCGATTATCGCGTTCTCTTTCTCACTATGATGCTCGGTAGATTTTGCAATGAGCAATACACTGAAAGAAATTTATAAAATCATATAAACACTTTACTTAAATTGACTAGAGTATCCTTTTGGTCATTAGAACCACCTTATGGGACTAAAAGTCAAAATCAAGCCTCCATATGTTTATTGGGAAATATTTTATTTTGTCATGGTTTATATACTTAGTTAATTTGGGCTTAAGATAATTTTAAATTTGTTAAAGTTAACTACTCAATAAATATTACTTAAAATTTTAATAAGATCACTTTGGAGGCTAAAAATTCAATGTCTTCTCAGGGAACTTATTTAAACTTTTATTTTTATTTATTTTTTTATTTATTTCTTTTCTAGAACACTCTGCACATAAGACTAAAACAAAGCAAGTATCTTAATTAAATTTAAAAAAAACGCCTAATCTATTAAAAAACTTATATGATAAACAAAATTATTTAAATAATTCTCTACATCTCTGACTCATTCAACATGCCAATCCTAGATGTGAAATTAATATGTTCAGTGTATTTGGTGCTATGTATTTGAAATGTGCCATAATTTGCACCCAGATGTGTGACACAGCAGACGGGCCAGCGGGCTGGCAATCAACTGAGGATGCAGCGTGGCAGCCACAGAGCCAGCAGAAGGCTCCAACGCCCCAAAAAGCCCCAACATATGGCCTCGTGGGGCCTGGAACTCATTAGAGCGGGTGTCTCGTTGCTTCTGTATGAGTGTGTTTAATGAGGACAACAGAAGCCAGGAGCTGGCGCAGGCGCTGCTGCACAGAGGAGCTCAGCAATAGCAGCAGGAGGAACGGGAGCGGGAGCGGGAGCAGCAGATACGAGACAGATACGAGGGACATGGACATGGACATGCATGCACATCTGCAGACGCCGCTGATTGCCCGGCAATGGCAGAGAGTCGTTTCAGTTTGGCCAGTTGGCAACGTCAGCATAATTTCCTGATGCTAAATGCCAAACGCAGAGCGAAACGGGACGAACAGGACGAACAGGATGAGCAGCCAGCAGCCGAGCACTTAAGCCCATCCGCCGTTTGCCATTCAACGAACGTCCACTGACCGACTGCCGTTGCCATGAACTGGGAATGGGGGAAGGTGCAAGGATCCGAGTACGGGACAGGGTCTGGGAATGGGAATGAGAATGGGACTAAAAGCGGAGTGATAGCCTGCCATAGTTGCTGGTTGTTGTAGTTGCGGCTCTGTGTCATTGTCTCGCGCTGGGGGTCGACCCACTCCAGAGCCTGAACCAACACCAGCATCAGTAGCTAAAGTAGGAGTAGGAGCAGGAGCATCAGCAGAAACAGAACCAGGACCCGGGCAATTTAGAGTAGCGCACACACACCTGTTTTTGGGTAATTTATCTCGAAGAATTATTATTTCAAATATTTTGGGGCTGCGGGCTGAGCGAATGCACAGGCAACCAGGCAACAGGGCAACCCCCCAGGACGACGCAACCAAATAAAAGGATTTTAAAATGGTCATTTGATATGAATTATGCGCGTTGGTGCAATTACAGATCCCACACCTTACCGCTTTTACCCTTTATACCCCCTGTACCTCCTGCTCATCTCTCTCTTAACCAATTGCCGCCCGGTTGATGCCTTTTGTCTGACTGTGATGCGGTTGTCTGAAGCGCTTAGATGACGCCCGAAGTTTGCCTGGCCCCAAACCGGGGCGTATCCTGGCTCTGTCTGTTTGTTTGTTGTCCTGGCAAAGCATTTGGCGTTCGCGTTGGCGCATAAAACATTTGCTCTTGGACTTCATTGTTAAATAATTAAATCAGCTGCGAGACTAATATATTTCTCTTAATTGCAAGCAAGTCATGTGTGCACATGAAAAATGTCCTGGCCATTTGGTCCATTTCTGATTTATGTAGCGCCAATAGCTGACGGGATGCATATGTATTACCATTATGAATAGACCCCAGCATATATACAGAAATAGGAATTATAAATGTTGCTGATTATCGAAAAGATTTGGGACTATTTATGTTGTTGTTCTACAAAGCTGGTGGGCGAAACTTTGAATTTTATTTGTGAGAAATGATAAATATGCAAAATGACTTAGGGTTTATTTCTCAATAGTATATAAATTTAATATAAGGCAATATATTTCACGAATTATGTTGCTATTATATTGCTATTATCTAAAACAAAAAACATTTGTAAATGACTCCAATATTAACATCATATATTTAGTATGTTAAAGTTGTTTAAATTAGTTTCGAAGCGAAAACCATTTGAAATCAATGAAATTCATTTTGATAGCAAATTTTTCCACTTCAAACTACGTATCAAAATAAAGAACATTTGATTTTCCTTTATTTAAATTTGTTCTCAATTATTAGCTGTTAAGATAAAGAACGCTAGCTCTCGATTTATATTCTGAGGATATAAGCACAAGTTACAATTTAAGTATAAAAGAAATTATAATATCTCTCTGATAGGATATGCAAAGTGTTGCATTCTTATGGGCGCTTTTCGTTACAAATTAGTGCGCCTGTAATTCACAACCGATTTTAGCAATCAGTATGGTCCCTGTTGTTTTTCTATATTCCAATTTTTTTGTTCTAAAGTTTATTAAATTTAATTTAAAAAAATTAACAAAATATTTTTAAAACGAGAATAAAATAATCTAGAATTAAGCCCAAATTGTTGAAAAAATCATATAAAAAATTAATAAGACGATATTAATAGCAGAACGGGGATCTTAATAAATCCATACATAACAGAGAATTGTCAACAAAGTGATCATGATATTGGAGTTTTTCGGATGATAATTTTTTTCTGTAAAAACACAATAATAATTTGTTAGATACTTCCTTCAAACGTGTCTATATTTACATCTATACAAATATGAAATGCAATACTTTAAGCGACAAAGTGTCATATGACACACTCAAGGTCGTTTACTTGTACTTATAAAAGATATGCAATAAGAAAACCGAATATGAAATAATCAATGAAAAATCAACAAAAACGTTAAAAATAATTGCCGCGGCACCCAGAAAATTTTGTTCGCTTGAAGGGGAGGTGCAGGGGCACAGAAATTGAAAAAAAAAAAAAAGAATGTAAAAATAATCGGCAATAAATTTAGCAAAAGTGTCGAAAACGGTTCACATACACACACACACACACACACTCACGGAAATTTGGCCACGCCAAGAACTCATAGTTCAATGTCCTGTGCAGGCGACGAGACTAGCAGGCGGAGAGTGGAGGGCGGAGCGGTGTCAGCGACAGCACAGGGTGAACAGTGAGGAAGAGGGGAACAGGGGTAAGTGCAAAAGTTGGTAGCAGCAACCGCATTTATAATAAATTGAATTGCAATAACTCAACTTCAATCAAAAATCATAATTCATGGAATTCGACAGGCAGAACCGCTGGCGAACCCGTTTTGGCCAGGCTGAAACTGCAGGCGGCCTCCTTGAATCCTTACACGACTGATGTCCTTTCCCTTTACCCTACGGCTTGTTCTTCCTTTCAGATTTTCTTTTTTTTTTTTGCAATGCAATGCATTGCATTGGGCGACGCTGCCGAAAATTATAAATCTACGCTTTGACATGAAGATGCGAGTGTGAGCGTCGTATAGATGGGAAGTGGACTCTGTGTGTGCTACTGAAGACATGGATTTATAGACGAAGACATAAATACAAACGGAGCCATCGAAGTCGAAACGACCGACCAAAAGACACCAAGAAAACATTGAAAACATTGAAAACACTGAAAAGTGCGCGCGAGCAGAGCCCAAGGAGGCGGAACACGCTCAATGCCCATAAATATCCTTGTGCCTTGTAGTTGTAACTGTTCCGTCGAGAAGAGGGGGAAGTTGGACGCATTTTAGGTGAAAATAATCACCGCTTCACATGAAATCATTTTGCGCCACAAAATGCCAAAGAAAATGCAAGCGACGCCAAATGGAACACAAGAAGAAATAAAAAGGATACGCAAGGATCCCCGCCTGGTAAAGTGGTAAAGTCATCGCCGTTCAACTGTTCCAAAATGCAGGCGATATAAATTCAAAGTTTTGCCGTATCAAGGACAAACAAATCAAAAGTGACAATTTTGGAAACCGTTTAAATGATTTTTAACTTTGATTTGTTGCCTGTACCAAAAGAAAATAAATGTTATAGAAAGGGAAGAAGAAAGGCAAGGATAAAATAAGACGAATGCCAGTACGACAATTTAATGAGAGCTATATGTTTTAAGAAATTTAAACATTTTAGATAGTAGATAATGCATATTGTAAACACAAATATAGCTCTTACTATAGCTAATATCTATTTAAGTTGCTTATTATTGATAATATCGAAACCACAAAGATATATCAACAATAGGCATTGATTTTAATTGCGTTTATTAAAATAAAGTCATATTTAATATTTAGAAAATGCGTAACTTGCTTTTAATTAAACTCTTTCCAAACCTTGGTTATTCTTTTGAATTCGTTATCTAACGTTTTCATAACAACGGAGTGGCATAATTTTTAAATAATATTTTCTGAAATTTTACACAGTTGTTGCTTAAAAATAATTGTTGTATGTATTTACCATTCCAAAAAGCTAACTCAAAACACTACAAAAGGTCTTTATAATAAGGTTATTTCTTATGCGTAGAACGAAAGGAGACACACGGAAAGAAATTCACATAATTTTTTCAAGTTTCCGTTTTTCTATTGAATGGAAAAAATGCTACAAGACAGAAGTATAATAATAAACTAAGTTTAAGCTTTATACATTTGGCAATCCGAAGGTTAAACACGCTATTTTTAAACCTTAAAAATTTTGCTTTTAATATTTACAGTTTACATTAAAATATAAATATATTTTTAAAAATTTATTAAAGTATTTTTTTTGATTATTAATTTTTTTCTATGTCTGATATCTTACTTTGATATTTAGGATTCAGCCAAGCACTCGACTAAAATTTTTCCTCAATGTTATTCACCTTTTTAGACAGCGCAAAGTTTTATTGTACACATTATTTTCGCAACTTTTTTTAAGCCAAATATTTTAATGTTTATTTATATGTAGATTTTGTTTGGTTATTGTAAAAAGGACAGGCAAAAAGGACTCGCCAAAAGCTGGCGGATGTTCGTCGCCGTTTGACCATAACCAAAGTATCTACCAACACATTTTTTCAGCGTCTCCTGTCATACAAAAAAAAAATGTATTTATATAAAGAGAAGAGGACTAGCATTATGCCGAATGAAAAGTGCAACAACAATGCCACACCTTTGCCCGCGACCCAAAAGGATACTCAACAAAGGTCGCGGAAGTAATTTACAATTTGAGCAACCAAAAATATAAAAAAATATATATGTGTATATATTTGTATAAAAATAAAATAGAATAAGAATCAGACAGAAGAGCAAATAAAGTGGCAGGATCTGGGATCGGGATGTGTCTGGCTGCGGCGCAAATTGACAAGATTTATTTTCAATTAAAAACAAACGAAACGCCGCGCGCACATTATCCTTTTTGGCCGTTGATGCCGTGAGGACGACACATTCAACATTTTATTGGCAGCATTTTATGTGATTCTCAATTTGGTAATAAATCAAAAAGCGGCCGTCGCATTTTAACATTTGCACATTTCTACAATTTTCACAATTTCGAACATGTCGTGTCCTGGCAAAACTATTGTGGGCTCTCTTGTTGCAGGCGTGCAAGGACAATGCCACCCTTAAGCCACAGCGCATGGCGCGTTGATGAATGACGAAGGACATGCAGTCACACACAAACACACACACTCACATACACGCACACCGATTGGCTGCACGTCGACGTGCAATAATTTTATGTGTCCTGGCAAGCAACGGTGAAATAAAAAAAGATGTGGAGGACGCGTTGCAGCCGCCTCATTGTTGTCCTGGTTATTTATGACCCATTAAGGCAAGCGGCAATTGCACATGTGTTCTTCACACTGCCCCTCTCTACCCTTCATCCCACCATTCAAGGTGTTATGTGTGTCAGGTTGCCCAAACTCGACCTCGATGGATGTCGATGTTGGCAGTGTCTTTTGGTTTTGGTTTTAATTGTTTGGCCAAGCTAAAGGCAGACACAAATGTTAATAATTGCGTCTCAGACATCCTTGATGCGTGCATGTCCTTTTGTCTAATAATCATAAGGCATAATTCATTTGAATTCGTGTTTGTTGCTAAATTTATGACACTTCTCTTTTCTCTGAGGCGGCGGCACATTTCCATTTATATACGCAAAAAAAAAAAACAATTATCCTTACAGTTATGCCACGCCAACGGGCGCACATTTAATTGCCTGGCTAAAGGATTCGAATGGAGACATTAGAAAAATCTGTCGCCGCCAACAGGACACACGTCGCTCGCACCGAAAGTCGTTAAAATACGAGTATTACTCGTATGTTGTCTCTAAAAGCTAAACTGAAGCGGGAATGGGAACAGGAGCAGTAAAAGTAACAGTAACAGGAGCTGGAGTGTGTGCAGTTGTCCAAGGATCGCACAAACATGTGCTTTTCTAGTTTATTGGATGTGACAATATTGTGTTTCAGTGCTGGGGACGGCAGCAATACATTTGGTAACAACTTGCTCAAATGTGCAATATTTCGATGTGGAAGTTACAATTAAGTTACAATTTTCTTTTCAAAAATACGTGGATGCGTTACAAAAGAAATATATTAAACAAAATTATCGTTAAAAAGTAAACTGCCCAAAATCACCAAAAGAATAACTGGAAAATGACATATTTAATGAACACATTTGAAGCATACTTTTAGGATCTATTGTTAAATGCTCAGCCATACTGCAAGTATCTAGCTGCCCCTAGAAGTATGCAAGTACGTCGCTTTTTTCTTTTCATTTATAGATTTATTTATTAAGACATCCGGGGATCGGCAAATATCCCCTTTGTGACATTATTTTTAGAACATACTTGCAAGCTTTTGCGAATTTTAAAACAGTAATCGAACATTTCCTAATTTTTTGAAGTATCATTTGCACTTACTTGAGGGAAAAACACAGAGGGATTTAATAAAAATTGTATACCTTTATGCCTGATATGCTGACTGGTAAAACCGGTTGAGAATTATGCACAGGTTGTCCAACAAACAGGTTGTACAAGTAAAAAACACTTTTAACCTTCAGAACTATAGTTTCTTATTTTGGTGAAATGTACAATTGTTTTTATATGCTAAAACAATTAATCGAGAACCTGCGCTATTTTTTTTAGCAACAAATAGTTGAGAACAAAATATAAGAAAATAAATTTGATTATAAATACTTATTTCTGTTAATATTAATATGGTTATAAATTATTTCTGAAAATAAAGTTTTCCATTGAGATCTATTTTAACAAAATCAAGTAAATATTTGATTTTCAGTAATAAATGATATTTTAATTCGGCTTACTTTTGTCCAACCAAAGTGCATATTATAACTTTTAATTTTTATAGAAAATACAATTCCTAAATTCCATTGTCCAATCTTGTCTAAAAGATACAAAATATAAACCTAATTTTACCTATTTATGAATTATTTCAGTCATGTTAACATTGATTAAAGTTTGACATTGCAAAGCTTTGCTTTCTATTGCAATGTCGCCCCAAAAGTCGGACACAGGACCAATCGCAGCATGGCAGCTCCTGTTTTATTTTCTGTACAAGTTGCTATCCAGGACGATGTTCAAAAGGTTGCCGATGACTGGCGCCTGCAAACTTCAAAATCATTGCAAAGTGGCAAAATAAATAAGAATGTAAATAAATTTGAGCGTGCGCAGCGGATACAAAGTGTAAGGACTCCGACGTCACTGGGAAGTAAATGCGCAAGGATACCAGACAGGACATAAGCTATTGCTTCTGGCTGCATTACGTTGACTGCTCTGGTGCATGGCACAAATTTATGCGACATCAAGTGGAAGTGGATTGTTGGCGTCCGTTCGGCGTTGTCCTCAAACAACGTCCTGTCCTGTGCGTTATCCTTGTCAAATGGCAGCAGCAACAATAACAAGAATAAGAAAATTGCTTGACAAAAATAGAGAAACCTCCAGGCAGCACTTACCTCAAGGGACGTATCAAAGTTGGAATATTGTACAAAGCAATTGTAATAAAGTCTTACCGACTTTAAAACTCCCTATATTTCTTATACAAATTTATACATACAGATGTCTGCTAACAAAGTTTATAATATTAATTTCATAGTTTTCACAATAATATTTTTCTTTCAGAAATTCCTAGATTGTTTATAGTGCATATATACAAAATGTAAATCTTATCAGTGACGACCGTCTATTTCAAAAATTACGACAATATTATTGTTAATTTTTCCTTCCGTATTTGTCCACAGCACTTATAAACGTGATGAAAGATTCTTTTATTGGTACAAGACCAGCATAGGCATAAACATTAAAGGCTCTAATCAGCTCCTGTTCACTTTCTTGGGCACTTTTGCTAAGCTCTCGAATCCTACGACCAACTTTGACTATTAAAGCTCGGTGCGCTGTTTTCTCAATTTGTTGGAACTGGGCATTTATACCATCAGAGGCATTACGCGTATACCGTCTCAGTTTTGCCTCAAACTGCTCCTCAGTAAATTCTGGACCTGTTTGTATGATTGCTGCGTAGTGACCGGCTAAGTCGTTCATATCTGATACAGATGCCAGCGTAGTATCAATTTCGGCCTGCACTCGTTTGATTAAACGCTTACAGTATTCAATTTGCAACGTATCTGCAATTTGAGCATTAATTATCGACTCACATAAATCAATAATAAATTTCAGAAAATTTTCCAACATCTGACTAATCGTCGAATCTGTTGACAGTTTTATATCATCGAGCAGAGCTCTATCAAAATCAGTCAGTGCACTTGAAAAACCCTGTAATGAATATGACTGCACTTTAGCACAAATTCTATTTTAATTTGTATAGAAATTATTTACCAAACAAGCCAAAAAAATTAACAGTCGGCAATGCATCTTAGAGTATGATTCTGATGAAACTAAAACAAATCAAATCACAATCGTAGTTTATAAAGATTTTCATTAGCATTGAGAGATAGAACCTGAATATGAGAATGCAATTTTTTTATTCTCAGCATTTCAGTATAGTATATATTCATATAAGTTGTATAGAGTTTTTCTCTGATTTATTTACTAGCAAGTTGAGTGTGCTCGACTATGAGATACCCTATACCGTGGCCCAAAACTATAAATATATCTTTTTACTTGAATTAAAAAACTTTCAAATTTATTTTTCGGTAAAAATTGATTGGTGATAGCAAAATCTTTCAGAAACCTAAATTGTTCTTAATGCATATAGTCAATACAAATCTTATCAGTGATCACTTTTCAAATATAAAATTACAATTTTATTTGCACAAGCAAGCAATCATACAAATTGTAAATAATCTATTGGGTAAATGGTTAGTTCTAAACAAATAGCAAGTTTATTGATAACAAACTGCTCTATTTTTTCAGTACTTTTCTAGAACTGTATTAAACTTTTCGAAAGAATCCTCTATTGACACAAGACCAGCATATGCGAAATCATTATAGGCTGTAACCAGCTCCTGTTCACTTCTTTGGGCACTTTCACTGAGTTGTCGAATTTTAGGACCAATATTAGCTATTAAAACTCGAAACCCAGTTAACATGTTTTGTTGGTACTGGGCGATTAAATCATCATAGGCATTATTCGTATACCGCCGCTGTTTTGCCTCATACTGTCCCTCACTGAGCTCTGGAGAATTTGCTCGAATGATTGATGTGTAGGAATTGGTTAAGTTTTCCAAATCTGATAGAGATATCTTCCCAGAATCAATTTTGGCTTGTACTCGTCTGATTAAACGCTTACAGTCTTCTATTTTCGATGCCTCAGCAATTCGAGCATTTACTATCGATTCGCAAATATCTATAATATATTTCAATACTCTTCCCATCATCTGACTTGTAGAAGATTCGACTTCCATTTTTACATCAGCTATGAGACCTGTGTCCTTAACACTCAACGCACATGCAAAGCTCTGAAATAAATATATATATATATTAATGAACAAGTTTAATGTATATTAGCTTATAAACAAATTACTTACTATACAAGCAAAAACAAGCAGCAGTCGGCAATACATCTTAGAGTATGACTCTGATGAGACTAAACAGAATCAAATCATGATTGCAGTTTATAAAGATTTTGCATTAAAAGTTATCAGCATTTACAGTTGCAATCTAAATAATAATGCATGCTAAATTTTTGTTCTCAGCATTCAAGTATACGTATTTATAGTATACCTTGTATGAGATTACAGCTTTCCTCAGCTTTTTTTACCCGCAAGTTGAGTGTGCTCGACAAAGAGATACCCTGTGACCTGGTCTCAAATCTTTAAATATATCTTTGTACTAAACTTAAAAAAAAATGTTCAAATTATTTTTCGCTGAAAATTGAAATGATTACATAATCCCAAATTGTTTGTATAATTCATATAATCAATAAAAAAATGTCTTAAACTTATCGAAAGAATCCTCTATTGATACAAGACCAGCATGTGCGAAATTATTATAGGTTGTAATTAGCTTATTTTCAGTTCTTAGGGCTCTGTCACTGAGCTGTCTAGTTTTGGACCAATTTTGATTCTTATATTTCTAAGCCGTGTTGAGTTATTTTGTTCGGATTGAGCGAATAGCTTGTCATAGACTTTATTCAAAAACTGTCTCTGTTTTGCCACAAGCTGCCTTTCACTGAGCTCCGGGGCATTTCCTCGTTTGATTGCTTCGTAGTCAGTCCCAGTATCAATTTTGGCCTCTAATTTTGTGATTAAACTCTTGCAGTCTTCTATTTTCGATGCCTCAGCAATCTCAGCGTTAAATATCGATTCGCACATGTCAATAATAAAAAATTTTAGTTGATACCACAATATTTGTCTTAGTGTAGATTCTACTTCCATTTTTATATCAGCTATTTGAGCTGTGTCGTTAATGCTCCGTGCACTTGCAAGGCTCTGATATAAATATACATTAATGAACAAATTCTATATTAGTTTATAAACAAATTACTTACTATACAAGCAAAAGCGAGCAGCAGTCGGCAATACATCTTAGAGTATGATTCTGATGAGACTAAACCGAATCATATCACAATTGTAGTTTATAAAGATTTTTATTGGCATTGTGGGATGCAATTTAAATATGAGCATGCATTCTAGTATAATACGTATTTATATATGTTGTAAAAAGCCCATCAGCTTGTCTCTGCTTTTTTTTTACCAGCAAGTTGAGTATGCTGGACTTTGAGACACATTGTACTCAAGTATCAAATCTTCTAATATATCTGTGTATTCAAATTAAAATACTGTATCAGTTTAGAACTACCTTACTTGTTGATATCAAATGCATATACATTTATCTTATAATCATATTTTTTTGACATTTATTTTTGCTTAAATTCGAAATGATAACATAATTTATAGTTTATCGATAAAATTTTAATAACAACTTGTTAATTGTTGTATTTGTCTAGAACTGTTTTAAAGTTGAAGAAAGAATTCTCTAATGGTATAAAACCAGCATAAGCAAAATCATTAAAGGCTGTAATCAGATCCTGTTCACTTTCTTGGGCACTTTCGCTCAGGTGTCGAATCTTAGGATTGGCATTGACAATTAAAAGTCGAAGGATTGTTAATTCGATTTGTCTAAACTGGGCAGTTATGTCATCAAAGGTATAATTTGTTTGTTGCTTAAGTTTTGCTAACTGGTCGTCACTGAGGTCCGAAGCATTTCCTTCTATGATCTTGGTGAAGACATTAGATAGATTTAACCACTCTGATTCCGAAAATATTGGGGTGTTTGTCTGGGCTTGTGCTTGTGTGATAAATTGCTTAAATGCTTCTATTTTGGAATTATCGGCCACTTGAGCATTTACAATCGATACACTTATTGCAATCATATATTTAAGCCTGTTGTGCAAAACTTTGTTTAGTGTAGTTTGGGTTACAACTTTTAATTCATTTATGAGAGTATAATCCATGTAAGTTAGAGTACTTGCAACGCTCTGAAAATAATACAGCTTTATCACAAATTTTTTAATTATTAAATTAAGAATAGATTACGTACTACAAAAGTCAAAACAATCAGCAATTCACAACGCATCTTGGTACATGGTTCGGATGAGACTAAAGAGAATCAAATTTGGCTTGTGGCTTAAAAATCATTTCAATTCAGCTTATCAGTATTAACAGCTGCTACATACAAATTCATATTAATCAGCATTCCAGTATACCCCCTCGAATGCCCTGACAAAAGAGTATATCAATGTTTGCAAATATTCAGCTCAACTGGTTTTCTCTTCATCTAACTACAAACAAGTTTCATATGCTTGACATAGACACTCTGATCCAAGGTTTATAATTTTCGAACACATATTTGTATTCAATATGTGTAGGAACAATCTTTATTATCTATTTTTATGGGTATTATAGCATTATATATAGGCTACTTGCCTACTTTATAATCACAAAAAATATAAATCTACAATGAAAGATTTCTCCCTTCTATTATTTTGAGAGCTGTCAAGATTCATATTGAGATCGATTCAGTTCTAGTTTGTTTTCCTAACGCAAAACATCGTCATTTAATCTGATTTCAAATGGCATGTTTTTGATATACACTTAAATATATTCGTAGAAAGAAATATTTTTAGTTTATGACCAAAATCTATTCCATTTTGCTGGCTACAGTTCTGCATCTAGTTTTACGCACTTTATTTTTAAATACCAGAGCAATGAGGTCTCTTCGCAGACGTCAAATGTGAGCTTTCATATAGTTTATATATCGCTTACGCATTTGATATAAGGCTCAAAAATAATGCCTAAACATTCGAAACATTTGTCTGCCTGAACCATGATATTATGGAATCTCTGTAAATCGATGCGAAATTTTCCTATCAATATTTTGGTATATAGTATATTAGCATAGAGTTTCTCATTATAAGTATTAATTTTTTTGTATTATCGCAACGAATCGCAGCAAAATAATAATATATTTTTTTGGAAATAGAAAGCAAAAAAAAAAATTTTGTAGTGAAATCCAAAAATAAATAAATGAATTTTTATTTCTTATTCTTCTCAACATATAGAAGTTATTTTGCATATTGAGTTAAAATTTGATTGGTTTATCTTACAGAGCGTACAAAATAATAAGCTGCAATTGGTTATTCAACTATTGCCATCTCTGGAATCTGAATGTTTAATTCAGACTGAACTGAAAAATGCATAAATATCATTTTAATTAGAAAATTAGCTGGAAATATGCAGCTCACGTTAATCGCATGACGGTGCCTTTGCTGTGGGCATGAAAATGGAGCTTCCTGGCAATTCGAAGGATTGGAAAACACCCTTTTTGGGGATGGAAACAAAGCTCATGCAATATCCAGGAGATGCGACAACAACTGAAAGCCAACTGACTGCATTCTCCTCTTTCAGTGCCAGTGCCATTGCCATTGTCGCAGTCCTGGCCTCACTCTCATCCTGACACTCGAAAATCATTGCGACACTCGACTACGGCTACGAGTACGGCTCTGGCTCCCTACTCCGGGGAGTTCGACTCTGCTGTTTGTTGCGACAAATGCCGTTATAATTATTTATACCGTAAGCACATTTTATGGTGTCGCAATTTTAAAATGCAATTAGACGCGCAACTCTATGAAACCCAGCTCAGTAGTAACAAAGCAAGCAAAGATACAATGCTTAGTTAAATCATACCCTGTAATGTAAGTTCATAATTTTATATCTAAATAAAGTTTTTGTAGAAAAACTGAAGAAGACTTTACTAAACTACATAAAGAGTATAAACATAAATATATCAAGTAACAGACAATAAGTTTTTAAGGACATTTTCTAAAATAAGTTTGTTCAAGCTTCTTCTCATTTAAACTGCTTTTACCAAAAGCTCCTTTTAGTATACCCACTTAAAATCTTGTTTGTAGCGTATTTAAAGGCATTCAAATAACATACAAAAAAGGACAATACTCATTATAAGGACAGACAACTGTAATTCTTAATGGGGTTTTGTCATTTCGTCGTGTTGTGACCAAAAATTTAATGCAAACAACAGTGGAATTGGTTATGCTATTATTTCACCTCATACCACAGCAGTCCTTTAGCATCCTTTCTCACTCCAAAAGTTACTGAACTCATCCTAAGCTCACCTGGCTTATTAGTTTTTTGCACTTATTGAACAGCCGCGCGCCTTTTGCTATTCAATATATATTTTTTTTTTCCAACTTAGGCGAATCGAATCGAAAGCAAAACTGGAATATGGAAATGGAAGTAGGAAGCAGCTGTTGTCATATTTTGATATTACAAAATACATGCTCATATTTTGGCATTATTATATTTACAGAAGTTTCATTTATATCTAGCCACAGTTAGCCGATTTCAATTCATATAATACTCTTACTAGTTTCATCTTCTGTGGCATATAATGAAAACTTTTCATAAATAAATTTGCATAAGACTTGGCTCACATATGCAGAAAATGTATTAAATGCAATATGTGCCAAATGGTTGTACATAAATAAATGTTTTCTATTGATGAACTCTGTATTTTTTTGGGAGAACTTGAATGTGCTTAGGGGTATTTTAAAGAAACCAAAAATGTGCAAATAATGTTTAAATAATAATTTGCTGTTTCTAGAATATTTGTCTAATTCAAAATTCTCATAAAAATTCATAAATATAGTTCGAAAAATATGCACAGTACATCATCAATTGAGAATGTTCTTAATTGCCAGCAGAAGGTTTCTAGAAACGAAAATTATGAGAAAACTTTCCGGAAAACTCGCTAGCACATCAACAGATGTACTCACTGTTAACGTATACAGCACTGTTAACATATACAGAACTGTTAAAACAATCACAGGAGGCAGCATTTGTTTTTATTTATTTGATTTCCCATATAAGGTCTCTTAATTAAGAACTAATCGTCTACAGAGTTTCTTTTATAATAAAATATATTTTTTTAAAAAATTCTTTTCATTGCACTATCGCATTATCGGGCTGTGGTCGTAAACTATTCGCAGCAATTATCTTCGCAAGTTCGATGCCTTTGGGGAAATATGCGGTGAATTAATACGAGTTTATAAAGCCAAGGGAAAAGCTGAGAGGCTCAAGGATGCGAAGGGAACGCACCAAGTTGGCAACCCTTTGGCTCCTTCTGCTGGCTGAATGCGTTTGGTAAGCGCAAGTTTCGCTTAATTTATAACAAGGATTACAATAAACAAACTAATCTAAGGCAATAAACACTTAAAATCCCCCAAAGTGTTGGCCATCTAATGTTGCTGAGGGGCGGAAGAGAGGCAGTTGGGCTGTTGGAATTGGGAATTGTCACCACTACTTTTGGGTATTGCCCATCGTCTTTTTATAAGTTAAATCGCTGCAATCCTTTCGCCTTTTAAATATGCCATTTCCGCTGTGAGATTATTTTTCGATATCGCAAACGTATGATTCGAGATGTTTATGAGTGCCCAGTGTCCAGTGTCCTGTGGCTGACCAGGCAGATAGGCATCGCGGTTCAATATCCTCTTCCTGCCCCCAAAAGTCCCCATTGGCCAATAGAATTGTCAGCAGAGGGGCGTGGGATGTGCGAACAATGTGCGTGCTTCATCCGTTCGATCCTTTTTTCTATTAACAATAAATTTGTACGATTTTTATTTGACCACAAATAACACGATATGTGGGCTCATTGATGACATTTGAAGGTAGGAAACAAGGCCAGAAAATCCTTAAACTTTTGGAATAATTTTTAATATTGAACTTAATTTAATAGTGTTGAAACGTATCATGGATCCACTCGATAGTCTGCAACATCGATAATATCCGATTACTTTAAAGTGGTATTTATATCCTACATTATCCTAATTCTCTTTAAAGTACTCCAATCCTTTTGTCCTTTAAAATGAAGAGTGTTTTATTATACCACAATACTCCCCAACTATCTCTTAATTACTTAAATGTACTGAATGCCTTGAAAGGGATATGTACTTTAGTATCTAGTCTTTCCATCACAGATATTAAGTCAAAGGCAAAACTAATGGACTGGGGCCGGGGAACCACAACAAATCGGCGTAAACGGGATGCGCGTGATGCCCGAAAGGATGCCATTAAGGACAACGGTTGCAATCGTTAGTGAAGCCATTAGTTCGTGGCACCAATATGCGAAAATCAAAAGCACACATACACAACATGTCCACCCCAAAAAAGTGTTCAATGTGTACTCTTATATGTTGTATAATTGCAAGTGCGCAGCTTTGGAAAAATGCGAGATATAACATAAAATAACCCAAGCCGGACAAACGGACAACAAAATGTCCATCTTCCACTAATGTGGTCGGACTTGGACAGTGGCTGGAACTGGGATTGGGATTGGGATTGGGACTGCGACTGAGACAAAGACAGAAACAGAGGCAGAGTCACGGAGCTGTAGCTGAAACGACATCATGACAATGGCCAGAGAACGCAACAATAACAATAAAACAAAGGCCGCTTCGCAATGTACACGGGTAACTGAAAATAATTTCAAGGATATTATCACAGTGTCCGGCCCTGCTGATGTCCCAGGCGCGATATGGGCGCATGTTTCGTGTTGGAGGTATGGGGGGGTCAAAAAGAGATTCACATCAACATAATGTCTACTTTACAATGTGGATAAAGTCGCCCGGCTGTGCTCCAAGAAAACGAAATCACATCCATATCGACAAAACAGCCATTCAGCCTTTTGCCTTGTCCCCCACCTGACACACCAGTCCTTCCAACTGTCCTATGCCAGCGCATCCCATCCCATCCAATCCCGTTTCGTCCTGTCCTGTACCGTCTGGCTGCTGGCTGACCAACCCCCTTTGGTGCACATTCCCGGTTACTATCCACTGGACGCTCGCACGCCACGTTGCAATAAGTTACGGCTGGCGGCCATTACGCCGCCATGGCCACGGCAAATGTTGACCGGAGTGGCCAGAGAGGCACAGCCGGAGACAAATCCAAAATCCATACTCGTAAACAAATGCAACTAATCGCCGTTCATGTTGAACGTGTTCACGGCTAGGCAAACCTGAAATTGTGGCTACACCAAATCGTGCTACCAGTATCTTATGTCCTGTGTCCCGTGTCCTATGTCCTGTGTCCAGCTTTAGCTTCATATCCAATGATCATTTTGCGGGCTTATGTTCTGATTCTGTTGCTGATGGTTATCGCGTTTTGTGTCCAATGCCTGAAGATGGAAACATATCTAGAAGGCATCGTTTAAGGCATAGATAAGTCTATTATTTAAATAAACTCTGTTCCCTAAAGACAAATATAACACAATGGGTTTGTACATTGAACATTGACAGATAGATCTAACGAGAGAGAGAGAGAGATGAATTGGTAAGAGTATATATCTACGTTTCTATAGATATTATATTTAACATAAATATATTCCAAATCCAAAAAAATTTGCATAATCTTTATCTTCTTTAATTTTAAAACCGGCGTCGGCACTCGGAAGATGACCTTTCATTTAATGAACTACCTAAGTCGAAAATATAATACTGGAAATAACCCAGAAGCCTGCAAGTAGCCAAAGAAGCCATTTGAAATTAATTTTATTATTTTTAAATAAGTAGGCATTGCAAATAAACTAATTCAAAAATGTACACTTTTATATTTTCTATGTTGATGGCGTTTTTTGTAGGAAATCATTCTGCTTAAAGACATTGTAGCACAAACAACTCCAAGTGGTTAATACGATAAATATTTGAACAGTTTTTTGTGGCACTTTGCTGGTTCGAAAACACTTCTTTAAGCAGAGTTTTGGTTGTGAAGTATTTGACTTATACTTATATAACTAAAAAGTATTGACAAAAGAGTGGAAACATTTTCAAAAAATTATTTACGCTGTACAAAAAAAAAGAAAGCTTTATTTTCTTAAATAAATATTTTTTGCAAATTTTGCTTATATTTACTTAATTTTTTCGGGAGGTAAGCGGGCACATATTCTTTGTAAATTTTACTTTGTTTCAATAACAATTTTTTTATTGCAGTTTTAAAATATCCTATGAAAGAATTAAATCGCCACTTAGCTGTCACAGCTCACTTGGAAGAGGGCGAGCTATCCGAAACCCAGTTCAATGATGGATATGATGAGAATCTAATGGGTGATGCCGCTGATCGGGCCAGACTGGAGAGCCTCAGTGATTTTGCAAGGGAATTAGAGCTTTTTGATCGCAGTGTAAAGCGTAAGGACCTGATGCGCAAGTGGAAAATCGAGCGTGCACTAATCTCCAAAGAAAAAACGGCTAGTATGCTTAATGTGACTAATTGTATGCCTGATAAGCCCAGTGAAATGGTCAACCTCTCTGAGGCCGCAGTGGCAATCAAGGACCGCTCTAACACACGCCGAAGCAACCTAGAGTCACAATGCCAGGCAGAGATAAAACGCGTCGCATTCGATCGCATGAGGATTCAGCGGAACAACAAAAGATCCATGACAAAGCATGAATGCAGCGTCGATGATATAACTGCTGAGAAACCGATTGAAAAACAGAAGGATCTGCATGGGAAAGCTCTTACGCAGGACCAGCCGCAGGAACAGATTCCGGAGAATATAAGTCCAAGTTCCTACGATTCGCCCAATGCTATACAAGCTAAAAAGCTGAAGCTCATGTCCAGAGCTGCTTATTCCGATAAATCGAGTGGTAATGCTGAAAATGTTGAGAATAATATGGAACACAACTGGCCAGATACAACACCATTTTTAAGCACTTTGCAGGAACTCAAACGATCGCTGCTAACACGCAATCAGCTGGAGAGCTTCCTGGACAAGCCCATCTTTGATCAGACTGTGATCGGTTGCTTTGTGCGCCTCAGTATTGGAGCACCATCCAGTCAAGAGCCGGCTATCTATCGTTTGTACCGCATTGTGGCCGTGGAATATGTCGAACTGAATTATCAGTTTGGCCCCAATCACACAAACAGAATTCTACAGGTGCAACATGGCAATTATCTAAAAGGATTTCAAATGAATCTCGTATCCAATAAGCCGGTCACTACTGAGGAGTTCCTGTACTGGATAAATGAATGCAAACGGAATGCAATTCCATTGCTCAGTCTTCAAACAATTGCCAAGAAGGAGCAGGACATTGAGAAGGCATTAAACTATGTCTTCACCGAGAAAGATGTCGAGTTGATAGTGCAAACAAAGCGACTTGCTGGCCAGAAACCAGTTAGTGCTGCATATCGGAAGGCTTGTCTTATCATGGAACGTAAAATATCACTGGCGTGCAATGATCTGGAGAAGGCCAGTCAGCTGGACAAGGAAATTAGACAGATTGATCAGCAACCACACAGGGAGCATATGCACCGGAAACGTGTTCAATATATGGCCTTCAAAGTCCCAGCTCCTGTATTATCTACAACGACAACAACGAAGCCAGCTGCCAAGACGAAAAGTAAAAACTTTAACTGGCAGGAATATATGCGATGCACCTACAAGAAGTTGGAAAATTTAGCTTACCAGAGTAAACAGGGTCAAATGTTAGTAGAGGATATAGTCAAGACTGAGAAGACTGAGCAGCAAGTTAAGGAAATTGTGAATATTCCCAATTTTGATTTGTATGAAATTAACAGATTTAAAATCAAATTGGATTTTAGTAAGTTAGGTAAGTAGAAATTAGAACTCATATATTATAATTGATAATAATTATTATACTTATTCTCTCCCTCTCTTTCTTCCTCAGTCAATTTCCGTGATATATTAAAAATATTCGATGCAAATAAATATGATATGTTAGATGAATGTCGAGCACTGTGTAGAATTGATGACTATCACAATATTGCAATCAAGCTACAACATAATCATATCGACCTGAAACAATTCATGGAATCCACACAGCAGCCGCTGGGCAATCACAAA
Organism: Hirtodrosophila alboralis; assembly: GCA_035043045.1. NCBI lineage: Eukaryota > Metazoa > Arthropoda > Insecta > Diptera > Drosophilidae > Hirtodrosophila > Hirtodrosophila alboralis. Next base: position 312,965 of record JAWNNH010000254.1, read on the forward strand.
AATTGGAAAATTTCAAACAGTGGACACTTCTAATTGCCCAACAGTTGGGCAAATAGACACAGGCACACAACGCATGGGCATGAGGTCCTGCCAGTCTCGCAGCCACACAACAGCCAGGACATCGATTGCCAAAAATATGAAAGCCTCTACACGTTCGTTGTTGTTGTGCCAATCCGAAGACCAACCAGTGCCACTGACACCGCGGCATGTCAACACTGTGTGTTGCATCCATGTGCTGGCAAGTGGTGGCTGTTGCTAGTTCCTGGAACTGGTAGCTGGTGGCAATTGGGGAGCTCCAATTCCAATCAACCACAGTGGACACATCAACAATTCGTGTGCCGCCAAAAGCTTGTTCTAATCCAATCAAATCTCAAATGTGGTTGTTACCCAATTCGTTTGGGAACGAGAACAACGCACTTTGACAATGGGCATTGCAGTGGCATTTTTTGAACTAAACTTTAATTTCTTTATTCTTACTATTTATATATTATTGATTTTTTTTTAAATATATTTCTATATAATTACTTAAATTTTATTATATTAATAAGAGAAAGTAGACTGATGTTAAATAAGCTTAATCAGATTGTACAGAATAATTTTACATCGATCCAGTGAGTTTTGAAATTTATAAAAAAATAAAATGATTTTCATAAAAAAATTCATTTCTCAGCCGACTGTTTCTACGGCAAACTTGATCAGATTGTATAAATCATAATTCTACATCGAACTGTTGAGTTCGATTTCGATATTTTGAAAAACAAAAAAATTTGCTTCACAGATGCCTCTTTCTTTTACACACGTTCTGACAAAATAAATAAAGAAACTTGATTTTTAATTAGTTCAGATTCTTTAAAACACAGTTAAAAAGTTTTATTGTGAGACAAAATAACTATTTCAAATATTACATCAAAACATCGCTATATATATATATTTTTTTAAAAAATAATTTGTTGCTTACAATTGATTGAATTTTAGATTCCACAGTGCAGAGTTTGTAGGTTTTCTCTATTATCAACTGTGTCCTGGTCAGTAGCATTTAGTATCTGCCGTCTAGTTGTGGTTTATGGTTTGAGAATTCATTGCTTACCAATTTGCCAGGATGTCAAATGAAAAAGTGACTACTATCGAATGATGCTTTATTGAACTCACTAAATATTGGCAAATTAAAACTACACTCGGAAATAAAGAAGCCCCTTAATGAATCATCTATTTAAGGAGTTGCCCAGTTGTCAGTGCCTAGAGAAGTGTAGCTAATGTGACATACTCTCATAACTGGGGATGGAAGAAACAGGAGCATCATTAATAATACAAATACAAAACTCATTCGTAGTCCGTGCATCAAAAAGTTGGCTCTTTCATATTCCAAGAGCATTGCATGCTTAGTGGGAGTGCTCATAAAAATAGAATCGAATCATCTATGGAGATGGTAATAATTGAAGATATGTGGGGTCACATAGGTGACAATAAAATAAATGCCATTTACTGATGACTCATCAACATAATTTTTACGATTCGCCCCATTCAATGAATAAACAAATAAACTGGACAGAACTAACCTGGCTCTATTGCCAGGACATTGCAGGACTAGTTTGAGCGTGTCACGAAAGCATTTCGCATGCATTGACTTTTTATGGATATATACTTCTGTATATAAGGAGAGAGTGTGTTTGTGTGTGTGTGTGTGTGGTATCAACAAATAATGCAAAATCATTTAGTGAAACTTCCACAGCATTCATGGACCTTCAGTGAGTGCGGCAAGTCCTCAGCCTCTAAAAGTCATAAAAATCCGCACAGAATGAAATTCTCATCAAGTCGCCAGTTGGCACAATTTCATTTGGCGCTAAGCAACTGAACACGGCCAAAATGACCCGGACACGGACCAGGACCAAGTACTTTAATGTGTGTGTGTGTGTGTGTGTGTGTGTGTGTGCTCTAGTCACGAAACAAGGCAGAAGTTCAAGCTCTCTCACTCTATCTATATATCGTCCTAGCAGCTCGGCAATCGCGCGTAACTAACGTAATCAGCTCACGTAACGCTGAATGAGATGAGATGAAATCAGCATACACTCAGACTGCATAAATAGCGAATTTATACCAAACTGATGCTCAGGCCCATCCCAGTCGCTTTGGCAGCATCCTTCACAAGGCTTTCCAGATCTACAACATGCGATAGAATCATCGTCGTCAATTCCAATACTTTTTTTTTGTTCTTCAGCCATATTATCGAATTGGTTAATAAGGTATTAGTAGGGAATTTAGAATTTCGTAATTATTTTTGTTAAAATTTAGTATAAGTTATTGAATTAGAGGAAACGGCTTTTCTTGTTAATTAAAATCATTTATTTTTTTCAGTTTTTTATAGTCAAGTAAAACCTTTTTTTAAATTATATTTCTAGCCAAAATTTTTTAGCTCTTAAGTCCCAAAAACATTAAAGAGCGTTTAAAATTTGTTCTGAAGCTTAAAATATTTAGATTAAAACGAATTATTATAACTATTTTAATAAACTTAGAAATTCAATAATTTTCACTATAATTGAAAGCTACCAAAAATGTTTATAAAATATTATTTAGCTATCAGAATTTTTTAAAATTCTACAAAGTCATATACTATAACGTTGTATATATACCAAAAAAGGGAACTAACCTAAGACCATAAATTATAAAAATGTATTTTAATGAATTACAAACAATTTAAAGTAAAATTTAAAGATATTTCAAAATTGCTTTGGAATATAAAATTTAAGAATACATATGAAGTAAATATACTCCCATTTAACTATAATTTCTATCATTACAAACAAGTTACTCCAACCGCAGAGTAGGATATAAAAAGCAAGAAAGAAAAGGACTCCAAAAAAAAAACCCAATGAGAAAACGCAAACATCACGCATAAGTTTCATTTTATTTTGATTTTTATTACTGTCCGACAGTGTCCTGTGACAGTGCACCAGGCATGGCATGTGTCCCACCTGGATCACTTGCTAAATAACCAAACGAAAGGCAACAAAAATCAAGAAAAAGTAGTCACCAAACGGCCAGGATGTGCCGAGGACAAGCACTGACTGTGAACTATTGAATTGGATGGGGGGTGGTTTAAGGAATTGGTGGTTCAGTTTTGGTCCTGTGGGTGGTTGTTGTGTCCAAAAGAACTAAAGCACAGAAAATGCCTATTTACGAGCTCGCATGTTGCTGGACACATGGTAATCATATATTTTGGTCATATCTGTGGACCATAAAACCAGTGTCCTTATGTGCCTGTCAATGAGTTGTTTCATGACATTTATTTCGCTTGTTCCTCGCTGGGTTCAGTTTTGGGATCTGGGTTCTGGATTCTGGATTCTGGGTATGCTGCGTGCAGATGGAAAATATTTTAGTGTCCATTTAATGTCCAATCTAAGATGAGCTCGTAACTTTTGATCGAATAAACGAGCGCACACACACCGCCTCCTTTAACCAAGGTAAGACCATAGCCTTTGCCACATATTACGACTAAATATATATTTCAGTAGTTAGGAGTTGGTTAAGGGGTTTTTTCTCTTGTATGCGGCACGCAACTAAGTCTCATGGGATAATTCTTTAATTTTCTCACTGATGCCCTGTGAGTGATAAGTAGAAGTTATTTGCCAGCTATTTGCTTATTTTATTAGTGGATTTCAACCTGAACGCAGCCTGGACAACAGCAACGCTTGGCTGGATTTGTTGTGAAGTCTTGGGTCCGCCGACACTCATAAATATTTAATTAAAATCAAAATTAGTTTTTCCACGCGGCAGCAAAAATTTTCAGCCAACAGCTCACCTCTGGTCTGCCGGGATTAGATAATGAAAAGCGCATTGTTTCGGCCGCCTTTTTTTAGCCAGGCTTTTCCATCAAGCTCAGCCAGTAATGTCACGCCGCGTTATCACAAATGTTCAAACAGTTCCAAAGATGATCCCAAGCTGGGCATGTTTTAGCGGCATCTGGCAGTTTTCTCGTTAAAAATTAAAATCGCAATACGCTTTCATCTCATTGGCACGCACCCTCGTGTTGCGCTGACTTTCATATGTGCCCCATCTTTGAACCATGCCCCATTCTGCTGCCCATTTTCCACCTTATTTGTGGTTTTTTGTTTTTATTTTTTTTTTTCATTGTCGATTTAGGTGCAGGGCACACGCAATTCTCGCAGCTTGCATAACTTTTGAATTTCCGGCAACATGGAGCCATAAGGTGGATTTACATGCGACGCCCCAGAGACCAGATGGAAGGAGACCGCATGGAGGCTCTGGGGTTGCAAATTGGATCCAATTGGAAGAGCTTTATAGAGAACCTACAATGAAATGATCAGTTGACCACATGCGAGTGAAAAGGGTATCAAATGGAACAGTTTATAAAGGTTAAGACCAAAAAAATATCTCTTAAATCTAAAAAAACGGATTTTTTTATCGATTTTATTATTTATTTTATTTAAAAATTAGAAAATTTCGTGAGATTAAAAATTACAAAGTAAATGTTGTCTATATTAAGCTATTTCAACTATACCTTAGCAAAATTAACATAAATTTGAATTCACTCATTTTAATTTAATTCTAATTACTAAATAAACATAAACAAATATTTTTAAACAAATTTTAAAAGTGAACAGAAAAGACCAAACAAAAAAAAAAAAATTTGAATTTATAAACTTAATATAAATATTTTCAAAATCGAAAATATTTCGTAGTGCATTTCAGAGCCCATTTGACTCTCTGACGTAGAGCAAAATTGAAATAGATAGCATTGATAGGTATATTGTACTTTAGGCACCAGGCGATAGTTATCCTGGGATCCAGCTGATGAAGTGTTGCCTCTACAAGGCACTTGAGCTGGTTCTTCTGAAATGTGGTCATCTGAAGATGTGATCTTGATTTCTTGATAACAAGACTGCTACTCCTACGATATGGGAAATTGTGAATCTCTTTGAGAGCACATTTGTAGACCTGTAAATGTTCGTTGAGAGTCCTTGTTGTTGAGGACAATTTATCAAGATACTGCTGCAGCATCCGAGATGCATTGCAAATGTGAAATATTTGCGATGTCAGGCCATCCATCTGAGTCTCAAGATGATCGTTGATCAGCGATGCTGTTAGCTCCTCAAAAATCAAATCCTCAGGCTGCTTGCCAGCGATGAAACAGCTAAAACTGTTGAAAATATTGGGCAGTAGACTATATATCTTATTCTCACGATCTCCGCTCATATTTCTGTATTGCAATCGCATCAAATTTTTGCGACCAGCAAAGTGCGCATACAACTTGATCTGATTAACTCGCAATTTACATAGATTTATTACGCTAGAGTCTTGCTCGTCCACTGTGCTCATGAAAAAGCGATCGATGCAGTAAACTGCCACACTCCGCTGCCGATCCTGCAACTGTTCCGAGAACCATAATTGGCGATAAGATTTGCGTATTTTTAACAGTTTATTTTGAAGGCGACGCGCTATATCCAATTCTTTTTCGCGAGGTAAACGGTCATAGGCAATTATATCACGTCTAGGATGCGCATAAAATGTTTTGCCAGAGATGATATCCCGCCAGGAATACAGCCAGCTAACTGAACGATTGTGAACAACCTGATTCCAATTGTGTCCAGCTGGTGGCACCGGTTCCTGCCCATTCTCTTCACAATTGATGGTAACCTCCTCGGGCAGCACAAGTGGTCTTATCATACCAACTACGTGGCTATTGTAAGTATGTCTTCCACATGAGTTAAAGCATAAGCTTGGTGCCTTAATAAGATAGTTTTTAATCTTTCGTCGCTGCCCATCAACAATGCAATATGTAAAACGTTCATGATACGGAAATCTCCGGCCTAAATTCGCATTCGGCTGAAGGAATAGATACTCAGCAATTTGTCTGAAATCGCAGAGCTCAAATTTGTTTATATAGAAACGTTGTTGTATGCTCAATCCTCTACGAAAGTCGCGAAAAAAGTTAATTTCTAAATTATTCGATATATCAATTCGTGTGTTAATCAGCTTCGCATATAAGGTGGCCATCTCTTCAGCTTGTTCCGACAACTTAACTGGAGAATTGTTGTACAAAAAATTAACATTCTCCGGCAGTCTATTATAGGGACCTGGGAAGAGCGGTCCACAGTGATGCAGTGTTTCCCATTTGTAGTTTACACTTGTTTGAGAAGACAATTCCAAACAATTTGAAGACATTTTTGCTGATAAGCTGTTAGTTGTAAGTATACAATAGAATTACTTTGAATTGAATAATTTTTGCTTAGGATATTTCAAATTTGAAATTGATGAATGTCATTTTATCATTTATTTTCATTTAATTTATTAATACAGAACTTCAAAAGACGTTGTGTCTGGAGAATATCTACAGACAAGGCAATAACGATTCAGAAATTATTGATATTAAAAATTATAATTATGTAAGCTGTAAATAGTAATACTTTTTCCTACTTTATAGGTATAGACTGTAATGAAGTAAGAATTGTATAAATAAAATTAATTTCTTTACTTTCAGATTTTAATAACACATTTGTATAGGGGACAAGCCATGAAAACGACATTTGGAATGGAAGTAGATGGATATAGGCAGGTGTGAAAATCAAATATTATTAAATAAGTTGAAGAATTATTATATTAAAACAAGAAAGAAAAGGCTAACTTCGGCACGCCGAAACTATATACTCTTGCAATAGTCTCCTAAGAAAATTTTAAATGCCAACTTTAGTTTTGGTATCTTAAAAAACAAAAAAGTTATTCATACGAGCAATTTTCGACCGATTGTTCCTATAATTGCTATAAGATATAGGGGTCCAATTTTGTTAAAACTGGGCAGATTGTACAAATCGTAAATATGCATCGATATGCCAAGTTTGGTTTTGATATCTTGAAAAACAAAAAAGTTTTTTATATAAACACTTTTCATGAATATGAAGTGTCTTCGAATTTTCCTCTATAGCTATATCATATAGTGGTCCGATCGGGCTGATTTTGATATACAAACTACCTACATTATCAAACTTCATCTGTGCCGAGTTTCATCAAGAAAGCTCAAAGATAAAGCCTTTTGCAAGGGTATTAATGCAGCTGATGCAGAGAAGTGAAGAGTTTTAAAAAGATTGAAATATTTCTGACAGGCTAAATTCAAATCTGTCAGTTAATTACACATCAGTCAAAAATGTATACACAATCACAACAATTGATTAAAATTCTGGTAATTTATGACGGTGATGATTAATTCTGCAGTATGCTTGCGTCTGATACAGCAACAGGTGGGAACAAGGACCTGTTATCCATGGGCAGGGAAAAGGATTAATCTGTTCAACAAGTTGCGTGGCTATTGCAACAATTATGCAACGTCTGATTCCAAACTTAAACAATTAAATCGAAACATCAGTGACAAAAGTCGAGAATCACTTCAGAATATACAAAAGGAATTACCTCCTGAACCCAATCCCAAACCGCCACCCGGTCCATCCAACTCAGGTAAACAAAATTCCTCTAGACGCTCCAAATGGCGCTACGGGTACACTGTTTTCCTGGCTGGACTCTGTGGCACCTTGATGTGGGCCGTCTACGAGCTGGGCAAGCCGGAGGAGGATCAACGTGGGCGTAGCATCGAAGATGAGCTCAGCCAACTGCCAATACCACAACAGTATGTGCAACGTATGTGGCATTCACTGCAATATTACCAGAAGATGCTCGAGGAGCCAATGCCCATCAGATTACTGCCGGATGTATTGAAGCCGCCATACGTTCAGCCCCGCTACACACTTGTAATGGAAATGAAGGATGTGCTGGTGCATCCCGATTGGACTTATCAGACGGGTTGGCGCTTTAAGAAGCGACCCGGAGTAGATCATTTTCTGCGACAATGCAGCAAACATTTTGAGATTATTGTCTATACGGCCGAACAGGGCACAACAGCGTTTCCTATTCTGGATGCACTCGATCCGAATGGTTATATACGCTATCGTCTGGTTCATGGTGCCACACAGTTGGTGGATGGACAACATATCAAGAACTTGAATCGTCTCAATCGTAATCTCAGGCGTGTCATTGTCGTCGATTGGGATCGACGAGCTATTCCCCTGCATCCGGATAATATTTTTGCCATTGCCCGTTGGGTGGGCAATGACGATGATGTTCAGCTCTTCGATTTGGCTGCCTTTTTGGGACTTATCGCCGAGCATGAGGTGCGATTTGCTGTCATATAAGTATTATTAAATTATTTATTAATTACATTTTTTATATGTACATACATATATGCTCACAAGATGGACGATGTGCGTGAGGTTCTGCATTACTATCGCCAGTTCGAGGATCCCATTGAGCAGTTCAAGGAGAATCAACGCAAGTTGCTTGAAATGAAGCAGGAGAAGCCTGATACGGAAACACGATGTTCAAAATAAAGTAGACGTTAGTCCTGTATCCTTTATGGCTCAATTTCTTACTGTCTGTCTAATCTGTTTCTTATGCATTTTTCCTGTAAGTTTTTAATGTTCAAAACTGAATTGTCCCAGTATATGTGTATCCTTAAATTAAATAATTTACATCCACTATCTAATTTATAATAAATATTTCATATTTTGCAAACTTAATATTGAAATACTTTATATAGATATGATCGCGGAGACAAATAAGCTTATAGGTTCGGAAATTTTATCTTCGGTCTGCAAATTAGTTTTTTGTATATACTTTAATTTTAAAGAATTTAAGCAGACTTTTTCTGGTAAAATAAAACACAACAAAAAAAATGAAATACTTTCCCAGTGGACAAAAGGATTAAGACTCTATTATTCACAAATTTTCCTATTTAATTCCAAAAAAAAACATACTATTTGAAGCTTTAAAGAATCTTTAAACTGTTTATGAGATTATTTGTATCGAGCGTTTAAACTTTCGTTCTAAAATTTTACTTATTTGTTCCTGATATTCTAGGATATATTTACTTGATATTCCGTTTTGCTTAAACAATATTGTGATTATTATATTTCAAGTGCCATTTTGTGTTTAGAAATTGTAATTCCATATCCCAAGAAAGTCTGAAAATTCCAATAAATACAGATTTAAAATATCCAAAAATTGTGACGCTGTGCATTATGCAAATATCGTAGGCTTAAAATCACAAATTCCATTGATGCACCATCCAAATTGAAGCAGCATCCAGAGGCAGATGAGAATGGTCAACTGGACAGACATCTGGACAATTGGAGAGAGATGGGTCAGAGCTTTGGTGTTATTATTTAAATGGCGCATTATCAGTGGCCAGCAGCGGACTGGCCAGTCAGCTCGTCGAATTGTCATAAACAATCAAAATCCATTTAAAATTGTACATGCAATTTGACTCAGGCGGCCCACCTGACATGGCCATCCAGCCAGCCAAGGACTACAAGGATGAGCAGGATGCGGGTGCGGATGCGCAGGCAACGACAGCATCAACGCCTCGTCAAGTGTGTGGGCGTGAGGCGTGGGAAGGTAATTCTGGGGGGCGGGACTCGGCCATTGGCAATTGGCAGTGCAGCAGCAGCAGCAGCTGCCTGCGCCACTTGTCAGTCCAGTGTTGTCGTCCTGCCGTATGTCCTTCATGTCGTACGGCTATTTCCCGTGCATGTCCTGCCCGTGCCTGTGTATCGTTGATATGATAATTGGCATGAGGCAATAATCCACTTGGATACGTTTACGTTGACAATCGTTTATATCGCAATCAGTGTCATGCCGTCTGCTTCTGCTTCTGCTACTGCTACTGCTACTGCTACTGCTGTTTGCGTCCTGCATCCTGCATCCTGACTGGATTGTTGTTTCGACTACTACTACTGAGTCTCCATAAAGTATAATTTTCAGCTGTGCTCGTTGTCGACCTCAACGACAACGACGACATATTAAATAACAATGAACTGCAATTGCCCAGCGAGTCTCGTAATTCGTTTGTAATGCGTGCAGACGCACAGATTTGAGTAGCACTTGCTGGGGCAGTGAATGTCCTGCGAATCCTGGACACTGCTGCCCATTGGCCTCCTCAATCTGCCACATGCTGTGGCCCAACTGTCTGCATGAATCCTTTGTCACTGTTTTGTTTTATGTGCCCAACTGGCAATTGTCCCCTTGAATCGCATATAATTTCTGATTTTCAAGTTGAACTCGTCGCCTGTTAAATTTAATCACCTTCTGAAAACGTTTTTGATTCCAAAACGATGCCATGTTAATTGGTTGAATGTGGCAAATAAACTAAATGACATAAGTAGAAATGGTTTATCAATGTTTGATAAGAATAAGGAACTTTTTAAATATATACATATTTGAATTAACTAAATGTTTTTATATTGTATATAAAAGGCCTTTTGGAAGTTCATTCCTTTCGACTGGAGGAGAGAGCCCAGGAGCACATAATTAGCTTGTAATTCAATAGAATATTTTTTTTTTTTGAAAAGTCAAGTAAGAAAGCAAGTAATCTATTTTTTTTCTTTTCATTTTTATTTTTAATACTATAACAATAACAGAATTTATTTTTATTTTAATAGAAAGCAATCAAGCAATCGATTAATATCTATTGGAAAAAAGAAGAATACTTGACTGAAATATAGTTAAATAAAATACAGATAACACCAATGCGAGTTACTTTAAGCACTCGTTTAATTGTTTTGAAACTCAATTTAATTAACAAGCTCATTTAGATCATTTGAAACAACTCTTTAAACTTTCAAGTAAAGGCGGAAAGCTTGCTTTATTAAGCTTGCTCAGGCAAGCTTTTTAAGATGTCCATTCAGATTATCTTACATATCAAACCATATACCAAGTATTTTAAAATATATAATTTAAATACATGAAAAATCATTCACATGCTTTTTATTGACACTCAGGCTTCTCAAGCTCATTTAGATATTTTTAAGCAACTTTTTAAGCTTTCAAGTACAGGCGAAAAGCTTGATTTATTTGTCTTGGTCAAGCAAATAACATGAACTTGTTTTGCGCTTGTTTTCCTTTAAAGTGCATTCCAGGCTGCTTCAGGATGCTCATTCAGATTATCTTACATGTCCACCCATATACCAAGTTTTTAAAATATATAATTAAAATACTTGATAAATCAGTTGAACTAAATAATATCAACAGTGTGTTGATAATAATTACTCATGAGTTGGCTATGTTAACAACAGGAACAACAATAACAATAGGGTTTTTTATTCATTTAAAGCCACAACGTTGCTGAATGTTGCAATATAAAAAAAACATATTAGAATACTTGCCCATACACATACACACACATGAACACTTTCCTATCCGCCGTATCCCAATGACCATTTGGAGGACACTTTGCGATGCAAAAAGTAAAATTTATGCGCAAAATGTTGTGTGGCATGAGGTGAAGCTGCTCTGAAAGCTGGAAGGGATGAAGGGAATGGTCAGGTCAGGAGTACATCCGCCTGCAAGGAGCGCCACTTTCACGCTTGACCTCACTCATAGCGCGCAGCGGCGGCCTGCTTAGACCCTTGACCAGGAATATTTCCGAGTGTGTTTATGTGTGTATGGGTCTCTTAGGTGGCACAGTGGGTGGGCGCTTTTTATGAGCGACGACACCACTTGCGATGAAAGCACTTCCGCATCCGCCAGCATTTCCGAGCTAAGCCAAAACCCCTATAGACCCTGAGCTGAACCCCGAGCTCCGTTGGCCAGTACAGCCTCAGCGCAGAGTCCACTTTAATTTTTGTTTTGTTTATAATTTACGCGACACAACATCAATTAAGTGCTTGGCCGGAAAAGCGCATACCTGCACCTGAAAAAAGCACCCATAAATTGTCGCCCTAAAGTGGCGAACGCATCGTATATTCCACACACTGCATCCCCGCTGCATCCTCTCCAGCTTCTCCGATCCGGTCACCTTTCTGTACAGGTTCCACCAGCTGCAATGGCCAAGCGCTTAAATAGCTGTTGCCATTTTATATGCGTGCTTTTTTATGCTATACACAAATCATTTTATTGAATGTACACAGAGGATTCTACATAGGGTCGAGTATTTAAGAACTGTATTTAATAGAGAGAATTTGAGAAAAAATTTAGTACTCCACAGTACAGCTGAAATAACAAACAAGAGCTTGATTACAAGAGTTGGAACTGAAATAAAAAACTTTGGGAACTTCCTAACACTAGAAGATTTCAAACTCTCATAACTTTGTCAAATCTAAACTATTCAAGATTTCTTTTCCTCTATAATACTCACACATAAACATATATAACTTAACCATATAACTTGACTGTAGAAGATTTACCAATATTTCTTAATAAAAAATCAATTATCAACTTTCATTTTTCGTTTTTCGTTTTCAAACACTGCCAGACATTTGCCATTGCTAAGAAAGAAGGGACAGCTGAGCGCCAGTCTGCCTAATTGGAATTAACAGAAGAATTTATGGGACAAGTTGGTGTGATTTGTTGAAGTCACATTACGATGCGGTAAACGAGCGACAGCGGCAAGTGCCCCATAAAGTGTAGATGGCTAGATGGCCTCTGGTAAGTGAGTCACATTTGCAGACGCAATTTGTTACACCAAAAAAGGACCGAGAAGACATTATACAACAGCATAAACAAAACTCCAGACGGACCCTTAAAGACAACCCCATAAACATGCACATAAGGTTGATAGTCACAGCTGCCCCAACAATATTGGTCGGTAAATTAACCTGAAAGACGACACACTTGCTTTAACTTATTTGTCTCAAAAACGTGACAATGACTTTGGTATTCCCACTCAGCAACAATGTATTAATTGATAAGAAACTAGCAGTTTTTTTTTTAATTGTTAAATATTTTGATTCATTTTGGTATAAGGTTTAGGTTTAACTATTTAATATATAAGTAACATATTTACTTTTAACATTTTGTGCTGATTAAAAAATATGTCAAAAGGAGGCATTTTCGCTCATATTGTATAAATATTATTGTACAACATTCACAATATCAAATCATTCTTGTTCTGTGTGTATAAATGAATAGATCTCAAAAGCCGTAAGAACTATAGTTTATTTTATACTATTGACGAGTCAAAGTTGTGCATACTTTTCACTTGCATTTTCACAAATATTTTTTAAGCAAGAATGAGTGCTATAATCGAATATACCCGATTAAGGTACATACCATAAATCTCAAATAAACTTGATCTTGCTATACAGGTCCTGTATACAGTATATTCTATTTCTTGTAGACTTCGAAAACTGTCTTCTTATAGACAGATGAACAGACAGGGTAAGGTCGACTTGACTGTTGATACTGGTCAAGAATATATATATATATTCTTTTATCATAAATTTGAATTATTTTAGGACCAACCTTTAACCATTCTAATGGAGTGCAAAAAAAAGAACAAAGAGATTGAAGAGCTTGCTAACAAACAAATGAATACACAATATTGTACTAAAAAATGTTTAGCTATTGTAAAATAAACTAAACATAAATAAATAAAATAAAGTATGACAAGGAAGAAATTCAAAAATCAGAAAAAATCAGAGTTATCGCAAATCTCACATCAAAAACATAGAAAATAAATACTTGCACATTTGAATGAATGTAACAAACATTTATATAATTAACTCATTTGGTTTGTTGCCATTTTGTCTAGTCGCGGTAACAAAAATTGGCGGCAATTATTCAGGAACCAAATGGCATACGAGAAATTAAATAAATGATGTTAGTCATTGAAAAGTTGAATATATATTGTACATAGTAGTCTATTGTAGTATGTATATATATTATTATTTTAGGTGCAACGCTGCGACAATCAAATGGTTAAATGAATGTTTTGCTGCATTCATCCATTTATTCACGCGCCATAAACTGAGGACGAATTTATTTCAAAGGACATGCGTTCGAACGTACAATAAAAATAATAAAATTAATGGCCAAACAAGTGAACTGGCCATTTGATGGGGCATCCTTTTGGTACTGGAAAGCCTCGAAAGCTGGGCTCGATTTCAATGTTAGTCCACCAGGTACAATTGTTGTGGTTACAGTGGTGCCTGAATTAAATATATATATATATATATATATATATATAGTTATATGCAGATGTATGGTATATATATGCCATGTTGTTTGTACATTCCATTGCAAATTGGAGCCGCGGTCAAAATAATTTTAGCCATTTGCCATTTGCGGGCCAGATTTTGAATGCAGCTGCATTTGCAGCTGCAGATGTTGTCCTGCGAAAGTGCCTGCATAGATTTAGCCATTGCCATTGTTATTTACGCGACAATTGCAATAAACATTAGTTCATTTGTAATGCTTGCAAACGCCTCGCACCACCCACCCACCCAACCAGCCAACAACCAGCCCCCTCTCTCTGTGCCCACTCCTGACCAAAGTCCTGCCGCTGGCACATTAAATTAATTACTCATGTTATTATACTGGCCAAAATGAAGTACGCAACAATTTATAATCGCGGCTAAACAAGATTAGAAGTACCTGCGGTATCCAATTCAAATCTACCCCCAAACGTTGCCTACCCTCCCTTTCCCTTCCCTTGCTACCACCAATCCCCCCCAATGAATGTGGTTTGTTGTTGGCATTGCTGCAGTCATATTGCTTTATTAGTCAAAATGCGCCAAATCAGAATTCCACAATATTCGCATTCGAGTAGTCCTATTTGCTCTGTTCGCAATTAACATAAATTTATGATCTAACAATTTCAAAATAACTCAAAATGTTCATTGTCCTTTGCACAAAATGGCAATTACTGGTTAGTTATATATAGAGCTCTTCAAATTGTATACTTTTATTTAATATATTCGCACTACGTATTTAAGAGAAGTAGAGCTAAAAATAACTATCAGAATTCAATTTTTTGTGCAAAAATAAAGGCAGATAAGAAAATTATTCCTCAGGTTCCAAACATGATAGGTAAATACATGTATATAAAAAATAAATTAACAAAACTATCACCTTTCTTTTATACCCTTTTATCTATTTTTAATGGACATCTGAAATCTGAAATATTTTCCCAAATATTGTAATTTTTAAATATCAAACAAATGCATTTACTTGAAACTATATTTGAATTTACATCATTAACTTAATCTTGTTATACTCAACACACAACTAAATTACTTTTAAGCTATATTAGATATTACAACCTAATCCAGAAATAAATTATAATATTTCAACAGTGTATGCACTCAAATAAGAGCTTTAATTAGGCTGCAACATTTTGGGGAATCAACAGGCGGCAGATGCAACACAATCGCCTTCTAATGCATCCGCATAGATACAAAGGGCGGGGTTTCCCCCTTTTAACTGGCGTTGCTCTACTCTACAAAAGGCGGAAGGATGCCTGAGCCAGATGCCGCCTTTGCCTCTCTCCCTTCATCTCTCTCTCTCTCTCTGTGTGTGTGTGTGTTTTCGCCTAATGCATGATTATGTTCAATGCACAACAATGCCCAGGCCAAGGCGTCTACAGTAGAACAACAATAACAACAACAGCAACAGCCTTCGGATTGGTCCATTGCATTGGGCGAGCCAACGAGGCGCATCTCCATTTATTTACATTGAAATTTGCACATGTTCAAATCGAGATTTACGATGCCGAGTGACATCATTAATCAAGCGTCTGATTGGTGATCCTGTTCCTGTTAATTAATACAATAATGGATTGCGTGGAGTCTCGAGTCTGCTGGCCAAAGACGACGACAAGCCTTGCTGGATTTACGAGTCCAAAGAAGTATGTTTAGGCGCTGTGTATATCAAAACACAAAAAAAAAGACAACAACTGCGTGCAGCCTATGTCCTGGCGTATCCTGGCGGCCAACATTGATTTAAAATTTACAACAGTGAGCCAAAGGTTGGAGCCACATTGCCATATGTTGCATTGATTTATCATTAGAAGAGCGTATGGCCAAAATGGAAATGTTGCAGCTGCTGCTGCTACAACGGCAACAACAATACTGGACACCAAATAAATTTGCTAGTTGCGGGCGTAGGATGAGCCGCCAATGGGATTTTGGCTAAGCCCACACACACACACACACACACACACACACCTAAACACACTACCACGCACACCTCTCTTGTCAGCACACACAAATTTCAATTAACAATTTTACCCTTAATTTGGCAAAAACAACAATCTCACCAAAAGACAACTTAGAATGAGGTTGTAGCTAAAGGCTCGAGCTGCTAAACTAAATTACAATTTGAAATCCCCCAGCAAACCTAAACCCAAACCCAGGCCAATCTAACCACCTGACCACGCCAATTTGGCAAGGACTCGAGCATCAATTATGATTATCGTCACGTTTTATGAGACGTTTGCCCAACTTTATGACTGGGCGTGCTAGTCAAGCGCCCAAAAGTATGCACTCTTATAATGAATATTGACAAAGGATATGCACAATATATGTATATATATATATATACATATATTCAGGTAACTAGACTTACCCTTCAGTGCCTGTCCACCTAGATAAATACATCTAGTATATATATATATGTATATTTGGCTAGTTTATTTAGCTTATATTGCTGAGTTTCTAACTCATTTAATCATTAGTTGAAATTATCTTTAATATAAAAATCGTTATGTTTTGAATGGGTTTCAATTTTCTTTATAAAAGAAATGAATTTTTCAGCTAAAAAATTTTATATATTTTTTTTATGTTAGTTACATAAAATTATTTAATTGATGTCGTTTATAATTTGAATGTTTATGTAAAGACATGCTTGCTAATAATTTTAGTTGTAATATTGTTATTTAGTAATAAGTAAAGAATTTTTTTTTTAAATTATATTTCTTATCAAAACTAATACTATTCTATATATCAATAATACAAAATTAATTTATAAAATATTTTACAATATATTGGTTAAATTTTGGAATAATTTTTATATTAATTTAAATAAAATTCCGGAACTAAATATTATTTAACAATGAAAAATATTTAGAGAGCTGCCTAGTAGCTTAATTTCTACATAAAATAAACTCCAAATAATTAAATATTTCTTTAAAAAAAAAACAATTTAAACAGAGTAGTAAATTATTACACATTTATTTAAGATATGTAGGAAAACTTTTAGTGTTGTATCAAAATGATCAAATGATCGTTACTTTCTTTCAATATAAGTTAAATTTCTTGATAAACTAAATTATTCTCCAAAATTTTAGAGCTGCAAAACATTTTGAAAAAAATTTTTCTAAGTAGATCTAATCTAATCTTTCACGTGAAATTTGTCTTGAAATGTGAGCACAGTTGCTTTTAATTGTGTGTACCAAAAAATAATAAGCAGAAATTAAACCGGGTAATTGGGATGAAGACAGTAGAAGTCAACCCGCAATTAAAACTGGAAATAAACGAAATTTCAATTAGCGGCACTTAGCGGCAGCTGCCATTATACAAAAAAGCAACCCAAGAGTGTTATAACCAAAAAAAAAATAAAATAAATATCTAATAACAACTAAACGATATTAGAGAGCAAATTAGTTGGGTTGTCAGTTGGATAAAGAAGGTACAGACAGCAACTGCAGCCACAACCAAAGGCAAAAGATTTCAAAGGCGACACTTGGATTTGGTTTTTGAGTTTGTGCCACATTAGGCAAACAAAAAACAATTTCATTTTGCAAATTGTTGTGTTGCATTTGCGGCCAGCCAATTGCAACATGAGGCAACCAAGTGGCACTCTCCAAAGTGATTTCTTTGTAATTGGCCCCAAGTACTAAGCACTAAGTACTCTAACATGGGGTTTACCATTTGGTAAATTGAAACTGCGTTTTATGCAAATGGTTTGGTTAGCCACTCCAAAATGTTTCACTAATTGCAATTTATGGACAAGGCAATCAAAATTACCAAAATTAAAACAGTAACTCGCATAATTACTATCAATATGGCTCTCTTATAATTGGAATAACCAAATAGTTTGGTTCAAATAAAATTACTATTATCAAAACATGTAACAATTTTTGTATGTTGTCGCTAATCTCATAGCACAATTGTACTCATTACTTTTAAGGCGAGTTAATAAAAACAGGCAAGAATGTTTTAGTTTAGGGTTTTGTACTATAAAATTAAAAAAACAGACTTGAATGTGTATTGAATGTAAAGGAAACTATAAGATAAATGTGAGGTCTCTGATTCTGTTTTTTATGTTATTTTTAAAATATATATACTTTATAAAATCGACGATGAAAAATAATTTATTAAACAACTTCGAGGTTTTCAGTTAGTTTTAATAGATTGAGCGACTAACAATAAAGTGTGCCTATATTTTTATTTTTTTTTTATATATCTACAACAGTGTTGAACGGAGGAATATCCGAAATATCTATATATAAAAATAATATTTTTATTTTTATTTAAACACTATATAAATAATATTTGTATTTTTATTTAAACACTGGCAGTAAAACATTTAGTTCAACTTTTTTGTATCTAAAATATACTAACATTCAGGGATCATTCAAGGAAATAGTATTACCCTTAGTAAAGACTTATAGTTATTATACACGAACTATACCATAAAACCTATATTTGGACAAACGTATACTTAAAATATTCGCAAAAGAATTATCTAACATAATTAATCTTAAAAAGTATTTAAACGAATTTTTAAAATTTTTAAAAGTCCAATTGAAATTCAGCAATTTTTCAAAAAATTGCAAAAAAAGTTCACATATTTCAACTTTGAGGATTTGTAATGACATCAATTCGCATTTGATCCGCATACCGTTAGAAAGAGAATACAATTATCTATTAAATTGTGTAACATTATTTAAGATCAAATAAAATCTAATGTTGATATGAACAAATAAATCGAAAGACTGCCAAAAAACTAGCTATTCGCGGTTTTCTCGAAAACCATTCTTTGAAAAAATAAATGGTTTGCATTTTTGAAATCAGCACCAAAAAATACACCAAAAAAAGTTTATGAGAGCCCAGCTACCTCGATAAAAAAAAAAATTTGTAAACTAGTGTTATATATATTTTATTTAAAACGCTTAATTTTAGCATTTTTTTGTGCTATCTAACAAAAAAAATAATAATCCAAATTATCCCTCAACTATTGACTTGGACACTACAAAATATTATATATTTATCAAATAATTTTGTTTAATTGTACAATTTTAATACATTTTATTATTGAAGTCATTCCGATTACCAGCTGGCAATTAAAATGTAATTTATTTTTTGTTTGCTAACAAATGAAACTTTTGGGCAAACATCAAAACATTCCATGCCATTACACAAATCCAAAACGCATCCTTTTATGAGTGGCTGCAAAGGATTGCGATATTGTAGAGATCCAGAGATGAGCAGCAGGGAAAGGGTGAAGAATATATTTGGATGATTGTCGAGCATGTGAAACTTCTTGAAGATAATAATAATTTAGTGCTGTTGAAATGACTTTTGACCATCACACACAATTGATACGAGCCAGCAGGCAGGCAGCTCCTCTGCTCGGGCTCACTTCCACACGTGTCCTTTTATCCGTGTGTGCCGCTGCACGTCTCCCTGGCCTGGAATGCAACTCTGCGACTGCATGCAAACAAAGTCGAATAGAGTCGACTTGTTTGCACAATCAAACACTATATGCGAGGAGGGTGCACGATTGGCAGGATTGTGAGCTAGGTGGGAGGACATTTGTTGGTTGCCGCCGCCGCATCTCAAGGAAATAAACAAAAGGGGCGCGCCGCCAAAATGCCGGAAAATCCACACATCCTTCGATGCAGCAGCCACTTTGCATGCAATGCGAGCAACTTTACTCCAAATGCTATTTTGTTTGGAAATGCCTTGGCATTTTGGGTTTTGTGCAAAACTGCAAAATGAATTTGTAAAAATTTCGCTCGTAATAATTTCTCGATTTTTGGGTAAAATTATTTGATTACACACACGTGTGGAACGGCTGCCTCCAGCCGTTGATGCAGATGCCAGCCAGGAAAAGGACTCGATCTTCCCACTCTCTCTCTCTCTCTGACTCTCTGGCCATAAAATAAACTTCATCTTCAGTTCGTGTTGTTCTGCATTTTGGCTGGGTACGAGCTACAAGAACTTGAAATGCGCATTCATTCGCAAAATTCCCAAAACAAATAAAGTAGTTTTTAGGTGGAAAATACCGTGAGAGTGGTTGGGGATGAGCGTAGGGAAAGTCCTGGAGGGTCGATTAAGGCGTTGTGATTTGCGGCAAGGTGGAGGTGTAAGAGTGCTAGCAATGAGGACTTGTAATATAAATTGAAATGATATTTATTAATATATAGAAAATATTGTTTAAAGAAATTGAAAACGATTGAAGAGCAGCACCAAGGTATTCATAACTAAGAAGCTTTATCATTGAAATTAATTTAAGATGTTCTAGTCAACATAATAATAATACTGTGAGGTATTTAAGATTGTTTATATTATATTATATCTGAAATATGTCTATATATATGCCTAAAATGCGTACATCTTTATTTATGAACCTGATATTCCTAAATAAAAGTTTAAGTTTGTCAGAATTGTTAAAATTGTAAAATAATACTCTTGTCATATTTTGAGAATGAATAGTTTCAAATAGGTTTAGATTAGGCTCTCTTTTTGATTCAGTTCACTTATATATGAAACTGTTCATCCTGACTGATTAGAGACTCACGAGCAGGTCAAACGGTAGAAACTAGAAATCTGAAATATGTGACAATATCTTCCTATTATATCGTAGGTTAGCATTCTGGAAAAAAAATTACTAAAAATATATCGGGAAGTAGGTGAAAAATGCATTTTAAAATTATATATGAAAAACTTAGCCGGAGCATATCAGAGATCTGCTTTCCTTCTCGATTCTCAAAGATGACGTGAGTGCCACCGAAAGGAATCTTTTTAATTTTTTAAAATAAATCACAACGGTCTTATTAATCCATTTGCAAAAAATATAAACAATAACAACATAAAAGGAGACCACAAATGTACACACAAATTAAATTAAAATTCATCGGCACTCCATTCAAGCCATGGATGAGAATGTAACGACAACAAAAATTAATTTTTCCGGAATTTAATAAAATTATTGTGTCAAATCAATCTAATGTCTAACAATACCAAAAATATACTTTTAATCAATCGGTTTTAATCGGCTTCGTGTTGACAACGTTATGGCAATGGGAACTCAAGGAAAGATCGTTCGATATTTTGCATTTCCCTAAGCTTATTATATAGATATAGATATAGAGTTTAATTAAAATTGAGTAAGGTAAATATCAAATGATTTACACAGCTGAATTTTATTTTTAAGTCAAAGTCAGAGCAGCCAGTTACTGCAAAGGATATAGGGCATCAGCATTGAGACAAATGCCAGCCAAGAAAGCGAACCGAGTAACAAGTCAAAGCCAAACGAGCATCCTTATGGCCAGTGGCAGCAAACATGTAATTTGCATTTTTGCAACTTCAAAATGAACTAATAAACACACACCGGAACCCGGAGTCCACAAATTGTCGATGTTTTGCAAGCTCAAATCGTATTACCCGGTCGAACAGCCGACCCCGCTAGACCTCACTCGATCCCGGCCAGAAAGAAAGAGGTCCACGCTGCGCAGTGTCAGTTGTCCGCTGGCACACGGCTAATAGGCAGCCAGCCGCGAATTCTCGGCTCAAATTGAAAGTTATTTAATGCACAAGGGGAGGCCAGGACGATAGAAGGTCCTGCCAGGGCACGGCGAGGGTTAAAGGTTGGCGCGGCCTATGAGGTTACGGAAATTGTTACGCGATGCTTGCCCAGACCAAGAAAATGGCAACAGCAACCACAAAAACAGCAATAAGAACGTGTGTTTTTGTTTTCTTTAGCTTCATTATACTCTTCTAAAGAATGATATTACCATGTTGTTAGGAATTGTGTAACGCATTGAAAATTATAACGACAATATATATTATCGATCAAAATCAATTACCGAAAGCATTTAGTCATGTCCATCTAGTCCTTTTATCTATTGAAGTTATCTTGATTAAACTTGGCACAAATATTTCACTTTGCTGCATGTAGATCTTTAAATTTTATGTGGTTAAATTTTTTTGACAACAACAATTCATAATATTTAAAATGGTAAAGTTTTGAGCTGCAGATAAATATACCTCGAATTTGAATTACTAAAAATTTGTTGAATTGAATACGTTCTCTTAATACATTTTTATAGTTTTTTCAAGACAAAAAAAATTTATTTTTTTCACTAAAATTTAGTTAAAATCTGATAAAAAAAGAAAATCAAACTATTATTTTCAAACATTAATGGCAACTCAATAAAGAGTTGAAATCATAGCCAGAAAATCGTGTAACAATAAAAGAACTAATTCAAACCCAAATAATGTTTCTAACTAATTTCAATCAGCGCAATAATTCCAAAAATCTTTAAAATTTTAAATTTTCAAGTATGATAAAATAAAAACAAAAAAAAAAACTAATTATATTGTAGTTGATCCGGCAAACATTATTCTGCTATATAAATTATTTTTAAGGGCGCTAGGTTTGCTATACTTAAATAATATAAAATAATTCGTAATCATTTAAAAAATACTGTCTACTGTGATTTACGTTAACAGGGCTGTATACGTTAACAGTGGGAACATCTGTTGAGACGCTAGCGACTATTCCGGAACGTTTTCCCAAAATTTTCTTTTCTAGAAACGTTCTCAATTTCTCAAATATGAACAATTGGAAAGATTTTGAGCTTAATCGGTTCCAGCAGTTCTCAATTGCTAAATACCTATACATTTTATTCGCCATTTTTAGATACATATATAAATGCCAAAATAATGTAAATGAAATAACAGAACCAAAAATCTCATTTCTGTTGAAAATGTGATTAGTTTTAATAAGGTTTTAGAATTTATGAAAGCGTAAAAATAGCATTTTCTATGTGAACATTTCTCTACATATCTATAACATTTTTATAAGTGTATTTAAGATATACGTAGTTTGTAAAGTTGTCATTGAAGTATTTTTTTAACATCTGCGCAAGAGTATTCCATATTCGGCATATAAAGATAGTTGTAATTTCTTGTACTTTTTTTTTAACAAATAAGATTCAAAAAGTTTATGCCGTTGGCTGTCAAGACTTGGCAAATGGGCAGCCGAAGCTAAACTGAAGAGAGCAGGACGATTTGGAAGGGGACGAACTGCGTGTGATTCGCTGGAGGTTTCCGTGCGGGGACACTGAATATTTAACAAGCGGCTGCGGAAGAGGAAACCAAATGGTGCAAGTGTTGCTCAGTTTAATCTATTTCCGGCAAGAAATGCCTGGAAAAGCAAGGGAGCCTGTCTGACTGCCCGCCGGCCGATCCGCACAATCTTTAAATACACAAATTTATCGTTTCATAAAAAGCCAAAACTTCACTTAATTCGGTGAGACAAGAAAATTTGTTGCCTAGCCGCAAGTAGATTCATTTTTTTTTTCGTAAATATTGTCTACGATGAAACTTAACTGTGGAATGAAGTGTATATTTAAATATGCGGTTCCAAACAAAATTTTAAAAATTAAAAAATTTCAAGAAAATCCAACAAATAGTTTGAAATTTTTGCTATGAAATGCAATTAAAGAAAATTAAGATATTTTAAAAAATAAAATCTAAAATTTAAAAAATAGTTTTAGATAGAATTTTTCGTGACAGATATATTGACTTTAATCGTTGATTACTATTTATGTAGTCAAAGTTAATTATTATAATAAATTATTTTATTTAAAAATATAATATCACTTTCAAATTGTATACAAAATAAGGATCATATAACTTTCAAATTCTACATAAAATACAGATTCTTCAATGTATTTGTCTCGTAGTTCTGCTAAGAAAACAAATTTATAAAATATTCCACCATGAGATTTCTTATTTTCACAAATTTTCCCTAGAGAAATGAATGTTTATGTCTTAAATTAAAAACATAAAAATGTGGCAAGAGAAAACAGCGCTTGCCACAAAATTGTTTTCAAATTAAGATGGCAATTTTGTGGCCCTAGAAAACACACACCCCCAAAAAGAAGTCCTTGTCAGGTGTTTACTTGGTTGGGGGAAGAACTTATGGAACTTATGCTTGAGCCAGAGAAAATTTGATTATGTTGGCGGTTACACTTCATTTGTGTCCAAGGCAGGACTACATCTTTTGAGTTGGAGCCCACGAATTTAGTCCATAGCAAATTGACATAAATTGTGCGCTATTATTGTTGTTGTGAAGGAATTTATGCGATCAATTAAATTTTTCAAATGACCAAAAAGTTATTTTGAGTTTTTAATTTTCATAAATTTTACTTAAGTGTTCTCACTTTTGCCCAATAGTAAAATCTCTACAATGCATAGCTCATGCCGCTTAATGTGTCAAGTTTTGTGTTTATTTTTATTATTTTCTCGGGCGAGTTATGAAAATGATAACAAGATTTTATGATGATTAGAAAATTTAGATATTTTGAGAGTGGGCGTGGGTGTGGGCATGTAAAATACACATTTGTTTCTATTAGAATTTATTGCAAATGAGCAAAAACTTTTTATTTTTAGAAAATTAAAATGCACAAAAAGAAGTCAAGAAGCCAGTGAAAGTAAATCAAATGTAAATCATCGACAGCAAACCAGCAGCGATCCTGGCTGGACCAACTTTCATCTTTCAAAAGTCCGGCAAGAGCAGCAGCAGCAGCAGCAGCAGCAAAATGATATACAACACATTTTGTGGAACCTTTACAACTAAATGCGGATAATCTGTAAGTTTGCTTTTCCAAAATTTATGTGAAACGGGTGGAGTTTTCCTATATTCTTCATACTGATGCTGCTCCTGCTCTAGCTGCTGCTCTGGCTCTGGCTCCTGCTCTTGATGCTGTTGGCTGTTTGGTTGTTGGCCTTGTTGTTGTTGTGCTTTTTCTTGGTTCCCTGTATAGTTTTTCCAGCTATACTAACCGTATCTGGTGCCAACCGCCCAAAACTAAAACATGCGCATTCAATGGGCGTCCATCCCATCCGGCCACCAATCTCTCTTCACCAATCCTCCTCCACCTCTATGGG
Organism: Hirtodrosophila alboralis; assembly: GCA_035043045.1. Taxonomy (NCBI): domain Eukaryota; kingdom Metazoa; phylum Arthropoda; class Insecta; order Diptera; family Drosophilidae; genus Hirtodrosophila; species Hirtodrosophila alboralis. The sequence goes on from JAWNNH010000254.1 coordinate 337,924, forward strand.
CTGTTGCTGCAATTCATTTCCAACAGACGGGTGTGTGTGTGTGTGTGTGTATGTTCGGTTGGAGGAGTGCTTCTCGGTATATGTGCGGAGATTTACCGTTTTATACTTGACATTTCCAAAAGTTTAAGTTTTAATTTATGACACCGCCACTTTCTATACCGGGCGACAAGCTAAATATGAGCAGAAGGGTGGTGGGTGGAGCGCAGTGTCCTTAAACAGGATATCTAACTATTGTCGTTAGTCTTGAGTCGCTCGTCCAGCTCATCTTTACAATACGCTCAGTTTTCTATGCTGTCCCGTTGTTCATTTAAATGGCCAAATGAGAATATTCCAAAATTTTGCTGCACTGCCTTGAAAATTATTCTACATTTTAAATTAATATATTTTAATGCCTGTAATATATAATGGTAATTAATTATTAACATACAACAGCATAGTGACGAGATCGTTTTGGAATCAATTTATATGGCACATTATTAAAATGATGTTATAAATGTTTAATTTTTCAAAAAGTTTATAAAATTGCCTTTCAACTTTTCACACAAAAATGTTCAATTAAATTCTTCGATCAGAAAGTCGAAATTTGATATGAAAACTTTGGAAAAAAATATGCATGTTTTAGAAAAGATTTATTTGAAAACATATTTCTTTAAAACTAGAATTTTGAATCCTTGCATTACTCGCATCTACTGCAATAAATTGCAAGAAATAATTATTTTTGGGAAGCTCTTATAAATAATTGAATTATTCGTTTATTTTCAATAGATAAGATTAGCATAATAATATCATAATAATAATAATATCTGAACTTATATATAGCATATATATCTTATTCCATTCTTTTAGCAGTAAAACACAAAATATCTAATTGAAAATGCTTTATGTACTCAATTTAAAATTGCCAAAAAAAAAATAAATATAATAATATACATAGTACAACAAATTAGAAGCGCATGCTACGATGAACGTACATAATCTCATATCTGATAATTTTGTCAACTTCAGCCAAATACAGTTCTGCCCATATAACTAGGTTACATTACTCATACTTCTTATACAAAACCAATTTTCTGTAAACTAGAACCAACGATGTCTTAGGCTATGTTGCGACATTGGACGCTCGTAACTTCCTAGACCTATTCAGAAAGTATTTCAATTATTTTGTTAATATTGATCAATTGTTTATATTGTTTACCTGGTAATGAGTTATAGTAGTTGTCTCCACCCGCGCGCAGTTCCGTTGGTGAACTATAATTGGTATAATTGATAAGAAGCCCCGTTTATATACAGTCTTATTTTAATACTTACTAAAGTCCATTGCGCGAATTCACTCTTCTCTGTTCCATGGATTGTCTCCATGGCAGCCGATAACCTGCACCTCCATAAGCTGCTGATTCATTACGATAATTGTCACAGCTATCATTTCTATAATTGCCACAGCTATCATTTCGATAGTTCGATCTTTCAGGATAGTAATCCTGTTGTCTGTAGTCATCGCAAACGCGAGGTTCCATCGCCATACGGTCACCATCCTCATGCCGGTCATTTCGATAATGAGTCTGCGAGACATATTGTTGATAGACCTGAAGAATAATTTAAAAAAAATTAAAACCAATAATGATTTAATAATTTTGGAGCACACACATCAATTGCTGGATCATCAGGAGCTGGCATACCATAGGCTTCCATAATTTTGAATTTAAAAAAAAAAAAATTTTATATTTGAGAGCCGAAAACAATGTTTACAGTTCGAAAAGTAGAACGGAAATGAGTTTAAAACATTTATGTAAAGGAGATGTTGATATTTTCTTTCTGTGTGTAACTAGATTGAAAATTTTCATATGATTTCTTTTTTTTTTGTAGTCGAAGCTGGCACTGTAAAATAGCCATAATCTAAGAATTGTTTAAACCTAAAAAGTACAATTAATTATAGGCAAAAAAAATAAACTTTAAATTATTCTTGGTTAGAAATAAAACACCTTCGTTTGTAATATTTCTCAACTCATAGGATATTTCTTTATTTTATTTAAATTTGTGACCGCCACGGTGCGTCCATATAATCCGCTGTCTTGATAAAAACTGAAAGCAAAAATGCGCTGATGCAATATACAAAGTTGTGTGCGCGAAAACGAGATGGCAATATGTAAATTTGAATTTCATCATAATGCTCAATATTGCATCATGCATGTACTCTTGTATGTGTGTGTGTTTGCGGCGAATGTCCAGCAAGAAACGAAATGAAAATGAAACGATCGTTGCTATTCAAATGCGCAGTCGGCCGTTAATATTTAAACTGGCTGCGTTCCTCAACAATTCTTAACACTTTATTTTAAGAAACGTTAAGTAAGATCTTATTTATAAAGAATATTTTGAAGTTATGCCATAAATTGTAATCGCAATCATTAGGGTTTCAACTAACTGATAAATTTATTAAATATTTACAATTAGATTGTTTAAACAATAAATGTTTTTATAAGAGTATATAAATATATATTCCCTTGATATCTTATCAATTATACATGTATGTTTGCATAACAGGAACTCAACTAAAATTTAAGTCTATTCTGTCTGTCTTTTCAAAATTTTCTAATTTGCTAATGATGTGTTGCAGTAAAATCTAAACTCCTAAGTCCAAGAGCTCAAGATGAAAGCTATAAACTCACTCTGGTCCAGGCTATCCAAACAAAACTCGGCACATTCAATGTGAGGATGATGAATTTGGACATTTTGTGTGCGCAAAGTCACTTGCTTAAAAGTTATTAGGGATTAAAAGAGTTGCGGCTAAGGAATCTCTGCTTCATTAGAGGATAGAACTGTACTTTCAGTATACATATGTGTGTGCATGTGTGTGTGGGTAAGTAAACACCTTTGGTGAAAGTTTTTGAAAATACTAAAAGGAAATCACTTTAGACGTCCTGCAAAACGGGCCAAAGAAATTGCAGTAGCACCCAAAAGTTTTGTACATCCTCACACTGCTATTCAAGTCCTTGCCGAAAGCTCAAGTTTTGCTGTGAACGATTATGAGTAGCAATCCTGACACTGCTGACTTGGTGGTAACCATAACGTTTTAATGTTGCCCGCTGCAACTTTTGAGACATCTTAATTCCCTTCGAGATAAATCAAAATGGTATAGGATATGCTCTTGCCTCAAAAATTTGTATTTTTATTTACACCATTTTCAACTTATGCATTTTTATGAGCTGCGCTTTGTGTGCGTGTGTGGTTTATCCTTTCATAAATGCGTCCAATGGCCAACTGATTTATGCCACCACAAGCTGGCACTGCTGGCACCCACTCTGCCCCAACAACCCATACCCATTGCCACACCGTCGCTGGCTGCCGCTTCCTGACGTCGACGACGGCAACAAAGTAACAAAACAGCAAACAAAAATTCCAGAAACAACATAAAACCGATTGATTTATTTTGACAATGCTCCCATGCAGTGCCAGCGAATCGGAGTTGGAGTTGCAGTTGGCGAGAGAGAGAGAGAGAGTCCTGCAACAGAGCCTGCCATTGTTTGCCCAGGCGTCGCTCTACCCATCGACATGTTCCGTTCGCATTTCGGACTGTCACCTTGCCCCAAACCCCCAAAATGGAGACTGCCTGCCGCACAAAGCCTGGCCATGTTGTTCCCCCTACTCCCCCCTTTAACATGTTGCCTATCCTGCAAAAGTTGTCCTCGTTGTCCGTTTGTAAAATATTTTATTTGCACATCTTTCTTATTTTAATCCTTCACTGCATTCTGTTTGGTTTGGGCGCCTTGAGCTCTGCCTGGGATCGACCTGAATGCACAGCTGTGGGAGTATTTCTATGCTATGTGGCAAATGGCCATAAAACACACGTTAATTACCCCCCTCAAAGCAATCTCTACTTTTATCTCTGAAACGAATTGCTCAATTGCAAAGCCAATGAAATAAACAGAATGCTGAATATCATACAGAGAAGTATATAATTTTTGGACAATGTTTTGGAGTTATGTACATTAAAGATGCGTGAGGGTTGTAGCAGGATTGGAATCAGGCACATCCTATAGCACTGCAGGATTTTCGTAAGTGTTTTACCAATGGCTTGCACCCGATTGCCCATAAGTATCTGAAAAATATTTATACATAGTTTAGCTATACATTTATTCATTTATATTATTATACTAACCACTAATAGAAGGATATTCAGTCGTTCTAGTACTGTAGTCCACGGGTGAGCTGTAAAAATGAAACAATTATAGTTAAAAATATATATATATTAGGCCATGCTTCCAATTTCAAAAACAAATCGCAAAAATAGGCGCTCCTGGAATCGAAAAATCACTAAAATCACAAAAATAGAAACCATTTTTCTAAATAATACAAATACCAATAAAAGTTTCAAAAATCAAAAAAGACAAAAAAAAAACACGAATGTTAAAAAATATAGATAATTTCGATGTGAATACTTACTATAATCCATTTCGAGAATTCATTTCCTTGTTTAACCGATTTCGTCGTACCATGCCACGATAAGCCGTAGCGCTACCCGTATACGATTGTGGTCTATAACCTACATTTTGTGCATTACGTATATTATCCTGATCCTGTTTATAATTTCCCTCATAATAATTGCTTTGTAAGCAATTTTCTGGCTTGTTTATTTGTGGAACAGATGCTTGCTCATAGTTTCTATTACCGCCCTTTATCTACATTTATTAATAAATAAATAAATAGTTAATAAATCGTAAATTTATTTAGCACATACCTCAGGATAGAAGAGCTCAGGAGCTGTCATATCATATCCACAATTGCTTATTTGTGTATAGTCGGAATTCTCCATAATTTCAATATAATTTTATGCTAAAAAAATTTACAAAATTTGAAAATAGTCGAACTTAAGAATCAATTTATACTAAACAAACTAAATTTTGTAGAAGCAAATAGGAAATTCAAAAGAAAAGCCAACTTGATTTGAAAATTTTTTTTAAAGAGGTTTGCAGATACATAACATCTATACAACAAATTTAATAAAATGTGCGATATGTTTACGATGTTCAAGGGAATAAAAAAAGTTCAGTACAGAACTTAAATTTAAACAAAAGTTAAACTAAATATCAGGAACAATTAAGTATACATTTGTGAACTATTTAAACTATGCTACAAACTGGCAATGCAGAATACATTTATTTTAGTGATTACTTTCCCAAATAAACAAGCATTGTATTATTTTATATATCAATGTATAAATAATAAATCATTTATTTAAATAGCAACCGAAAAATATCCAATAGAAAATCACAATTTGTTTTAAGCCAGGTTAAGTACGCAGTCAATTTACTTCATAAGTACTCGTACTACATGCATCTGAACATCTCTAGTAATAGGGACTACCTCCATTTTGGTTCTGATAAGACATCTGACCTTCGTGTCCTCCCAGACCTGAGTGATTGTTTTCAAATAGATTTAATTTCTATAGACGGAAGTAAAATTTAGAACTTACCAGGCAAGGAATTGTAGTAGTCTCCATTGCCTCTGCTTGAACGTTGTTCAGGTGAACTGCAAATTAAAATAAAAATAATTAAATTATAAAATATTCATATATAAGTTTCACTATATCATTTATACATACTATAATCCATTGCGAGAGTTCATCTCTCTCATGACTTTACTGTAGCGCAGGGGACAACGGTATCCAGAACCTCCAAATGCTGCAGATCCACCCTGACAGTTTCGCCCGTCATCATAGGAATGCTGCATTCCGTTACCATAGCCACGGGATTGTTGTTCATATTCCTGTCCCATCTCGGGGCACTGTCCGTCAGGCATGGACATGCCATATCCTTCCATCGACTGGTACTGACCATTTCCGTTGCCGTATTCCATGACTTAAGAAATTATTTCTAAAAATACACGAACAATTTTAAATAGAATTTTGAAGGAATTGTTGAAAATTTTAAAGGTATTTTTGGAGCTCTGTACAGTCCGAAAAATAGTTTAGAAATGAATGTTTAATACCTACAGTCCCACAGTCCAGCTAAAATCGACTTCAATGATGACTAGATGCCGAAAAAAAATTTAAAGTTTCAATATTAAAATTCAGACATTTAAACCAAGATGGATTTCGTCAGGAAACACTTTATAACCAATGTATCTATTTGAAACTACTTTAGAAAAACTTGAAAATATTGTGAAAAAGTTTTTTACCTTTCAGATTTATGAGTCTGTTTTCTGGACCAAAGAAACATCCATTTCTGAACCCCTTTCCGACAGCTTATCGCACCAGCCACATGGCAAACAAAGTTTTTACCAAAAAAAAATTAAGAAAAAAAAGACATGGAAAAATGGAAAAATTTAAGTAAAATCGCTATAATGAAAATCAAAACGATGTCCCCCTCCCTGCTTCGAGCCAATGAATATGCAGAAGCTAGCCTTGTAGCATCGCCGAATAATTAAAATCGAGCTGAGCTCCTTGTGGAGGATTACGCCAGCATCGCTTTCTAAGATACGGGCCACACTTTACGGTCGGACAATTAAGTGCGCCTCCGTAATCTGTCTGTCGTAATTATGGCTTCACGGCGTATTTATCTGCTGCAATTAGCACCTTGCACAAGTCGCATATTTCACAGATCCAAAGATTGAATTGCATAGACAACATTTGCATTTGCGCTGAGAAGGAGACACCTTGACTCCTTTGGCCCAGGAAACTTGCACGAGTGCGCGCAAGTTTATGTCTTTAATTTAATTTCACAATTGTTTTGGTGAAAAATAAAATAATATAAATTTGTAAGTCCCCATTATAGTGGAAGTGCAGCTTATTGATTAGCCAAGGCATTTACGTGTAAGGATTTTCTAAAATAATATTAGAAAATTAAATAAAGTCTCATGTACTGCAATGTTTGAGTTTGCGCAGACGCATTTCATTCCTCTACTCTTAGAGATGCTGGAATTTTAAATATTTGTACATTGAATCAACAATAATGATACAAATTTATTATAAATTCCTTTTTGTTAAATATTTAGTTTACTCAATTCTAAAATTTAGAATATAAAGTTAATTTTTCTCTATTTAAAATGGTACTTAAATCAGATCTAAGAGGATTACCATTCTTAGCTTAAAGAGAATCGTCTTAAAGAATTCCCGCATTCGTTAAACAAAACGAAAATATTTGAATAACTAAGTATAATTTTAATATATGTCGTCTATTGTAATTTACATATAAAAGACATTAAAAATAATTCGGGGAGTTAAACTTAACTATAATTAAATAAACTTTTGTGTTTTGTATATTTAATTGCTTAAATTTTTCTATTTTCATTTTCTTTTTTTTTGCGTGCAAATTGTAAAAAAATATTTAAACAATCTTCAGATATTATTAAAATCTACACAGTTTTATATGTTCCATTATTTTTGGAGTCTCTTCTGTTCCCTTTAAATCTTTGGGCTTTCTAGGCATTAAAAATCAATAAATTCTAACGTCTGCCCAAAGCAAAAGGATCGCTTGAGGATGTCTTCACATAATAAATGCCAGCCTTGTGTACGGATGGTTCACCGCCCATTTGATGAGATTGTCGCTGAGTCTGGTCACACTGCCACTTGCGGTCTGCCCGCTTGCAGGGCGTACCCCAGAAACCCTCGAGGGAATTGATAGACTCAGCAAACATTTGATAGGCACGTATATGGGAGCAGCCCAAATAGAAGCAATTGCGCTGATATAATCCATAGTTGGGATAGAAGGTGGCGCTGCCTGTGGGTCTTAAGAAGCCAAAGTTGCCGCTGGTGTGCATAGACTCCACATACTTGGCATCGGTTGGATCAATGCGAAACTCGGGGCTGCGATGGCGAAATGTGGGTCCAGCCGGATCCAGGGCAAATATAGTGTTATACTGCTCCGGTTTGAGACGTTTGCCCGCAGCACCAGCAATCTGTGCGCCTAGCGAGTGTCCAATCAGATACATGTCATCATAGCTGGCTCCAAACTGACGATTCAGTTGACGTGTGAACTGAACCAGCTGAGCACCAAACTCCTCTATTAGCTTGACCACTGCAAAGTAGTTAACATTGGCGGAATTAGAGCTCCAGTCTGCCACAATTATATTATAATCGCCACGCTTTAAATACGCATTCTTCACATCCCGATTAAAGGAGCCACGAGATTGACTCATCCAGCCATGTACAATGATCCGTGTAGGCAGTGACCTATTGAATCCAGAATGCCGCCACTTGTGCTCAATATTGAAATTCAATTCACGTCCACAATCGGGAAACTGGCGTTTAAACAAATAAAACTGCATGCGATAACTTGGATTGGCGAAGGGATTCAGATTGTTGGCAATCTTTTTAAGAAATGATAGATCCAGAAAACTGCCAATGCCACGTTGTTCGCTTAGATCATTGTCACACTTATTCCATTCACAATGCTCGGCACCATCATACTCATCCTCAAGCGTATTCAGTAAGTCATCTGAGTCCGAATCTTCACCAAAGGCGCTACGAGAGTTAATATCAATAAGCTCCTCGTCAGGATCTGGCACCATGCCCATAAAATCAATCATATCAGACTCATAGCTCTCCTCGATACTGTTGCCTTGAGCTGTAGCAAGTAAATTGTTTATAAGAATTTATTTTTATAATTTTCATTGCCAAGCACTTACCATGAGATGTCCCTATAAAGAACAGCACAACTGCAATTAATTGCAACCACATATTAATTTACTTTAGCTACTATTGTAGACCTACCGCACGAATAAAGGGGTTATAAGACTTTGTTCGGTTCGTTAAGCTTACACGCTATTTATATATAGAACTCAACTGCATTTAGTTATCAGTGCAACTGAGAGCTACTAAACAGCTGTTAGTGAGATGCAGAGAGTAGAAAATTTTCCCCGTCATCACCTGTGCACCCATCTGATGATTGGTAATGCCAATCTAAACTCAATCTCATATAATATATACGATGTCTATAGGCATTGCCCACAGCTTTGAGTGGCACGCGATTTTTTCAATTTACATTACCGGTTTTATATATGAACTTTTATGATTCTGACTTCATTTGACGTAGTGCATAATAATGCATGGGAATTTCTTGAATCAGATTTGTCTCAATCAAAGTAGTAAACATTATCAGTTGGGGCATTTTTCAATATCGTCTGGTAAAATATATAGAGTATTCTGGTATAACCTAAAGAAACAACAAAGTGCAAACGTAAAATCGTTTAAAAAATCATTATAACTAACAGAGCGTTATTAAAGTGTTAATTGATTTAAAAATTAGTGGGAAATATCAACTATTAAACTTTAGTAATCGAAATAATTGCAATGACGCGTGCTGTCGTCATAATATTAGAATTAATAATAAGTTAGTCATAAATAAAGCAGTAATGGGCCTAGCTCCTCTTTATGTTGAATTTAAGCTACAATCAAATATTTTATAGAGAAATTTGCTTGTTTATTCTTAACCAAAATACAAAGTAATCAACGTTTTATCATTAAAAGCCATCTAGTCTTAACAAACTTCTTTTGTTAAAAAAGGGATACAATTCTTAACAATTGCATATTTATCCTTTCCTCCTGCTGAGTTTTTATAAAATAAGTAAAAGAAATCTGGTAAAAACGTTCTGTTGATAATATCATAACAACTTATTTTATTGCAGTACTATTAAATAACACTCATACTCTTAAAAATATTATAAATATTTTACATTAAATAAATGGTGCACGCCGTACACATAAACTCAATCATGGTTTATGAGGACATAAAAAGAAAATACAACAACAATATGGTAAAACTTAGATATATCACAAAATTTCTTTTAAGATGAAGAAATTTGACCACGAGCCGACTAAACTAATCTCCATTTTTAATTTAAGTAATATATAATTTAAAATCGTGAGTTTTAAAAAGCGCAAAAGCATAATAGTAACGCATTTTTATAATATGTAATGTATCAATCAGCTTCGAGATGTCGCCATCAATTTGCAACGATATGGCAGCATTCTACAAAATTGGCAATACCACAATTAGTCGATAATTTTAAGTGGATATATCGATATTATTTGTTGTTTTTGCCGTGTTATCAATGCGTAGAAGAAGAATAGTAAATATTTTCTTGTAAAGCTAGCCGCACATAGCGGCTACTAAATTTAATCAATATAATGAGCATTGACGACGTCATATACGTAATATGCCTGCTTGCCTGCATTGGCGCCGGCAGTTATGTGAGGAAAATTCGCGATGAGTCGCAACGCAAATGCATTTGCTCCATGCTGGGCATTATTGTTGTTGTGGTCGTTTCGGGCTTCCACAGTCTGCACTGTGCCATATCTGTGGCACTGGGCACAGCAAGTGTGATCCTTGTACATCCCAGGTAAGATTAGTAATTGATTAATATCAAATGATTATATATTCTTATCTTAATTGCAGCAAGTGCCATTTAGTTACATTTGGCGTTATGTTTGGTTATCTTGTATTCTTCCGTCTGGTGTACCTTTTTGGCTTCCCCGCTGCGCCCGGCCACACGAACATGATACAAATGTTGCTCACACTAAAGGTTAGTTACATAACTTTTAATCACCTTAATATAATACTAAAGCATTTGGCTTAGGTATCTGGCATAGCGTTTGAGAAAACCGCAGCCTGGAAGCGTTTACGCGCACGCGATGAACAAGAAAAAAATGAGAATCGAGATGTCAATAGCGAAGTCAGCATTGAGATTACAGACTATGATGTGGAACTGCAGCAGCTAAGTGCCACTGAGATTATTCACTATAGCTTCAATTACGTAGGCATACTTACAGGTAAGAGCTTGGAGTTCAATCAAGCTTTTCTTTACATCAAATAAATCAACTCGCTTGATTATTAAATTTATTAATTCATTAAACTGTACTCACCTATTTTAAATTCTACTATATGCCATGAATATGCTCACAGGTCAGAGATTTCTTACGAACTTAATCGGATCTTTTGTGCATTCTGTTCGTTATTATGCCGCATATTTGTACTATAATTGAAATCAATGCCGCAGTCGTGTGCATATTGCATGTCGTTTGACTTGTAGCTGGTGCCAAAGTCCATTTTCTACAGTTGGCTGCCCTTTTTACAGATAGTAAACATTTAATAGCATTCTATTATTAGACATAAATAATCGCTATAGTACATAAAATTATGCGGCTTATCTAAACGCATTGTTAACATGACTTTCAATTTATAATTATTTATTTTTGATATTGAAAAAAAGTGATATAAGTTGTCTTAAGTATTCTTATCAGATATATTGCAATTTTTTCCAAGCTATTGAAAGCGCCCTTTCTATTTTCAAGACATTTTAAATTCTCTTCACATTTTCTAATGAAATAAGGATTATTAATCCTATTTGAAATTTTCCTTTTTTTCTGAACAATGCAATTGAAACGTAATTCTAATTATTAGTTTTAACATTTTCATATAATTTATTTAAGACGCATAATAATTTGGTCTAGTTTTTTTTAAGTTTAGTAAAAATTATATGTACTTTAATTTTCAGGTCCATATTATCGCTATCGCACGTATCGTGACTACTTTGAGATGCCCTTCAAGAACCATGCGCCCTGTACACAGGCAACCATCGAACAGCTCAAATGTGCCGGCTTCTACTGCAGCCTTTATTTATTGGCCAATTACCTATGGCCACTGGATGTGAGTATCTTAAAATAAGTCAATTCTCCTTTGACTAAAAATAAATATCATTATTTTTAGTACGCACTCAGCGATGAGTTCTACAATGACCGTTCCGTTCTCTATCGGCTGTTGTATGTGTGGCCAACATTCTTTATCTTCCGTGCTCGCATCTACACTGGCCTGACATTGAGTGAGTGTGTCTGCACAATGGCAGGATTCGGTGCGTATCCGGATGAATCGGATGCCACCAATGGTGAGGGACCCCGCCAACGCTACCAACACTTGAAACGTGATGCCGAAAAGCGCAACTACAATTTTACCACAATTGTGAACACTCGCGTGGCGGATGTGGAGCGTTGCTGGACATTCCGTGAGGGCATGAAGCACTGGAATGTATGTGTTCAGTATTGGTTGGCGGTCAATGTGTACAAGCTCTTCCCAATCAAGAAATATAGGTGAGTTAAATAAGAATGACACTAGCTAAAAATGCTCAGTACAGTAGAATATATTATAATAAAAAAATATTAAATTTTTAAGTTGATAAATTAGGTTAATTCTTAAGTAGGAAAACACTTATTACTATATAATTTAAAATATTTTTTATTTTCCTTAGAACTGTTGCCACTTTCCTGTTATCGTCGTATTGGCATGGATTCCGTCCGGGACATTATTTCTGCATAATGGGTGCACCGTTCTCTGTATACCTGGAGGACATGTGGCATAAGCTGGTGCGCAAAGATGCAGTTGGCCTACAACGCAACATCATCGATGTCATCTTTTGGATAGCCAAGTGGTTTGCGTTCAGCTATCTTGGCACCGCATTTTTACTGTCCTCTTTTGACAACATTTGGCGCTTCTACAGTTCCGTCTATCACATTGGTTACATTACCTGGGCGCTTTTGGTTGCATTAGGTATTTATTTGACCAAGCTAAAGAAGGCAGCCGAACGCAGAGCGAACCGTTCTGCAGATTCTACTGCTGCAGGAGATGCAAGTGCAGTTAAACAAAAAGTCCAGTGAGATTATAATAATGATGAACTACACGATCATGTCTATATAAATTGTAATGCTTTTCATGTTCCATTTAAATTTATATTGTAGATATAATTCTGATTCTACGATAATATTTGATCCTTTAATTTAAGTTAAAATGATTTTATTAGAGGTTCAAGTTTGAAAAAATATTATTACTTACATAATTATATGTGAAAACTAACAAAGGTTAAATGCTTAATGATCATGCTTCCCTATTACAACTTACATACAATACTATATATATATATATATATATATATATATATACATATTAAACTTTATATTTATACTGGAATTTTCCTAAAACAAGCTTTAAAAAACTAAATTTTTGGTTTTCCATATTTTTTGGTAGCCCAAAGCACTTTAACAAACATTTGTTTTTCTAAATTTATTGTCAAACTTAAACATGATAATAATATTTAACAGAGATTTCTTTATAAAATTTATACATATTGCTGAGTTTTTTAAATGGGTTGAAATAAATGGGAATTTGATAAGAAAAATTCGAGATGTATATAAAAATGTTTAATTTTAATGCAAGCCAATAAAATAAAATTCGAGTGGAAATGTGAATTCTTTTAATGTCCTGATTGACAGCTAATAAATGTAAAATTTGCTGTATGTATTTTCTAGAAAAAAAGAATACTAAAACCAATTGGTGGTCTCTTCATAAGCTACAGTTTTTTAAATTTGTTTTGTTTTTAATTTATATTCGATACCAGCTCGAATTTGGTCTAAATTCAATTCGTTTCGATTTCAGTTTCATAAATTTAGTTTCTTCAAATGTGGAGCATGGCAAGAGATTTTCCTGTTTGCTGATTGCTGGTTTCAGCTACGCCAGCCCAATAATAATAATAATATTTATAACACTTGGGCAAGCTGAAAAGCGAATGTCAGGCTGTTGAAGGCTCATCGGCGACCAGGGACAGGCGACGCTTCACATCCTGCGTGGTATTATAGGCGCCACAATGGACGCACTTGAGTCCGATAAAGTGGAATTTGGTTTTTGAAGTCTGCAATGGAGCAAGAACTTAGAATCAATAAGATATTATTGCTTAAAAAAATAGTTTACCTTGTGACAATCGTTGCAGAATATATGCACACGCTGATTCTCATACTTAATGGCCACGGGCATACGCAGCGCCTGTTCATCCAAGTATTCCCACAGCGCGGTCATATCAATCAGCGAGGTTTGGCAGGTGGGACAGGTGTAGTGACCCGATGCCAGCAGCTGATCGAAGCACATTTTGTGCAACAAATGACCGCAGTCCGGAATGTGGCATGGAATGCGCGAGGTGTGTATATCGCCCAGACAGACAGGGCAATGTGATCGTGAGATATTTTCCACACACTAAGAAAAACAGAAATTAATAATATAACAATAAACTTTTTTTATTATTGATTTGGCTAGTAACAATCATTTATCTTGCAGATGAATAGACGCCTGGTAAGCCCATCTTTAAAATAATTTGATTAATTTTCGATAATCTTAAAGAATTATTTCTAAGCTACAAATTTTATAAATGATTAATGTTTAATTTATTTCTTATTTTTTTGGGGTAGTCCACTACCGGTTTCCTATCGGTGCCTGTTACAGACCAATACCGTTTTATAATAAAAATAATATAGCATGTTTGCCAAACCAAACTATCGCACAACTATTTAAACTTGATATTTTTTATTTTTTGAGCATACGCAAAATCCATGGCAGTTAAAAAACCGGTTCAACAGTGATTCTGCATTAATTTCAATATTCAAGGCTATTATTTCTTAAAAGTGATCCACATTCTATTTATTTATATATAATTTATTTGTTGTCAGTGTCATGCATATCTACATAAAAGGCTCAAAAAGCCTGAAAATGATCCAATAATTTTGATTTAAAAAAATATATATATATATTTCATTACTAAATACATATTAATTTTAAATATGTAAAATTGTAAGCTACATCTTATTACCAAGATGTATATGTTTATATAATTTGCTAATGATGAATATAAAATATTATTTAAAAAAAGATTAAACCAAATTAATTCTGCTCACCCTATGTCCATCGATCTTGAGCTGTATCGGCAGACACATGTTGCAAACTTCACAATGAAAGAAATTGTGGGCTCCTCCAATGCGACAGATGCCACAGCCATGACAATGATACTGTTGCTTATCCGCATCATCGAACAAATTGCAAATGAGGCAAGTGTACTAAAAATCGAAAGAGTTAGACAGTTATAGCTATAAGACATATATAAGAGCTAAAATATCAATGCCACCACTCAATAGATTCTACAGTGTCAGTTTAAGCAATTGAATGTTCATACAAATCATAATTTAGTTACATTCAAATAAAATCAATAGATTTAAGTTAATATCGATAGCTACATAAGAACCATATCGATACTATCGAAAGTGCTGTATCTTGTTTTTAAGGACTTACTTTGCCGAAGCGTACACCGCACTTTTCACATTGTTCCTGCACTTTTTGTCTGGTGTTGCACTCGGAGCAAATGAGTTCCGTGAGCGTCTTACGATCAAAGTGATGGGATTCATTTTCGTCATGGCAGAAGCGGCACTTGTAGAACTTATTGCAGCAGGGAGTCTGCAAAAGGAAAAACCAAAAAACAAGTTAATAATAAATATAAATTGAAAACTTTGAAGCGGCTATACTATATATACATATAATATAACTGGGAGCTGGCAACAAACAAATTCAGCGTCATATTAATTAGCGATACTTTAAGAGCAGCAGTTTTAATTTGAAATGGAGCTGTTAATGAAATATGACTAAGAAAGCGAAAAAAAAAATAGCAGCAGCAGCGTCGTAACTGCCGAGTGGCATGAACTACGTGACCAAAAGTCCCGAAACAATTCCATTTGGAGCCCTCGGATCCGCAATTGTGGAACTTCTTAGCGTTACCATAAACATTGCAGACACAATTCAATTAAGAAAACCATAAACCTTAATTAAATCAAACTGAAACTGAAATCGAAGGCAGCCAATTTGTGGCAAAAACACACGCAATACAGAAACGCGTCTGTTGTTTTAGATGCTTGCTAATTTATTTGTTAAATATGTACACTTATTTACCAGATAGATATTTAAAATAAAATTGTCGAAATGTTACAATAAAAAATCCATGAATTATAGTACAGAGCTGCTGAGAGAACGATGACATTAAATCAAGTTTATAGACCTTCGAGATGACCATGAAATATTTTTACATTTCTAAAAATATTTGATCAATCACAACACATTTGGAATATGGTATTTCTAATTGAATAGTTAACTTTTCTACATCACTGTAATCAATTTGTGTATTCGCCAATCGCAAAAAAAACAAAGAATTAAAATTAAAAATTAAATAAAAAAAACTCTAAATCTTTGAATATGACAAATTGAAGACAATTTGTAGCCTGCCAAATAATAAAGAAATAAAAGTAGAATTGAAAACTTACTTTTAAAATATATTTTATGATTTTGTTATACACAAAACATTGTCTGGTAATACATCTCAAATTTATTATAAATACAAATATTCCAACAAGCTCCCACATAGTGTAAACATTTTATTTCAATTTGTATTAAATTTTTTTATTTAAATTAATTTTAACAATTTTTCATTTGTATTTTATTTACTAAGAATGACAAATGCTGGAAAGTTCTATATACAAACGTATATTTCTAAGTAAGTCAAGTGCACAACTGTATTTATTTTAATTGTTATTGGATACTATTTATAAACTTATACATTTATGCGATTATTTATGCATGAAAACTTCTTTGTAACTCTTGTTTATATTTAACTCACTTCCTACTATATGTTTGACCAATACAAACATTTATTTGTTGTATAGTTTATACAGTTCTCTGACAGATAACTAAATCATTAAATTAATTTATAAAAGATCTTCAACACTTGTCAGTCTATCATTGACTTAACTTTCTTGCTCTAACGTCTATTTCAACTTGGCATTTTTGTTGCTATTAATAAACATACTTGTTATAAAAGTAAAGTACCTTCAGATCCGGTTGCTTTGATTTTTCCCCAATCTAAATATGTATTTATTAAAAGCAAGTAATAATAATCTAGGCAAATTTTTACGACTAAGTGAAACCCTGTGCCCAGAAAAATTCGTATTTTAAATATTAAATAATCTTGTTGGTATCTAATATAGTCTCTGATATCAATATATACACTTAATAGGGTGGAAGATGCCCTCATCAGTCAATTACAAACATTTTCAGAGTTTTATTTCATTAATTTTCGATTGGTATAAAGTTGTAATAAAAAACTATATTTCAACTTGTTTATGTCCAGATGTTTCATCTTTCTATTTGTATAAGCAAAAAAAAGTTAACAAATAATAATTATAAACCTGTCAAATATGCACTGTAAACCAAATTTATAGACAAGTTGGCATATATACTACAGTATATATTTTGCAGTTAATTTTGTGAATATTGGTTTTAAACCCAAACAAACACACGTTTCAATCGAGTTCACCTGATTCAATAATAATATATATATATTCACAATTTGTTTGTTTATACAGGTAATCCCTTTAAACAGTAAATTGTCATATAATTGAACGTTTTTAAATAATACGGAAGCTTGCACGTTTTATATTTTCGCCGAAACAAACTAACAAATATTAAAGCTACAAATTTTGAGTAAAAATTTTATGTAGATTCTACAAACGACTGTTAAACTTAAATAGTAGAAAGCAATTTATTTTTTACCCTATATACATATGTGTATATATGACTAATGGGCAAAATATTTCCAAGCAATTATCATAAAATTACTTGCACAACATATGAATAATTAAAATCTTTCAAAAATGTTTTCGTGGAATCGAAAGATCATATATATTAGAGCGGCTAAACCTTTTTAAACATTTTTGGTAATTATATTAAAAAAAAATACTGTTCTATATATATTTTGCATTGCAATTATAAATGTATACTCTGTAAAAAAGAAAAAATAATATTTTGCCACTTTTAAAAATTATTTTGAACTCTAAACAATAAGTATATTCTTAATTAGTTAATCTCACAGATATACCATATATTCGCATAGGGTTTTCGTTCAAATATTTCATAGCTTAGTTATTGAGCATTTATCACAATTCAATTTTTCAAATTTCCCTTAATTTATAATTTTATTATAACGAACAAATAATCCCATAAATAAGCACTTATAGCTTAACAACTGACATATTAATTGCAGAACTAAGGCCAAATGCTGAAAATAGTCCAAAACGCGATCGTTCTATTTATGCAAAAGCATTTCCAAAGACGCTACAAAGCGTTAATATTTAATTCAACAATAAAGATAAAGGCTCGTAATTTAGATGGGATCAATGGAGGTGTTAAATAGACGCTCACTTTCTTAGATACTGCAGTCGAATTGCTTGGAGGGGATTTATTATTATTTAAAAAATTAAGATTGAGTAAACTTAGTGCAAAGTTTTGTTGCTGTGATATTTGTAGTATATCTCTTAATTTTCTTTTAGTCTGCTTATTATGCCCTATTCCCGACATAATTATAAATAACATATATTACAATATATACACTAAGCGTGTCTCTGTATATATATACATATATACACTTCGCAGAATTTTGACATTTTACAACTTTAAGTCGAAACCAACTTCTATTCTTGTCACGTAACGCCACACCTGTTTTTTGCTTATATCTTTTAATCGGAAAGTACGAATGCTTTAATCTCTTTTACTAAATATAGTCCAGCTAAATTGCTAATCAGATATAAAAATTGCTTTAAAAAATTTTATTTTTTCTAGCTTTTTTCACATTTAGGCGTACGACTGTCACATAACGCCACCATGGAAATTCCCATATATAATTTTTACGATATGTATGTATCGTAGACTTCGAAATGAATATAAAGTTAAAAACTCTAGCCCCAAAAACCTTAAAGTAATGGAAGTTATAGATATTATTCATATTCAAATAACTTTCTATCTAACAAGAACTTCTTATTTAACCTTCAGATCAAAAATACACTATTACAAAAGTGATAGTGATATACACAGAATAGAGTATAATACAGTCAGGAGTTTTTGTTTATTAAATGCTTACTTGTTTTTGTTGCCATTTTGTAGGCACAATTCACAGGCAAACACTAATTCTCCCAATTGAACTCAAATTATGCAGCCACACATCGCAACAAAAGAAATGTAGCCGCTATTATAAATGTGTGTGTGTGTGTGTGTGTGTATGGGATACGTTTGATTGTTTGTTTAGAAACGTATAAATAAGTTTAAATGTTCGTTTGGGGGCAACAAATACGATGACTTCAGGAAAAGCGCCAAAGCGACGATAACCAGAAGCCGACAAAAGGCGAGACGCCTCCGCCAAAATGTTGCCACGTGGTAGACTATTTTATAATTCTTTAAAAAAATGGCAAAAATTTTTAAAATTTCAATATTTACTTATTTTGGAATATTTTGTGAATTAATTGAACATTTTACAATAAAAAACAAATGCCTTTGGTATAGGCAAACAATTGTTTTAAAGAAAGTCATAAGGAATCCTTCCTTCTTCCTTTTAAGAATAAATACTCAAAATTTCGGAGTATAAATCGAAAACCAATATTCCTTTTTTAACAACGAATAAATATAAACAAAATATAATATAAGAAGATCAATTGCTTTTCATTTTGGAACTTAATTTTTTTCCCAGTGTACTTTTTTTAATGTATATAATAAATATAAAATAATATACATTATAAGTATCAGTTTCGCGGTACAATATTACTGGTAACTAGTATATGTAAAAAATACTTTTCGAACGAAATAGCTTTAGTTTTTAATCCTTTAAGTTATTAAATAAAATGTCAACTCATTTTCAAGAGTCAGGTTAGCTAATAGTTTCAAGCTAAATAAATTTATTATTAAATTTTGACTTCTATATAATTTTGATACTTACAACAAACATGGCGCGTCGCTTGTAGTGTGTGCATCCAAACCGTAAAGATTCCGGCGTAGTTGGCTTTGTTGCATCAATGGTATTGCACTTGTTGCTATCGTTGCAGTTAATGCGTGGAAATGGCTCAAGTTTCTGATGCTGTGTCTGTTGCTGCTGTTGTCGCTTGAAGTGGGCAACGACAGCAACATCCTTGATGGCAATGTTGCTAGCCTCCATGGTAGATTCAACGTGATTTTTGTTGGTGAATTTGTTGCTGTTGCTGTTGATGTTTCGTTCATCAACAATGTTGCTGCTGCCAGCGAATTTGAGCGTCGGCGTTGATTGTGATTTTCGCAAATTAACAGCTGTAAGTGTGTTGATGGCGGGGGCGTTGGTGGAGACAGATGTTGATGACGACGAGGCAGCGGCAGCAGCAGCAGACGAAGCGAGCGCCGTTGGCGACATAATCAGCTGTTGTCGCTGTCGATGCTGTTGTTGCTGTTGCTGTTGTTGTTGGGGCTGTTGCTGTTGTCGCGCTATCTCAGTAGTAACAGAAGCTGTAGCTAAAATAGCAAGTGTTGTTGTTGCTGTTGTTGTTGATGTTGATATGCTTGTTGTTGTAGCTGGCACAGCCTCCAGTGAGGTCGCCAACGAGTGCGACGATTGCGACGATGAATTTAAATTGACTTGATTGAGTTCTTTTGTATTGGTAAATGTTTGTACATCAATGTTGCTTGTATTGTGCGAGTATTTGTTGTGGTTTTCACTTGGCAATATTCTTTGATGCCGCAGTTGCTTCTTGATTTTGTTGCAGCCACCGTTGTTGTTGATCAGTTGCCAGTTGTTGTTGTTGTTGTTTGTGTCGATATTGCAGTTGTTGTCTCTGTCGTTGTCGTAGTCATTGTTGTTAATTGCCACCATCGACGATGCTTTTTCAATTGCTTCAATATTTAAATGATTTGCCGTTGCCGTTGCGACATAAACTTTGTCTTTGTTCGTTGTTTTCGAGCCGTGCCTTGTATGCTGGTTACTGTTGTTATGCAGTATATCTGCTTTTGCCTCATCAACAACAACAACTACAACGTGAGCAGCCCTATTAGTCTTAACTTCTTTGTTTTCAACTTGTATTGTTGTTATTTTTGATTCCTTTTCATCGCCATCATCTGTTTTGCCCTTTTGCAAACTTTCGTTTGTGTAACTTTTTAAATTCATTGCGCGCCCGCACAATTATAACTGTTTTCAAAGCTTTCACAGTGGCTCAATACACAGAAAAAACAACAATGCTCAGCTAAAGCACCATATTTTAGCAATTATAGATTGCAACAATTTGTACTAAACATTTGTTCTGGCTTTGTAATCTGTGATTTTTATTCTTTTTTTAAATTGATTTTCTGTACTATTTCTTTCAAATTGCATACAGTTTAATAAGCTTTGCCACAATGTGTGACGACCGCACACACACACTTGTTAATATAACGATGATCTTCTGCAAGAGGCCCGTTGAGACTTTCGCTTGCGTTTTTTTTTTTTAATATATTTTTTACTGTTGAGCCACGATTGGAGCTGAGCTTTTGACTATGAATGAAGACACAATAAAACATTATTCACATGCGCACAAATACATTGTGTAGGGGTATGTATGTTTGTATCGATACACGATTATACACACGCACGTACAGAAACGTACACACATACATATGTACATATATTCATAACGATTATAAGCGATTATTTGCCAACATCTTGTATGTACTTAAGTTTTCTTTTAAATATAAAATGCACATATATGTATTCTTATTATCTTGCGTTTCGGCAAGAAAAACCCCGAGTCTTGTTTACTTAGGGATTTTTTTTTAGCAATTATAAAGGGAACAGGCCGACAATAAATATTGAAACTGTGCACAAATTAAATACGCGAACGCGAACCCGATAAAAAGGCCAAGTAACCAACCAGACGACAGTCGACAAATCGACAGAAAACCCGCTAGTCAGCAACAACAAAAGCCAACCCGAAATTCAGATATCGAATATTAACTTTCCATGTTTACGCACGCACGCAGGCGCTCACACACACACACACACAAACACACACACAACATACGCACACACTCGCATAAAAAAACATTTAAAGAAAATATCATTGACACATGAAATGCAAGTTGCATTTTCAATTTGGTTGTAAAACAAATAAACACATTGAATACATTTTTATAATCGGGTTTTTTTAAAGTTTGAAATCTGTTTTAGCTTATTTTTTTAAATTTATTTTTGTGTGTGTAAGTGTGTGTGGTTTTGTATATTTATATGTATTTTGTTTTTGTTATTTTATGCAATTTGTTGTTGAACGTGTTTTTGGCCACTTCTTCGTACAGATGATGATGATGGTGATGAACATTTAACTTTTTCGACTGAATTTAAAACTCTTATCTTCAATTTTTTTCACTTCATTTGTTCTACTTCAGCATTTTGTATACACATATTCGTTAATTATAATTTATTAACAATAAAAGATATAGAAGTAAAACACACCAGTAAACGAACAACAACACAACAATGACAACAACAGCAACAGGCGTCAATTAAATTAAAAAATGAGTGCACCGCTCGGCGCTTTAAAGTCGCGCGCGTCTCGTCGTGTTTCGCTCGGCGCGGGCTTCAATTTTCAACTGACGACGATGCCGAGCAGTCTAACTACACGTGTGGGATACCCGAGACAGATACTCTATTAGGTGTGTGCCAAGGGTGTACTACAACCACTTACTTAAAATACATTATTCCATAGCAATATTTAAACATACATACATATATAAAAGCATATATGCTTTGTTAACAAATTCTACGATTGTATTAAATTTAATAAAAGAAGAAATAAATTATTCAATGAACAGCGTGAATAAGATAAGTAGTAAAAAAACACAATAAATTATGTTACGTACTCCTGATACGAACCTTAGTCTAGTGAGCGAACGGCCTCTCAACCGTTACTCTCGGCTTTGATCACTTGTTGTTGCTAGTGCGGCACGACATTATCTAAAGCTTTCGTTTGTGCGAGATAAAATGTGCTTTCGGTGGCATCTCAATGTCGCCCAAGTTTAAGCAATAGACAAATTTGCGTTTGCTCCAAAAATTATTATTAGTCCGTTAGTTTATTTTCTAAGCTGTGACAACGAAAATAGCAAATGAAATTGGTGAAATTTGTTATAGTCTTATTGAATTTAATACAATAAACATATGGCAATAATATAATCGTTTTTTTATAGCAAAATATTTAAAAACTTGTTTTGTAAAGACGCTGCTATAAATATCGATATACATAATATCGCAATTGGAAAATATCATGTGTACATTCAGTTTTCCTTATGGTAAATTTTCAAATTTAGCCGAGAACAAATTCACGATTTTAAATAAAGCACGAGCCCAAACGGCACTTTTTTCAATTCAGGTACAAATTTTCAATTTAGTTTATGCTTTCTTTATAATTAATTAATCTTTTTCTAAAAAAAATTATGATGTGCCTCAAAGTTAAGCACGAGAACAGCACAGCACGAAGGGAGATTATTGTGCACGAGCTCGTTAAAGCCATATGGGCCATCTGTTATTAAAGTTGTTAATAAGTTATTTTTAAATTGATATAAATTAAACTTAATATCAATTTCACGAGTCCCCTTATAAACTCGAAGTCTATAAATCGATACTTTTTCCAGCTGACTCTTGTAGTCGGAGCTTTCAAACAATCGAGATCGAAAGCTCTTACAATTTGAGACACAACTCGGCGTGTTATTATTGTATTTATTCTGCTCGCATCGTGTGTGTTCGTTTAAAAAGCAAATAGTTGGTGAACTAAACTATTTTGTGAAAATATAGTTACTAGCAAAGAATATGCCGGAAGAGTATCTAAATAAATTAAGAGATGCTTGTTCCATCGACAAATTTAATGATTTTATTGATGAGTTAACCAAAGGCGCTGATCCGAATGAGTCAGAGCGTAAACAAAATAGAGTTTATGAGAAACTGCTGTCGAATCGTTCTTTTACCAACCAAGCACATCTTATAAAAAATTGCATAGAACGGGGCTGTGATGTAAACTACGTACGTATACGTAATCATTTTGTATACAAATAATGACTGTAACTATTGCTATCAAAAATTTCAAGCCGTTAAAACATTTTTTGCAAACAAAAAGCATGTGAATTTCACCATACCCAGAGTTGCTCTTATAATATATTATCGGAATAGATAAGGCCAAGTCTGTTGAAATTACGATTTATTTTTAGACGTTTAATTCATTAAATTTCAGTATATTCATGTATATATTTCATCTTTGTCAATATGCACCCCTCCACGATCTACATTAACATATACATACACAAATATAAGACGAGTATGAAATGAAATTAATATTTTAAATACTTTCAGGTAAATGAAGAACAAAAAGCCGCAATAAACTTTGCTGTCGAATCGCTAAAATTTATCAATCTTTTTGTACTACTGTATCAGAATGAGAATGTGTTTCCTACTGTTAATAACCGGTTCGAACAACTAACTCCACTCAACTACTTGGCCAAAGAATTAACTAAAGAAAATGTGCATGAGGTGGGCGAATGCATGGAGATTCTTCTTAGAAAAGGTGCTTCGGTCAGTATTGCCGATGGGAAGGGACTGGTACCTCTACACTATGTGCTTCAAAACAATCAGCTGACACCAAATGATAAATATGAATTGATTTATACTCTGCTGTTGCGATATACGGCAAAGGATAGTATTGCAAACAAGGCATGGAGATATGTGCAAGAATTTCACAAGAACAGGCATTTAAAGCTTGGAAGAGAGTCTCTTGATGAGATAATTCAATATCATACTGATGGTACATATGAAGAAAACAAACTAATTTCAAAATCACGTTTTGAAGCCTACTATATAATGTATTCTGAGAAGATTCGGTATCTGTTTGGCTTAATGGATCGATACATTCAAAGCGACAATACGCATGCTTTAAATATGCTTCTGCAAACATTCGTAATTAACTCAGACGTGGATAACATGGATATCATTCTAAAGAGCTTTAATTTCGGTAACACAGATCTACTTGACCATATTCTAAAGGCTCGCAATTTAAAACTGTCGCGCATTACATCTATAGAGCTTCTTACAAAAGCTATTAAAAATATGCCATCAGAGACATCGGATCAAGAATATTGTAACTACGTAAAGTGCTTTCGAATTCTACTTAAAAGTAAACACGTTGACGTCAGTGCCGTGCATATAGATCGAATACCTCCACTTACCTATGCTGCTAAGTTATGCAATGAGACGGCTATCAAGGAATTGCTTTATAATGGTGCCTATATGGGAATGAGAAGCGACTATGATGAATTGCCCATAGCTCGCATAACACCCGAAATTTTGGAAAACTGTTTGGATCACTGCATAACAATGGATAACCTAAAGTCCAAAGATAACAATATTTATATAAACTTAACTAATTTATCGCATCCACCCAAAGAAGGGACTAGTCGCGTGGTTCATAATGATATGCGCTCCATAACTTACATACGAAAATCAAAGGAGTTACATCATCTACTGCAACATCCGGTTATAATGTCCCTTTTGGTTCATAAATGGCAAAAATTTTCAAACTTCTTCTACATACATTTTGCAATCTATTGCATTTTTCAAATTTTAATAACCATTCATATAATGTCTAGGTTTCCAAACCGAATACTTAACACGAGTTTAAACAACATATTTCTGCTACCCTGTTTGGCTCTTAGTATATTATACCTGCTAGTCCGTGAGGTGATACAATGTTACTTGGGATGGCAGCACTATCTGAATTTATTTAAAATCAATATCTTGGATCTGGCTATCATTGGCTTCTCAGCGTTCTCGTGTTTTGAGTGCGGCTCAGAAGAAACACAGAGTATCATTGCCACATGTACTCTGCTATTAACATCCTGCAAGCTCTTATTACTCATGAGCTCGCTGCCATTCGCATGGATATCAATGCCTCTTCTGATGCTACTCGAGGTTTGCAAAACTGTTGGGAAAAACATTTTCGTATTCGTCATATTGCTGCAAATTTTTAGCGCATGTTTCTACATTCGTTTCTCAGAACCAATTACCGATATGGAAAATAGTAATCAAACTAATAAATTGAGTTTAAGTTTTAGCAATTTAATTCCATCTTTTGCCAAATCTTATATTATGGCAACTGGCGAATATGATGCCAGTAATATTATATTTAAAAGCAATTTTGATTTTCTATGGCTTATTATTTTTTCAATCATCGTGGGAATTGCATTTTTCAATCTACTGACTGGTCTGGCAGTAAGCGATATTCAGGTAAGCTTAAGCAAATCATATATTCTAAAATTAACCAGTCCTAACCAGCAAAATCTCTTTTGCAGATGATCAAAGATCAAGCGGAAATATATAGGACCATCAGCCAAGTAAATTTTCTTAGCGTCTGTGAGGTTTTCATCAATCATGCATGGTGGAGTCATAAAAATTTGAAATGGCTTAAAGACCTAATTAATCCGAAAGAAAATCCAATTTGCCAAGTAACCTTCCCCCAATATAAATATCCCCATATAATGACTATAAATTATTATAAAACAAAAGAGACTGAATCAATTAATGATTTAAGAGATTTATATATAAACCTGAAAAGCAATCAAAAAGTGACAAGGTTCCAGTTTCCAGAATCAAATTCACCTGCAGCGCATATACATGCACCTGAATTGGTCGATTTGGAAATGGAGGAAATGCCTCAAAATGCGCCTTGGCCTCAACTTTCTGAAGCCAATCCACAAGAAATACCAATATCTGAGAACACTCATGCAAACGCATATATAAATATAGAAATAGAGAAAAACAGACATATGGAGAAGGAAATAAATACTCCGCTCTTAAATACGCCGGAAATACTTCACAATAGGTTCCAGCGTCAACTTTCTGAACCCAATTCAGCTGAAATAGAAAAATTCGGGAAAGAGTATGGAATAAATAGACCGGAACATATGCATGTAAATCCCAATATGTTATCAACCGACTCACATTATATGTCCAAAATGATAAAAAGAGTTAGAATTTTTTTCTCAATAAAAAATTATCAAATTGACGCTGAAATATTTAGGCGCGCTCTGGATATCGTTAAGAAGAGCGCAAGCGAAGAGCCACAGACTGATTTAGAAAGTAGTTTAAAACTCATTGAGAAAGGCTTAGAAAATAATGCTAAGCAAATTCAAGCAATTGCTCATACCGTTCAAATAATCCAAAATTATGTAATTGAATCCAAGCAAGACAGTAAGGCCGATAATTCGGTGAAAAAACGGTATAATAGTATTTAAAATTTTGTGGCGAAATTACTTAAATTGTATACACTTTGTTGGATAAAATATTTTGTACATTTAGAATCTCCATTTAATTTTAACAATTATTTTATAATCATATTATTATTCAATAAATCAAAAAATTATGCATTTGTTTTAATAACTTTTTAAAAATGTATCAACTTTTCGATTGGCACAATCAATGAAATTTGCACATACAAATCGATTTATTTAAACCGATACGTCGCGTCAGGCTATCGAAAATTGCGTTGACATCGATAAATTAATATTTCGATGCTTTTTACACTACTACGCTGAATTCATATGCACACAAGGAAGTTTAGTGTCAGTTTCGGAGAGTAATATTAATATCATTTTAAAAATGTCGCAAGAAACTAATAAACTAGATCTATCTGGCGATGGTGGTGTCGTTAAGGAAATTCTAAAAGAGGGCAGCGGCGACGAGACGCCAAATAGCGGCTGCAAAGTCTCGCTTCATTATACCGGCAGACTAGTTGACGGCACTGAATTCGATTCCAGCGTGGGTCGCAATGAACCATTTGAATTTGAGCTGGGCAAAGGTATGTGTGCAGACATCGAGAACTTTCTTTTAGATTAATAATGCGTTTTTAAAAGGAAATGTCATCAAGGCCTTTGACATGGGTGTCGCCACTATGAAGCTAGGCGAGCGTTGTTTTCTTACATGTGCTCCAAACTACGCTTACGGTGCCGCTGGCAGTCCGCCAAGCATACCACCAAATTCAACACTTATCTTTGAGGTATAAGTTTCAGACATAAGTTATATATCTGAAATTAACATATTTCATTAATTGCAGCTGGAAATGCTGTCCTGGAAGGGCGAGGACCTTAGTCCAAATCAAGATGGCAGCATTGAGCGAACCATTTTGGAACAAAGCGATAAAAAGCGTACACCCAGCGATGGTGCTTTTGTCAAAGGTTTGTTACAATATATTATCTGACTTTTGAGGTTGAGCTGCGGTTAACACATTTGCTCAAATCATTTAAGCTCATATTTCTGGCACTTTTGGTGGACGTGTGTTTGAGGAACGCGATGTTGAATTTGATTATGGTGAGGGCAGTGCCGTCGGTGTGGTAGAGGGCCTGGAACTTGCAATGGAAAAAATGAATATTGGCGAAACATCCAAGTAATTAATCACATTTATAGTCTAAAATTATATACTCTCTTATCCGAGCGGATAAGTCGGGCTCTGATCTTTGCAGTTAACACATGATATATTAATACCTAACGTATAAACGTACTAAATGATATGCAATTTCGCTGAACATATTATATTCTTAACACACATATATTTGCATATTGCTTACAGAATCAAAATTCAATCGAAATACGCCTTTGGTGCCAAGGGAAACGAAGCTTTTAAGATACCACCAAACTCAAAGGTTGAGTATACTGTAAAATTGGTCGACTGCGGCAAGGGGTTAGAGGAATGGAAGCTAAGTGATACCGAGCGCGTAGCTGAGGCTAAAGTGTACAAGGAGAAGGGTACTAACTATTTTAAGAAAGAGAACTACGAGCTGGCCATCAAAATGTACAACAAATGCAAGAACCTGCTGCCCAACATGAGGGACAACACCAGCGATGAGGTCAAAGCACTTAAAGTGGCCACTCACAGCAACATTGCACTTTGCTATCAGAAATCTAACGATCATTTTGAGGCCAAACAGGAGGTGCGTACACAACAGCACAACTTAAAAATTCATATTTTAAGTAGAAATTTTCCTTTTCAGTGTAATGAAGTTCTTAAGTTGGATGCTAAGAATGTGAAAGCGCTTTATCGTCGCGGACAATGCAATTTAATAATTAATGAACTAGAAGATGCCCTAGAAGATTTTCAGCAAGTAAGCGCATGTTT
This sequence comes from Hirtodrosophila alboralis, assembly GCA_035043045.1. NCBI lineage: Eukaryota > Metazoa > Arthropoda > Insecta > Diptera > Drosophilidae > Hirtodrosophila > Hirtodrosophila alboralis. The sequence goes on from JAWNNH010000254.1 coordinate 366,737, forward strand.
TTAGATTTTTTAAAACAACATATTTAACTAAATGCACACATTTGCAGGTTATTCAACTGGAGCCAGGAAACAAAGCTGCTGCCAATCATGTTGTTATTTGCAAACAAAAGATAAAGTCTAACAAGGACAAGGAGAAGAAATTGTATGCGAATATGTTTACCAAATTGGCTGCTGGCGATAAAGAGGTACAGTAAATCAACTGGTTGCTATTATTTTTGTACATTTGTTATTATTTTTGTCCTTTCCTAACAGTCGGAACCTCCACGCGAAACTGATGTGCTGGATAAGTGTGGTGAATGGTCTGAGGAGGATGCAAAACGTGAAGCCGATTTGACGCTAGAGCGCGACAATATAATAATGATTTAAACTTAAAACAAATAATTTTTTCAACTATACATTATTAGGCATGCCAACATTATTATTAATTACCAAGCATATGGCTTCAATACATCCACAACAAAACAGACTCCCAAATAAATGAAATAAATCGTAATGAATACATTTATATATAGAATGTTTATAAAAATACATTTATAATTACAAATGCCTTAGAGAAAAAATAAATAAAATCACAGTTATCTTATTATGCCTTTTGGGGCAGTAATTTAAATTTTGGTTGGGGCTCCTTGTCGCGTAGCCATAGCGGCGAAGTGGGCACTTGCGATTTAATATATTCGGATGCCTTATAACAATAGCCGGAGCAAAATTTTTTACGCTCTGTTATATCGTACACCTTATTCTTGATAGAACATATTTGATATTGCTTTGTGGATACACTGTAAAATAACAATTTAGTATTAAACATATGTTTATAAGTATAAATTTTCTTTGCAAATATTCTTACCTTTCCACAGCAACATCACAAAGAGGATAACCGCAAAGTTTGTTAATGTGTCGCTCCTCAACAATATCTATGTAGTTTTGCGGATCAATTTCAGCAAGCTATTCGAAAAAAACTTTGTTGATTTATGTAAATAATTATCAACAAATATTATTTACCATAGTAAAAAACGCCTGCTCCTCAATTTTTGGCTCCAAAAGTGATATCACTATTTGATGGGCTCTGGTCAGTGCAGCTCGCTTTTTAACAACTGCAGCTATTAGTTGTTCTCTACAATAAAAGGCTAATTTTGATTATAAACCAATGTGCCGTATAATAACATAAAATTACCTCAATTGTTTATTTTTGTTAGTCGTCATATTTTGCTTATTACATATGTATGTCTACGAAATGTGTCGAGTCTATAATATCGATATACATTTGCAATCGCTGTGATCTCAGCTGTGCTCTGTTATGGTTATGTTATTGTTATGTTAAAAGGGAAGTGATTGCGAATTACTTAGCTTTTAAATTAATATTGTAGCCTCATTTGCCAATTATTTTGAGACTCTTTAAGACAAAATAAATTTTACATCATTTTGCACAGCCTCAGCATAATACATTTTTTGTAAGTAACGAACTGCCAAGTTCTCGTTATTATTAACAGTTTAAGAAAATGTTAAATATCATAACATACAAAATGCCAAAATTGTAGTTTGGTAGAATTAAAACTAACATTGTATTTTTTTTATTATATTAAAAAGAATATATTGTGTATATTCTAAAATGGTATGCGAAAAGTGTGAGTCAAAACTGTCCAAGGTCTCGGCCCCTAATCCTTGGAGAACAAGCAATGCCACTGCTGGTGGACGTAAAATCAATGAAAATAAAGCATTATCCTCTTCAAAGGAGCGGTTTAATCCCATGGGCAATAGCTTGCCACCTTGCCGGTAAGTGCCAAGCAATTTAAGCGCATTTATCAGTATGCCAAACTAATATTTATATTTACTTGTAGCATATGCAGGCAAAAGGTGCATCAAATGGGCGCACATTATTGTCAGGCGTGTTCGTATAAAAAGGCAATTTGTGCAATGTGTGGAAAAAAGATATTGAATACAAAGAATTACAAACAGAGCTCAACTTGATAACTTAAGTATATTTTATGTAAATAATGTGCATTAACGAGTAGTTCAACATTTAGGCTTAGCATAAAGTTGTAAGGATAGTAATAAAAAAATGTAGTTAAGTAACTCAAATACATATTTAATTGAGCTCAAATCTCACTTGGTGCTGCTGCCTTATCACGATCTCTTCGCCGCTTTGCGCTCTGAACTGAACTGGAGTAACTAAGCGCATCCTTGTCAAACTCTAGCGGCATTATGCCCAGGTCGCCAGTATAACGATTCTTGGCTATTTGCAGATACTTTTTACCACGCACCGAAGTCAGCCGCTTGTCCTGTATGATAAGCACATTGTCTGCCTCTTGTGTGGCTTTGGCAGTGCCAAATACCGAACTGGTTGTCAGCTCATCCTCTTGGCGTTCTTTTCGTGGATGCATAACAAGTGTGACATGCACATTGTGCTTGGTGGCAAATCCACGAAACGCTGCTATTATGGCATCCTGTTCCCAAAACTTATCACCGCGATGTGAAGAAACTCCCATCATAAATTGTAAATTGTCTATAATGACATGGGAAATATCGTGCACATACTGAGCGTGCTCAATGGCTTCCAGCACCGGCTTGAGTGGCTGTTGACCATGAAAGGTCATAAAGTACAATGGCAACCGCTCAAATTCTGTGGCCCAGTGGTCAAACTCCTGAAGCTTATCATCCAGCGGATAGCCAACGTATTGACGCAACAATGTCGCCGCCAGACGTGTGTTACGTATCTCAAAGGAGCCCCATAGCGTGCTCACACCCTGCATGGCCAAATCCAGTGAATACTCGCTAGTAAATGTCGTTTTGCCACTGCCTGTTGGTCCAGTTAGTATAGTTAGCTCACCCTTGCGATGTCCCTTTAACAGCTTGTTGAGCACTGGAAAGCGTTTCCACTTGACACCATTCACCTTCTCAATGTTCTGCAGCTCACTCAGTATATCATTGCGCAGCGCATTGAATGTAGTTATGGCCTTATGACGCACTGGCGTTGCCTTGGCCAATATATGACGGACATTGAGGCGTTTTCGCAACGCTACATGCGGCGCCGGCTCTGTTTCGGTGGGTCGTATCAACAGGCAACGTTTTTCATCCATTTTCTGTGCAAATGCGCGTGCTGCATCCCAACTATGTGTGGCATCATAGTGCAGCCAGAAGATCAGCTCCTTAAAACGCTCCAACGCGGGCAGACATTCCTGCGGCAGCTGCTGCAGTGCATATGGCAAGCAAATTATGCAATCTAAAATGTTCCACATTTAGAAAAATTAATATAAAATTATTCCAATACGTACGCGTCTCAATGTGCTGCGTGGCCAGCACTATAAAGTCCAGCAAATTGCTAACTAATACAGCTTTGCTCTTGTTTGCACCGCCGTGCATCAAGAGCCCAGAACTGACACTACCCTGAAAGGTCTCCTCACTCCGATCACTAAGATGCAGCACCTTCTCACCAACCACCTTTTGGGCCGCATTTCGCAGCTTAAAGTGCAGCAGCTCCTGTTCCGGCTCATATTGTGCCCCAATGGCATTCAGCTGCGCCTCCGTTAAGCCCTTCAATCCAAGTGCTTCGCAAGCCTCGGTTGTCACATTTATAAGATTGGGAAAACGTGTCTCATATTCAACATGTTTTATAGGTACGCGCTTATAACCTGCTGGAGCTGGAGTCTGGTAGGCAGCCAGGGCTTGTGATAAACCAGCTTTTACATCACAATTGGGACAAATGAAGGCACCTACATAAAAATACCATTAAAATAATGTTGTTTACATATTCGTGTATTTTATTATTTTTTTGGCAAACAATTTAACGCGCGCTAATTTCGCTTTTAATCAGCGATTTGCGTCATCTGACATCCTTGTAAACTTTACATGCATATAACACATACCCGTTCTTTTGTTTATGTAAGCTAGATTGCCCGGTGTAGCCGCTGCTGTTGTCTTTGGTGCCGCTGCTGCTGCTACCGGCTGGGATCTACTGTTGCGCTCACATAGCCGGCATTCCAAGTGCAGGCACGTGTGTCCATCCTTATTGTATACATTTTGTTGTCGCAATTGTTTCTTAAAGTCTATATACTCTTTGGTGTCAAGTGCATATTCCTCAGACTCAACGCTAGTTGCATAATTTTGTGCAAAACGTCTGCATTTGTTTTTATTAACGCGCAATATCAGCGGTTTAACTAAACCAGCGAGTCTCATGGCACAAGGTGACTCGTGCACATTGTTACAACAGAGGGTTGAATAATAGAAATGTATGGCGCGCAAATACGAGCGTTTTTAAAATACATATGTATGTATGTATGAACACTAAATTCATGCTACACAAAGCGATAAGAATTTCGTGATATTGCATAGGAGACACCCAAAATATATTCACGTACATTAAACCTTCGGTAAAAACTCGCTGATTATTTTCATGTTCATGCACATAGATATAGAATTCAGCTATATCAGCGGCGTAATCTCCCTCAAAAAAACATCCCTAGATATTTCTTGAAAGTTGTTTAAATCTTGATTTGCACAACAAAAAAACGCATGAAATATTGATTCAAGTTGTAAATTAAAACGCAAAAATACATATATTTTTAATAAATTTTATTTCAAAGAACGTCTAATGTCTACATAGAATCATTATTATGTAGACAATATATGCACCAAGAATGCGGCGAGCCCAAATGTAGCGTGCGTCTCTCTGCAAGCAAAATAAATAGTTAACATTAGTAATTTAATATTAACCAAGTGGAAATAAAAATAAATTTAGATGAAGTGTTTGAATCAGACACCTAAGGCCATCTTTAAGCGAACTAACGCTTTCTGGTGGAAACCGCAAAAGGTAATTTAAATAATCATCATTTAAACACTACATTTTCGTATAGGAACACGTGTTGGTGCATCTTAATAAAACACTTACCTCTCCTTGTAATATAATACATCCAGAGTGTCGGACATAACCTCGCTGAACGTCAGTCGAGTCTGCAAAGAGTGGAGCATAATTTAAAAAATGGCTTTTATATGCATGTTGATTATGGAAATATTTATAGGTTATTTATCTTGGGTCAGTTCACTAATCTCTACATGAGTAATCTCAGTACAGGTCTGTGTAAAATATCATCATACACACGCACAAAGATCTAAATTGGATATATATTATGCTTACCTTCTTTAGCCGACATGAAACAAAACTAAATTCTTTAGTTTTAGCTTATTTGCCATCTCTTAGAGGCATTTACTAGTTTCCATTAAGACATCGTGCCTAAAAAGAAACAAAATGGACGATTAGCTAAATTAAATGAATTTGCAACATAATTAAAAGCGATTGCAATCAGTTAACACGATTTCCGCTTGATTCTACTCAGTACAGGTCTGTGAAAATATTCATCATCCAACGTTAATTTATGTAAATGTTTAAAAATTCTTACCTTTTTATTTTTGAACAATCCACGCCAATAATTACACGTAATCAACCCTGCAAAACAAAGAACAATATCTTTAACAAACTTGACTTAATTAAATTTACAATTTGTAATTAAACAAAGCCATCAGTTTGCCGATTCATCTTTAAATGAACAAATGTAGTTCGATATTGCGTTGAAAAATACAATACAATATCGAGAAAATGTCCCTTCAGTCTCGTCATCAGTTTCATCATTTGTGGCATTAAATAATTTATTAAATTATTAACTTTTATAGCACTCGCAGCAGGAACTTACCATCTTGTACAAAATTTCCGACGAAATGGCAGAGTAATGCACGTGGCGTAGCGAAGAAACTTCATTCATATGTTTCTATCGATAAACATGGCGTCACTATCGGTTCATAAATAATCAGAGCTGCAACTGATTGGATGTATCGATAGTTCGTAAATGTATCCAAATACATTGCTAATTAAAAATATCTTTAAAATCTAATATAAATTATTAAATAATTAATTTAATACCTCAATTTCAGACTGAGTGTTGTAAAATTATTAAGGACTATCGATAGGTTATGCAACTCTGCGGGAACAGCTGAGAGGCAGAGCAACAAAGCATAATAAACACGTGCAATTCTCGCATTTGGAGTTTTAATTGTTTACCTTTTATTTACATAGAAGAAAAATACAATGGTAAATACGCGTGTAGCTTAACTCAAAATAATTACAGCTTAACATATTTTCAATTTACTTACCCGTAGGGCAAGCAAAAGAAGACCAAAAAGATACAAAAACAACGCAATGCTCAACTAAAGCGGCTGATGAAACCAACCGATTCTCGGATCAAGGAGCAAGTTCGTCAGAAACGAAAGAAAGCCATCGATCCTCATGAAGTTAAAGTACACGAGGCTACACAACAGAGCTCAGCGCTCTTCTTCCAATATAACACACAGCTTGGACCGCCCTATCATATAGTTCTCGACACAAATTTCATAAATTTTAGCATTAAGAACAAACTAGATATAGTTCAGGGCATGATGGACTGCTTGTATGCCAAATGCATACCCTATATATCGGATTGTGTACGCGCCGAATTGGAAAAGCTAGGAAACAAATATAAATTGGCCCTGCGTATTATATCCGATCCACGTTTCGAGCGTTTACCCTGTCTTCATAAGGGTACATATGCCGACGATTGCTTGGTCGAGCGAGTGCGTCAGCACAAGTGCTATATTGTTGCCACTAATGACAAGGACTTGAAGAATCGTATACGCAAAATACCAGGTGTGCCCATTATGTATGTTGCTGCGCATAAATACGCCATTGAGCGTATGCCTGAGGCGTATGGAGTGAAAGCATAGAATTAAGTTTATAATACTGTACGCTCGATATTTTAAATATATGATAAGGCTAAAATCAAATTACTAGTTTAGTTTATAATGTATATTTGATTTGAAGGAATATACATATGTATTCGACGAAAGATCTTTTGGGCAACTCTTTAGACATGACTCATATTGAATATTTTAATTCACGTTCTTTGTCAATTGAACACGTTCTAATGTGTGACAAGTATAAATAGGTGCTCCAATATAGCCGATTAATAAAAATTCCCGTCCTTTTTCCTATATATGTACATCAATAAAATAACTACATAAAAAGCATTTAAAGAAACAGAGTTGATTGAGCAACTAAAGCTAAGAAAAACAAAATATTTTTCGATGTAGTCGATGCTTTGCTTTTTTATTCAAAATATCAATTTCGCAATGATCTTAAGCATCGGCGTTCACACGAGCCGTTGGCTTGGACAGGAAATCGGAATATGCCTGGTAGGGAGTGGAGCCCAGAGGCATTTCCTTCCACAAGTCTGGTGTCAGATAGGCGTATGTCTTGGCAATGGCAGCATAAGTTGCCTTGGCGAAGTTACCCAGAGTACCAGTTGAGCCACGAGCCGAGGTGTAGCAATCCTCAATACCAGCCATGGTTAGCAGCTTCTTGGGCACGGGAGCCGAGACAATGCCAGTACCACGGGGCGCTGGGATCAGACGCACCGAAACGGAGCCGCATTTACCGGTGACCTTGCAGGGCACGGTATGGGGCTTGCCGATTTTGTTGCCCCAGTAGCCACGACGCACGGGCACCACGGACAGTTTAGCCAAGATGATGGCACCGCGGATAGCGGTGGCAACTTCCTTGCTGCACTTAACACCCAGACCAATGTGTCCGTTGTTGTCGCCAATGGCAACGAAGGCCTTGAAACGTGTACGCTGACCGGCACGGGTCTGCTTCTGGACGGGCATGATCTTCAGTACCTCATCGCGCAGAGCTGAGCCCAAGAAGAAATCAATGATCTCGAACTCTTTGATGGGCAACGAATACAGATAGATTTCCTCCAGGGACTTAATTTTGCCCTCTCGCACCAAACGGCCTAGTTTGGTGACTGGCACCCACTCCTTTGAGTCCTCCTTGCCGCCACGACCGCGTGCACCGCGTCCACGGCCACGACCACGTCCACCACGACCACCACGAGAGCCAAAACCACCTCGGAATCCACTACGGGCTGGAGCTGCGTCCGCCATTCTGTAATGCAATCAAAAATGTAATTCATTAGATTTTTCTAGGTTATGTACATAATCGATATTTATTTAAAGTGCTTGAATCAGACACCTAAGGCCATCTTTAAGCGAATTAACGCTTTCTGGTGGAAACCGCAAAAGGTAATTTAAATATTCATCATTGTACAAGCATTAAACATTTTTTCACTACTTGAATGTATGTGCACCGCCGCCATTTTGAAACACGTGGTGATGCACACTACGTTTAAATTGTCGCAAAAATAATTAAAAACACTCTTTAAAGTTATAAACCAACTAAGAGTACAGCAATTGACAATATGTAACCCTGCGCACAAATTTTCTATATGATTTTCATTATATTTATTATTTTTATAATTTAAAAAAAAATAATTTGATGGACTTACTTGTAGTTGTATCAACTTTATGGAGTAAAGACAAAAACCAAATGAGCGAGATATTCCAATCGCACCAGCAACGAACCCATGGCTATTCGCATACGACTTATCGATTTTCACTCGTTGTCGTATTCTCGCTCGGTTATCGGTGGGCCAGTTGGTTTAAATGTTGTGTCAACTCTGTTTTGTTCTGTTAGCAATTTCTGTTAACTACATATTATCAATAACAAAAGAGAACGGGGCTTTAGCTATATCTGAACCTGAATATAAATTAAGGTTTGGTTCACACATAAATAATGACAGAATATCCCTCAAGTTTGCAAGGGAAATTTAAAATGCTTGAACAATTATGGCCGAAAATGAAATTCTCTTAAATTAAAATAAAATAGCAATCGATTGAAATACGTCTTACGAACAAAATATTTATTTTCCAAATACTGCAAATTTACATATTATCACATCTGACCATCATAGGCGGTGCATACAGAGAATGATGGACACCAAACGAATAGGCTTTCCCAGATCTTCCTGGACGATAGTACATCAAATCATAGTAGTTGGGACCGGGACCCACATTCTCTTTTCGCACATTGCAAATTGGTCTCATCGAATACTCTGGCGCTCGATTTAATTTAAGGTTCAAATCGCCAGCTCCATAGGCAGCCGGACCCGGGGATTCTCCTTTCTTAAGCAATCTTGTTTGAATACCCCTGAAAAAAGACATACAATTAGTACAAATTATGCTTGAAAAATCAAATAAGGATAATATTCACATGCTATAGGCTGGCGCTGCTGGCTTAATAGGGCTCACTTCAAACTTGTAAGCACTCGGACCGGGTCCATACTTCTTGAAACTAAAAGCATTTCGAGGTGCCATAGTGTAGGCGGGTGCATTTACTCCCGTGAAGAAGGGTTTCACGTGCACATCGTGTGCGCCAGGACCGGGACCAACTCTCTTGTCTGCGATAGAATATAGTTGATATTTCTAGATATCCAATTGCACTGTTTTATTTATCTATTACCAATTATTTTAGTCATGGGCGCAATGGTGTACTGCAAACCGCCTCCTATGCCATAGCGCGTTAGCTTGTCTACCTGATAAGCCCCTGGTCCTGGCCCAGGATCGGCGCCCATTATATTCGTGCGGGCCCCAAAAGAGTATTGGGGCATACGTTGTTTACGGGTATCATGTCTTTCAAAACCAACGGTTGTCGGTAACCCGTAAGCGCCGGGACCAGGACCTATATGGATACAGAAATATTTAAATGAATTCTAATCCTTGCAGGATCTAGCTTACCAAGAGGCATTCGCGCCATGTTTTTATTTTATTGCAATATTGGAAAAAATATTTTTTAATTTATAAATTTTGAAACTCTTTCGAGTTGTTCCAACGGATTTTCGAAATAAAATGAGAGCTCCCAGGGCCTCCCATACATACGTTCAAAGCACGTATGATATATAACTCAAAGCCTTTTTATCAGGGACCAGAAATAAAAATATATTTGATAGCACTGTTATTACCCGTTGACCTTGGTTTGTAATTATCATTCCGGTTAGACAATTCTAATAAAAAACAAATCAGTTGGTACTCTTGAATAATCCAAGAATCAGGAGTTTCAATTTTTCACTACTACTTTCAAGAGCCATGGAGACATTGTGTCTCCTTCTATTTATTACACATTTCGAGACAAAATTATAATATGCAAGGCTCAAGGAAATAAAAGAAAAGAATATTATATTCATATTGCATTATAAAAGAAACAAAATATATTTTTTGACTAGCGTAGTTTTTATTACACATAAATAAAGTGGGTTAACATAGTAAAAATTGAGCCTTATAAAAGCAGAACTATTTTTATAATTCCACCAGTACGATAGGGTGGGAGGGGGTGGGGGAAGAGGGATATAACATGAGCTTCATCATCTGCATTGCAGTTACGTTTCTCACTTGGGTCGGAATAAGTGTGTTGAGCTTGTCAATGTGCGTGTATATTCATGCCTGGATTAGTATCATCTATCTAATCATCCAAAATAAATATTGCTTAAAAACTATGTACTATGGTGAGTACAATAAATAGTTGTATTTGCATGAGGACAGGCCTAAATGCAATTCGACCACAATAATAATATGTCTGTTTATTGCAACAAATTGCAATGATGCCTGCGCGCCCGAACATCAATTTCCCGCCTAGTTGTTGGTATGGGTATAATAGAGTACCGTATTGCCGGGCAGCTGCCAGTGCGATGCCTTCAGTTCAATAAGCTGGAGCAAGGTGCGACGTATGGCGGCCGCAGCATCACCGGCATTGAGAAACGCATCGCGCACCAAAGACATAAGTAGCTCAAGCTGCTGTGGTAACTGTTGCTCCATGTCCTGGCCAATGCAAGTTAAAACATAGAACAAGCATTCAATCTGTAAACAAAGCGATCAACAGTTTAGATTTGTTTAGAACAAGTTTTAATAAACAAACGAACTAGACGTGTAAATTTCTGATTATCGATCATCTAGTTCTAGTTCGCTCCTTCGATTAATTTGCTTATATTATTTGTTCATTAGAGTCTCATTGTAGTTGTAGGCAATTGTCAATTTTTAAAAACATATGAAGGTTGTTAATTAATCCTTATTTTCAAAACAATAGTTATATTTCACAATCTGTTAAAGAAATTTGCTTTTTAAGGTGAAAGAACGATGGGCTGAGTATATGGATTACGTTGTAAATTAATAAAGAAAAAATAAAATGAAAAATTATTTTACCTACTCTTTTGTACAACATTTTTTAACGACCATCGTATAATTACGATAATGAACTAAACAACATCGATTTGCCCGTTTACCAACTTGAAACGAATAAACTAGTTCATTAAATGGAACTGCTTCCTTTTATGAATATATACTGAGCAAAAATGAGCAACTGAGCAAATTAGAGGAATATGAACGATAGGTGACTGTTGTGAGTCAACTTAAAGCGAAAGAATGATGCAACTTACCTCTGACAGTGAACGCACCGGCGGACGAACACAATCCTCGCAACATTTTGACAACAAACTGAGCAGGACCAAAGGCGGCGGTGTGCCCTCGCTGTGGGTGCGCAACTGCAGCTGGCGGCGTTTCAACTGGCAAAACATTTCCGTTAGAAATGCCATGAAAGCCGTGAACCGAACGCGAGATGGCGATTTCATGCCTTGTATAGCAAATAGCAACTATTGGAAAGAAATAAATTAAATAATTTACGGTTCAAATTCGTGGGAAAGCGGCCGACACGTACCTTTTCACGTTCCTGATACCACTGACGGCATGTATTGAGCAACGCCTCCAGAAATGTCTCCTTCTGCTCCTTGGCGATAATATTGAGACACAGCCGTGAAATGGGCAAAGCAAAGCGTCGACTTTCAACGGCACGCTTTATAAACTGAGATGTCAGCTCCATGAGGCAACGTGAATTCAATTTATTGGGATCCTCCAGTGCGGTATCTATTAGTGCCTGTATTTCTGGCGTAAATTGCCCAATGTCGGCCACCTCATTGCCCAATCCTAGACCCAAGCCAGCCATACCACGTGTCAGTGCATCAGCTGAGGAGAGTGATTTGGAACGCTGCAGTGCTGTTCCATTAAGGTAAGGATCGATTCCATTCAATTGATACTGTTGTCCGTTGTTATAGTGATTATTGCTGTTGAACTTTTGCACTCTGGGTTCCGGAGCAAACTTGACCCGATTTGTCGACTGTAAAAAGACGGACTATTTAGTTATTTTAGATTCTCAATAAAGAAGTTAAAAAATGAATGGAAATTACAAACAGAGCAAAAAATTATACAAATTATTTAAAATTCTTTCAAAACGCGTAAATTTTTTTTTGTTATTCAAAAAATTAATGCACGAGTGGAATTGACTTTGTCGGGATATATATAATATATTCTAAAATATATTTGGAAACATATTTTATTTAAATAAATGTTGACTTAAAAAACAAAATATTTCCTTTAATTTGAATATTATAAAATAATACTATTTTTGTAAAGACAAACCAAGAGTTTATGCAGTATTTGGCTAAGCTCAAGCAATTCGGATGGTGAAAATATTTAAAAAATGTTTAAATCATATTTTCTGCACTTTTTTTATATATGCATAAATCGATTCAATCTCAAGATTTTAATAAATTATGAATGAATATTATGAATGCATTTGATCTTTCTGAATTTTTGCTTTTGAGATTTAAATAAGTCAGTATATTCGTAAATAGCACCTACATGCAATATATTGCCGCTGGATGGTGAATTCATAAGCGGTAGCTGGCCGCCCATTGGGCTAATTGGATGCGTTACCAAAATGGAACGATGATGGCCGCCAGCCTTGATATTCGCATTGAGACTGTTCAGGTTGGGCATGTTGCCCAGAGAGAGACCTGCCTGGCGTCTGTTAAGGATCGCATTGGAGGCAGCTACATACTGCTGCTGCTGTTGCTGCTGAAGTAGACCCGTCCCGACAGACATTGGGAATATTAGCGACGAACTGGAAGAATGTTGTAGATTGTGGTTTAGCTCTGCAAGAAGATGGCAAGAGGGATAAAATTTGGCATTAAAAATAGGTTGGCGTTACCGATTATTAAGTGCCTCTGCCGGTGGCGTCGCACGTGAGTTGGTCGTCATTGTGAACTCCTGGGCATTTATATTCAGTTTGTTCGTGACACCCACACCACCAACACCAGCACCACCACCAGCACCACAGTCGCTGCCACCACCAGCAACAGCTGCTACCTCGCAGCCTCGTACATCTGACAAGTTTTGTTTGTTTTTTATTTTGTTGTGATCATCAGACAAGAGACAATTTAAAGATACACACAAATGAATTTACATAAGTACGAGTATATGATGATATATTTATTTTTTATTTGGTTTAAATTTTTTTTGGTTTTTGGATATCAACAAGAACGTATACAGTTATGAGATGGAATTTATATGAAAAGAAGAAGAAAGAAAACATTTTATTTGTAATAAAATTTTGAAATTTTGATTTTGTGTAAATAGTAGATAGCAGTTGTTACAGCAGCCGGCTGCAAAGCGAATACATTTTTTTGCATTTTTTGATTAAATGCGCTTTTACTAACATTTGCATTATGTTAAACCAATGTTAATAAATATCACATAAGCATGACAGCGCACTGTTAAACGATCTTTATTCAATCCATTATTATTAAGCGATATTAATTTATAACTTCCTCTTTACGTTTATAAAGAACATAACTACTCCAATTAAATTCATATTGTGTGGGCAGATGAAAAGAAAGATTGCAATTTGAACTTCAATTAATGTAAATTTAACAGAATAGCAGGCACAAGACTAAGTTTATAAGCATTATAATAGCCTGAATAAGTATACGAATACTTACTTGGTGGTCTATATATATCCATTGCGGGCTTGCCACGCATCTGTCCAGGTTGATTTCCAGGAACATTGAACGCCAGACTGCGCCTTTTATTTATGTTCTAAATACAATTAATTTTTTTTATTATTATTATTATTTCAAATGAAATCACTTTAATTTTATAATTATTTAAATCACCTGTTGATTTGAGGTGCGCACAAAGCTGCGCTCTCTGGATATAACGCCTGGCATAATGGGTTGAAAATCGGGCGATTTGCGCACCTTTCGAGCATCATTCTGTTGAATATTATTAAATGTGGCTGGTGAGATTTCCACTTTCTCTGCCATTGTTGCTTATGCGTTTTTGTTTGCTTATCCGTTAAATTAATTGAAAAACCTAATCTTTGGTTTTTTTTTTGTTATGGTTTACAAAAACGTGAATTATTCTTGTGATCCGTCTCTTAACGACTTGGATATTTGGAATAAACGCCTATATACGATTTTTCAGTATTTGAGTAAAGTTGTACATATCACAATTCTTGTTTTCTTTCTTTTTTTTTTTGTTTTGTTTGATTTGTTTTTTTTTTTTTAATACAATTATCTAGGTTTAATTTGCTTTCGTAGTCTTATATGTAAGACAAATAGTATTATTCCTTTTTAATAAGTATCTGCGTGGTCTGAAAAGAAAGTTAATATAGTACGTTTAATATTCCATTGTAGCTATTTGTAAGGATCCAACTAGTAATTAACTTTACAGAGACTACCCTTTAGTACTGGGAACAAGTTCGTAGTTCATCCTCCACATACTAAAAAAAAATGTGTGTGGGTTTCGACCTAAACATAAATAATAAAGTATTTACTTAAGACTGTCATATCTTCAGAATACAGCGTAAGTTGATGAAAAGAGACAAAATGATCAACTATTTGTGCTCTTCATCGATCAGATATACGTATGTATGTACATATGCTGTGGTTCTCCCATATATATTTATAGACATATTGTACATAAGTAGTACATCCATAGACTGTTAACCGGCTTTGCGGCTGCGCGTAGGAGTGCATCTGGTTTTAAAACCACGATTGGGGAGCGCACTTCAACTGAATGACATCAGCTTCGAGCAATTTTGTCTAATTTTTGAACGTTTAAAGTACTCATAAAAAATAAAATGATGTTTGTGTATGCGTGCTATGAGTGTATTTTTAAAGCTATTTCCGACTCGTCGAAATTTACATACCCTAATAAACAAATCTGTGTGTGCTTTGACAGATATAAACACACAAAACATATATGTATGTATGTATACAATAATCCATACTATGGTTATTTGTTCGAATATACAAATCTAAAATAAACAATATTCATATTTGCGAAAAATATAAAAATAAATATAAACACAAACTCACAACATCAATTCAAATACTATTTTATGATATTGACGTTTTTGAATATAATAGCTTGTTCGTTTGAAAACTTTACAATTTTATTGCAATTTTTCGAATAAAATCTTAGAAATCTTGTAAAAGTAAATATGTAAAAGAAAACGTTGCTCTTCTGGTAAAATGAACTAAGCTCTTGAGTTTTCTAGCACCTATAACCTATTGTAAGTCTTAACTTTAATAAGACAGTTTTCCTAAAGTGCAAAAACTATTTATCTATTTTTTTTTTTAGTTATAAGGGACTAAAGATAACAAGTGTGAGTAACAGTCAATCATCTGTTTAAACATTTACCGCCTTCTTCTACCAACGCCCATTCAGTCGATTCATAACTTAGTATTTGTCTCTAAGAGAATACTTAAAATGTATCTATGGTTCCAATTCTACTCACCTTTTAATGCAATTATTTTTTTTGAATTCATCCAATAATAAATGTGGGTTTCGTTGCTGTTCGAGCTAAGTATTGTTAAACTGCTTCTCTTATTCTTTCTGTTGCACACTCTTTTAATTTTACTTCTCTTTCCTAGTTCTTCAGATTAAGAATCGTCGTTATGGGTTTTCGCGTTGTTGTCGTCTTCGTGTTTCGTATAGTAGATACTTTATATAGTATGTATGTATATTCATTAACTTTATAGATAGATAGATATATACGCTCGTTGTGTGTCGTTTAATTATGCTCGGCACATACTAAAAGCTAACGATAATTCCAAAAACAATATAAAATAAAAAGAATTTTTTAATTATAATTTGCTGTCAGAGGCAATGCCTTATAAAAACTATGAGTAAGTGTTTAGTTTTTGGATCGTCGCACATACATACACACACACAAACACACACACACACACACATTCATTGAATCAGATACAGCAGCGCAAAAACAATTGATGATTGTCTTGTTATTCTTTACAGTTGCGGCTGCTGCTGCTGCCGCTGCTGTTTTTATTTTATTTATATTTTTTGTTAGTGTTGCCGCAGCAGCTGTTTACGGTTGAATGGGTGACTCAATGAGCGGGGTTGGTGGGTGGCGGTTGCTGCTGCTGTTGTTGCCGCTGCTTGTTAAGTATACGCACCGTTGAAGCTGACGCTGTCGTCTTCTTCTTCGTCTTCTGCTTTCTTCTGTTTTTGTCTATTTTTGGTTTGTTGCTTTGCGCTGATTCTTTTACTCGTGTTGTCAATTGTTATTTGTGTTTGTTCGCTTATTTTTCGTTTTTCTTTCGTATTTTTTCTTCTTTCTTTTCTTTTTAGATCGCTCGCAAGTTCTTTCAGCTATTATTCACACAAGCACACGCGGAACATAGAGATCTAATAATTTAATTTTATTTTTATGTTTATTTTTTTCTCTTGCACGCGCTTTTGTTGTTTTTTTTTTCAAATTCTGCGTTGTAGATATATTTATTTAGAATTATTTTGCGAATTTTTCACATGTGCCACAACGCATATAAATACATACACATGTACATAGATGTACGAGAATATAAATATATTATTTATATATGTATGTATCGCTATATATGTATCTATACTTATACTCTTTATATATACTATTTATATGCAGTTTACTGAGGTGCGGCTAAATTCTTCCGTTTCCGCTTGGCAGCTGCGATATGATGTCGTTATTTATTATATATTTTTGTTGATTTCGGCCAAGAAGAAATATTGTTTTTCAAACGAATTTTGTATTATTATTTATTCGAATATTGTATGAACTGACTATTTTGTGTTGGACCAATATGATTTCCGTTTGGCGAGCGCTCTGCTATTTATAAATATAATTCGGCTTGTCTGAACGCCCAAAAACTTATGTGTATGTATGTATGTATGTACTCAATATGAATCACATAATAGCGAACGAGTCGTTAGAGCAAAATAGAATAGAATTTACCAAACTGTGCTGCACAATTTCATATATGTATGTATATACTATATATGTATTTTCAAAATCACATAGAACTTTCGATTTTTACTGCATTTACTACAGCCGCTTACTTTCGTTGCAAATTATTCATTCATTTATTTTAATTTATAGCGCTTAATTTGTTCGATATTTTAATATTGCAAATTGTTCGCACAAAATTGTAATATATGTATGTATTATATTGTATGGTAGGTAATGTGAGTATCGTTTTGTTGCTACACTTGATACAAAATCAGCGTTTAAACTTAAAAATTAAATCATCGGCGCGAGCGTTCAGTTAAAGACTAAAACTTTTATGAATCGCCGCCACAGTGCACAGTGAAAAGCTCTTCAAAATTCTGTCTGCGAGAGCGATCTTGTATATTTATAAAGAGAATGAAAAACAGAGAGCGAGAGATAGGGTTGTCGAGTTTATTTCAGATGCGCTAAACTCATGGAATGATTCAGTAAAATGTTGCAGTTGTTACTCAACAAATTAAATGATATAATAACTAGATATGAATAAGATTATACAGATTTAAAATAACTGTGTAATTAATCAAATATTAAATTATTTATATTTTCGTTTTCTGGTATTTTTAAACAAATAATATAATTATTATGCAGCAGAAAAAAAACTTATTTGATCTCAGTACTAGACTTCTCATTTTAAATATATAGTGTGGCTTGATTAAATGATGGTTTGGCCGAATTTCTCTACAACGAACTTAATGGAAAAATAAAGAAATATATTAAAATATTACGCTTGGATTAGCTGGTTACCTCACATTACAGAGCAAAATTTAAGTCCGAATTAACATTGAATTTTCTACTAACAATTGCTTAAAAATTTTTTTTATTATATAACTCATGATTTAGTTAGTTTAAGAAGTTAAATTTTCCCTTTATTATACCTTCATTGTATCAATTTATTTGTGGTTAAAAAATCTTCATTATGCCCTCTTTATTCATTCAATTGTGGCATTTATTTTAACCATATTGAAATTAAAAATAACCATAACTTGTGCTTAAATGTGAATATAATTTAATATATAATTTAATACAATATTGATTCTTATTATTCTTATAATTAAGACGAAAATAATCCGAGCAAAGGCTCATGCATTATATTAATTAAATGATACGGTAGATAAAAACAAGTTTAAAATGGAAATAGGAATCGCTAAAGCGACTGCTAAAATATAAGCTACTTTGTTGGCGATGGTAAGGAGTTATTTAATGAGTTGCTTAGTTGCTCCTCCTCATTTTGATCAAGACCCAACGCCATGGTTAACAATTTGACTACACAGCGCTGCTCGTGTACCTCTCCACCCTTCTCCGTGGACGTAATATCCTTTTCCAGTTTTAGCTTCTCTTCGGCAGCCATTAAAATGCCCTCCTCAATGGAGCTCTCTGATATCAGACGGTATATACTAACTGGACGCATCTGTCCCATTCGATGACAACGATCCTCAGCTTGCTTATCATTGTATGGATTAAAGTCAATGTCGTGAATGATACAGGTGTCCGCTGCAGTTAAATTGATTCCCACACCGCCGGCCTTTGTTGATAGCAGAAATACAAATATGTTGTCATCGACATTGAAGTCCGTGATAAGATCTTGCCTTTCCTTAACGGCTGTGGCGCCGTCCAAACGACAAAATCCATGATTTCGTATTTTTAAATACACCTCAATAACGTCCAGCATCATGGTGAACTGGCTAAAAAGCAACACACGATGCCCCTCGGCTTTCAGTTTGGGCAGCAACGTGTCCAAAAATAAAAATTTGCCAGAATCACATATTAAATTGTTTGGTATCTTTACATCATATAGCTCCTAAAACAAAGAAGTTAAACACAAGCTTTAGTCTTGTTCTTTATAACGACGTTATGCGACTTACGTATTTGTTACAGAGCTGAAACACCTGAAAATCAGACATAATTGCCAACTCCTCGAATATATACTGCTCATTGGTTTTCTTATAGGAATTGACGCGTGCCAACCGCTTGGCAAAGCCTCGCAACTGCTCGTCCGTGAAGTAATGTCGCATCAGCAGAGGATGATTCGCCATACGTCGCATTTCCATCATAATTGTAATACCGGCGCGTTCGCTACTGCCACACACTACACCTTTGTTGTTTGAGTAATATTCTACTAGTTCCTTATAGTATTGTTTTTGGCTGGCACTCATCGCAACTTTTTCCTAGAAAAATAAGTAAATACGTGTTGGATTTTCTGGTTAAATTGCATTTTTACGAATTTCCGAACTTGATTTTTTAAAAATAAAAAATTTAAAGTGTTTCAGTTTTATAGAATACTAACCACATAGCTATACTTTTTAGGCAAATTATTAAGCACATCATTTTTGAGCCGCCTGAGCACAAATGGTTTCATTATACGTTTAGCACGCTCCACCTGAGTCTCTTGGAACTGTGATATCTCTTCTTGATCACCATCGGATTTAATTTTCTGCAATGAATAGAAGAATATGTTACAATGAATTTCGGCTAGTTTGTATATACACACACAACGCACCTTAACAAACAAAGACTTGACATTCTCAATGCTTTTAGCAAAAAATTTTGGCATCACAAAGCACAGCAACGAGATCAACTCGAGCAAATTGTTCTGAAGTGGCGTGCCGGTGAGTAGAATGCGCATCT
This sequence comes from Hirtodrosophila alboralis, assembly GCA_035043045.1. Classification (NCBI taxonomy): domain Eukaryota; kingdom Metazoa; phylum Arthropoda; class Insecta; order Diptera; family Drosophilidae; genus Hirtodrosophila; species Hirtodrosophila alboralis. Next base: position 386,445 of record JAWNNH010000254.1, read on the forward strand.
CAGCATTAATTGTAATAAGATTTATATAGCGCTGTGTTGTCATATTCTTTAGCATGTGAGCCTCATCGAATATAACGTAATGTAACTTGCATACACGAAACATCTTTCTCTCCTCGGGCGTGGATCCAACTATATGGTAGCTGGAAAAAATACAGATTAATCATAATTTGAATATAGTTCAAATGTACAATAACTTACGTGGTAAGCAGCACATCAAAGCCAGTAAAGCCATCCTTGGCAAAGCGTACACGCATTCTCCGCCTTTCGTCCTGTGATCCATGATATTTTTCCACTATTAGACTGGGACACCATTTGGCCATTTCAGCCTCCCAATTATCTAACGTCGACGAGGGCACAACAATTAAGTGCGCTCCCTTGCTGAGGCTGTTCTCTTTTAGATATGCCAAAAACGCTATAACCTGTATGGTCTTGCCCAAACCCATTTCGTCCGCCAAAATACCATTCATTTCTTGCTTGTGCATTACTGTCAGCCAATTAAGACCAATTATTTGATAGTCCGCCAATTGCATACTGTAAGAAATTTCAAAATTATAATTAATTGGTTTTTGTGATATGTAATTCTGTAAATAGTAAAATTATTCTAAATATATTAATAAACGAAATTGATATTGTTTGACTCAATAAGTTACATATTTTGATATTCTGAATTTTTGCATTTGGCCAAAATATTTTACCAGCTGACTTCCTTTTCTAAACTTTAATCTGGAATAGGTCATATTCCCTTTAATATGTTCAATAGGATATTTTGTTTAAGATCTTTCTCTTCGTTAAATTATGGGTAACATAGAGAATTAAAAAAACAAATTCAAGTTCATTAAAATTTAAGGGTTCAACGATTTCGGTTCAGTTAACTTTCTTAGACTGTGTCAAATATGAAAATGATGAATGAGAAATATATAGGAAAGACACCTACTTGCTGTTTAGACTCCGAGGCTGATCCACAAGTGCGGATCCGTTGGCAATAGCCGTTTCCAAGCGATTTACCATACTGTTACATTTGTTTAGTATAGTGGCAACGAGGTTCTGTTTGTTAATCAGATCCTGAGCATAATTTAGCAAATCGGCCGATAATCTGTTCGATTCAAGTTTCTGACGCAAATCTGCCCAATCGCTGAACGGTCGCAATTCAATAAGTACTGTTGCCTTCTTCTCGGAAAGCGTCTTCACCGATTGCAGCTCCACAATGGTGGCACTGTTCATAAACTGGAAAACTTTTTTGCGCTGCCCGGTCATTTGGGTTGCCATTTCGGTGTCACTATCATCGCTGTCATACACCTGATCCTTAGACTGCTTAACATCATCATCATCCGAGTTGTCATAGTCCGATTCGTTGGCGCTGTACTTGGTATGTGTCTTTGATCCAGTGCCATTTGAGCTGGGTTTCAGCTTTGGCTTATCGAGTGGACCGTTTTGTGCTTTTGGCTTACAGTGTTCCTTTAGATACCGTATTGATGCAGCTACATCCCAATTTGTTCGTGACAAAGAGTCTTGAATAGCCTAAAATGTGAATTAGCTGATTAGTCAACATTTTTTCAATATGATTTAAAAACATATACATATAAGATAATTTTTTTACTTTACGTTTAAGGGATTCTAAAAACAGATTTTGATTTGATTTATTTAACAAACAATTGAAAATATGTTTCTATAACCATTTTCTCATTAATAAAATAATTGATTTATTTTTAAGTATGTATGAAATTGAACAAAACAATTAAGTGACCAAAATAATTTGTAACATATCAACGATCAAACTTTATTTTCAAATTTAATTTTTTGTGTGCCCAGGGTTTTTCGATGACTTTCTGTTAGCGGACTGGCCTGTCTGATAGATTGTTATGATTTTGGTATGAACAGATTGTGCATGAATATCAAAGGTTAAAATCAAATTAAGTTCAATTTCTGGAATCCATTAATTATTTTTTTAAAATTATTTTAAAAAAATTATATATAAATATAATCAATACAAAACTGCAAGGACTTGTTAAATTCATGACCTACGCATTGTCAACCCCCTTTAGATACGCCACTGTTTTAACAGCTGTTCACAATGCCGGGCACGACTCGCCATTCCGAACACATGTAAGCGTCGCGCGCGTTTTCTCCCCTCTCACCGAACGCCAACAAAAAAAAACACCAATCTTAGCGATTTACTTACCATTGTATCATATTGGGGCATTATTTTAGCGGTTGCCATATAACGCTCTTCTTTTTCTTTGACAGATAATTGCAATTTTAATTTTTTGGGAGTCTGACTCTCGGCACCGTCGCTATCACTATCCGCCATCACCTGGATGCGCTTTTTGCCCGGCACACGCTCTGAAATAAAACATTATTGCATGAACCATTAAAAATTGAAAATAATAAGACAAACAAAAAAGCAAAGCCTACCAGTTTTTCCCGGAGTGGTAGCGGCAGCTGCATTCTTATTTATACGAAACTGACGCAAGTCATTTAAACTTGACTTTGAGACAGATGGCGATTGACTTTCTGACATATCTTGGCGAGGCTTGTTGCTTTTAATTTAGGAATACAATTTGCAATTAGAATTACTATTTAACATCTATTGAAGTAATTTTCCTACAAGTTTTTACATTCACAATTCACACAAAATAATCAGTACTCCTAGTTGCAAACTATTCGCAATCGATAACCGCCTTCAGAGTTTACACAATCGGTCTTTTTTAAAATAACCTCTGCCGGAAAAGTAACTAGAAATTCCCTACCCGAATATTTGTCAGTTTTTGTTTTTGTTTACCTTATAAAAAAATATTGCCAATATAAAATAGTGAAAACCAATTTGGAATCATTGGTTCCGACTACTATGTTAGAGAACTAACAGTTAATATTCACAGCCAGAATGATATGGAGCTAAAACCAAAACTATTTCTACAAAAATAAAAAATGTTTTCGAGCTATTAAAGTGTCATTTTTTTTAAGTCGTAATATAGTCGTGAGTTTGTCAACAAAATTGCTATGGCTAGACCGATTTCTCAAAATTTTATCTTGTTTGACACCCAACTAATGTATTTTTATGATTCGTACACCTTTAATTTATAAAATTTGTTCAGCCTTATTCAAGGAAAAAAATCTAAGCATTTGTGGCTTCGGGTTTTTTTTATTATTAAAATTTAGAATATTGAAGCATTTTGTACTATCTTTTTTGATTTTTATACTTTGTTTCTGTCCGACTTTCTTATCGATTTGTTAATCGATAGAAGTCAGCATTGCTTCACGCAATTTCGAGAATTTGTTATCGCTGCCGTTTACCCTTAAGGTTAATCGAAAATTTTCGCGAAGCTTTGTGCAGCCCTTGACGATTTTTTCCACTTATGTGAGGTTAATTGAATAAATATATTTGTATATTTTGCAAAAAAAAAACTATAAAATTTAACAAGTTTGTTAAAACAAAACGCAGCAAACATGGCTGGCGGCAATACACCGCGTGTTATACAGGTGACCAATATAGCGCCGCAGGCCACCAAGGATCAAATGCAAACTCTGTTTGGCAACATTGGCAAAATCGAAGAGATACGACTGTACCCCACCATACGAGATGTCTCCTGTCCAGTACAATCGCGCATCTGTTATGTCAAGTATACGGAAACGACAAGTGTGCCGGTAGCTCAACATCTGACCAATACGGTATTCATTGATCGGGCGCTGATTGTTATACCGGTGTTGGCCATTCCCGAGGAATATCGTGCATTGGAGATGTTGAAGAACGGCACCATTGTGCCGGGCTTGCAAAAGCCGGACTCGAAACTGCCGCCGGAGGTATTAAATAGAATTGAGGGACAATTACCACAGCAGGTGATCAAAACGTACGATCCCAAGTTGGTTGAATTCAATCTGCCCGAATATCCAGCGTTGCCCTCCTTCTATGATGCCCGTAAAATTGAGGAAATCCGTCGCACCATCATTGTATGCGATGTGAGAAACGAGTGGCGACTGGACGATTTAATGGAGTGCTTTCAACGTGCTGGCGAAGTGAAATATGCACGCTGGGCTGAAAAGGATAACAAGACGTACTGCATGATTGAGTTCTGTGAGCAGACAAGCGTTATACACGCTCTAAGGCTACAGGGGCAGGAGTTCAAGGGCGGACATTTAAGTGTCTATCATTCGACGTATTCGATTACAAAGCCCGAGGCCAAATCGAACGAGGCAGCTCAAGCGGAAATTGAGGAGGCGATGACAATTGTTAAGGAAGCACAAAGCATGATATCGGCTGCTATAGATCCCGTCATTGGCATGCTAGCCAAGGATAAACGGCGACGTTCTCGTTCACGCTCCCGTTCGCGGGAACGTCGCACCAGCAGCCGGTCGCGTTCCCATCGCTCCAGCTCGAGAAGGCGACGTGCACGCTCGGGTTCACGCGAGCGTCGCAGCGTTTCGAGGTCGCGACGCTCACGTTCCCGTGGCAAACACTCCTCACGCTCGCGCAGCAAACGGTCGCGTTCACGTCATCGTCGCAGCAGCTCACGATCGCGCCGCTCACGCTCCCGAGGCGGCAAGCATTCGCGTTCATCGAGATCGCGCGGCAAGCGCTCTAGATCCCGACATCGTCGCAGCTCATCACGTACAAGACGCTCACGCTCCCATGGCGGCGGCGGTGGTGGTGGCGTTGTGGGCGGTAGCGGCAACGGTAAACGGTCCAGATCCCGTGAACGTAGCAAGAAATCACACCGCGCACGCTCACCTCGCTCACGCAGTAAACGCAGCTCACCTTCACCACCAGTCGTGGCCAGCAGCAAGTCACGTTCCAGTCGCAGCAAAGATTTGGCCACAATTTCAACAAAGTCATCGTCATCATCCTCGTCACGGAGACGTTCGCGATCGCCAGAGTCACGCAAACTGAAATCAATTACGGAGGATGCGGATGCGAAGAGCTCACGCAAATCAGTTAGCGTTGAGAAATCGGACAACATGGATATATCCAACTCACCATAGAGCTAAACTTTTCATATAAACATTTTAATAAGAGAAATACATGCATACAATTAAAACGTACTTTTATTACTTTCAAAACCAATTTCTTTAGTATATAAACGCTTTATGATTTATATTGCTCTATTCTATCTATCTAATAGCTGTCCTAGTTTAAAGTATAAAACTTTTCCCGCATTTACACAAATGTATGTTTATTTAAGTGAAATTATTAAATATTCACAAATATTATAGCATAAGTTCATCAACTTTGTGACTTTGTCAATCCGAGGACTTCACCTTGCAGAATTATTAAATTGAACGAATAAATGTCACCCACTATATAAAATCGCAATAAAAAAGATAAATTAATAAAAGTATTGGAAATTTAAAATAAACAGGAACAAAAATGCCAAGTTTGCTGTCTCTAGCTCTTATAGTGTCTGAGATATGTATGAATATACAGACAGACGGACAGGGATAGATCGATTCGGCTTTTGATGCTGATCAAGAATATTTATACTTTTTATTATGTGAAAATTTAGAAAAAACTAAAAATTTTGCTAGTATTTCGTGGAATATAATTTTTGAGTTTATGGTACTTGTCGGAAAGTTGATATTTATAATTTACAATGTCCTCTTTAGGTTAATACCAACAATTTTTGCTTATTTTAACTTCCTTTGGAAAAATTTTATTTTTTCATTCAATCAAGATAAAAATTCATTTATTAGCACAATATGAAGCTATAAATACTAAATTTGGAAATTATTCCTATACTCATTGCTTATTTCATTGGAAAATTTCATAAGAATTTGATAAACAAAGAAGTAATTCACAAGATTTTTATTTAAAGAGTAACACTTTTTACATTAATTCCAGCCAATCGGAATTTTCGACATTGATAAAACATCTTATGCCCTTATGCAAAAGTTTCTCATTGTTTTGAGTTAGTATAAAATATATAAGATGCCATGATTTTGTACAATTTGTCTGTTCACTTACCCACTATTTTCGATCAGTGCATAAACCAGCTGAAAGTTGATTTGTTTTGCATTTTCTACAGCAATAAAGCTTTGCAGAGCGGTGGAGGTGGAGCTTTTTAAGCTCTACAAAATGTCGGCCGGCCGCAAGTTGTGTCTCGAGTTATTGTCGTCGTGCATTCGTTGCCTGCAGTTCTACAGAGACAGTGTTTCAGTTTTATATATAGATATACATAGTATTTTAAACACATTTCATATTTTACATATACTCACTCGATTGTAAAAACAGTGCAATTTAAACAAAATGTCTGCAGTTACAAAAGGTAAATAAGTTTTTTATATTAAATAAAGCAATTGACGTCAAATTTATTGCTGAACTTTGGACTTGTTGGTGTGTTATCTGCTGCCCTGGCCCCTTGTCTCTCCTTATGCCGCTAGAAAGCACCGGCTAGGGAAATTTGCACTTTGGACCTGTTGAATGAAAAACAAGATTTACTTTCGTTAACATTTCTTAATTTCAATTTTGATAAAAAAAATATGTATATTTATACATATATGTTTATAACATAATATATATACATAGTATATAGTGTACATAGTGATATAATACACTGATTAGAGTTGATACATATGTGTCGGTGTAATTTTTTTCTATAGGCATATATATTGTGGCCGCCAAGCGCACGGCCTTTGGCACCTTCGGTGGCGCCTTGAAGAACATCAACCAAACACAGCTCCAGACAACTGCAGCAAAGGCAGCTCTGGATGCGGCAGGTCTGAAGGGCGAACAGGTGGATACGGTCATTATTGGCAATGTGATTGCGGTGAGTGATTTGAGCAATAATTAAAACATTAAATAAATTTTTTATAGTATTTAAAGATAAAGTTATCACTAATCTTGTAAAATATACAAGGAGTTGTAGCTAGCTTTCCACTAAGAGTGGGCTGAATTCCAATTTTCAAGCAAGTTGACAGAATATTGTTGTGTCTAGTATATGATTATAAGATTTAAACAAACAATATATTTTCGGAATGTAGCAAATTTCATTTGGGTGCAATGATCTTCTAAGGAGCAGCATTACATATATATATAATCGCAACAATCTTAAAAATAGTAGCCCCCTTCTTAAATCTATAGAAATATTTTCCAGCTACAAAGTCCAACATATGACCTTGATTTTCTGTAAACTTGTAATTTAGCATATTGCTTATCTATCATATAAATTTCATTACTATCGTATAATAATATTATAAGTTATTGAAGAATGCTGACGCTGTTGCATGATTTTTTTTTTAAATTTAATTCGATTGAAACTTGTTGAAATCAGGGATCCTAAGCTGTTTTTTTTTTTTTTTAAATACAAATTACGATACAATATTTATTTCATTCACTTTTTGTTTTTAAAATTTTATTTCATGTATTAAAAAATAAATTAAGTGTTATTTTGCAATTTTTATTTTAATTATATAGTTTCTATATAGATGTTTATTTTGTTTTTCGATAGTTCAGACTAAAATAAGATTTTTGGTATAATTTTTGCTAAATTTGTTTGCCAATATTTCCAGTTAAAAACCTTTCGAATTTAGGAAACATTAGCCAGATTGTACGATTGTACGATTTTCTATTAATTAAAAAAATATGATGCGTGTGAAGTCGAAATTTTCTCAGTAAATATAACTTTCTCTATTTTTCTTTGCAGTCCTCCTCTACAGATGGCATCTATGTACCACGTCATGTGGGCCTTAATTGTGGTGTACCCATTGAGAAGCCAGCGTTGGGCATTAATCGTCTATGCGGTTCCGGGTTCCAGTCTATCGTAAATGGTGCTCAGGATATTTTGGTGGGTGGTGCCAAAGTGGCACTTACCGGCGGTGTGGAGAACATGTCCCAGGCTCCGTATATAGCTCGTAATATGCGTTTTGGTACCACACTGGGTGCCAACTATAATCTAGAGGATGGATTGTGGGCTGGTCTCACTGATACCTACTGCAAGCTGCCCATGGCGCTAACAGCTGAGAATTTGGCCGATCAGTACAAGATTTCACGAGAGCGTGTGGATGAATTTGCGCTGCTTTCGCAAAAGAACTGGGAAAAGGGACAGCAGGCTGGTGCTTTCAATGCTGAAATTACGCCCATTAAACTAAAGGTTAAGGGCAAGGAGGTTGACTTTGTTGTTGACGAACATCCACGTCCCAAAACCACTATCGAGGGTCTCGCAAAGTTGCCATCACTTTTCAAGAAAAACGGCACTGTTACAGCGGGCACTGCATCCGGCATTTGTGATGGAGCTGCAGCTGTCGTTATTGCCTCAGAGGAGGCACTTAAAGAATACAATCTGAAGCCACTCGCCCGCCTTGTGGCCTTCTCGTTTGTGGGTGTCAAGCCAGAGATTATGGGCATTGGACCGGTGCCAGCTATTCAAAATGTGCTCAAGGTATCCGGCAAGAAACTGGAAGACATTGATCTGATTGAGGTAAAACTCTAATTGAAATGGCAGGAATAGTTTATATTTATACTCGAACTTGACTTTTGCAGATTAATGAAGCCTTTGCCGCTCAAACGCTTGCCTGTGCTGAAGCTCTGAAACTGGATCCATCAAAGTTGAATATGAATGGCGGCGCCATTGCCTTGGGCCATCCATTGGGTGCCAGTGGTTCTCGCATTACAGGACATCTGGTGCACGAGTTGCAGTAAGTTGAAGTTATTCTCGATCCAGTTGTAAGCTCTTCTCATATTTTGTTTCTTCCATAACTCTGTAGGCGCAAGAAACTCAAGTATGGCATCGGTTCCGCCTGCATTGGCGGTGGTCAAGGCATCGCTTTACTGCTTGAGGCTGTTTAAATCGAGCCATTCTGCTGCATTTACCATTAGATTAGGAATTTTGATTGAAATATATATAGAATAACGTACTGATGAAATTGTTTTTTTGGGTTTTTACAAATTTATTTTGAACATTTTGCAAATGGAAATTTTTTAGCTTTCTACAAGAAAGACAAGAATTCATTATAAAATTTGTATTTTTAAAATTGCTTTAAAGTGAGCGAGTGATGAATGGAATTTGCTGTTGTTGCTCGCACTTTAAGTTACAAAAATCTCTTAATGGGGCCTAACATTACGGAGTACATGCAAGTACAAAAATAGCTATGAAGAAATTGTTCAGTTCGTTTGGGTGCTGGTGGAGAATAACGCCAGGACACCGCTCGCAATGCCAATGGAAAAGATGTAGTTAACAAATGGCGTGGCATTCTTCAGCAGGAAGAAGCTGATGAAGATGATGATGGCCAGATAGATGGCATTGTTATAGAAAATTGAATAGGTGGTAGCCTCGTAATCGGCAACTTCGTTCTTCTTCCACAAAATGCGTTCGTCCTTCTCCTTGCGCGTGACCTTCTTGTCATCACCCAGCTGACGGTTAACCTCACGGGTAACAGCCTCCTCACGGCGCACGGCAATCTTGTGCTTCAGTTGGAACTTAATGTTTTTGTAGGCCGTGGCCATTAAGTAAGTGCTCGCTGCGGTCACCAGAACAAACAATATGGAGCTGGGCCACAGATCCATGTTGTGTATGCGCCAGAAGAGCCCTTAATAATGTAAAAATTCAAGTTAGAAAAAAATCAACAACGTGTCAGTTTTTTTTGGGGTACTTACATATGGGCAGCGCTGAGACGATGAAAGCGTTGCCGTAAAATATTGTTGCCGACTTGGTGGTGACATTACGGCTAAAGTCCTGAAGCAGCAATTCCTCCTCCTTGGTAAATCCAGACGATTGCACTTTCTGTTGTTTGCCAGAGCCCATTTTTTAATATTTTCTGTGTTTTACGTGTCTGAAACGCAACAGTGAAAGTTACAGCAACTCAGCCTGGTCAGCGAAGAATAAGCGTAAAGCGGACACGAAGGCAGTCGAATCGGCAAAGTGACAGCCGCCGCGTAGTGACGTGTAAGGTAAACGTCAAAATGCAATGTTGCTTTACGATACATTACTGCCCATCTACACTGGATTCACTTAACTGAACTGGTTCCTTTTGTCCTAGGATGATATAGATTGTACTGAAATAAAAAGATTATATTTAATTATATTTATTTTTAATTTTGTTTTTGAATAATTATGCAAAATAATTATAACTATATTGACATTATTATGTTATTGAACGGCTTACAATAAGCAAAGTAATCGAACTGAAATGAACCAATCATAACGGACACTCTAAAATGAACGATAACAATAATCGAGTAGCTAACCCACAGAGCAGTGCAACAGGTTCTGTATCAGCTGTTGTGATAAAAACATTTAAATATTGAGGTAAAATTAATTTACAACATTTGTTTTGCTTCTAAAAAATATCACATAGTCAAATTTATGAATTTATTAAAATCTATTCGATTTTATGAATTTAAAAAAAGCTTTTCCATAGTACCACAAGTACTAACATGTTGAACTTATCCTAAATTTAGACCCTGTGTCCAAAGGTCGTTTTGAGTTGTTTACAATGTTTGAAAATTTTCCATTTTAGCAAAAATGATGCGTTCAAAACTCTTGAGCCTGGTACCACGTGCCACAGGTGTCACTCGGCACATGTCTAGTGCCACAAAACTGACCACTGTGGAAGTTAATGATAAAACTGGCATTGCTACACTCACAATGAACCGGCCGCCCGTAAATGGCCTCAACTTGGAGCTGTTGCGCGATCTGCATCAATCAATTGAGGAAATAGAGGGCAACAAAAGTCGTGGCCTTATACTGACCTCTGTAAGATGACGCAAAGTGCCCGATTATTCAACCCTATATTAATTATATATACGTATAATATATTTGTAGGCAAATCCTACCATATTCTCCGCCGGTCTGGACATTCTCGAAATGTATAAGCCAGACAAGGATCGTATTAGAGCATTTTGGACTGCATTGCAGGACGTTTGGTTAGCCCTCTATGGCAGCAATGTGCCAACAGCGGCTGCTATTAATGTAAATATCCCTAGAATTACTCTGTTCATGTTTAAATTTTAAATTTTATGACAGGGCCATGCACCTGCCGGAGGTTGTTTGTTGGCCACAGCGTGCGAGTATCGTGTAATGTTGCCAAAGTTCACAATTGGCCTGAACGAAACCAAGCTCGGCATTGTGGCACCAAAATGGTTTATGACATCCTTTGAAAGTGTCCTCCCGCGCCGTATAGCTGAGCGTGCGCTTAACCAGGGACGCATGTTTACCACAGATGAGGCCCTGCAAATTGGCCTGGTCGATGAGGTTGTCAGCAGCAAGGAGGAGGCATTGGCCAAGTGTGCCGAGTTTATTGGCACATTTAAGCAGATCAATCCATTGGCACGCTCTTTAACCAAGCAGCAATTTAGGGGCCCTGAATTGAGCGAGTTGGAAAATGGACGTGCACAGGATTTGGAAAAATTTGTGTTCTTTGCTAATCAGCCAGCTGTTCAAAAGGGACTGGGCATGTATCTTGAGGCTCTTAAAAATAAGAAGGCCAAGAACTGAACATGTTGCTCTATGATGTAACTTTTTTTCATATTCAATTTTTCAATATTAAACACTTTTGATTTTATTACACTACAATTTTTGGTTTTCTTGTTTTGTTATTGCGTTCGGACTGTGTCTGTGATTTGGTTCGAAACTCCACTGAGAAGAATGGAAACAACGGAATGGAACAGGCTTACTTTTTATGAAGGTCGTCTGGTGTTGATATTTGACTCTCTCAAGTTGCCTGGATTTTCAGTTTGTCTTGTCAACATACGTGCGCAACATTTGTATTTTGTTGATCGCTTCAGCTGTCGTAATTTTGTTGTTTGTTACTGTATTCAATGTTCATTAAAATTGAATTGAGTTTTCTTTTCAAGGTGCTTGTTAATTTTTAAAATTATGCCGTGACGTTACACATACATATAGCGATTTTGTGACGTAGTTCCACAACAAATACAGCACAAGCAATGACCTTACTCACTTTTATCATGTGATCGGCAGTCTTCAAAATGCTGCGTATCCAAACAGAGGTCTTGCATTTTTTGTTGCCTCGGCTACGCAGATGCATGTCTAGTGCATCCAAGCTCACCATGGTTGAAGTAGACGATAAAACAGGCATTGCGACGCTTACAATGAACAGACCGCCTGTAAACAGTTGCAACTTGGAATTGTTAAGGGATTTAGGAGAGTCAATCAAGCAGATTGAGTGCAACAAGAGTCGCGGTCTCATACTGACATCGGTAAGCTGTTAACTGACTGCATCCGATTTTATTACACGCCCCCTGTTTACCAGTCAAACGATAAAGTTTTCTCTTCCGGCCTGGATCTCAATGAGCTGTACAAGCCGAATCAAGAGCGTTTGGTAGCATTTTGGAGAGCACTTCAGGAAATGTGGCTGTCTTTATACCTATGCAGTGTGCCCACAGCAGCGGCAATAAACGTAAGTTCAGTTAAAATGTTGAACTAGAGCCTAATCAGGAATTTTTAAAACTCAATAGGGTCATGCAATTGCGGTTGGTTGTGTGCTGGCTGCTGCCTGCGAGTATCGCGTCATGTTGCCAGGCTTCAGCATTGGCATCCATGCAACGAAATTTGGCTACGTGGTGCCGCCATTTATAGTGATGACCTATCTAAGCGTATTACCGCGTCGCGTCGTTGAGCGAGCACTGCTCCAAGGCAAGATTTTTAGCACAGAGGAAGCATTGCAACTGAATCTCATTGACGAAGTGGCTAACAGCAAAACTGAAGCGATGTGTAAATGTTCGGAATTCATTAATGTTTTTGCGGGAACGCATCCTGAGGCTAGAGCATTGACCAAACGACAAATTCGCACTAAGGATGTGCAGCCATTAATAGATGATCCCGAAGGTCAACTACGCGAGTGCTTGGAATATATAAATTCTCCATTAATGCAGCAGAGTTTAGAAGTATATCTTGCAAAGCTCAAGAACAGGAACAAGAAGTGAATTTTCGGTTCTTTTTATGAACAAATCATTTAAAAATTGCATTTACTGTGTTAATCTCTGCATTTACAAGGATTGGGGATTTTATTAGGATTATGGGTAGATCTAATATTTAAATAAACTACAAAAGTGACATGCATATTTGATTCGCTTAGTTATGGGTTTTTAAACGAAAGACGTTGAAGATAATAAACTGCAACCTTAGCCGTGGTTATCGGCAGTTATCGAAAAATCGAAATCGATACCAGCGCAACAGGTTGTTTAACACCAGATTTCCATTTCAAATAACAATTGGTTTTGTTTATTAACTGTTTATTTGTTTTACATTCGCTTATCTTAATACATTTAGTGTACCGAATGCAAGTCTGAATAAATAACAATTCTAGGTATGTACTGTAGCCAAGCTTCTCGAGTTTCTTCGTTATAAAACTGTATCCAAAGGTCAATCATTTTGAGGTGTTTACACTTTGATAACAATTAAAGTAGAAACTATGCGTTCAAGGCTCTTAAGCCTGATGCCGCGTGCCGCAATTGTTAGCAGCAGGCTCTTGTCTACGTCGACAAAGCTGACAAATGTTGAGGTGAACGACAAAACTGGAATTGCTACGCTAACAATAAACCGACCCCCAATTAATGGGATCAATGTGGAGCTGCTGCGCGATCTGCTCAAATCAATTCAGGAAATAGAGGAGAACAGAAGTCGTGGCCTCATTCTAACATCTGTAAGTTGTTTAATAATTCATGTAAATAAATTTAAAACGCCTACAAATCATTGCAGGCCAGTTCAAAAGTATTCTCGGCAGGTCTGGACTTATTTGAGATATATAAACCAGATGTGGAGAGGGCTCGTTTCCTATGGACTACATTGCATGAAGTTTGGCTGGCTCTCTACGGCAGCGTTGTACCTACAGCGGCTGCTATTAATGTAATTAAACATAAATTTGTTTCCCAAAGTCTTTATTTAAATCTCTCTCTTTATTGCAGGGTCATGCTCCTGCTGGTGGTTGCTTGCTGGCAACAGCTTGCGAGTACCGTGTAATGCTGCCAAAATTCACAATTGGCTTGAATGAAACTCAACTCGGAATGGTGCCCCCGATATTTTGTTTAATTAGTTACATGAATGTTCTGCCACGTCGTGTCGCTGAGCGTGCACTTAACCAGGGTCGAATATTTACCACAGAGGAAGCACTGCAGTTCGGCCTGGTCGATGAGATTGCCAACAGCAAGGAGGAGGCTCTGGCCAAGTGTGCCGAGTTTATTAGCACATTCGCGCAAGTCAATACACAAGCACGCTCGTTAACCAAACAGCTATCAAGGGCTGCTGATTTGCAGCAATTCGAAAGGAAGCGTGCAAGAGATTTGGAAAGTTTCCTGTCGTTTATTACCAACCCGGAGATGCAGGAAGGGCTGGGTAAATATCTCGATGGCTTGAAAAAAAAGGTTTCCAACTGAAACTTGTTTATGGAATTTAAGTACAGAATATTATCCCTTGAGAATGAGCCAAAGTTTATACATATTATTATTTAACTTTTGAGCGGAAAAAAAATTAAGTTAAGTTTACTGCTCCTCGTTTAATAATTTCGCATGGATCTCCTCTGGTAGGTTGGCCATAGCCTTAGTCATCATTTCCATAAACGAGTTAATTTCCAATATCTTAGCACGATGTCGTTCGACTTCCTCTCTGTAAAAATCAATTTGATTAATACCTTTTATAGTAATATTGTTAACTATTTCTCCGGGTACGTACTTGCTTAGTTTCACGATCATGTCGTCTATAAATTCCTTACTCCGGCTGGCCATACGATCCTCTCGCTCGTCTATACGCAATGTGTGTGTAGCTTGCATGTCGGTCACAAGTTTTAGAACGGCGTCTCGATCATCGATGCATATACGCAGCTCGGCAGGAACAGCATCCAGGTCCTGCAGAGCTAGCTTGTTTGATATGAAACGTGATACTGTTTCTGTCATGTTTTCCGAGAAATGATTACAAACATCACGCAGCTGAAGGAATAAGGCTTGCGCCTCCTCCACAAAACTGGACATTAACCGAGATATGCTGCGTTGAAAGTTCAGCGTGGACTCCTGTGGATACCAGTATTATTAACTATTCAACACGACATAAATTATGAAACTACCTCAACCGTCTCATGTAAATGCAACTCCTGCGTCATTAGACTATGCCACATCTCATTAAGTTCGTCCTCAAATTGCACATTGAGCGTATCCATCGCTTCGCATAGCTGCAAATGCTCCGGCGACTCATCTTCGCCCTGCTCTAATTGGCATAATGTGGTGCACGCTTCCTCAAAGGTTTTATCTCTGTACTGCAGAAACTTGTCGATTTCCTTTTGGCCAACTGACTGCAGCTGGTTTTGGCCCTCCTGCAGACTACCCATGAAATCGTTAACTTCTGCGTCGCGCTCGCTGAAGCGCTCTAATCCTAGTTTGTAAATTTTTTGAGTGAGCTCATTTACATCCTTTTTGTATTCCTCCACCAGTTCCTGTGCCTGAGCGCCAACAAGCATAAGAACTCTGCCATCTTCGTCGCCACGCCACATGGACTCATACAGCTGGTCGCCATCCAGGTGCTCCACAAAGCTTGATGCCAAACGCTTTGCCTCGCCCAGTTCCCGTGCCTCCGTTTCGCGACCCAGTATTTCCCTTTCTTGTTTCCCTTCAATTTCACGCAGTTCACGGCTGTGGTAAAGTATAATTTAATACTAACTTAAGAATCATATATATTAGTAAAACTTACTAAAATCTCTTTTGAGCCGCATCACGCATTTCATCCTTTATAAAAACATATTCATAGTATCGCAATTGTGGCAATATAGCAGTTGTATATTGGGACAAGGGAAAGTCTGGCATCTTGGCAATAGGATTTCCTTCCAGATTCAAAACTTTCAAGCTGTTGACAAAGCGCAAACGATCAATCTGTCAAACAGAATTAGAAAATAAAGTTGGATATTCTGAATTGATGTACAATAAACTTACACCATCCAGGGTCTCGATCAAATTATTTCCAATGCTTAAGATCACCAATTTATCGAGAGTTTCTAAATTTTCAATTTTTGTTATGCGATTGCTGAATAATGACAGCACTTCCAGATTGACCAGAGTCTCCAGATTCTCAATTTTTGTAATATAGTTAAAGCTTAGGTTAAGTTCTTTAAGCGCCGTTAGCATGCCAATGTGTTCGATTACTTCAATTTTGTTGCAGTTGAGACAGAGTTTTGTTAGATTGGGCAAAACCCATAGATGATCGATGCGTAGTATATCTGTGTTTTCCACATTATAAATATTCATTTTTATTAGTTTATATGTTTTTTAATAAAGTTTTATATTTATTCTAAGCTCTAACAAAACGGCATACCAAATTATATGCTTGTAATAGATTTTAAAATATGAACACCTTTCAGTTTTTATGAACTAGTTTACGTAGTTGACTCACGTTTGAACTCCAAACGCAGCATTTTAATACGCTCTAAGACTACAGGTTCCAGCTGATGCAATCGACGCGTTTCACCTCTTTGTCCTTCCTCCAGGTAAGAAGATTTAATCATATCCAGATTAATAATACCTGGCTCTGGATAGTTGATCTCTTCCAGAAATGATTTATTTGGTTCCACATACTCCGGTGTGTTGGTGTCCTCTTCGTCCATTTCGCTCGATTGTTATTAAACATATGCCGGGAACTCGGTGCGCTTGAGTTGAAATTATAGTTTCCCAGGTAACGCACAAATATGGTAAACACAACCATTGAGTACGCCATGCATAGTTACCAATCGACGATGTTTTCTCCCGGGGTCTCTCAAGTCGCATACTCACTTCTATAATGTGTGTTGTGACTCTATTTCTTAGCTGCCCAAAAAATATTTCACCCCGCCGAAAAGCACGTATTCTTGAACAGGTGCAATAGTTTTTGGTACGTCCGATTAGCTCCTGGATCGACTGCACATTGGCGTCGTCGTAGTTCTTCGTGCGTGGCTCTCTCGCCAAGTGTTTGTTGACAACGGGCTTGGGAGGGGCGCTTGGTCTAGTTAGGGTTGCGGTTGTTGTGGATATTGGAGCTGCCATGTCCGCCCTCGTTGGTAGTTGCTAATGTTTGCTTGTAAAATAAACTTCTGCTCGCAATAGATATTGAGATAAAGTCAGTTAGTTAACGCAAATAAATAGTTTCTAAATTTTCCCAAATAATATAGAAGTGTTATAGACCTAAAGTTTTGTTTTCAAAGTGCGCCTAAGGTAAAGTTAAAACATTCTATAACTCCACATTTATGGTTCAGACGGTGTTAACTAAAGTTAATCGATAAACTGAGTCCCGAATTTACTGAAAGTGAGTTTTCTTTGTTTAATGTGTTTGCCAAAACATTTCATGTGAGAACCTTACAAATAACATATAATATAATAAATATAAACTTTATTAGAGTGCGTGTGCTAAGGCGAATTCGAATAAATGAAATATTAAATGTGTTTCAAGGCTATGTCACAAGAAAGCCAAAACAAAACCCGTGCTGACTCAAGTGTGCCCCAGCTCCTGCTCCTGCTCCTGTTCCCAACCAAAAAAAAAGGAAAAAAACAGAAAACACCACACCTGCATGACTTGATGTGTTTTTGGACTTACAATTTTCAACGTCTTATAATTTGACTTTGTGCTATGAATAAATAATATAAAGTCCAACGATTGTAGGTAGCTTCTAATTGTATGTGGTATATGATACCAAAGAGGTCATACACAGTTTTGTGTTGGTTTTTACAGGGTGCTCTAATATTATTTATTTTAAATTCAATTTGTTTTATCATCAGCCATAATATTTTATCTTTTATATACGTTTTAAATATATTAAATGTCTTAAAATAATATAAACGAGATAGTATGAAAAAATAAGGGGCTAACACCCTAAAAAAGCACCCTCTTTTTTATATGTCTCGACAAAGGTTATCGAGTATCTTTTACAACAAAATAAATTTGCATTTCACTTATTTTAAAAGGTCACGTTGGAAGTTCTATTTAAATAAAACCGCAGCGAACTAATTTACCAACTTTTCAAAGTTTTCCATATCGTTGAGGTAACTAAACTCATACTACAAAAGTAAAATTCAAATTCGAAAAAGCAGTTGTATTTAATGATTTATTTATGCTGATATCAAGCTAAGTATATCCGTGTAAGATATATATTTGTATTTCATTTGTCCCAAATTCAATGTTATCCAACAATCAGTAAACAACAGTTACTCGTACCCATTAAATGCTGACAAGTGACCTTGATATTTGGGGTATCATAAACAAAATAAATTGGTCAAGTTCCTAAATATTTCAAATTTCTGTTGCTTCTGCTTCTTTAAATCAATATATTGATCGGAAACATATTGGTAACATCCTTAAGTTGGAGGTCTGTATTCTGGATCTGTTTCGAGTGCTGTCCCAACTTCACAGTTAATTCAGTTAATTGCCATTTACTTAATTGATGGTGTTTTGAACTAAATAATTTGATTCGATTTTAAGTGACTGCATTCTGTTTAATGACAGTTTTAACAAGTCCCATCGGCGACACATTTTCTAATCAATAATAATGAGTATCTTCCGGACACTGAACTGCAAGTCACAACATTAAATGGGCGTTTAACTACAATTAAGATA
Source organism: Hirtodrosophila alboralis (assembly GCA_035043045.1). NCBI lineage: Eukaryota > Metazoa > Arthropoda > Insecta > Diptera > Drosophilidae > Hirtodrosophila > Hirtodrosophila alboralis. The sequence goes on from JAWNNH010000254.1 coordinate 404,951, forward strand.
TGTAATTGATATACTGTATAAAATAAATTACGGAATAATTTATTCAATTTCAGAATTTTTTCTGGAAGTACTAGAACTGATGTATTTTTTTAAATTCTTTTCAATCTTTTAGTTCCATCTAGAAAATATGTAAACGCGTTTCCATGCATATTGTACGATGAATCGCTATATTACACTGACCCAACTGGGTGATGGAACCTATGGCACTGTTGTGCTGGGCCAGCGTAAGGACACCGGTGAAAAGGTGGCTATAAAACGCATGAAACGAAAATATTATTCCTGGGAGGAGGCTATGAATCTACGTGAAGTCAAGGTTGGCAAATATAAAATATATATTAAAATATTTTATTGTATTAAAAATTTTTAAATATTTTGTTTTGCAGTCGCTAAAGAAACTATCGCATCCCAATATTGTAAAGCTCAAGGAAGTAATCAGAGAGAACGATACCTTATATTTTGTTTTTGAGTATATGAAGGAGAATCTGTATCAAATGATCAAGGATCGTGATACGCACCTGCCGGAGCCGGAACTAAAGAGTATTCTTTTTCAGGTAAGACAATGAAATGAGCTATAAATTATTTATAAATATTTTATAAATATTATTTTCTTTTAAAGGTTTTGACGGGCTTGGCCTTTATGCATCGCCATGGTTTCTTTCATCGTGATCTTAAGCCAGAGAATTTGTTGTGCTCTGGACCAGAGCTGATCAAGATTGCAGATTTTGGGCTGGCACGTGAGACTCGATCACGACCACCATTTACGGATTATGTGTCCACACGCTGGTACCGTGCGCCGGAGGTGCTGCTCCACTCGACCAACTACGGCAGCACAATCGATCTCTGGGCCATGGGCTGCATCATGGCCGAGCTGTATACATTTCGACCGCTTTTTCCCGGCAGCAGTGAGGTGGATCAGCTTTTTAAGATTTGTTCTGTGCTGGGCACGCCAGAGAAGGTGAGTTTCCGTAGCCGCTACGAATGGATAATCATTGATAGTGCCGAAACTTAATATTTCCGATAGTTAATATCTCTGTAAGCTTTACAATTAAAATATTTGGTTCTTTTTAGGGTGACTGGCCAGATGGCTATCGACTGGCGGCCATGATACACTTTCGCTATCCGGATTGCATAAAGGTGCCATTGAGCAGCGTTGTCAGCCGCTGCAGCCAAACTGGTTTGGAGTTGCTAGAGGATTTGCTGGCCTACGATCCCGAGAAGCGGCCAACGGCACAACAAAGCCTCAAGTATCCATATTTTCATGCGCTGAAGCGCATATCGCCCACTGCGGCTACCAAGGCCAATGTGAAGCTCAGTTCTAAATATGGAAACGGTTCTGGGCCCGCTCATCATCTTGTGCTACCTCCCACTGTGTCAAATAATGTGCTTCCGGTGCAGGAGAAACTCCAAGCCGTGACTGAGCTCATTCATCAGAGCAACAACAACAACAACAATAACAACAACATCAGCAACAGCAACAACAACATCAACAATATCAATAAAAGCAATGGCAAAACGCTGTTCAATGGACAAGTTAACAAAAATGTGAGCATGCCAATCAAGTATCAGCCCAAGCTGAGTTTCCTCTCTAACAACGACATGTCCGGAGTGGGCCACCTGCCCACCACTGACACATCCGGCCTGGGCGTGGCCATGCAGCCTCCCACGCAACAGTCCGGCAAAGAGTCCATCAATGATATTTATCTAAACCGCAACATTTCACAGTTGTTTGGATTGCAAGCACCATCAGCAGCACCGCAGCAACAGCAACAACAACTGCAACCTCAGCAGCAACAGCAGCATCCCAATGTCTCCTTCAGCAACACATCGACCCGAAATGGCGGTGCTATCTATGTGAATGGCAACCAGTTGACCTATGACACGGTCAATAAGAATGCCAAGAACACCAGCAGATTGGCCGCTGGCATGGGTGGCTACTATGTGCAGACCCGTCCCTCCCTGCTACAACCAGATGCCAAGGTATACAACATGTTCTCCAAGGTGAGCGCCATCCAGGCGCCACCAAGCATAATTGTGCGTCATCAGCAACAGCAACAGCATCCGTATGAGCCCACCTCCTTGGTCAATGGATCTGCCATTCGATTATCTGCACGATCCCAGGTAGCGCCTTCAGATACAAGGACAAGCGCATTAAAGGCCGATGATCTGGATTTGATATTAGGGTGAGTTAATAGTTTTAATTGTGTTTCCTTTTGAAGTATTGATAGTTTCATTTCTGGTATAAATTATTAAAAATTTAAAAGTTCTTTATCTCTCTAAGAAATTTCGGAATCTACATAACAAGTACAATCAATTTCCGCCTTTACAGAAATCTATGCATTGAAAAGTTAGATATAGGGTTTTCTTATATTGAGATTTTCATTTAAAACATAAGGTTTTTCTATAGGATATAACACTGCCTTATAAGCAATATTTGTTATCGGTCTGTCTTGTCCACAATTTTCTTTTCCTATCTTATTATATGTTCACTAAATAGATTTCAGAGTCCTAGTACAGCTTCTCAGCACTGTATTTAGTTCGTAAATTTACAATTGTTTTCACAGTTCAAAGCTGAAAACATCAGCGAAACGTCAACGCAATCCAAAGGCGAACATTTTGCTGGAAGATCTATTTGGACATCTGTCCATGGACTCGGACAGCGATGGCAAGTATCCGCATACAGTGCCACCCACGCAGCAGGCAAAGAGTGGTCCCGCGACATCGAGTTCCCACGACTTCTTCAGTGAAACCTTTAAGCGTGCTCCCAAAAGGAGGAGTCCATGCAGCCTGGATGCGAACAATGGAAGCCACTCAGATTCGCTGTCGACAAATGCGTAAGTACAGAGGACCGTATTCCTAAAAATGGCATGAATGATTCTGTATGTGTTTAAAAAACATTCATACTCATTGTATTTGGTCCTTGATCATCTATAACTCATATCTCTGTGCTTCTTTGAATGTCTACTTTTGTGCTGTTACGTTATGTCTATCGTCTACTCTGTACGGTTTGAGTACTCTATTATATTATATTCTATTCTGTCTTTATATATGTACCTTTGTCTCTCTTGTTTTTTCCTATTGTTTTTGTGTCTTTTTCATTTGCTTGTCATTGAACACTGAACATATTGTGCGTGCCCCAGTGATAACCAAAACGATTCCTCAAATGATGAAGAATGTCGCTTTTGGCCCATAAGGTAAAAATCTGCATACGCCAGCAAGTTGTATATACATGTAGTATACACATACATATGTCTATAGTTTGTATGTAAATCGCAAGCAAAAATATCACATCATTATCATTATCATATTGCTTATTTTGCACTTTAAAGTATATGCTAGGTAAGGCCAATAGTTGTTTAGTATACAAAGCATTACATTGTTACATAAATATCTCTTATAAAGATTTTAGACTTATTTACAAAATTATTATTTTAATTAAATTGATTAAAAAATTTTCTGTTGTTCATAGATAATATTGGTATAGCGAGATACTTTATAATTTTTTAGCAAAAAGTCTGCCAATTGTAGTCAAAATAAGATTGCCTAAGTAGAAGTAATATTTTTATACTCTAAAACTTTAGAAAAATAGTAGGTAATATTTTATATTATTTCTATATCAAATGAATAATTGCACAAAACTGCATGTAACAGATTATTACATATACCCAACTTTTATATTTATACAGTAGATAGCATACAATGATCTAAATTTATAACTGAATAATTTCAGAGCTCAAAAAACGCAAAAAGAGAAGCCAGCCACATTTCCCTGGGATGAGACGAACAAAACTGAAGATGAAAAATTAACAGCCTGGATGGTCGCCGAGAATGGTAACTTGAATTTCGGTAATCAGCAAGTGTAGAAGTTGGACGCACTCCAATTAGAGTTCAGTAGCGTACTATATATATTTAGCAAGCACCCGATCCCGAATCGATTTATTAATTGGGTGCACTTTATGGAATTTGGAAATAATACAAAACTTGCAACAATTTCAAGAAATTATACGGATTAACCGAAAATTTCTAATTTTCATTGATGTTTTTCAATTATATGTACATGACAGGATCGTTGTTGGAAAACAAGTTTTGAAACTGGAAAAAAAGTAACTGATCATGGGAGTACTCGTTAATGTCGTCGTACCTGAAACTCTGAAACCTTTGTGCGTTAAATACAGAAAAAAAAAAAAAAATAATAATAATAATAATTCAACGAGCGTGCCTTTCTAAGTATGTTTTCTTTGAACTGAATGCAAATAGGAGATACTTAAAATGTACTATAAATATAAACTAAATTAGATGTGTTTATAAAATCCATTAATTTTAACGCTGTGATAAAAATAAGCTAAAAACCCAAAAGTAAATATGTATGTAAAATATAATAATGTTAATGTTAAGTCGAAAATAAATTCTGTATAATTGAAAAATGCATTTATATTTTTTTTATTGCTTTTTGGCAGAGTTCTTAATTATATATTACTGGTTTTTAGTTAGTACTCTTATTCAAATTGCAGCCAAGCTTTTTTATACTATAAAGCATTAGATTTCATTTCCTTTATGTCTGCGACTTCAGAGATGCGATTTCAGTTCACCCAGACAATCATTGCATAATTGGTTGCACTGTCGGGGATTGGGTTTCAAAGTCTCATAACTTGGCCACTTGACAATAGGGCATGTAAATCCAGTATGTAGGCTAGGTATATTAGTATAAAAGAAGCCCTAGCGTTTACTTAGTCATCAGTTCACTGTATCTTGGGCTTGGAGTCAGCTTCGTGTCAGACGCTCTTTATATAATAAAAACTTAATTGGAAGCACAATGAATGCCATGGTAAGCGGAGGATATTAGTCTTTTTAAATACTTCAATTAATGATCCAATATTATGTTTAGACTATCAGCTTGACTATCTTCATGATTCTTTGCACTACAGTCGCAGAGGGTGGCATCATTTCCAGTCATCCCGACGAGCTGATTTCTAGCCCGGCTCAATATGAATTCCATTATTCTGTGCACGATAGCCATACTGGGGATGTGAAGGATCAGTTTGAGCATCGACGGGGAGAATATGTAACAGGTCGCTATTCGCTTATCGAACCTGATGGACATCGTCGCATTGTTGACTACAGCTCAGATCCTTTGCTGGGCTTTAATGCTGAAGTACGCCGTGAACCTATATCAGTTATAACACGTCATTAAAAAAAACAAAAACTCTACAAAATGAAGAAAAATGATTAATGCTAGACTTGCATACCACTATTAAAAGGCTGTTTAAAATCATATCCCATTGTTTTACTTTAAATTCAAGAATGCACCTCATATCTAACAGAATAACAGATGCGAGAAGCTGTTACTAACATTTGCCTGTTGTGTTAAGTTTAACATAGCATTAACATTGATTTATAAAAGTGCATTTATTGCTTTCTATTTACACATAATCGTAAAATATAATACATAGGAAGCACAGAGTTATAATGCATAATATTGCGTATATAACTGATGTTTAAAGAGTCAGCTCATATCTAACAGAATAACAGATGCGAGAAGCTGTTACTAACATTTGCCTGTTGTGTTAAGTTTAACATAGCATTAACATTGATTTATAAAAGTGCATTTATTGCTTTCTATTTACACATAATCGTAAAATATAATACATAGGCAGCGAAGAGTTATAATGCATAATATTGCGTATATAACTGATGTTTAAAGAGTCAGCTCATATCTAACAGAATAACGGATGAGAGAAGCTGTTACTAACATTTGGCTGTTGTGTTAAGTTTAACATAGCATTAACATTGATTTATAAAAGTGCATTTATTGCTTTCTATTTACACATAATCGTAAAATATAATACATAGGAAGCACAGAGTTAACTGATGTTAACTGATGTTTAAAGAGTCTTGGTAAAGGGACTGATGTGTGTATAGTAGATACATATGAAAATAGTGGTGAGTACAGAAAAGTGATCCTTGGTAAGTGTGTGATACAAAGTTGTGGCTAGAAAATGATACAGTTACAGTTGCGTTGAGTGTTCAGCTTTAAATGGGTCGTCAATGCGATGAAATCAGTGTTTGCATTCTCTCTCACGCTTGCAATCAGTTCTCTATTCAGTTCCCTAGTGATACAGGCTCAGTGGCAGCTTAGCGGGAGCGGCCAAGAGTTTGGGTGCCGCATAGGCCAGCGGCAATGGAGCCACAATCTTGGCAATGGGTGCAGTCTTCACAATCTTATGGCCCAAGGGCTCACGGCGCACTACGGCATTGAATCCATTATGGGCATCCGATGTGTAATCCACAATGCGTTGATAACCATCAGCATCGATCAGTGTGTACTGGCCCTGGACCTGATCGCCCTTGCGGGACTCTGTTTGGCTCTTAATATCGCCGGTGTGATCATCATGTACTGAATAACTGAAATCGTAATGGGCTGGCGCCTCCACCTCCACGGTCTTCAATAGTGGCTTCACAATGGCCGCCGGCGCATGATAAATGGGACTATATTCAATAGCAGCGGCAGCAGCCACGCCCAGGATGAAGACAGACACAAGCTGTAATATTTAACAGAATAGTTTAGTTTTAAAATCATACAAAACTCAATTTTGTTTTAAGAACTTACTGAGAACATTTTGCGTATAGTTTTAGTTAGTTTTTGTGGTTTGGCTGCTGATCTCTTTTGGCTCACTTCAGTTGAGACTCCTGCGTTGAACTATGTCGCCAAATGTCGTGAACGCAACTTTTATACCAAAAATCGAAACGAACCCACAGTTGGAGATACAGTCAAGACCCCCACCTCCACGGTGCGTGTGGATTAGTCGAACCTGAACCGGAATGCCGCTAATGTAAAACAGTTACTTTTTGTTTTGCCATTGCGGCATTGATTGCCAATAATTTTATTACCACCCAAAAAAAAAAAAGACAAATAAAATAAAACCTGCACATTGCTCCAGTTTGCAATTTTTTGGTTGTATATCAACTTTTTGTTTCCATAGTGTTCCCTATAGATCAGTCAATCAAGGGATAAGCTCACGTTATTAAATGAAATTAATTTTTTACTCTGATTTCGAACTTGCGAACATATTTAAACAATTATTTCAAATAATGAATGTGTTTCAAAGTCAAGTGAAAGTAAATAAATAAAAAGACAACTTATAAAGCTACATATGTAATTGTATATATCAAATGCATTGCTTTATCAATTATTGAGTATATAAATAATTGACAAGCCAAAGGTAAATTGCAAGTCAAAAATAACATATTTTAATAACATATTTATAAATTCATCTAATGTAGTGATTAGCAAAAATTTATCTGAAATTTAATGGAACAGTAAATATTTATAGGGAATTCTCAAGTTGTATACATCTCTAGCCTTTCTTCTTTGTCCTACTATTATAAAAAAAAAACTTTAAATTTCAATCGATAACGTTAACAACTAATTTCACAACTAATGATATAAATCTCATCACAATTTATCACATACTACTTAGCTCTTAAATAATTAAGTTGACCGAATTTGTCAATTAAAGCACACAATTCCTATGGAGATTTAAGTTATTTTCGCGGTATCTCCATCAAATTTAACAAATTGCACATTGACATTCAGACAGCCTTCGGCGAGCTTGCAGTTTTTCCACTTAATTAATTAACCAAGTTGCAACATCCCACCGTGTGTGTCTGCCACACGAGACAACATAGCTTATACCGCACCTATCCACAATCAAAGCCACTTACACTGACAAAAATAATGATTCTATTGATTGACAATAGTATATTTCTTAATTTCAATAAATTTGATCAAATTATATATATTTTGGATTTATTAAAACTGCCGTTCTATTATTGCGATTGTTTTGCTTTCAATTTTTATTTGTTTTTAATTAATTGATGTTATTATTCATCCTAATTCAAGATTATTTTTAATAAACATTTTTAATTTATGGGAAATCGTTGCGATTACAAACATTATTTGCACATATTTCATTGTTGAAATATTCTTTAACAACGAGTTTAAAAAAAATCTTAACATAGAAAAATAACGCAAGCCTTTTAAGTTGGATGCTAAAATCTGTTGAAATTTACAGGCAATATATAGAAAATATATTATATAGAAAACAGTGTCCATGGGTATTCAACAATTTGCATTATTTAAATATTTTTTATTTTAATTTTATGATTATTAATTATAGTAAAATTGATATATCGAGAATCAGCGTTCATTTTTTTTTAACCTTGAATAATTGAGAACAAATATAATAATTGAAATAATGGTTTTTTATTTTGGAATGCAATTTTTTTTAGCAGTGTATCTACTTATCATGTACTTCTTTAATACCAAGCACTCGTGTTGGATACTATGGTTAAAAAGTGGATTTTCTTTGGTATAAAATTTAAAAATGTGCCAATAGATTTGAAAACTTGCATATTTGAGAGTTATTTAATGCTTGAGAATTGGAAAAACTATAAAATATATATTTATAGCTTTTAAGATATTTGTGTTCTATTTTAGAAGTTCTATTTAATCGTATATTTGGAGTCTCGCATGCAGTTATAATTCTGATATTTTTCTCTCAAGCTGATATATATATCTCAATTTCAGTTAAAAAATTCGGTTTCTTTATAAAAAATTAAATAGACATAGATAGATTTTTCCTAATTTCGATTATCATATTTTCTTATGTCAAAATGAATAGCTTGTTGACCATAGTACAGAAGCAATAATTGTAGAATTGGAAGGAGAGGCTTGGACTTGGTGCGTGTGTCCGCTGCCCACATGCCACATGCCACAGCCTTTCACGCACTTGACGTTCGACGCACACAAATCAATGCAACACCGCAGACCAACTAAGTGAAAAGCGAGCAAATAATATATTCAATCGAAACACGTAGGTAAATTCGATATGAAGTAATAAGCGGCCCCGGTGCGTTTCTTGCGCCACATTCATTTAGAACAAGATTACGATTGGCTTGGCGAGTGGTGCTGATGTTGGTGGTGATGGTGATGGTAATGGTGGTCCGTTCCAGATCCAAGAGCTGGGCCGCACTGCGCTCTGCTCACGCACTTGGCAGCAGCTCCAGTTTCAGCATTTAGTTCCAAGATCCAGTTCGAGTTCGAGTTCGAGTTGGAGTTGGAGCCGCGGCACGCCCGCTGTCGTTGGCTGTCGTTGTCGCCCAACCCAATCAACGAGACATATCGTACATATAAATTTAAGTAGACTCCATAAATAATAAGTTGTGTCTACTTAGCGACATGTACACACTTGTAGATTGTATGATACCAACATAGTTAGGGGCTATAGTACTAAATATTTTAGGTTGTTTTGACATATGCCAAATCAATTGAAGTTTTGGTTACTTTGTTGCAAGTACAAGTACTTAATTGTACTTAATTTTTGGACGTTGCAAGTTGCAAGTTACAAGTGAATTATAAGTAAAACAACTATATTAAATATAAAAGCAAAGCTTGAGCTTACCATTTTTAAATTTTTAAGAACTTTTCATATCCATTGAAAATATTCTACCTAGATTTCAAACTCTTAAAACTTTTTCTCAAAACTAAACATTCCATATTGTTATTTCAGTTCTTTTTTTTACATACAAACAAATATCACCATTCTAATTGGGTTATTTATGTGACATAACATCGAACCGTTTATGAACTAGTTTTAATTTGACTTCTTAAGTATATCTTTAGAGCATATACTTAATAAGATAAGATAGTAGATAGTAGATATAACAAGCCATATATCCATCTATCTTTTCATTTATCAATTATCTTGCCAAAAATTGTACTCAAGTCTTGTGAATGATCATTGATCGTTTGTATATAATATCAACAAAAGCAACACATGATTCCAAGTTAACAAAAAAATAAAAAGCAAGTAAATAAATAATTACATGAACAATGCGTTACCAGACTTAGAATTAGGTATAGCTCTTAGACTAACAACAACTATGAATAACAATTGCAAATGCCTTAGACTAGTAATCCAATCCTCTGACTTGGTTGCCATAGCCAAAATCCTTAAGATAATTATCGATGGCCAGATCGAATGAGGATGATGAACCTGGTTTAATTGAATTAGATTCGGGACCCTCATACGATTTGTTGGGATACGCCTCTGTCTGGCTGGGATATGGCTCCGTGTGTGGCACTGGCAGAGGCTCAGCAATTGGATATTGTTTAAGTGACTCCTGTGGTTGAATCGGATACGATTTGGGCGGCTCTGGTGGTGCAATTGGAAACGATGTGGTGCTTTCATAAATGGGCGCAGATGTGGCAACCACCTCGCCGTAGGGCGTCTTGGCCTTAGCAATAGCACGTCCCGATGTGGCCACAGCTGCGGCAGCAATTTTGATTATAGAATGTGGCTTGGGTACTGCAGGCACCTTGTACTCCGGCTGCTTGTACTCTGGCTGCTGGTACTCTGGCTGCTTGTACTCCGGCTGCTTATACTCCGGCTGCTGGTACTGCGGTTGTTTGTACTCTGACTGCTTGTACTCCGGTTGTTTATAGTCTGACTGCTTGTATTCCAGCTGCTGGTACTCTGGCTGCTTGTACTCGGGCTGCTTGTACTCCGGCTGCTTATACTCCGGCTGCTTGTACTCCGGCTGCTTATACTCCGGCTGCTGGTACTCTGGTTGCTTGTAATCCGGCTGTTTGTACTCTGGCTGCTGGTACTCCGGCTGCTTGTATTCTGGTTGCTTGTACTCTGGCTGCAGTGTGGGCACCACAGGCACGGGTGAGTAGTACACAGGTGCTTGTACCGGGCTTGGTGGCTGTGGTGGTGAGCTGGCGGGATAACCCTTTCTGGTGCCGTAGGCGGTGCTCAACAAATGCGCAAGCTCCTCCAGCGTATAATTGGGAGCATTAATGTTGTTTGCGGCTGGTGAGGATGCCTCGGACGCTTCACTGTAGGCCAAAGGGTAGGGCTTGTAGCTCTCGGACGGAGCAACATACTTGGGATAGTATTTACGCTGATGTGAGTGCGTATACTCAATCTGGCCGCCAGGTGCATAATCACCCGTCGATGTGATCTGTGTGATTTGCTGCTTGGGATTGGCTACGGATACCTTGCGACAGAACTCCTTGCAGCCCAGTTTACACTCGCAGTAACACTTCTGGTAGGGTGTGTGGGGCGTGGTTGTATAGGGTGTAGGGTGTGGTGTGGTAGTTGGGGGTCTGCGAGATGTGGTTATGGGCGGACGTGTGGTGGTTATAATTGGCACTGAGGTTGTTGGTGTAGGGGTTGTCCCTGGTGTTGCAGGCACCGTTGGAGTGCTGCTTGTGGTCGTTGGTGCTGATGTTGTAGTTGTAATTTCACTACACGGCACCTGCTCCCAGATTTCCTGCTCGCATTCCGCACAGTACTCGGGAAAGTGGGCTTGGGTCAGTTTTAGGGCAGACAACGCCAGCAGAGCAAATATGAAATTGCATCGCACAATCATCTGAAAGTTATAGTATATAAGATATAGGTCGATTCATTTTTAGTTGCGGTTCAACGACCCACAATTCCCAAATCCCAAATACGCAATTTCAATTGCTATCGATGGATTGTTGTTGATATTTCTTACCTTTCAGCAGTATTTCAGTATTTTATAGTGATTGTTGGTCTCCAATTGGTCGCGTGCAACTTCTTTAATGCAATTTGCTGAATAGCTCTTAAATACGTTTTGCTGGCTTCAAGCTATTTGCAAATATTACAAATGGGTCGCGGAAGCGTTGCCCCCGGCACGTTCCAAACACTGGTCAGGCAGGGGTAGAGCAGAGCCGGGGGGGTTGGGGCCGATGGCGACGCCAACGCTTCTTCAGTTGGCCCGATACCATCAGCATATATACATAAATATATATATACATATGTAGTTGCTATATTTATAACGACTTTCAACACAAACCCAATCGCAATCACAAGCTCTGTGCTTCCGTAAAAGAATTTTATGAATTTCTCGTAGCGCTCGCCGGCTGATAGCCGCTGCAGAGGCCACAAGTATCCAATGCTATTGATCCCACCTGCCTCATAGATGCAGCATCAGTTTTTAGCTCCAATTTCATCTTCAATTTCGGCTTTAGTTCCATTTCTAGCTCTGCACTCATTGGCCATTTTTTTGTGTCTGAAGTTTCTGTGTCGACTACTCGGTGGATTTATAAATTCTGTCTGGTTTCTGAATTTTTATATTTCTTTTAATTTTAAGTATATATTTTTTTTTATCAATCTCTCGATTATCTTATCAATTGGGAAACATTTTTGTGGGTCTGCACACGTACTCTGTGCATCGATAAAAATACTCTAGCACTAGCTCTCTCCTCTAATAAACAGTATAACCAATGAGCACCTTTAGCCTGCAAACAATATGTTAAATAATACATTCCAATAATTAGGCTAATATATATATTTATGTCATAGGTATATAGTAACGATTCATAAGCTTAAGTCCCAAAAACTTATGTTTTAGATTGTGTTGTAGTTAAGATTTTGATTTCGGCCTAAATCCCTATTTTTTTTCGACAACTTATCCTTTACAAATAAGTCTTAAATAATAATAATCAAATTTTTGATATTGATGAAATTTATATTTTTTAATTAGGTGTCAGAACTTAAATATAATATATGAAATAAGCTTGCATAAATAAAAGTCTTAGGAATGTTATATAATTGTAAAGGATGTCCCACATTATATTAATCAAAATTACTTTTTGCGCTAATTCCGAGATACACTTTATTAGAAACAAAACAAATAAATCGTTAAAATATGAATTGTATCTTCGATATTAAAAGATACAAATATTTACTTCAATTATATTTTAATTAAAAAATAATTAAATCAGCTCATTATTTTACCTATAAGTACACAAAATAGTAGGTTTTAATAAACAATACGATTTGTTTAAAATAAAATTAAAATGTAAATTAACTTTACATTTAAAACAACATTGAGCACATATTTATTTAAATTCTTTTTATTTTAACTCAAATTTACAATGCGTTTCTGAAAGGGTTTAGCGCCAGCATAGACCTGAATTTTTGGATGCCGACTCCTTTCATCAACCGGCACCGCTTCCACCGCCTCCTGCTCCTCCTCCTGGCTGTCATTCTTATTGGTTGCCTCGGCAAAACTGCGTTTCTTCAACTTTTCCCATTTGTCGGTTGGCTTAGTTTCATCCATAGCTGTGGCACTGGCACTGACACTGGTACTGGCACTGGGCATGTCCACGTCTATGGTATCCGTGGCATTGGGGGAGCTGGTTAATCGCCGGAGCATCTCGCGATAGTGCGGCTGATCCTCTGTTATGTACTCGGGTTCATCCTCTGGATTCAAAATCTGGTAATTGGGTGTGCCAAGCTCATAGGTGGTCACATCGCCATGCTCCACTTTATTCTTCAGGTCATTTTCATTCCAGCCATGTTGCTGCCAGGTTTCATCTGCGTCCGTTGCTGAGTAAACTGTTCCAATAGAAGATCCCAGCACAATTAACATACAGATTACTGTTCCAGCTCGTCGTCTCGGCACCACGTCGCACATTTTGATACTGATCACTTCAAAGTCAACAGCATCAATAGTTGAATTTGCAGTGGTTGCACATCAAATGTTTTCCCCTTCAATAGAAGTTCGACTCGCCCTCTCTGTCTCTCTCAGTTTGCACGTGCTCCGCCCCAATAGAGCTGGAGACAGAGACCGGAGAGCAGCGGCCACTGGTACGTGAGATTAGCGGCTTCTATGGGGCATGTCTTGGCGGCAGATAGCATTAGTTTATCAGAGTATAGAGAATACTTTATCTAACGATGACACATCATTTGAATGAAATGTTGTGTCTACGTTCAGTATTGTATTCAGAGCTGTTACGGAAAACTCTTCCAAATGCATTTCAACTAAATTGCAATCAGAAAAAAAAACAGAAATATATTTCAGTTGGTTTTAAATCTTTTGTGTCAAACTCAACAAACTTTTTTAAGGCTATAATTCTTATGTCCTGGAGCATTCAGAATCTTTGAAAGTTAGAACATTTTTCAAGAAAGCAAGATATAGCATAGAATATATCTAAATCCTTGATCAGAATAATATATTTTTCAACTCATTAATTTCTGTTTCAACCTTAAGCGCTCAGAAATAACTATTTTTATGCCATTTCACAGAAAACTGAAATCTTTTGTGTTCTTCTACAGAACAGATTCAATATATTATATTTATGTACGTATGTATGTAGTATTTACGATGCATCTTTATAATGGATTATGATTGATGTACAAAGTAATGTATGGTATATGGTATATAACTTAAATATGATGAATGCAAATGCACTGTGACAGGCTATGCACTTGTGATTGGTTGGTGTGTTTGAGATATTAGCAAATTCCTGGACAGAATTATGCAGTTCATGAAATTGTGATGTAGTCGAAGTATGATCAGTTGATTGGAAGTTGCTGCACAACATTCTAGTATTTATATTGTGCCGTTGGTCCAGACACCGAAACATAATTACCCTCCGCTGGTTCGTGAGCTTTAAGAATAGCCTTGGGTGCATAGTGAACCAAGGGAGCTGCATGATACACTGGGGCTAGAATCTTGGCGGCAATTAGCTTTTTGGGTTCCGGCTGCGGTATCTTGATATCTGTTGGCTCACGATGGACAATGGCATTGAAGCCATTGTGATCATCCGCTGTATAATCCACGGTGCGTATATAACCATCAGCATCGATAAGAGTATACTGGCCCGCGACCTTGTCATCCTTGCGCGTCTCCTTCTGGCTCTTGATGTCGCCAGTGTGAGGATCGTTGACGGACCAGTGGAACTCGTATGCCACTGGACCATAATCCGGCTCCGGTTGCAGCTCAATGGCCCACCCGGCACCGGTTAACGCCAAGCAAATGCAGAACAGATAGCTGACCTAAAGGACAGCAATCAATGGTCTTACTTATTTAAGGAATATCCAACTGAACTTACTTTTCCCATCATTGGAAAATGAATTTAATGCGTTTGTTTTTAACTCGAGAACTGTGTACGCACACGACGCTGATCAAAATCGTAGTAATTAATCTGTGTAGTCCTCTGCGTTTTTATACTTTATTCATGACACCAACGTCTCAATCTCAATCTCTTGCACTCTAGCTCTGGTTGCTACTCAGTGGATTTGGCAATATGATAAAGTGTTCCAAATGGCTCCCCAAATCGAGCAACAAGTAAAGTGGAGCGCGCTCATTAATTGAGCTATGAACAAATATAATTAAACATGAAATATGCAAAGTGCTGACTTGGCTAAAAAAAAAACTAAAATTTTGGTACTGCTTAAAAATACAAGAAAAAATAATTGACATGGGCAATGCCTAATTAGAACTTGTATGCAAAAGGTGATTTATATAATTATACCCTGTAAAGGGACATAAAGGGACCTACAGTGATAATTTTAAAATAATTCCGCTATTAATTAAATTTTTGTATATTTTAATATATAATATTATATTCAGTCTCATTCTTAAGTTCGTCCATAATTTGTGCTTACAATTTTATATATTATTTGTTTTTATTTTTCGTTTTTATTAGTTTGTTTAATTGTGCAATATTTGTAAGTTATTGCGTGCGATCAAAAAGGCCGTTAAAATAGTTATTTGAATTTGTCGTGTGTGGTGTCGTGCTAGTTATTTAGATCCTCCTGAGCTATGTCTAATTGATGTGGCCAAAACTTGTTTGATGTCATTAACAAATATTTTAATTAATCGCCATTAGACGGCGTTTGCTTATTTGATGCTATAAAATTCAGGTTACGCTATCACATTTTTCCTATGCATATATTTTAAAGTTTTATTAATTTTCTTGCTTGATATGCAAGTTGCTTGGCATGTGCTCTTGTAAGGCGTAACTTGCTTAAAACTGGGTTAAACATACTTACTACTACTCCGACTAAGTGCAAAATAAGATCGATATTTGCATGCTAGCAATTTTGTAGACAACATTTTTACCGTTGTGTATTATGAAAGAACTTTGATTTCAATGAGGGTAGATTTAAAAGTTGTCTCACATGTATAAAAAATATAAGATAGTCAATAAATTAATTCATATATTTTTTTAAAAATAATAATTCAGTCGACGCTCAGAAATTAAAACCTCCAGTAATTGGAATTTTCAGAAATTAAAATTAGGGCTTGTAATACATTAAGCGCTCTAAAATTTGAATTGAAATTTCGAATTTCGGAGTGGGAATTTGTTTTTCTTTTTTAAGCAAAGGAAAATAAAAGGGAAATCCCCATTTTATATATGTTGATACATATCGATTTTTTTATTTTTAACTCGAAAAATGTATTTAATGTAATTGAAGTGAATCTTTATGTATTGCTTAGTTGCATCCTTTTGATATTTAATGTATATTAAATTAACTAAAGAAAAGAGTTTTATTGTAGCTTTTTGTAGTAAATTTACTGGGCTTGTCTTCAATCGCTTATAAATCAAGTCATTTTTTATAATACATATTTATCAATTATAAAAATTTAATGTTTATTTAAATTTAATAAATAAATTTATGAAATCGAGATGAGCGCTCTGGAATTATTTAATGTAACAGATTAACAAGTTAATAACATTTTAGACCTCTCGTAAGAGCAGTGGAAGATTCTCATTCGTTCTAATCATTCCGAATGATCGAGAACTCAATAAAATATATAAATGGGGACACATCACTATTTTTTAATGTTATTAACATTTATATGCTATGTTTAATCTTCGTCTTCCTCTTCTTTATCCAACTTGGCGCGTATTGTGCGCTGCAAACGTGATCTCAAAAGCTCGCGTCTCAGGCAATTGCTTTCTGCTTCGACATTTTGAGCTAACTGAAAATTAAAATAATATATTTAGTTTTGTAATAATCGATAACTGTTTGTTTAAAGCTTACGCTATGTGTCATCGCAGCACGCTCAAGCGTTTCTGGATCTGCATCATCATCCTTCAGGCAGCAATCACAGCTAGAGGAAGTCACATGCTGACGATGTTGGCGGCGTGACTGTTGGGCTGCAGGATCGTCTGCCTGGTATTTGGGCGGTGGGTCATCCACATCATTGCTGCTGATTGGCTGATATTCTGTAGCTGCAGCGAGCTTAGCCTTAAGAGCTGACAGCTCCTCTCGCAAACTTTGATTTTGCATCTCAAGTAAGTCAACCTAAAATAATTAAGGGCTTATAATCTGAGATACATTCTTCTATTAAAGTATTTACGCTCTCTAGCTCAAAGTCCATTTCATCAATAATGTCATATGACTCATCCAGCGCTGTTTGCATCTTCGCCAGCTTCGCCTGCAGCTGTTCCACCTCCACTTCACTGCATTTGCTTTGCTGGGACTGGCGTTTCTCAAGCAGCAATTGTTGCTCTAATTTAGGGAGAATGTTCAGTAGAAGTATTCAAGTATCTGATAGATACCCACCTGAGTTCCTTTGATCAATTGCAGATTTCATAACCAGCCCTGTCAGCGTCTTTTGACGCTTGAACATCTCCTCCAGTGCCTTGCAACGCTTCACCTTCTCCAAATATGCATCGTGCAATTTGTTGTACTTCTTTTTGTGCAACTGCAGCGTCTCCACAAGACGATCGCATTCTTCCTCCAACTGGAATGCCTTAATTTTTGCCTCAACATTCACTGCTGCATTTGTATGCTGATCAGTAGACACCCGGTTAAGCCTATGGCGCAATAAAATATTCTCTTCTTCCAGTCGAACATTCTGGGCTTTAGCTGGACATATTATCTATTATAATATCATGTATCATTCTATATGTTATGTATACTCACTGGCTGCTAATTCCGCATAAATCATCTGCATAGCAGACGACGAAGGGCGCTCCATCTTGCAATTTAAAACTTTACTGTCACAATTGTTTCTATTACTCAGAAGAATAACATTCTTATCAGCTAAGTTGAAATAAGATAAGCTATCGATTTATTACAACCTGTTGCCATATTGCAAAAGAAATTTAAATAACATAATGCAATTAACCGCTTAATAAAAAAGCATAAATGTTGATGATAGATTGCGTAAAATAGAATTAAAAACTAATTTACATACGTAATTAAATATGAAATAATGTAGATATTTAAATTTTGCAGCCCTGAACGACACATTCGGAAATTTTAGCTAAATTTTACAGCAACCAATTCGGACTTGAAAGCTTTCTAGATAAAAGCTCACACCTTTTTGAAAAAGGTTTCGATATTGACTGATATGAAGTTTGGATGAACAAAATATTTTTGTTTTTATGGTTTCATGTTTCATTTAAGATTGGAATTTTTTTAGAAGTTATTTTTTAACTTTTTGTTATTTCCAAGTCAATGCTAATTCTTTAAGAGAAGCAGAATATATGGAAGAGTTCGAAATTTTGATGTAAAAATATTAAGCAAATAAATAAAAAATATATAAATGTAACATAATCATAGTTTTCTGGTTAACAAAAAAATATAAAACAAAAAATTAATCAATAAAACGCACAAATTGCAATTGTCTAGTACATTTATTATTATTTATATTGTTTTTCAAGAGTCTCATGTTTTCATTTCATGTATTATTTCATCATGTTTAGTTTTACAATATTTTCTCTAAATAAAAATATGCATTTCTTACGCATTATATATTTATGTATGTGTTATTTTTTATTTGCACCTAATTATTACGCAGCTAAACTGTGTTTTAAAATCCATTTTCATAACATATACTTTATATTGTACATATTATCATATCATTGTATAATTGTATATCTATTGTATGTTTGTGGAGCATATTTTGTTGCTGGGGTGCTCGATTTGTTATTATGTGACTTGTTGGTGTAAACTTAAGTTATATATGTATTTTTAAACTAAATAAACTGTATAGCTTATACATTAGAACGGGTTTATACACGTATTTTAAATTTAAAATAATTGAATACAAGGAATTGCACTACACACCAATCATGAAAAATCACATAAAATGTAATTTAATTTAATTATGAAAGCTTGGCCAACGAATACCGAATGCCATTCATTCAATTTACAGATGCAACTGTTAAATATGTATCCAATAGATACTAACTATGCGTACTTAACCAACAGATACTATCTATATGCAGTTACGCATTCTAAAATGCATACGCATTTATTTTGTGTATAATTAATTGATATATTTAAGGCATTATCGCTTAAAGTACGACGTTCTGTTTTAAAACGTGGGTTATTTTTTTACTGGATTGTTGCTTTGATAAAATGGGGAAATTAAGGAATTCTTTTCATTCTACGCTCGTAGAGCTATTAAAATACGCTTTCTATGTGAGACTTTAGCTATTTAGCTCTGATATGAGTTCCTTATTTACTTTCATACAATATACATTTAATATATTGCATAATAAGTTCACCTATCTTGTTTTTATTTTATTCACTGCATTTTTTCTAAACATTCGTTTTATTTATTTACTCACACATTGTTTCACAGCACAATTTCCATTGACAATTGTTTATATTATATTCATATTATTATTTCAGTTGCAATATTCTATTGGTATTCTTTAAAGTCGCGCAGTCAAAATGTTTATACATAATTAATTTCTGTATTATATCGAAACCGATGTATTTAAAAAGCGTTTTGGGATTTCAAAAAAAAAAACTCTGAAGCTATTAAGACCGATGTTTTTGCTGGGCTCAAGGCAATTCACTAGATTACAATTCCCATTGATCTGAACTGAGACGGATTTGTGGAAAATAATAATGTATTAATTGTGTTGAGATTGTTGGTTGGCTATAACTTGCATTGCTCAAGTACAGTCCAATAGCTCTTAATATGTAAATAGTACGTGTAAAATATAAAATATGCCTATCACAACGAGCTAAAACTACAATATGTTGCTACTATGCTTACACAATAAATAAACTATTCATAAATATTGTTGCAATGCTCCAAATATAAACTTCAGTGAACCGGTTTGAACAACATTGTATAAAAAGATTATTTCTTGTTTCTTTTGGTTTTTTTTTTTGTTTTTGTTCATTTTTAACGAGGAAAGTACAATTGAACACTTGGTTGTAAGTACAAAGCAGCTAGTTTCATTTTTAAGGAAATCATAGTCAGGCATTGGGTTTGGTTGCCTGGAATGTAGTAGAGGATTCTGCTGCCGCAAACCGAATCAACTTAAAGCTACATGAGACATTGGAGAGATAGATACACTAAGCACAGGAACATATTTAACTATCGCAACTACAAACGAATCGAGGAGGACTCCTCATCCTCTTCGTTATCGTTAATTAGCTCATTACGATCGTCATCTATTTGAATCTTGTGGTGCGACGTATTCCGCGTATGCTGCTGGGTTGCACGGCCATGTGTGCCACCTGTCGCATTTGGTGTTGCACTTGCTGCGGGTTCTGTGGCGTTGGCGCTGCCACATGGTAATATGGTATAGTTAAGATCCTTCGAGTTGGTGCGACGATGTCGCAGAATGCTAAGACCAGTGCTTGAAGACTCAGCTAAGGCAACCTGGCTGTTTAGATCCTTGGAATTGTTGCGCGAATGACAACGCGATCCAGTGCCGGCTTCTGTCTCATTTGAGTTCTTCACCTTGCTAACATCAGTGACAACATTCTTCAGGACATTGACATTCTTTTTGGGATTGCTATGATGCGAATGTGGATGCCGCAGAAAATCTGCATCAAAGCGAATATTATTGGGCATGTAAATCTGATCGTAGCTATGATTGCGTGAATGCTTCTTCACAAAATGCCCACAGCCAGTAGTTAACTCATCATCGTCATCCTCTTCGGCGCAGTCCTGTGGTCGAAGCTGGTTTTGAATGTACCGTATGGGCAGCGTTGGATCATCGCGCAGTGTCTTATGCCGCACATCATGTGGATTCAGATCCGTTGAGTGATTACGTGTGTGCGATTGCAGCTTCTTTAAATTCCTATATTTATCGCCTGCGGCATCGGCAGCGCTACTTGCCACATTGTGATCCTTGGCAAAGCTTCTAATCATCTTCACATCACACGATGCGCTGCGGAAATGCTTCTTTGACTTGGTCTGCGGCAAATTACAAATGTTGCCTGCTGGCACCACCTGCCCACACTTGTCGTAGCTGCAAAATATCATAGTTTAGTATAGTTTGCGTGTGCACACTGATGAACTTACCAGTACTCCAGCTGCATAGTGCGCGAATCATTGCGTGAGTGTCGCAGTATTTCAGTTGGAATTATCAGCTCACCATTGACTCCGACAAAACCAGTGTTCGGCTCGCTGCCAGTCAGTTTTTCCTCAAAGACTGCAAATGTAAACATATATTTAAAATATAACAATTATTGTATTAATATTTATCAACTGTGATTTGAAAATTTTGCAATTTCTTTTTTAAATAATTCTCAAAAAGTAAATATTCCTGTTTGACCAAAAAAATCTATTAATAAGAGCTATTTTATGATTTTTAAATCCAATTCAAAAATTTTTGGGGGAAAAAAAATCTGCGAACATTTCATAGTTACAGGTTAAATAATTTATTAACGAAAAGACTTAAAACAAACTGAAAACAACAAATGTCGATTTTTTTTTACCGTATATTAGGATAATCATAAGAAATATACATGCAAAAAATCTAAACTTTAAAATAAAGCCTTTCATTCGTTTTGTTTTAGTAAAAATTTGTCTTAGCAGACATTTTTCCCCAAAATTGGTTTGATTGGACCTTAAGCTTCACTGTATATGGTATATATGATATATATATCCCCATATAAAAGCCGTTATTGTAACAGTTATTATTTCATAACTTTTATATAAAGTTTTTTTTTGCCTAAAAATAATCTAATATTTAAAAAACAGAAAAATTAATCACTGTTTTATAAGCATTCAATTGCTTGCAAGAAATAATTATTAATAAATGATTTTTTATTATACACGAAAATCGTTAAGGTCGCCGATTAATATATTGGTTTTAACATGTCATTAAAAACATTAATTCTTTAGATATTGGGCTTTAATATTAGCTAATATGCATGATATTATGACTCACGTTTGTCCAAACTGATGATTGACCCAATAATAGGATCGCTGGCATTTAGAGGCTTCATTTTCTCGAGCTGCTTGCGCCTGCGCACCAGCCACCAGTCGATAATGAAGATAAACAATGCAACCAGCTTGACAGAGGCACACAGACCCACATATCTAAAGTAAATAAAGGATTAGAAAATGTTCGACTAGGACTATATAAAGAATATATTGCTTACTTGTAACGAAATTTTTCAATGTCATAGATGAGACAACGTCCGCCTTTTTCACCGCATGACGACTTCCATAACAGACAGGTGGAATCGATTAGATTGCCAAAAAGTATAGGCGCTGGTATGTAGCCAAATAATCGAAAGATAACAAACTGCATGCCCAGGGCAAAGGAGCGCTCCTCCTCGGATACAGAGCGCAACACGATCATCAGCAATGGCATTTGCGTGGATGCCACCACGAATGTCATAAAGAATAGCAGTATGAGGAACGGGTAAATGGTGCGGCAGGGCGTGGCACAAGGTCCAGCTGTTGCCACCGGCACCACAGTCACCTCGGCAAAGTCCTCATTGGCGCTCAAAGCCTGCGCTTGGCTGCCACCAGCGCCGCGATAAATGTTGCTTGAAATATTGGCATGAACACCTGAAAGAGATGGATGAAACGAGTTTAATAAACGATAATCAATAGCAACAGATTCCTACTCACATGCACAGTTTGTATAATTGGAGCTGGATGAGAAGGCCGTGCATCCGGCATGACAAGGGCTGAAATAGGTCAGGCCATTGTTGCCACAAACGGGCTCCACTTCGCTGGTAAGGCACTCGCAGCCAAAGTTGCACGCGGCCGTCAGATTAACCTGGAAAGGCTGCTCCAAAGTGGAGCCCTGTTTGGTATAATATGGTATAGTGGTGCCGGCCATTTTCAGATTATCGCAGCCCAGAAAGAACAGCATCGCATAACAGGCCAAGCAGATGACATTGGTGATGAGCACAAACTGAACAGCGCCCTTGGGCTTCAGTTGGAAGCGTTTAAGTATGCAGCCGCCAA
This sequence comes from Hirtodrosophila alboralis, assembly GCA_035043045.1. Lineage (NCBI taxonomy): Eukaryota > Metazoa > Arthropoda > Insecta > Diptera > Drosophilidae > Hirtodrosophila > Hirtodrosophila alboralis. Next base: position 427,964 of record JAWNNH010000254.1, read on the forward strand.
TGAAGATGCCAATGCAGGCGCCGGGTACTGCAATCGAGCCCGTAAATATATTGGCCTGACTTTTGCCCAAACTGAATTGTGTTTCCAGATATTTGGGCAGAAAGACCACAAAGCCAGAGACGATCATCAGCTCCATGCAGGCGCCCAAGCAGGTGACAATATATACAGGATTCTTGACCAGACGCAGCATAGACTGCGGTATATCCTTAATATCCTTGCCATAACCGGTGTCCACTTTGGGTTTAGATTGTGCCTCCTCCTCTTTGCTGGTCACCGCCACAATCTCCTTCTTCACCTTGCCCAGCTCGTCTGCAGTCGCAGCGCTCGAATTGTTGGGCAGCGCCAGTTGCACCACGCTACTCTTACGTATCTTCTTCTTCTCGCGTGTGAGCACCTTGGGAAAGGAGAAAAAGGGCACTGCAACCACCAGCAGGATGACGCCGCAGAGCAGAAAGCCACCCCACCACATGCCCACCCATCGACGATCTCCAGGAGCTGCAAATGTATAAAAAAAAAAATTTTATATTAAACAGTTATTTATTTTTCTTTTTTTTAATTTAAGCAAGACAGAAGCGGCTTTCTTCGGCACGCCGAAGCTATATACCCTTGCAATGGTCTTCTAAGAAAATTTTGAATACTCGGCCGATTATTTCTATGGCAGCTATATATTACAGTAGTCTGATCTCAGTCAAACTTTATCAGAAAGCACAGAAACGATATGGTGAGTTTGATTTTGATATCTTGAAAATCAAAAAAGTTTTGCATAGAAAAACTCATTTTTCACCCAATTGTTTCTATGGCAGATATATGATATAGTGGTCCGATTTTGTTCAAAATAACAATACCCTTTTGCAAGGGTATAAACATCATTTAAGTTGAGCAACTTTATGGAAAATGAATTCCTGACGGGATAATAATATATGTATAATATCTTTCAATATATATTTATTTTTGAGTTTTACTCCTTTCCTTCAATTATAACTAAATATAAGTTATCAAGTTTCTCATATACAGGTATAAATCAGAAATAATAATTATTTTTGAGTAAATGAAAAAAAAACGTTATTATTTGAGCTTTATTTATTTGCTTAAAAAATAATACACAAAATACTATTACTACTTTGTAATAGTTAAATGTAACAAGGCTAATATTTATTCCCAATAAGTAAACGAGGACAAGCCTAAGAACATTTTTTTCAAATATTGCAAAAAAGATTTCGGATTTTTTTAAATTTGAAAATATTTATTTGAATTTTACTTGGTTCTTTTATTGACAAAAAATTGCCAGTTTCCTCATTTAGTCATTCCATAAATAATGATTTATATACTATTATTTTTTATTACTCAAAAATAATAATTATTTTCCAATTTCTATTTAAAACTCATAAAATAAAAGTTATATCCCAAGTTTTATATAAAATCAGAAATATTCATTGACGTGATTCAAAATGGAAACAAATTGATATATATGATTATAATAATATAGTATACTCACTTATGGAGATAATGGTGGATGACAGTGAGTCCATGTGAAAGGAAAGCAAATAGGCGCCAAGTAGAAAACCAACAACTGGACCAAAGGCTGCCATGCTGTACATGCAACCAATATACATCGAGGAGCTCTCTGTGCGCACATGATCATCGACATAGGTGGTGCCCAGTGTGAATAGCGGACTACCACCACAGCCGAGGAGCAGCTGGGCGAGTACGAAGAGCAACACGGGTCCCGTTGTGGAGGCCTTTCCCTCCAGGCAGTTATCCTCGCGCAAAGTGTGCGGTGCCAGCGGCTGATTGGAGAGGCCACTGGACAAACGGCCCAGATCCATATCCTGGTCACGCACCAAGGCGCTGCGACAAATATTATCGCTAGTCTTGTTCTTGATCGCAATGCCCGGATTGGGTTCACCCGTAAAATGCGGCACCATAAACACCAGCGAACCAATGCCCATGATAACCGCACCGATGCCTATCCAGACGGGTATATGCCGCCGACTGCCCAAATAGCTGACAAAGATCACAGTTATTACATTGCCAATCTCATAGCTGGAGGCAATTAGGCCCGAATAGCTGGAGGGTATTTCAAAGCGCTTCTCAATCGTGGTAATCACCGAGTTAATGTAGCCAGAGCTGAGTGCCTGCTGCATCATAACCAGCAAGGATAACAATAGAACGAATATCTTAATTCTAGCAAATCTTTGGATGCCATATGGTCGGCAGTTTAATATGCCACAATCTCCAGAACGAAACTGCTCCTCATCCTCATCATCGTCCCGCTGATGATCCGCATTGCTGCATTTACTCGCTGCCGCTGCCGCCGCCGCTGCCGAAGGCTGTCGACTGTGACATTTAAGGACAACATTATCCATTCCATTTGATGGCATTCCTATTGCCGTTGTCATCGTAGTCGTCGTCATCGTTGTTGCCATGTGGGAGCTGTCCTGTGCGGCATCTATGCTGCTATCGTCGCCACTGTTCGTTTCCGAATAGAGGCCTGTCATCTGGTACATCGATTCCTGTCGTCTGCAAGTGGATAATATATATATCTATCAGCTTCTGCTCAAGTAAAATATTGTACACTCTATTTTCATGATTTTTATTGGTCAAATTGTAAATTACACTAGAATTTTCTATATTATCCAAAAATGTAATAAAAATTTAAAAATATTTTTTGACATTAGGGCAACTAAGAATCATCTGATTTAAAAGAGATTTATATATGATAAACAAAGATTAAACACATCTCTAATAATTATCAGTTGTAATCTTTAATTTATTATATAGACACACTCTACTATTTTATGATATATAAGTATATAATTTTTGATAAGTTTTACCTTGTTCTTTTATGGTCGATTTCAATTCTTTATACACAACTAAGCACATTTATTTATTCATTTTAATAATCTTAGAATTTTAATCTTTACAAAAAAACACAAAAAAAAAAAACAAGCTCAACTTAATAATTTTGTCTTGAATTGTTTAAAATTACATTTAAATTTCAAAATGAACTAAAAATATACATCAAATATTGAAGTAAACAACAAAGTATCAGCTAATTTAAGGACTTGATTGGAATGTTATTATAAATAAAATATAAAACTCTTTAACTGATTAAAAAAAATCTCTATAGTTGCTTGTAGATTGATAACATTTATATGCAACATTTTACTGTTAAATAAATAAGCCTTTGAGCTGCTTAGGCAATAAAAACACACACTTCCTGTCTGTTTGTTGAATGAATACAAGTTTCTCCGGCAAGCAATTTTTTTTTATTTTTTTTTTGTTGACATTCAAGCTCCATTTTGCCGGCCTAGAACTTGCCTTAGATGCCACATTCAAATTCAAGGACTGCACATGCAATATCCGCTTCAATGTCAAATAAATGAGCCTTTTTTTCGTTTTGCGTGCTTTTGAGGCCAAAGGACAACTCTTGCAACACTTGGCAACTTGGCGACTACATAATCAGCTAGTAAACTCTTTCTCCCTGCCACACTGTGGAGTTGCTGCTGCGGCGGACTGCGTCAAGCGAATGTGGCAAAGTGGCAAATAGCAGCTCACGTGCCAGGCAGCCTGACAGCGTGTCCCTGAGCTCAACCAGCTGTACCTGGAGCCTCGAAGGAGGCTCGAATATATAAATATTTGACCGACTCGTCGCTGTAATCGACTGGCATCGATTGTGTCTAGTTTATGAATTATTGAACCTACAATTTGCTCAAGCCACAAAATTGCTGTTAACTGATGTCTTTTCCCCCCCTGCCCATCTGCGAGATAATTACACAAAATACTTGAATACGAATTCTCGTGACTTGAACATTGTTTGTTTACTCGTTTAGGTGTCAATTTTTAGTAAATGTTTCGCTTTTGGGTGTTTTGGGAAATGTGAACATGTAACCTGACTAATGTCATGCCACATTGAACAACCGTTTCTCACCTGTGACCTTTGCGATGTGTCGTGCCTGTAGCTCCTCCGCCCGTCTCGGCATCGCCTGAGTCTGTGCCTAACCCTGAGCCTGAGCTTGTACCCAATCCTCCCACTATGCCTGTTCCAGTGCCTGTCACCGTGCCCGCGATATTTGTTTTGTTTGCTGTTCCAATGTTTGAGGCAATTGTGGTGCTGCCAATTGCATCTGGTGTCGCCGGTTTGCTGCACTCCTGCTCGAAGGAGGGATTCGTGTACTGTATACTGTGCTGTGGACCGGATCTTTTGCCAGACATATTGTTGCATTTATGTTAATAACTTTCACGACCATTCAATCAGTTATTTGCGTAATTACTGCAGTTGTAACTGTTCTACTAAGGCTTTGTGGCATATTTCTAAAAGCAAAAAAAAAATTAATTTATTAAATCAGTTTTATGGTGAAATATAACTATAACTATACAATTATACAAGGTTTATTAACAACCATTTTGAGTAAGTAAATAAGGAATTTTTCTCATTAAAAAAATATAATTAAATTTAAAATTAATCGATGTTAAGTATTTAATCACGTTTGTTTTCATTTTCGAATAATTTTATTGCACGAAATATCATTTATTTTTTTAATATTATATTCCAATTGTTTTCTTTACACTATCTCAAATGCGAAACCATTTTGCGGAACACAGAATACCTAAAACTAGGAAAGGGAGACAAATTCGAATATCCCCATTAAATAAGTATATTAAACAGGAAGTTCCTTTCCGTAGCATTGCCAAAATAAAAGTTGGAGTAAGAAGTAATTATATAAAAGGTGTGAAAGCTAGAGTAATTGAGGGTAGCTTAATGACACCAAAAATAGAGTATATATAGTAATAATTGAGAACAACAAAATATTGGGGTGTGTGCATAAATCAAGTGACCAAGAGGGGGTTAACATATAAATATATTAAAAGGTAAAGAAGGGCGGCAAAAAGAGCCCTTAAACCCTGCTGTGTAGGGTAGACTAGTAATGAGAGGAAAAAGAAATGGGTTATATTATGACTCTGCCCACACCTCGGTCTCGGTAACTAGATACAATATTAAAGAATCTACTCACAAGTCAGAATTAATGAGAATGGCGAAACACGCACACATGTCAAGCAAACGCACCATGGCACACAAATTTACTTCCTGGAGTGTTGTTGGTTCCTATTGCGAGACTAATTGTGCCTTAAATCTTTGTGCCACCGAACGACAAGTGGCCATGAGATGAGACTAAGGCTGCACATGCGACTGCTGACTGTCAACAGAATAATTACGGAAGGCGACAGGCAACCACCACTTTACGAGCGCCTGATGCTGCTGTTGACACTGTGCCTGGAGACGGAGGATGTAGAATGTAGTATGTAGGATGTAGGTTGGAGGTTGAGGATGACGCCGTTTCCTATTAAAAATGCACATACGATATGTGATGGCCATGTAGCCCCAATGCTGCAGAATGAATGAATGAATGAACTGAGGACGCGGACAAGTGCAGGAAGAACTTGCAATGGATTGGATTGGCAACAAAAGACGCAATAACAAGAATTGAACAGACTGTCAGCTGCTGATTTCCCTTTCATTAATATGCGGCTCAGCGCAAAGAGCAACAACAACAACAACAACTACAACAACAATAGCACTTGAACACGCCCACTAAACACCCACATCCATATATAGTATCTATATTGCCTTTTTAGTCATTGCACAAACTTATCGATTGGCAACGCCACAAAGGAAATATGAAAATCAGCAAATGACCAACTGTTATTCCCACCTGCTGTTCAAAGTATTTCCTTCTGCTGCTCTCTCTCTCTTGGCACTCTCTTGTTAGCTTATATAAATTACATGAACGGCGACTAATTGAAGATTTGTTGGGTCTATCCCAAGTTCCAAGTAACTCTGTACCTCACTTGCTTAAATGGTAATTTACGGCTTCCAATTTGACCCATTTCGAGGTAAATGCTCGTCTAATGTTTTTCCTGGTTGCATTTGCCCACTGAACCAGTTGAAACAATTATGTGGCGCTCTTAATATATATTTATAACATAGTTCGCTTCAATTTGTCGCTGTCCAGGTTTTATATATATGTCTAGTATATTCTATTTGGTATTCGTGCTGACCCACAAATGTTTCAGCTTATTGCTTTCATGTTTTCATTTTTGGTGTCACAGCAAAAGTTTCAGATTATGCCGCATCTGCGCATCAAATGACAAAAATTCTATAATTTTTTTTCCTCTTTTACTTCTTCATTTTGGCAAGCGGCCAATGCAATATATTTCCACGTTCGTAACAAAAAAAAATTGCAAAATGTCAGATGGAATTAAATGCATCAATACATTGATGGATTATAATTGATTAATAGTATTGATAAAAGCTTTTTCAGGTATCATTAAATAGATATGGCTTAACTTAAAATTGTGTTAAAGTGACCATGGAGGAATAAATTCAATATACAAGATGATTCTCAAAATATAAAAGCTATGACAGCGTAAGTATAAGCCGGTAACAATGGAGAACTTGTTAAAAATCTTAAAAAAATATGACATTTGAGCCAGAAACTTTAAGTTTAATTTTTAACAAGTAAACTATAGTTGAATATACCAGACTACGGTACACCTTGTACTCAGTCCAAAACGGCAAAACACATAAATGTAGTCACATGTGCATACATACATGCAAGCACGCCGCGTTGCCTAACGACTGCGCTGCTGGCGGCGCTGCTGCCAGCTGCTTTTCCACGTAAACTAAATCTTCAATAACTCGTGTGTTTATTCTCCGATCATTGTGAAATTTTCCAAGTATATTCAGATCAGCATTATAATCGCATATGAGCCTGAAAAACGTTTTTATTGATTTTCGTGGCTGGGGAGAGAGTATATTAAATTTGAAATAAACTCTATCTGCACATAGAGCACAGGAGCCTGAATATCAAATTTGGTGTCTCTAGCTCTTAAAACATCTGAGATGTGTGTTCATACAGACAGGACGGGCGAAGAGGGCTAGATCGACTCGGCTATTGATACTGATCAAATATATATATATACTTTATTTAGTCGAAGATGGGTCTGTTACAGTTACAGTTTATAACCCTAATTTACTTATTTTTAATGGGTGTAAAAATCACTTTTCAATGATCATATTTGAGTTTATTTTTATTGAGATATAACTTTAATTTTCTGAGTTTTTAATGCCAATTTAATGTTAATTTCATGTCATGTTATAGCCCTTTATGCAGGCTGCTTCTTCGGCAGTAAAATATATAAAAAATAAAAAAATTTAGTTTTATTGTTTTGCTCATGCATCAAAATATATCAATTAAATTTAGAGCAAAAATATGTTATACTCATAGTATCGTTATAAAACAAAAATTAAAATTTACTTTTTAATATATAAAATACTAAAGGGAACTAAAACCAAAACCAATATCCGAATAGTGAAAGCATTAAAATTACAACAAGAAATCAACTCTTAAAATGCAATAGAGTTTATTTTTGTTAATTAAAGATAATGCAGGGCCCTCAAGTTTATCCCAGACAGGTAAACAAAAATGACTTGGAACTTGAAACAATGATCAGCTCGATCAGCTCAGAGAGCTGATGGCTTTTTGTCAGTTACAAAAGCAAGTTTTGACAACGTTTCTTTCATGTTGATGATTATAAAACGCAAATTACTGCAGATATTGCATAACTGTGTAATATGGGTGAGTTAATGTATGCAATAAAGGGAAGTGAGTGTACATGTAATAGTTACCTGCAGAGACATGAATTGAGGTTGATGCAACTCAACATAGATGCATGCAGTGTATAAATTTCATAAAAAAAATACATATATGCAATTATAAATACTATAAATTTAAATTTAATTTTAAGCTCCATTTTATTTTGTGCTTAAACTTAATTTAACAGACAAAGCTGATTCGTTCAAGATTTATCTTCACTGTAAATATTTGCAATATGCTTAGATTTACAGGGCTGCCATACTGTAAATATAACAATATTAATGCACGCTGTCAACTTTTCGCTAAAAGGGTTGCCAAATTTTACACATTAAACAATTTCACAAAAAGTCAACAATTTCATTATGATGAATATGAGAGCTTAATATAAAATTCCAACTTATTTATAACGTGAAATTTTGAACAAAATTTTAATAATTAATTGAGATTGCCAGCTATGCCCTTTTACTAAGAGCAAGTCACTATTTTTGACACAATTTTTGCATTCAATTTAACCCAGATTTGCTTCTATTTTAATTGTAATCTAATTTGGCATAACTTTCATACAACATACATACATAATCTAGTTGGCTGTGACGCATTGCCAACAAATCTGGAGCCATGTGGTGGCCTTCACAGCTGGTCAAACGAGGTAACATTTACCAATGACCACACAACACATACAACAGTTAAATACTTACAGAGAGATACAATGAATACAAATAATACAGATACACACAACATTGTAGCGGTTGCATAAACACACCCACATGCTACTACAAAGACACAAACACAGTTCATGGAACAAAAAAAAATCACAATTAAGTATACGTTTTGTCAATTTGCAGAAATTGGCCAAGTGATCGTCGATTGTTTCCAGTTCGCTCGATTAACGGGCCACAAGTCAACTCCGGTCAACTGTACTGTTGCTTTATGAACGAGGCCAACGCTTGACCAAGAAAAAGAACAAAGAAAAACCATTTCGCCAGTCAAGATCAGTCACTTGTAGCATCCACAAACATGCCACAAGTTTTGCGGTCCATTCAACTTGGAGAGTGACTCAGGTGCCACCTTTTGCGTGCACCCCAATGGAATGGAAATATGACTTGAGATTAGAGATGGAAGTTTGTGGGAGTTTTTGAACACGAACAGGAATCGAATACACACTACGTTTTGCCATATGGAAATCTAGCCTATTCCCAATTCCGAACAAAAAAAATATTTAAAAACTATTAATTTTTAACTGTTCTGAGAACCAAAACGTTTTAAAATGCGAATTAAAAAAGGTTTATTTTTGATACACCGGAATTACAGCATTTGAAATAAAGAAATGAAAAACATTTGAAAATAAAATATAAAACCTTATTTTAATAAAATATACTCAAAAATTTGAATTCACTTTTGAATTAAAACAATATATATTTTAAAAAACAATTTCTTGTCTGAGAATTAAACTTTGCATAATTAATACCTTGTCACTTGAGTATTAGGAATAATAATATTTTGAAATATTTTTTTTGAAATCAACCATATATTTCAACTATAAATTGACTCTCAAATGTGCGGAAATCAAATTGCCGTTGCCTAGGGTTATTTTAAATAATAATTGCACTTAATACAAAGTATTTAAAATAAATTGATTACGAATAAGCGTTTTCAGAAAGTGTGATCGGAAAAGCAAAAATACATAAAATACTAAATAATTTACCAGAAAAAAAACATTTTATTTCAAAAAGCTCACACTACATATTAATATAAATATCAAAACATAAATATATGCCCTTTCTATTATGGTAAAATCAATAATTTGAACACAAACATGTCTAGACAAATCGTGTCACAAAATAAGACACAATTTGGTGCCCAACTCAAGTGGAAACGCAGCCACAGACAATGATGAGATGGCGATGAAGATGATGCGGAGACAAATGCGAAAAGATCTTGAGTAATATTTACAACAAAGACAGACGCAATGCCAACGATCTCTCTGACACATTCAAAGCTGTGACATGTGACTTTTTGCACAATTAAAAACAATAATAAACAATACAATTGCAAATGCGTGTAACTTGTGAGTGAAGTGGAGTGCATACAAATGTTATTTTGTTTTTGTTTTTGTTTTTATTTGCGTTTTTGGAGCGCGCTGAACTGGTTAAGAGGATTAGGTACTTCTCCTACTACTGGCGTCGGAGCACTGTCTCACCAGACTTGTAATCCGATACACTCCATCTAACTCACAACAACAGACGTTGTCGCTGTCGTTGTGCTCTGGGAGTCATTTGGGTGGGTGGCCAAGCACGTCAACACAATATGGAAGCCCCTCTCATACAGACAAAACCCACTTGAAAATATCGTTGCTTAAAAAAAGCCTTCAACGGGTTATTTTCTGTTAAATTCAAAGAGCCCAAGTTATAGCATGAATGTCTTGAATTGCAACAAATGGATCTAAGTGAGAGGCGGCGCTTAGAGCATTAGGAAACTTGAGATTGCAAATTGTCTATAGAAAAAATACTTTAAAGTAGGTAAAAACTTTAGTTTCTTTGTTACATATTTTTAAAGTATTTAAGTATTAAGTCGAATAAAACACTTCTAATTCGCTTAAAGAATGCATTTAATTGTACAACTTGGTAAACAACTGAAACAAGCTTCCAAGTAAACTAGGCTCAATTTCATTCCATTTCATTTCAATTATTTTTACGATTGATTTCCTGCTTAAACTCTGCAAATTTTAATAAGAAACAAATAAAGTACATTAGAAACACATATAAATCAAAATAATATTAAACAAAATAATATTCCATAAATCACATTAATAAAATACATTTAAAATGTATTTATTACTTCCATAAAATATATAGGTCGTTAAGTCAAGGATTTTGATAATCTTAAACAAAAATGCTTATCGCAAATTATGTTGAACAAATGTTTATAAATATTTTTTAAGTATTAGCGATTATTTGTGTTTGTAAAACTCAAATAAAAAAGAAAACCAAAATTTTTTAAATGTTAAAATAACACAACAAATGCATGTTTATATTTGTTCATAGGCTTTCAAAAATTACCCAACATAATTGTAAACAAAATTTGCGCTAATTGTGAGCTCTATTATAAATTGCGACAACATAAAGTTTACACATATGTATGTACTATATATAACAGACTTTCTGGTACCGAAGACGTAATTTACGTTGAGCTTAGAAAGATATAATAATAGTAGTAAAAAAATAAAGAAACGTGCGTGCCCTCCCCAGAGAGATTATCAACTTATCAATGTCAAATAAAAACGGTCGAGGCTACGCAGCATTACATGAGTATACAAAAAAATTAAGTAATTATATAATGTTGTGTCTTATATATACTGGTATATGCATATATATATACATATGTGCTATATACTTAGCTACGTTACGATCCGACGTAATGTCATAATTCTAATTGTTTTTGAAATGTCCGCAGTGTTATCAGCTTATTTATACAATATATTTTTGTAATTGCGTCATGAGCAACAATTCTCTCTATTTGCGCAAATGTGACTTTAAAAAACATCAAGAACAGTAAAAAAAGAAAAAAAAAATATATATATACACATATTGAATACAGATACTATATAAGAACTTAGACCAGTGAGACAAAGAAACCATTTAGGAAGTCATCAGAATTGGAGTAGTATATATAAAAAACACAGTTGCTCTGCATAATTATCAAAACTCAGTTTCTACGCTCTTATCAATTTGCAAATGGAATATTTGTGTGCCTGCAATTATCATTTATCATTTGCTGTTATTATCAGTAGAAATGTATCTTAAAAATTAAGAATTGTATCTCATAACAGATACATTTGGTTGCTGTAAATTCGAAAGGAAAAATCGATAAATATTTGTGTTGTGTGCGAGGTTTATTTAAAAAACTATTGATTGACATGACTTGACATAAAGATTTTGGGTTTTATTCATTGATTCTAAACTTTCTACTTGTGTTAGAGCTGAGCCCTCAAATTTATGATACTAAAAACTTGCACAGAAACTAAAATAAAAGTTTAAACGCGCCCTTGTTATAAAATTAAAATTCTTAGTTTTTGTTATCATCTTTTAAAAAAGGAAAAATAACAAACAATTAAACTGCTTGTCAAACTTTACCATAAACTTTTAAGTAGACGTTCCCAAAGCAAAGTTGTAGATAATTAAAAAAAAACTAATTAACATATTTAAAAACTATTATAAGAAATTGTACACTTAACTTTATTTAGCGAACTACACAGAAGATAAATTCAATTAAACTTTTTCCTAATATATACTTAATCAATAATAACTTCTGAAACCCTTCCAACTTTAAATAGTTAGAGAAGCCACAACTCGTGATGATTTTTAACATTTTGTGAAAGTCTGTAGCTTGTATCTTTAAATGCTTCACTAGTAACACAGAAAAAGATACAAACAAAACGAATCAGCAACGAATAAAAAGCGCTTAAACAAGTTTTTGCAAATTAGCTTCCTGTATTCGAAACGCATAAGATATCGCATATGTACATATATACAAATATGTATATATGAATGCTAAAAGAGTCGCATAATAGAGAGTTTACATATAAGTAAACTGTAAGTTGATTTCCAAGGAACATTGAATGCATTTCGAATCAAAAATGATTTTGTCAGTGCAGCTAACATATTCACAAATGATAATGGCTCAAATAAAATCTATTAAGATTCTAGAAATGTAAGCACAATATAACTGAATGAAGCAAACTGGCAATTAAAGACCAAATAAAAAGAAACAAATAAATAAAATAGTATAGTATAGAATAAATGAAAAAAAGATTTCGACAAAAACGCATGACACATGGCTCAACCTGCTGCTGGACACTTTACCGAGTTGTCTGCTCTAAACCAGTTTCTATATTTGGAACTTTGGAGTGGCTTTGAAAACATTTTTGCGCTTTAATGACCTTTACCATTTTAGCCAAAAGGCAAACAAACATAACTATATACATACATATAGACACTTGAGAACAATCTCTAAGTCAATGTTGACAAATGTTGTTTAGCTTTGTACTCACTTTTGAATCACATACTGCACAGATTAACAAATTTCTTATTTAATTACATCAGCCTTCTGTTCAGTTTCACAAATAGGTTCAATGTACGCCCAGTTCGCAAAAAAAAAGAATAAAGAACAGAGAACAATCTGAGTGCGTGATTCGCATCGGTAGTAGTCTGATAGTCTGGTAATCCCAAAGTGGAATAACCCGCAAAGGACGTGACGTATAGACTAGTATTAGACATGAGCTACATATGTATATCTTTGTAACTGAGATTGAATATCGAGAGTAACAGTTTTTCAATCACAATTATGTTATTAACAGCCAGTCACAGTCTGTAGAACAGTCTCAGTTTACATTCACAGCCTCTGTTAAAATTAACAGTGCAATATTGATACTAACAGGTATGGTGACAAAATTGCTCATCTCTGGTTTATCGCTGTTATATATGTATATATAGAGTTTCATTATAAAATTAAAAATTTGCGTCACATTTTGCATGGCAATCAGTTCTACTTACTTCAGCTTTGACTTTTAATTTGATACAGTTAATTTATGAAAGTCAGGTACTAGTAAGTGTATATCAAAAGAAAACACTATAATAAATTGTGTGATTTGTTTTTACTATAATATGATGTTATATATGTAATATAACTCTTCTACTAGGGGCCGTCAACTTCCATTTCCAAAAATTGATAAACGTACGTTTTCTGCAGTTACAGCGCTGCTTACACTGCATATATCCATTGCAAATATATATATCCATTACAAATGCTCATTTTTTTTAACTAAATCCAATATATGTATTTTTAATTTGTATATTGTCACAATCACCTTGTTTGACACTTGACGTGGAAGTGGACGCTGAACTCATATGGAATTTAACAGAATTTGTAACAGACCGTTGACGCCAAGGCCTAACACTTGCTTATGGAAATGTGCTGTTAATGGCGTACTGTTATTAAAAATATATATGTTATGTTCACATAATATATAGTTACAAAACACTTTTAATAGCAGTGTAGCTTAAAAATTGTATATTACTAATATTCTTAAAACACTTTTTTAATAAAATATCTAGTATAGCATACTTTTGGGTAAATTTTACTTGTTCTTTGTTTTTAAGATATGATTTTGTCACACGAAACAGCTGCGTTTGAGTTTTTATATTTTTAGTCAGATAAACAACGAACTGTGACGTCAAACTGCAAATCAATGCACATACATACATATGTATGTATCTAGTATGACAGGCAAAGTCATAAAACCGAATGCGCATATTCACTTCCCTATCAGAAATATATATAGTATATTTAAATCAAGGCCTACAAGTTTGTGCGCCAGTTGCAGTTTGACGTCAAAGTTGAATGTTTAAAATAAACAATGAAAAAAGAGTATAAAATTATGTGTTATTTATTTCTTGCTACACTTTAATATTGTTAAAGACAGTGTCTTTAAAATTTTACTTATCTAAAGCTAAGCAATTTGTGTTTTACAATTCTCAGCAAAAATTATGTACGTCAATTATTTATAAAATGTAAACAAACGTGGGGTTCACATTGTTTTCATTTGTTTATTAAATATGCATTGCCTAATATAATATACATAATTAGATTAGCAGAAAGTTTAAAACAGAAGGCAGCAATAGCAGCAGCAACAGCAGCACCAGCAGCAGCAGCAACAACGTCAACGTCAACGTCAATGTCCACGCCGACGACGATAACGATGACAGTGTGAAAATCTAAGTGTGTGTGTACCTTAGCACGTGTTCGGTGTGTGAGTGTGTATTTATACCCTTGCTGAGGGTATTATAATGTGGTCAAAACATGTGTTACATGTTGAAGAAAAACATTTCAGTTCTCATACATATACATATATATATTCTTAATCACACATCTTTTCTATTAAAGCAATCTAGATGAAACTAATTAAAGATAATTATTTTACCTGGATGCAGTATATAATTTGATAAAAATACTAAATCTTACAGCAAATAATCTATAATCTACAAATAATCTATAGTATAATTATGTACCATATAAAAGACTCTAGAGTTCTTATAAATATCTCAAACAAACTCTTCAATTTTAAGTTTCAATAAAAACATATACAAAATGGCAAAATGTTATAAAAATTTCATTTTTAAATTTAATAGCTGTCATAAAAATAATCTGTATTAAAGACACTTTATAAAAAACTTATTTTTTCTCAAGAAATCTTGAACATACCATGTACCATGCCTAATAGACTTCATATAGTAGTGAATAATTTTAGACCACCTAAAAATAATATAATTGCTCTACTATAGAAAATATCGATAAAAAAAATGCGATTTCTTTAAGAAACTTTTCAATTTTTCATAGTTGACATGGCAACAAAGTTTATTAGCAAACTCAGAAAGGGTATTTCAGTCTCGGCATGCGTTTGTTTCCCTCTTTTTTGTTGTTGTATGTGTTGACAGCGGGATACCAATACGAAAATAACTTTTAGCCTAAACACACAAACACACTCTTATATAAAAACTGAGTGAGAGAGAGCGAGTGAGAAAGAAAAAGAAAGAGACAGAGATAGAGAGAGAGCTTTGCACAGCAACAGATAAAATGTCGTAGGAGGCTGACAAACCAACACAGGCCGCATTTGAGATTATAAATAAATTTAACATACAACAAAAGACCAGCAGCAATAATGAAAGACCTGAGCCCCAAGCTTAAATATACTGGAAATTGATTAATTAATTAATGCTCAAATGTTGGACGTGGGCTCAGTTCAGAGCTGAGTTCCATAAAACCGTTTTCCCAAAAATGTATCCAAGGGATGTTCTTACTGTTAAAAATGTACATCATTAAATTAAGGATTAATAAGCAGTTACTTGAGCCTATTTCTAGCTTGTAATAATAACGAAATTTCATTTGAATATTATTTAAAACCATCAAAATTTATTTATGTTTTTTTTTTCTTTAACCAACTGCAAAAACTATCGAAACATATCTAACGAAACATATTTGTATTTATATTTTATTAACTGATTCTCTATACATCATTTAAACATAACAATACTTTATACAATATCGAGCATGCCAACTTCATCTTCTGGTTACAGGGTATATATTAAATGCCAGCTGCTGTGGCTACTGCGTGTTTGATCGTGTTTTTTTTACTTTATAGTAGTCTGCTCGTTATTATAGCCACATAAAGTGTATTTACTTAGACAAACAAACAGATAGTGTTCTGATTATAAAGACAAAGAAACACAGAGTAATGCCCAGATAATGTACTAAGCATTAGCCACAAAAAAGCTATGTAGCCTGTTTGTATAACTCAAGCTATTTACGCATTGTTTGTGTTGGCAACATTCAAAAATAATCGAATGCAACTATATAGTCTGCATTCAATGATCAAAATAGAACACGAATCGACAAAAAAAATAAAAAAAAAACACAAAAATATTAAGTGTTTTAGTGCCTAGGAAATGCACTGTACCAATTTCCAAAGTTCTTTTAAGTTTAGGTAAATATAATAGAATTTTTATATGAATAGATACAATATGATATTAGTTAAACATTTGCTACAATATATTCCAATAATATATAGAAAATTTTCCTATAGCTTTATTATTTATTGCTATTTTCATTATAAGGCATATCCGTCACGTCAAATAAATTGAAATGTGAAATGAATTTGTTTAAATTTTGCGATGAACATATAGATAAATTATAATAGATTGCTTTCAGTACTCAAGTTCAGACAGTTTTCAAATAAAAATGTTTGTTTTTAAGCATTTTCGATATATGTATATAGACAAATATTGATGGCAATATATCAGCGCATACTAAATATTTTAAACAAAATAACAATTTACGAATCGTAAACGCAATTTTGCTCATTTATAAATATTTATAATCGCTAATTTCCAATTATAAATGCTTAATACAATGGGAATATGTTTTTCAAAATTCACTATATAATTATCAAATTGTGTTTACAACATTGACATTGTTTTCAGAGTTTTTTTCTGGTCTTTGTTCATTACAAACTTCCGGTAAAAGGTAGAAATTACGAAAAATGCATAACAAAAAGTTGGAAATTCAATTTAATTGCGCTTCCCATGCAAAAATATATATTAAAAAAAATAAATGTGCGGTTGATTTTTTCCCAAATAATTTATAGATAAACAACACGAATTGCATTTGTTGTTCCCGAACGACAGCACCAAGCACATATTGAAATGACCTAAAAAATTGTTGTAAAATTCAAACATGCGACAAAGTAACAACAATCAGAAAGCAAAACAAAATTAAAGTTGAAAATCCACACACAATGTACACAAAATTTGTGTTGTGCCATACAAAAAATTAAATAAATAGGTGAATAGGTGCGCCCTAAATCTGTTCAAATGCCAGTTGACACACAGATACAAACACATACTAACACAGCACACAGATAGTGCGAGATACATACGCACAAATGTTAAATTGTTGTTGTAATTTTATGTGAACTTACACAAAATTTGTTATTATTATTATTATTATTACTGTGTTTGTGGCTGCCGTGTCGCTCACTTCGAATGTGTATAATTATACCCTGTTCTGAGAGGTCAAATGAGGTATATTCATAAATCATATAATAAAATATGATGAAGAGCTTGGCGAAACCTTTGAATAAGCCCCAACAAATGTTATACAATTCGTTGTTAAAAATAAAAATATAATAGAATTATCGACATGATTTTAAACTATAATAAAACAAACTTAAAATATTAAGTGAAGTTTTTGTAAAAACAATAAAATCTAATTTTCTACATATTGTTACTATCGCAATACTATACGACATACTGATCAGATTAACCTGAATCTGATATATGTACCGTACTTCAGTTTCCCTAAGATACTCAGCCTTAACTGATGCAGGCAGACCTTGTTGTTCATATCAAGAATATACATACATTTGCATTGCTTTATTTATTTTTCAAGACTTATACATACCTCCACAAAAGCTAAATTAGAGGGTGTTACACAGTTGGTACCATTTGTTTAAATAAATCTACCTGTTTTTTGGACGGTGCTTAAAAATTACGCTTTGTTTTTGGTTATTAAGTCAACGTCACCTGCTTTCTCCCTTTTGCTGAGAATGAGAAATGAAAACAAAACCCACTTATAAAACTGAATTTATAATATTAATTTTTTTTATACTTTTATATAAGCAAAGTCCAATTTAAATCGCATTTCTCTATACTCTCTATTTTTTTGTATTTACCTGATATATTTGGCCACACAAATGAAGCCTTAATTGTTAAAATTAGACATCAAATTGAGGCAAAAGTCATTTTTTGTGCTTTTAAACTCATCTAAAATGTAAGCAGTTTGTAATTTTAAATTTTAAGTACGTAACTAGTTAAATTTTATGTGATTTTAATGGACACTGAAATGGAAAATTTTTGTAAGCATGTGGCTGAAACACAAAACACACATCAAATAAGCAATGACTATAAAGGCAAAACTTAAAGTGTTTACATTATCAAAAAAAAAAAAAAGAAAAGTTTTTTATGTTTATCACGAACTTCCCAAGAAGTTCTTCAGTTTTGTTTATGCTTTGCATACATATTTTGTTTGCTTTTGTTTTAACAGAGTATATGCCTTAAAATGTTAGATGTTTTAGGAAAATAATTCGAAAACTAACTTTACAACAATATATTTCTGGGAATGTGAATGATTTTGAGGAACAAAAATAGAAGATTTTTTTCTATCAAAATTGGCTTGGTTGGTTTTTTCAGTTTCACTTTACAAGGATATGCAACAATATTTTCATACAACACCATATAAGACGTTATTGCAAAAACTATTATTATTTTTAAGCGACATAATAAAAATAATTGCAAATCTTATATTTAAATGATTTTTCGCTAAAAAAAATAATCATAGCTTACTGAGATTTTTAATACAGTTAAAAATGAATCGTTGTTTTCGGGAATTATTAAAAAAATAAATAAAAATTGCTTTTGATATATTTCTCGCTCTTCAAAAGATATTTTAAGAGAATTATTTTTTTCTTGAAAAATTCCTTATTTATTGCCCTGTATTTTGGGATTATGAACTTTTCTGCACACTAACTTTATACACAATAATTTCAGACTCGATTTCTGGCTAAGGCTTATATGGTTATACAAGTGTTCAATTAAATTAAAAGCCATAATTATGTATGTACAACATGTACTTCTGTTTTTTATGATGTTACATCATCTGTATATCTGTTTTTATAATTAACTGGTAAAGTACAATATCTATTAGATTATTAATTCATTTCCTCCTAAAAAAAAAATTACGTTGCGCTTTTACTCGTAATTAGACAATAGAAAAAACTCATTTGATGATTAAAAGCAAACACACACAATTTATATAACTTAATTGTAATGGAGGGTTAACTGTAATAGGCCTATAAGAAATATGAAAACAAAAATAATTATAAAATGTTGAGAATTACGTAGCATGATTATTAGGTATCAGGTATGTGTTAACAATCGTTTGACTTAAATTAATTAAATGAATTTTTTCTTTTTACTTGAAGTTAAAGTTCTGTTTTAAGACCCAACAGATATTTTTGTGGGCTGACAAACAATTTTTATTTTTTTTTTTTTTTTGGGAAGCTTGAAGTTTTTCCATTAAGCTGTTTTAATCGATTTTCCACACAATTTCCTATGCCATGATTGTTGGCAGCAAACAGTAAAAGCAGTCAAACATTTTGCCAGTTTATAAAGTTATTTCTTTTTGTGAGTGTGTGCGCGGTTGTGTGTGAATATTTGTGAGTATACTCGTATTTCGTGTTCACTCGAAACGAATCATTTTGGGCCTGACGTGCTGGGCCTTAAGCTTAGGCTTTCAACAATAGTTCGTTTCTTGTTGTTTTTGGTTGTTGTTGTGACTTTGAGTTTGATTGATATTTGGTGTCACACTCTTTTATTTCAATTTTCGTCATAGTAGCTACAATTTAGTTTCTTGTTGTTTCGACTTATTTTGATCAAAGTTTGCCTATTTTCCAAATCGAAAACAAATCACGTAATATTCAAAAAAAACGAAATCAAACTAGTATTCAAATGCTAATGACACAATTTCCCATATAGCACGCATTGAAAGTTTATACAGCTTGCGAAATTTTTGTTGCTGTTGTTGACATTCAAAAAATACAAAATACATATTCGAAACTTTCATGGGCATATCGCAGAAATGGCAAAGAAAGTAGTTCAAGTATCAACATCAGTGTAAACATCAGTATAAAAATTAGATCATGAATATTTAGCTTAGCCTATCAGACTTATAAAGTATATAAAATTCCAAATTTCATTATAAGAGTTTGAACATTTACAATGTTAATAGCATTGCACTGAGAAGCACTCATACTAAATTTTGAAAATTGTCGAGAACAAAGCTTCAAAAAAAAAAATACAACGTTTTCCAATACATTTTTTAATATTTTAATAATAAAAAACCCTCTGTTAAATCTTATAACATTTTGAATAATTTTAAAAACCCATCAATGTTGACACCATCGATAAATTAATACTACTATCCTCTGATTTTAAGCGATATTTATCTGTATGGCAAACTTTAATAGCGATTATTTGACCCTAAAAAATGCGGCCTCAGGGTTTCCAGATGTCCAACTATAATATGATTTCTACACACATAATTCAATGACTTGTAATAATTACACTTAATTGTGCTTATTTTGTCACTCACCTTTCATACCATAATTATAGATCGTGTGTATATATATAGTAGTTATATCCTTGGTTAATCGCTGACAGCTGTTCAAATATTTTGAATCACTTAAAATTTTACATTTGCTTTTTTTTTTTTGAATGAAATTTTTGGTATTGCATTTTTACCCCATTTTTTCGTAAACAACATTTTTCTTGTTGTTGTACAATGTGTTAATTTTTTTGGTATTTGGCATAAAATATATAAATATTCCGTGGGTTTTTTTTTCTTGCTAAAATTAAATCTGTATGCTTATTTATTGCATTTCTTGAGAATGTATTTAAACGCATAAATATAATATACATAATTCAAAAATAATTGTTTATATCACGCTAAATGTAAACCGCAAACTGAATGAAGAAATAGAAGAAAAAGAATACAAAGCTCTTTCTTTCTCTCTCTCTCTCTGTGTTTTTGAATGAGAGAGATTCGCTTCAATGAACAACTCGAGCGAGTGAGCGAACGAATGTGCAAATGAGCGAACAAATTGACGAACGAAACTAGTAAAAAGAACCGGTTTAACATTTCTTAATGGTAACAATGAGATACACAAACACCGTTAGATTCAAGACAAGACGTTGCTATTGTTGTTGTTTTTGATTATGTTGATCTTTGCATTTTGCCTATGTGCGAAGATTTTGTCAAACTTTTGGAACCCAAGGCAGCTAATTGTGAGCCAAACACGTGGAGAGAACTGCCAAGAGCGAGAGAGCCCCCACAAGAGATGCGGCGATCAGGGGGAAAAGGGGATAGGGCTATCTTGAGGCAGTCAACCGCAAGAAATGGCAACAGCTGCACGAATATTGGGCCACAATTTAATATAAATATACATACATACAAGCAGACATGTACGAGTGTGTGCAATAAAATGTTAAATTAAATCACAGCCATTGTTTTTTACCATTAAGTTTACAGGTGTTTTTTACGGCCTTTATGTGTAAACAGTTAATCCGAGGCTAAGCAAAAAATGTGACTTAATCCAATTCCAATTTGTTGAAAACTTTTCTAAGTATTTACTGGGCTTTATTCATGAAAAATGTTAAAAGTAGATGTGAAAAAATTTTATTAAGGCATTTCTTAACCCACAAAAAAAAAAATGCAATTTGTAAACCAAAAAATAAAATTTTTCGACTATTTAGAAATAAATACAATTGACAAGTCAAGCACATTCAATAAAACCTTTCGAAATCTTTCATTATTTGCTACAAAAATTTAAAAAAGTAAGCAATTTATCAATTTTTGTATTTTTAAATATTAAAAATATAAGCGCTATATTTTACGAAACAAAAATCGTATATCTATAAGAGTATAGCTATAGGGCTGTCAAATAGAACTATTTTTAAATTTGAATAGAAAATTATAAATTATGCTACAATTAATATACATTTTTAATATCTTATAAAATACTCAGTTATCTGTATGTCTCAGTTATTTTGGAACAACATAAGTACTTTTATTTGAGTTATTCGAACAACCCTGAATAATTGAACTAAATTCAGTTCAGTATAGCTTAAAACTTGTCTACATATGATCTATAAATAATGAATGCTTTAGTCACGTTTAAATCTGTTGCTAATTTCATTAAATTATTTAATAATGTGACACGAGTAACTTTTAAACAAATTCTAAATGATGACTAGCTTACTCAGCTGTGAGAATTAATAGAAGTCTGAGTATCTGAATATATATATGTATATGTAAGTGGGAAACCAGTTTCTTTATTTATTTATTTTTTTTATATTTTTTTTTGTCGCTTGATCTGATTGCAGTTTATTGAACGCCATCAGCAACAGAGCTCAGACAACAAAAAATAAGAAAAAAAACCGCTAACTTTTGCCATGACCAAACTGGGAACTCGTTATAAAACGAAAGTGGACAAGGTGCAAATAAAGAATCTGGCTTTGAAAAAAACTCAATTTATATATACTTTATGTTTATAAAGAGATTGTAGCTGAAATAATAAATCAATGAGGTAACTCTTCAACTAAAAGTTGTAAATTGACAAGCAATATATAAAGTTTGTCCATTAATAATCGAAAATTATGATTGCAAAGTTGATTTTGTAAACTTTTTAATCAAACAATTTTACTTTTATCTCATTGATTATAAAGTTAAGAAAAGTGAAAATAATTGTTTAATTACAGTCTAGACAGTTTTTGAATTTTAAAGCAGCGGAACTGCCTTTTAAGAACAGCAACAATCTTTAAATGGAATTCCTCAGGTGACAACAAATATTTTATTTCTTCATATTCATTTTTAAGCTTCTCTTCTCTCCGTCAACTGTGAAAGTAAAAGCTGTGACAACAAAAAGAATTCTTTTTTGAATTAAAACTGGCTTTCAAAATTGTTTATTCATTTGTATATTTTTTGTAATAAAATGAATCAGTTTTTAAACTGGATTTTAAATCAATTCCGCATTGTGTTCACTTGCATACTTTATAGAGCTTTTATAAAAATGTTTATAAAAACCATTTATTATATATTGTATATATATTTCTATGTAGATCTTTAGTTGTTAGTTACTTTTATAATTCCCAGGAAAATCCATTGTCAATTTGGTTTTAACCCAAATCTTATATGTTTTTCCCGATAACAAGTTTAATTTGATAGCCAATTGTTTATTAAATAAACTTTGCGTATTAGCACAATTTTTATAAATATATTTAATGTGAGTTTTATAATTATCGTTCAACTGTAGACATATAATATATGTATTACTTTTTGTGCTAGTTGAAAGGTAAACCTAAATTACAGTAATAAGCTGTGAATTTTTTCTATTATGAGGCATTTTTAGCACTTGCTTGAATATATTTACGCACATATGTACACATATGTATACATATTCATATATTATATAATATATTTCAATACAAACGCACTTATCATATGTACTTTTTAAGTATTTGAACAGTCACGGCCAAAGCACTTAGCGTGCACTAACTTATAAATTTGGTCGATTCGGTCTAGCAAAAAGAACGATTATGCAAAAATAAATCAATTGAAAATCAACCATAGCGAAGCAATTAATGTAAGCACGACTATGAGATACCCTTCAGGCATGTTTCGGCTTTTATAACTTATTAATATAAGCAAATTTAATAAACAATTTTATACATGTAAAGTTCGTATAACAAAAGAAATAATTTTAACATAATGAAATTTGTGTTTTAAATATTAGCGTGTAATCAAACAGAGGCGACAAATTGGCTTTCTAACTTGACTCAACCATAATTGTACTAAGTACACCCGCTTTGTATCTATGTATAGCTGCAGGGTGTAAGAAAAGCAGTCAACTCTAGAAAAGGCGACAACAAAGAAAAGAAAAACCTTTTGCTGCGATGTGGGGGAGCAGAAAGAAAAGAACACAAAAATGAATCTGTAACAAGTGCGCCAGCAAATACATACATACAAGTAAGCACACATACACATACAAAACATATGCATGTAATGTTCAGCTGTAAGGCAAAAACAAGTCTTGTAGCAGGGTATAAAAGGGGAGCACTGACAGACTGGGACGCCTTGCTTGATAGCCAGACAAGACAAGCAAAGAGGAAGAAAAAGACGAGACACATTATAGGTGTACGTATGTATCTATATGTACGAAAGTATGTATGGACAAGTGTATTTATGTAGGCGCTCGCAGACCCCCACACAGGCATAGAAACAAACAAGACGCCAATGCATATGTGGTGGTAAGTAGATTAAACGTTTAAAATCACCTTGCATTGATATTTTTCATATTTAATTGTTTTTTTCTTGTTGTTGCTGATGTTGCTGCTTTTATTGTTGCGCTTCGTTCATTATGCAAAGCCACATTGTTTTTGTTATTGTTTTTGCAGCTCTCTTTTAAGGTTGCTTTCTCAATGTGCACACGTGAGTATAAACAGACATACTAATATACATATGTGCGCTCATATGCGTGTATGTATGTATTTTGTTTAGGTTGCAGTTGCATCACTTTGTGGATTTTTTTTAAATCAAATTTGTTTCGGATTGTCATGGATTTTTACCTTTTTCCTTTTTAGCTGCTGCTGCTGCTGCTAAGCTTCTAAATAATTGTTTTTGCTTATTATGATTAATGCTGTTGTTGTTATTATTATTATTATGTTGTTGGGTGATTGACCCTTTAATTGCACATGATTTACGTTTGCTTTTATCACACCGTCGTCACACTCCAACACACAAAATGCACAACGCACACACAGACGCGCATAAAATCAATTAAATTTTTTTTTACTTTCACACTAAATTTTAAGAAAAACACAAGCTTTGCTACGCTTTGCCGCTACGCGTGTTAAATGTTTTAAACAAAATAAGAGCGTCAAGTTGGCATATTTATCCGCAACGGAGCAAAGCGAACCACAACCGTACCGTACGAAATCCAACAACAAATAAAAAAACAATAAGGCCAATGCTGCCAGCAAGTTTTCTTTGCAAAATTGAACAAGGTGGCATCCTTATTATTACTCAATGTGGCGTTCGCAGCTAGCTTCACGTAACGCAAATTTGAGCTAGCGCAACCAACTTCATGTTAAATGTACTTAACAGAGTGCTGTAAATTCCAATTTCGCGCCACCTGTAACTGAATTTCAAATATATGTTGACATTATTATATTTTTTTTCTCTATTAATGCAATGCATGTAATATTTAATTGTTTCTTACTCTCAACTTATTAAATAAAATAGACATTGAAAATGCTTAATAAATAAAATGAGACCCAATACAACTTATAACTCTATGTTTTGTGAAATTGACGAAGCCAAATTTGCTTATATTTCAAATTGGAAAATTAACTGTGGTTATGTATTAAATAAATATTCAAGCTTTTTTTGCACTCCTTATGCAGATTCTAGCAGACAAAAATGCCAGAATTGACAAATTTCAGTACATTGCTTCAGTTACTTAAATAATTATAGTTTAACTTAAATTTCAGCCTCTTTGTTGGTTTTCGATGGTTCACTTGGCGGAACATAAAACCACCATGCGCCCAAAAAGAACAAAACCGAACAGACTTTACCAATTAAGGCCAGCAGCCACATGTATCTGAAAGAGAGAGAGAGAGAGTTAAATATCTTATATTTTTGATAAATACTCTAGACTAACCGGCTAATGTAGAAATTATCATAGACCAAACAAGCGCCGCCTGCCTGCTCGTCGCAGGACTCGTGCCACAGCACACAGGATTCATCAATCAGTGCACCAAAAATTAACGGCGCCGGAATTGTGCCCATTAAGCGCACCTTGATCCATTGCAGACCCAACGCAAAAGAACGCTGCTCATCCTGCACGCATCTGTAAAAATATAAAAAAAAGCTTGTCTAGGAATAGAACGATCGGGAACTACAACCGATGACTAACCTGAGGGTTGCAGATAAAGCGGGCATCGTGGCCAGGAACGTAAATAGCATAAGCACAAAGCAGATCGCCACAAAGTAGGGCAAATTCTGGCATTTGGACTCACACATAACATTCGACGCTTCGGGTAAGAGTGAGGAGTCCCCCTTATATCCATTTATGCATGTACAATTTCGGTAGACCTTCAGGGTATCCAGTTGCTCCTCACTGCCGCAGCCCGCAAAGCAGGGACTGTAGTACATGACCCCATTGATGCCACAAACGGGATCATAGTTGGTGCGACTGCAGCCACAGTTAACATTACAAGGCGCCTCCAGAGTCATAGGAATCTTTCTGTTCTCTAGACCATAGTCTGTTGGATAGGCTGTAGTCACGCCCGCAAACGCTGCATTGGGACACGTTACCAGAAAGCAGCTGGTGAAAAATGTGGCCACCATTGTGGAGAGTAAGCACATTTTAATAATGCCACCGCAAGACAAGTTCAGCTTCTTGACCAGATAGCCGCCCAGAAAAGTGCCACCTCCGCCAGCTGGCACTGTAATCAAGCCCATGACCAGGGCAGAAATCACTGGCGAAATACTAAACTGATTCTCAATTTGTTTGGGCAGAAATGCAGCAAATCCTGCTATTACCAGACCCTCTGTAGCGCCAGCCAAGTTCAGGAAGAAGAACGTTGGATTCTTAAACAGCGTCAGCACAGCATGTGGCAGCTCTCCAAGACGGCGACGAGGCTCTGACTTTGATTTTGATTTGATTTCAACGTCCTTTTTAGTATGAGCCTCAGAAACTTTGGCCAATTGCAGTTTCTCAGCTCCGGGCAGAGATTTTGGATATCCGAGGATTGGTATGGCGATAAGGACACACACCATGGCAGCAAACACAAATCCAATCCACCAGGCTCCTATCCATACTTTGCTATCACTTGTCAAGCTTAAGCTGTGGAAATAAAATTTGAATAAATTAAAACTAATTTTAAACAAGAATACGATTTTTTTTTAAATGAAAGTTTATTAGTTTTAAAGGGAATTTCATTAAAAATTTGTTCTTTTCTTGATTGCAAAGTTTGTTCTTTATTCCGAAACATTGTGTTTATATTGTCGAATGTTTATAATTAGCTTTAATCCATTTTAGGCATTAATAGAGCGGACTACTTCAAAATCTTTTTAATTTCAGTCTGTAAAATGTAACTTTGTGAATTCCCATTATATATTTTATGATCAAATAAATTGTCATTCAGTTAATTTGCATTTATAAACCAAGGGGCTTTTCAAAACGAACTTTTTGTTTGTAAGAAACATAAACAAAATGTTTCATGTTTTCACATAATTTACCAACGCGCAACGACCGTAAAAGTGGCAAACAGATTCACCTGCCACCAACTCCGGGTATGGCTCCAACTCCAGTATGACTTATGGCATCACCTTGACAATAAGCTGCTGCGGTTTATCTAGCAATGCAATGGCCCAAGCCAACGACTCGAATCTCGACCCCTGGGCCACACAACTCGTGGAATGATACTACACATAAATGTGAATCAAACAAATGCCTCATTCTCATTCGCACCTTATTTCCAACGTTGTCAGCAGCAAATGTTGTTTTATTAGTCTCCGGAGATATTTACGCTCCGGCGTGCTTTGTATTTGTGGCTTTTCCCGTTTGCCGTTGCCCGGGCAACGAATGTCGCGTACAAATAAGCTGAAGCCACTTCGGGCCCCACAGGAGCAACATTAAAGCCACTTGGTCGCACTGCTCTTCACCCACAATAAGTGAGTCTCACGATTAATAACAATCATTACGCTCTTATCGAATGCTTAAACATTATCAAAGCTATATGCACTTACTCAGCAGCGTCCACGGTTAGAAAATCCGTATAAATGAGCAACAATTGACCGCCCAAAACGTAGCCAACTGCCGGTCCAATTATAGCCATGGTATAGTAAATGCCTAGAATATGTTTAACAAATATGTATTTATTTAATAGGTAGAAAATAAGAATATCAATATAGAGACACCTATATAAAAATATTTCTACTTCCTTTTTAAGAATGTCCCCAATTTCGGTTTATTACAAAGATTCCGTTAAAAACTGACTTTAACAATTATTGTAAAAGAAATCTGGTAATAATTTAGATTTTCATCCTTAGAAAACATATATAAAACATATATTATTTAATTCTTTTCCAGCTCTTTAATGTTTTCCTTTGAGATGAAAAAGTAACAAAAGTTTCTAACTAAGCGTGTTTTTAGAATAAGAACTTTAAATATTATTTTTTATTATTTATCAAAACCAGCTCCATAGCTTTCTAATGCCACCGTCATAACTTTGTCAAAATTAAACCGATTTGGTTTCACACTTCCCATTACAATTTTATTTTATTTTTACAAAAGAAATCGATTTTTTTCCCATAAATTTACTTTAAATACTTTATAGAAAACACATCTTGCAAATTTTACAAAAATTAAAACAATTTAAAAATAAAATTGGCTTGGTATACAAAAAAATTACAAAAATTTTAAAATTTTCCGTTTTATGAATTTCATGCCTCAATTCCTGTTCTTAATTAATTACTTGAGGCTGTGTTACCATACAGCATGTGCCACAAAATGTTGCCTCTTGCCACAAAGTGTTGCACATACAGTGCTGACTCTTGTCTTAGAATGCTTTTTGCTTTGGCAAAATAAGTCAAATGCGTGTTTTATCATTTGACTGCATCTTAATTTGCATGACAATACGCATAGAACAAAGTCAAAGTGGCAAGTGGCAAGTGGCAAGTGGCAGAATCTAGGGGGTGATTGAGGCAAAGAGCAACTTGCTTGCACGGCGAATTTGTTTGCACATTATCCTTTTTGACTGCCGCTGGCAAAATACAAATAAATAAAAAGTAGACAAAATCCCCAAAAACGAATTTCAATTGTTTCAAAAAGGCAGCAGACGACGCGTTGCTGGACGGGTTTGATAATTCCGATAAACTTAACTAGGAGGCAATAAATTTTGTGCTGCTGTCTTCATGCTTAGTGTCCTGGCTGCTGGCTGACACGAGTCCTTAAATCCAGGACACAGCCTGTTCCTGAGTCAGCAACAATGCGTCGCGGCGCGACGTTGCTTTAAAATTGGGTCAACAAGGGGAAGGACGCCGATGTGCAAGCGCGATTCTCAGGGGGGTTGGGGTGCAAATAGTAAATAGTATTTACTTCCCTTTGTAGCTGGCGTCGTTTGCCAATATTGCAAATAAAAATAAATATGCATGTGTGCGAGTATCTAACAGATACTTTGATATCCCCGCAAGCAAGGAGTTTTGCTTATTTGAGCGCACTTCATTTGTTGCCAGACAAACAAACTAACAGACGGGGCAGACAGACAGAAAGTTTGCCCAATGTCTTATCAATGAGACAGTTAAACTTACCCAAGTAAACAGATGACATCTTTGTGGATACATTCTCATCCAGATAGGTCACGCCCAGCGTAAAGAGCGGGGAAGCGCCGGCGCCATGCAAAAGTTGTGCCGCAAAGAACAGCCAGACCGTCCAAGTTAAACTATCGCCCACATCCAGCTCCCCTGTATCCAGCTCCAGAGCAGCCTCGCACGAGCTCTGTAAAAATGCCAAATCCATTGAAGAACTTACTACACACACAAACCTATAGGTTTACTGCACCGTCGTCGTCTCATTCGCCAATCCCCGCTCACAGATATTTGCCTCGGCTATGGTCGCCCGATAGGTGCCGACCAGGAAGTGCGGCAACGAAAAGATCAACGAGCCCAATCCCATCAGCAGCAGACCAATCGCAATAAAGCACGGCTTGGAGACGCCCTTCCGTCCGCCGTAATATGTCACCGGCACCAGGCACACAAACGACGCCAGATCATAGCCACTGGCCACAAGACCCGTCTGCCGGGAACGCAAACCGAAACGTCTCTCAATAGTTGATATGTTCACATTGACATATCCATTAACGATGAGACCTACAAAGATTCAAGAAAATTACAATTTTTGAGTATAGTTAAACAAAAAATACAATAAATTTGCAGTCTAAACATTTGAAATATTTAATTAACCAAAAGACTATAAATTCAATTTCGAAAAACATCCCGTATTTTTTAAATAATTTTGTTTGTTTGACAATATAAAACTAATGAATTTCGTACAAGAATCACATCACAAGATCCTCGCAAACTGTACATTATTTAAGCAATTCAATTTAATATTGATAAAGACTGACTTTACGCTAAGGGGCTTTTATTCAAAACCTACATTTAAATTTTGAAAATCCCTGAGGAAAGCGCTTTTTACCATAAAGTCAATTATGTGAAGCCACAAGTCCCTTAGCTTGTTTCTTATTAATTAAAATATTATTTGTTTGAATATGTGGTTTTAAAAAATATTAAAAATAAGTATACATATAATAGAATCGACGAGGCACAGGAACACCATAATTTTATGTAAGTCTTCTCCTTAAATTTTGGAAAACACGAGATCACTACAAGACCTTCTTTCTTTTTCACTTTTTTTTCACTCCCATTAAGTTTTGGAGATCGCCGAGGAGGACGCATTGTAAAATATTTAAAATATTATTAAATATTAAAATAAAAACTTAAAACGCCCAATTTAATTATTATTGATAAACTTTTTCTTACTCAAAACATAACTAAGTAGAAACTATACTTAACTAAATCAACAATTTTGTTACAATTCCATACTCAGTTTAGCTCTAGCTCAAGTTCCGAATTAACCTTCCACCCTTTCCAAATCCCCACGACACTATTAAATGCCATTAGGAACATCAACCCTCAACTATGGTGTCATAAAAAAATGCGACCAGCTAAGATGTTTTTATGACTTCAGTAGCAAATTGTCAGTAACTTGAATCGCCGGCAACATCAACAGATTGCAATATAATAAAAGCTGAGAGTTGTGCGGGGGTGCGAGCTATAAATTAAATATCTGTTCGACAAATTGATTTTACTCATAAATATATACTTTCTTCTTTCTTTTATTTTTTTTTTGGTGAGGTGCTCGGCCCATTGTGTTGCTTAGAATATGACTTTTTCCACATCAAATTCAATTTATTTTCCAATAATCGACCTGCTTGAAAAATTTCCTTTTAGACACAAACTGGACACGAACTCCACATGAAAGGATGCCCCCCGCACAGTATGAAAATGAACAGTGCTAAAATATGGAGGAGGAGTGAAAGTAGGGGTAGGAGTAGTAGTAGAATGAAGCTTCAATGTCTCAAGCACACATAAGTCATTTACCCCTGAAAACTGCAATAATATGGATCAATTTCCTTATGAGTTATACGGATGTGCACGCCTCCACAACTTGATGGAAAATTTAGACGGGAAGCTTCAATTTGAAGTATGTGGTAAACTGAAGTATTGCATACGTGACAATCTTAAGATTGAGTTTTCAATATTATTTTTTTTTTTGTTAAAAGATGCCATTAATGAGAGCAGCTTCTTTAATTAGTAGCTAGGCTAAAATACTCCTTTCACCAGGACCTTGAAATACACTCAAATGGCAATTTTATTCTATTGTTAGCTTGAATATTCCTGATATATACATATTAATTTATCTAAAGTGGAACTATTCATTTGACAGATTTCAATAATCGATCTATCTAATTATACTGCTAACCAGACTTAAATACATTTCGAAACTCTAAAAGGTTTTTTTTTTATTTAGCACTCACATACACAACTCCCACAATTCGCAAACCGTTCAAATTTGATATACCAAAGTGAAAAACAGAAATTGAAGCAGAAAATTTCAGGCATCGCAACGCTGCAATCCAAAATTGTTGCGGATGATTTATGTTAATGCCATGTCAACTGATTAATATTTTTGGTCACGTGCCGCCATTCATATCCATTCTGCTCTGTTGTGGACAAAACACACACAAGAACATACCAAAAACAAGAAAGAACAATTATTTACGGTATACCGAAGATTAGATATCCTTGCTGGCATGGTAATAAAAATTGGTTTTATGCTAAATTTCGAATTCTGTAATCTAATTTGATCTTGAGTCTTGTGAATTGTAACAATGAGTAAATAATATATTTAAGCTATTAAAAAGCGTAAATTATTTTGAAATTCCGAAAAATTTTATCAAAATTATTCAGCGATATAGAGCAAAAAGTAACTTTTGGAATTTGTTATACATGAAGTCAAATTTCTACCGATAATATCGATTGTATGCTATAAAATATAATAGAACTCATCACAATAATTTAATTTTAAAATATTTACACTAGTGTGAAATCCAATACTTAACAAATTAAATGTGTAAGCTTTACAGTCTATGCTACTTAAATATATTAAAACTAATTAAAAATTATAGGAAGAACAATGTATTACACGGCTTAAACTTAATATCTAATGTAACAAAAGTAAACAAAAAATCCAAAAAGATATCAACACTTACATATACGACATAATGAAACTTTTCATTTAGAAATTAATTGGTTAAAATGGTTGTAATTATTCAAAATAAATCTTTTAAATAAGAAATACACATACTTTATGATATTTCAAATACCCTAGGGCCTACATATTTAATTTCAAAATTATAATAACCTTTTTGAAAGAGTATAACAATTTTAAGAGGCGTGGAAGGGCAACAACAGGGAGATTTATCGCAGCACGCGACCTGGCAAACACTCAGAAGGCTGGGCGCGTTCAGCCTTGTCATCACTTTGACACCAGTTCGAGTCCAAAGCTCAAAGCTGGACTGAAGCCAAATCCAAGGCGGAAATGCACTCACGTAGAGAGAGAGTCAATGTGCAACAGATGCCAACAGCCAATCCATGCATATAATCTGCATGTTTTGTTTATAGCACGACCAAGACATAAATACTGCAGCCAGAATTGCTGACTGGACGCGCCCAGCTGCTAATCCCCGGAACATTGGCTAATCCACGAAGCCAGTCAGCCACCGTGTTGTAGGGCAACTCCGGCTCCAAGTTGCATAATTGGTGAATTTTAATTAACCACACACACATAGTAAATGGAACGGGAGCAGCAAGCAGCGAACAGCGTCATGACTACCAACAGTTCCTGATTTATGCCTATGGTAACAACACAGAGTGCTGTATTCACTTCCAGTTTTGAGTTCCATTTTGAGGTTTAAATAAGTATCTTAAACTGCGTCCTTTCAAACTATTCAGAGCGTCTGTTATTGAGGTTAATGCATCCTGGGGCTATAAAAATACAAAAAAATAAAAAGAAAACCCGTGTGTTGACTGCTCCTGGGCTGATATTAATTATTAACTCGCTCCTCCATTCAGCAATATCCTTCATCCTTCCCACCCCCAAATGCAAACGCTTATCTGTTGCACACAGCCTTCAGCTGAAGCCAAAGCTGAAACTCAAGTCGCAACCAAAGCCAGAAAATTATCCGTGCACTGCTCAGAGATGCTAATGAAGCGTTCCGAAGGATGTCACCCAACCTTTCACTTTAGCATTTAGTTTTGAGCACAGGTTGGTTATAAGTTTCTTAATGACTTTAAGAATGAACTTCACGACAGATTTTGTAAAAATATTTTTAAAAATTAAATTAAATTCTAAATCAATAAATTATAAGTTTGGTTAAATATAGAAAATACTGTATTCCTTTTAAGCCCATCAAACAAATCTTAAAAGATAATACGAAAGAGGAATTGCAATGCATAAATATTACAAAAGATAATAAAACAATTTTTCAAAATTTATAATAATAATTTAATCATAACTATGATTTTAAAATCTCACTTTCCTCAAAAAGTATGTAATAATAAACTTTTCTGTGTAATTATGAGACCATATATGTAATATTGTTATTATTAGGATTACTTTTACCATAATGTTCGGTATTTCAAATATGTATTTATGAGCAGATTATCAAATATATCTATTTTAATTTTAATTTATTCAATTTTGTGTTATATTCACATGTTTACAATATATAATTTTCTTCATGTGTGTGCTACTATATCTGTATGTGACTCAGTAAATAAATAGTTTTTAATGAAATTTGTTTAGTTTGGTTTTTTAAGAGGTCAACTGCAAATTTGCATTTTATTTTCTTTATTCTGTATTGACATAAGAAGCACCTATGTAGATTAGATAGAGAACTTTATCATATGAATGTTTGATAAGCTTACAAATGGGATATTATTAATTTACATGTTGAAAATTTCTTTTCATTAAAGATTTTCGTTGTAAATTTTACTTTACAATAAATGTATAGAGCAATTTAATTTTTCGTTTAATAAGTAAAGATTAATATTTTATAATATTCTAGTGCTTCTTTTAAAACGGAAAACTTGTTTAAATCTTAGCTAGCCCAATTGAAATATTTTATCTTTTTGCAAATTTCGAATATCTGAGCTGATTTAATTTTCTTTTCCTAAAAAAAAACTCACATGTGAATTTTGTATTTTGAAAGAACGTTTAACAGAAGTGAATGTGGGCGGATCAGCGAGACAATGGCATTAAATGAATTAAGTACAGCCCACAATGAATGTATGTATATTCACACATATATACACATATATATGATATATACATGATCCGATATTCCATCCATAATCGACAACATACCTTGCAATGCACCGCCCCAGCATAACCAGAAGAGCGCCCACTTGGCGGTGCAGAAACACTGCAACCACTGAGGTTGGAAACGATGCCAGCCAAAGCGTTGCTCCTCCAAAGAAACTGTATCCGTATCCGTGCTTGTGCCCGTGGCGCTGCCAACGCGACTGGAACGAGCACTATTATTATTATTCATATTGCCATTGCCATTAATGCGCTTTGGAGCACTCGAGTCCACCTGGCAAATGGTTGATAATTCACTAGATTCCGCCTGAGATGCGGACATCTTCTAACTCTGAAATTTGGTAACTGCTTGAGGGGAATAAATAGATTCACTCGCACTCGCGACTGTTGCGATCCGCACCGAACGAAACGCCAACTGCAACTGAACGCAGAGATTTGAATTGTTTCCAAAGCTGAACTCAAACGTTTCCTGATGCTCGACATAACAGTGCACAGTGCAGGATAACATTAACAGTGGTCTGTAATGGATAACAGCAGCAACCCCCAGACAACCCCCATGCACACACACACACTCACATTTTTATGGAGTAAACAAACCTTGAGCGTGAAAATACTCAAGAATTTATGAATGAAATTTTATACCTCTCTCCCACCTTTGCCAGACATTGTGTTCTCGTGCTCACCCTCTCTTCTTTTGGTTCGCATATCAACAGTTGTCATGATAATAATATTTGATTTGATTTAATTTGATTTTACAATTTTCATAATACTTTTTAACATTTGTAATATTGAAAAGGAAATGAATCACTTTAAAAGTACTTAATTGATGTATTAACTTTAAAGTTTTTAAATAAACTTAAGATAAATGTAGAAACTGTTTTTTTTCAAGTAAAATTATTTGATTATTAAAATAATTGAAAATTTATTTCAGAAAATTTTAATAAACCCTATAAACAATAATTTGAGTGTGCATAAGGTTTATGATGAAAAGTCTATATAGAATATGTTAAGCTATAACTACGCTATTAAAAGGACCATGCAACACAGAAAATACTAAATAAAAATCTGTGATATTGATACACATGTGTATGTAGTAGATTATTTACATTTGAGCGCCTATAATT
This sequence comes from Hirtodrosophila alboralis, assembly GCA_035043045.1. Classification (NCBI taxonomy): domain Eukaryota; kingdom Metazoa; phylum Arthropoda; class Insecta; order Diptera; family Drosophilidae; genus Hirtodrosophila; species Hirtodrosophila alboralis. The sequence goes on from JAWNNH010000254.1 coordinate 463,423, forward strand.
AGCACCTGTAATTCTCAAACGGTTGAAGCAGACAGTTCATAAGAGGTGTGTTGTTGCTGATTTTTTGAAACTCAGTTTCTAATCCCCTTCTTCACCCATAGTTATAGTATAATGTATGCAAATCAAACTTAATCCATTTTAACGTTCAGATTAAGTCCGTTTTATACCAAAGTTTAATCAACTTTCGGCATAAATCCATCCGGCCTCGGCTTATATTCAAAAGTATTCCGACTAGAAACGGTCTAAAATTAAGAATTTCGTACTTGAGTGATGAATTTTGTTCTAAAGTAGTTAAGAACATCCGACTTTAACAAACTCTTGTCACTGTCCAATGGGTTTCAATAAGGAATACTTGATTTTTTTTCCAGTCTATTTTCATTCACAATATCCTTTTAATGTTGAAATATGTCTTACAATAAAAAATCTGTAAATCCCAAATATAAAAAATAAATTAAAACAACATGGATACGTACACTTGACAAATTATATGACTTCATTATAACTTTGAAAAGTTTATTCAATAAATTTCTTTTTAGTAGTTTCTCTTGGTTTACTAAATATGAGCTTAAATTATAAAAATATGCATGTACGATTAAGTTTCCAATATATTAAAAAAAATGTTTTTTTTTATTAGAATGCTAGATTTTGACATTTTATACGTTCTTCGGCAATCAAAGAAAACATTGGTAAATAAAAGCGAAAAATTAATTTCAAGTGTCAAATAATAAAGGTAAGTTCTCAAAGCGAACAATGAGCACCAGAAATTTAGTAATATAATTAGTAAATTAAGTACGATGAAATGTTTAGGCCATTGAAAATATTTCAATTAAACAATAAACTGATAAACAAAAACAAAAAATCCTGCAGTTTACACTACACGCAACATTAACAAAATAAACTAAAAAAAAATAAGAGTTTTTTGTTGAAACTCGTTATTAAGTATGCAGTTAGAATAGGTCTTGATCTAACACAATTATCATAGTTACAAACGAGATATTTACAAGATCATCTTTAATATGATACTAAATATGTATGAATATTTTATTCAGTGTGTATTTAATTCTGTATCAATTGGCAGTTTGAAAAGTTGTATTACTATTTGTTTTTGTTTTTGGAATTTTGCATTTAATTAAAACCTATCATTCCATTTGTCTAGATATCTGTTATAGTTATATGATTATGCTAAACATTAAAAAAAATATATATATATATTGTTTGCTTTTTGGGGTTTGAGTTGGTTCGCTTTGAGCGAATGTGTTTCGTACTTAATTCGTATGCTTGGTTTAACATGGATGCAGTGAACGCTTTGGGCACTACGACAAATATCACATAATGAGATCAATTGGATATATTTTGGGTTTTGTTTTGTGAAATATATAGTATGTAAGAAGAATGTACGATTATTTGCACGATGTTGTTTGAACTTAATAACATTGCCTACTGATTGACTGGTGGGTTTTATCATTCAATTGTAGTACATATGTAAGCACATACATACATATATACATAGCAAACCGTTTCATTTTCTTTCACTTAGTATCTGTTTAACATATTCAACTTATAACCAAACAAATGGAATAACTAGGCGAAAATTATGTTACAAAGAAACCAATATACATAAATTATATTATTCTTCATATATAAGTAATTGCTTGCCATAAAAATGAGGTAAAATTATTACAATAGGAGTTTTATAAGTTTCTTTAACCAGAATCATGCGATTTTAAGTATGCATTACCATCTTATTGTTTTCTATTTTGTTGTTGGATAAGTACAAAATTATTCAATTTAAATACAACTTTTCAAAATGTCAATTTTTGGGTTTGCCCAAACACTTTTTCATATAAGTATTTTGTTGTTGGCCTTAATTGCAGGCCTAATTTACATATAAGTAGTTCTTTTCATTTGAAGTATGCATTTTTCATATGCCATATGATATCATAGTTAAAATATACATTTATATATATATATATTTTTGTATATTTAGTTATAAGTATATAAAACTTAAAAAGAATTTAACCAAAAAAAAAATATATATATATGTTTGTAAATTAAAACAAATTTATGTTTAAAACTTGTGTACTTTTTTTTCTTATTGTTACAGTTTTGTGTGGATGGGCGCTGGCGGAGGGAATTTTCCCAACATTGACAAGGGGTGGGGGGATTTTCACACACAAACACATATAGAGAGAGTGAGAGTGAGAGAGAGCGCCAGGAAGGGGGAATGCTAAGGTGGGTGTTTGCTTTTCCAGTTGTATATATTTACTGCCTGTCTGTGCTATGCTGCTTATACTGCTCAACATTGTCAAATTGCACACGTCATTTTTCTTGCTTATCATTTATAAGTTATCGTTATGAGCTTAGACCTGTCCCAGATCCTCCTGCTGTTGCTCAGACTCTTCCTGCATGCAATCAGATACCTCACTGTGCATCACAATCTCAATATCGCCCAGCTCAGCGGCAGCTTCGGCCTTCAGCGTCAGATCCTCCTCACGCGACAACTCTCGCATTGTGCTTAGTGGCTTCTCGTTTAGGGTATGCTCCGGTGAGATGTTCTTCTTGATCTCACGATTCAGACTCAAAGGCATGAGCACTGCATGGCTTTCGGGTGACGTTGTGGTCTCAGTGACAGTCGTCATGGCTGTAGGATTGGGATTGACATCCAAAAGCCCAGCAGTGCCCGTTCCATCGTTGCTGTTATTAAACGAAAGGTTCTGGCGAAAAACTTGTTTGCCAAAATCACGTAATTGACGTGAGGCTGTGTCGAGAAATGATGTACCACCACCAGCAGCTTCTGTTGTAGCCGCTCCCGCTCCTAATACCGTTGCTGTATTGTTGCTCCTTAAAGGTGGCGTTATTTTGCGAGTTCCCATCATCATCACATTGACATCACCGCTGCCGCTCGTCGATGTGTTTATTCCGGTATCTGCAAAAAAAATAAATAAATAAATATTATATTAGAAATGATTGCAAGAGTTATACAGATTTTTAGATTATGCAATGGCAAACAATAATAGAAAGCTATGAATGTGAATTCCATTCTAATTTTACAAATATGCTATAGTACAATTATATAAAAATAATTTCTATATTGATTAAAACAATTTCAACCTATGACTAATTGGGATTAAGTCAACTAACATTCAAACATTTCTAACAAGAATTTCTAAAAGTTTTTAAGAATTGTAAAAATAACATTTATAAACAATTAAAACATCAAGTACGTTATCTATCTCACAACTTGCTTGGTTTTTCGACTAAATTCAAACTAATCTACAAATTTTGTTGCACCTATTGAAGGTCGTAATATAGTAATATTTTGTAATTTGTCATTTTTTTTTATATACATATTTTTAGTCGATATTCGATTCACGCAGTCTTTAGCTGGAAGAAATAATTTACAATTTTAAAATTAACTTTGTCAACCTGAAAAGCTGCCTAGTAAATTAATTTTGATTTTGTGTATATTGTAAATAGTATAAATCATAATTCTTTGGGCTCATTATTAATGTTGCAACTTTCATTCACTGCTCTTTAGTATATCCCATTATTTAATATTAATATGAATTAATGAATGACTTTAAATGACTAACTCTGTGCGTTGGTTGCGAGTGGCGGCGCTGCAGCTGCAACTGAAGCTGGAACAGCATTATTGGTCTTTGATTCCGGAGATGAGCTGCGCTGGAACATGGCGCTTGGACTGAACAGTGTCAATAATTTATCCACTGTTGTTGGATTGGCAATCCATGAGGATTTGCGCGCCCGTGCCGCCGGTTGCTGTTGTGCAGTTGCAGTTGCAATGGACTCTGTTGCAATTGGATTATTAGCATCCGCATTGATTGATGCAGCTGTGGAAAGTGCCACCCCGGCGGCAGAGTCTTTGGTGAGCGTTATATCATTATCACCAAAGACAACGATGGGACAACTCTTTCCTGCGGCAGCAACCACAGGCGCTGGCTCTGTTGAGATGCAGCAGGAGCTATCTGTGATATCGCTGCTGCTGCTGCTGCTCTGTGTTGCACTGGACGAGACGGGCGAGCTGCTGCATGAACTGGATGAAGTGCTGGGCGAGTTTGTGAATTGCGGCGATAATTTGTGTGCCGCAGTCTCCATTTCCTCGACATTTGTACTATTATTTTGGTGTGCGCTGTTGTCATTGCCAGCATTGGCGATGCTTGCAACGGTGGGGGGTGACGTAGGCTCCACAATAATCACACTGCTAATGGGCATCGACGTTGTTGATTCTGTTCTTGCTGTTGCTGCTGTTGTTGTTGCTGTTATTGTGCTTATGGTAGCAGCATCTGCGGTTAGATCTGTCACTGGCGGCACAATTTGCATCGCGCTCGCTGCCTCAGCCAGCTGAGCTGCCACTTTGCGGGCCGATTTGAGCATTGGCGTTGGTGGCAAGTGAATCGGTGGCGTGTGCGGATCCTCATAGATGCGCGAGACATGAAACCGCGAACGTGGCGATACCGATAATCGCTTAACGGTCTGTGTGGATGATGTAACCGATGCCATCGATGGCAGCGAACTGGATGTGGGCAATGGCAATGCAGCAATTGCATTTAGGCTGCTCTGGCTGCCCAGCAGCCCGCTGCCGTTGATGCCACCGTTTGTTGTTCCACCTCCACTGGCCATTGGTATGGACATGCAACTGCTGGCCGTGCGTGGTGTAGTGGTTGTGCTGCTCGGATGCTGTGGTGGCAACTGAGCCAACGGCGATGTCAACGGACTGCCCAACTCATTGACACGCGACACATGAAAGCGACTGCGATTGGGCGAGGAGGACGGCGATATCGTGGGCGGACTGGGACCCGGTGAGCGCAGACGCGAACTTGTCTTACGCTTCACCTCCAGTTTTGCAGCCGGTGTGGGCATTGCGGTTACTGCTAGCGCAGCGGTCACAGTGCCAGTCGCTGCATCAACCAGCGGCCGACTGTGGCACGTAAGCGATATTTTCCGCGAGCCCAAGTAGTAACCGCTGCGACACCGATTGTTGATGCTGTTGCTGCTGCTGTTGCCGGCATTGTTGCCACCATTGCTGCTGCTGATGCTGCTGTTGCTGCTGCCGCCCACGTTCGCCGACTTCTCCGCCATCTCCAGCTCCTCCGCCTGCATTTTCTCATTACGCGAGCACATGGAACGCACAGTGCCCAGTACACGCGTATAGTCCAAGTGCGCATCGCTGCCAATCTGCAACAAGAATATCATAAAAAAAAAATGTCGAGTAATAAGCATTAGTTTTGATTTGAAAATGTATAAAAAAGTGGTTTAACTCATACAAATATAAATATATTTAATTAATGCACAACTTAAGGATAAACTTTAATAGAAAATTATTCGATACTATAGATATTTTTAATATATTAAATTAAGTGTGTTTATCAACTTAAGCCAACAAAATTCGATTATACATAAATAAGAAAATAAACTTATTGAGCTGACGGTAACGAAATGGCAGACTGTCTTGCAAAAGAAGGAGTCGGGCTACCACACGAGAACACAGAAAGCGTAGAAATCTTACTACATTCGCTGCACAGCGAACTAGAGAAAACCGCCTGGGCAGAAGCTGATGTAAGATGGCACAACACAGCCAGCTGCAGAATATTCAAAATAATGTGCAAGACTCGAACCAAAAAGCTCACTCACTTTCTACTGCAACTTCCTAGGAAAGACTGCAGACTACTGATAGGAGTACTAACGGGACACTGCCTGGCGGCAGTCCATGCCAAAAGACTAGGCATTACTACAGAGGACAGCTGTCGAAAGTGCAAAGCTCCAGGAGTTGCTGAAACACTGGAACATCTTGTATGCAGCCGCCCAGCACTCGCAGCACAAAGAGCACGACATCTCAATTCACATTGGTTCACTTCACTAAAAGAAGTGGCTGAACACTCTCCCAACGCACTACTGGCGTTTGCCAAATGTATTAAAACTCTTCAGGAACAAACTCATCAATAACGACCTCAATATCCGGCAACACTAAGGACCAATTATGGTCTATGTGAGATCATCATTTGGTGATCAACCGGTATAACCTAACCTAACCTATTGAGCTGCCTAACATTTTTTGCCTGTTAAACAATTTATTTAATACCAATTCTTTAACTATAAGAAAATCTTGGTTTCTTGGGCAACAAACTTTCGAAACAGAGAATGAATGAAGTATCCTAAGATCTATTTAAATTTTTTCATTCATTCAAGAAAAAGAGTATATGGGGCTATATGTATAATATTAATAAATATAAATTCCAGCCATATTTTCTTATCCTTTCATCACATACCCGAGACGCTATTTAAGCTATTTACTTTGGATTATATTTTCCTATTTTCCTATGCTGTTAATTAAGAGTATTCGGTTAAGTTTAATTTAATCGTTTGGTTCGGAAGACAATAAAACTTTTTTTTACTAGTTCTAACCTGTTCGTTGTATGCCTAATTTGAAGCCCATATAAAAAGTTATATTCTTTAGTTATGCACATATATCAAATATATTTATATGTGTAAATAATGTGTTCGTGCTCGGTTTTTAATTTATATATTTGTTTTGTTTTTTTAGGCATGGTGATTTCACTGAAAACGAAGATGCAGCAGCTGAGATTATGGCATTGTTAGCATTGTTAGCGTTGTTATTATTGGTGGTGGAGCAAGCCAAGCTTTTTTAATGCAATAATTTACATTTTTAGAGCATTTATTAAAAGGTAAAAAGAGACAGAGAGAGGAACGAGAGAATATTTGCTGAATGATTTGGGATTTACTTACGCTCTCCTGGGGTAATGGCGTTGGCGGTATTACATTTACTATCGGCACTATTGGTAACTGTTTTGCGATGATGAAGTTGGTAACATTTAACAACATTTAACAGCACGTAACGAAAAATGATTTAATTAAAAAAAATCAACAATTAACGCAATAAAACAATCGCACAACTGTACGCAACTGCTACATAATTAAGATAATCTAAACTTCGGCGAATGCCCAAGTTAAAATGTCTATGACATATAGGCAAAGTTAAGTGAAATCTAAAAAAAATCTTAATGCTACTCTATAAAAGCCCAAAGCCTTAAAATTAGTCTAAGGTCATGAAGCAAACACAAAATTTACAATTGAATATAGTATATATACAGAAAAATAAAACAATAAAACTGAATTTACAAATGTTTTTTAAAGAATTTATAATTCTTTATATCCGACCACAATTTCAAACAAAGTCCTCAATTCTATATATTTATCATGGACTGTATTCTTCAATTCTACTGACCAAAGACCGTAACTGTTGACTTTTAATATAAAAATTAGGATAAAATACTTAATCATTTTCCTTCCTTTTTTACAATTATTTTAAAAATTATTCTTTAACTTTTATATAAAAAATTAAAAAGAAAAATGGAATTCAAATATAGCCACATATGGATTTTAAACGATATTTATATATACAATATACAATTTGTATAATCTTTATTGTTTATGTAACTTTTACACATAAATATAGCTAAAACTCCTCTCCTATATACTTCTTTTCATAAATTTCATATCACATTCTTTGCCTTATGTAATTGACATTGTAGTATAAATTAAAAAGTTTCAACAACTCAGCTGCATACTCTCAAATGGGCATAATTTCATATGAGAAACATACGCATTATGTAGTACAAGGAACACACACACAAACATTGAAGATTTGGGTGGTCAGAGGCAATCAAAGTCGGGTTCATCATTTGACTATATTTAGGTTGGCTTAACTTACCGTTAGACGTTTGGGCTCATCATTGATATCAATTTGTGTGATCGTCTTGTTTGACTTGAGCACCTCGGCAATTATATTCAGACTTTCCACCTCTAATTTATTGTCACGTATATCAATGCGCTGCAATTTGCTATTACCGCCAAAGGTCAGAATGGAGGCGAGTGTTTCGATGCCCTTGGCGCTAAGATGTGCGCTCTGCAGGCCCAACGTTGTGAGCGTTGTATTCTTGATCAGACTGTCCTTGATGGTGGCCACAAAATCGTTGGACAAACAGTTTTTACCAATGTTAAGCAATTCCAGCGATGAGCTGCGTGACAGCAAGTCGGCAATGCAGGGTCCACAATTCTTGGTCAGATTGTTGTTCCACAAGGCAAGCGCTTTGAGACCAGTGGGCGCACGATTTGCCGCTTCCATCGATGCATCCACTAGTTGACGACGTGAGAGCGTATCATTTTTGGTTAGCTTCTCGGCAAGATGAGGATCAGCCGCACTCACGCTGCCATCTAGCGAATTCTCGCTGCACAAACTATCTGAGCTCTGGGAGCGATTGCGCGTTGATTGATTGAGGTAAGCGCAGCTGGATTCGGTGCGACGTAGGCCGCTGCTAACACCGCCTGGCGATGTTGAAGGTGGCGGCGGTGTGGGTGTGGGACTGGGGCAAGGACTGGCGCTGTGCTCCTTGTCCTTGACCGCAGTTAAACACTCGGCCGCAATTGTAACCTTAGGTGCAGGCGCCACCTCTTGTTCCGACTCCGGCTCTGGCGTCGCCTCAAAGACCTCTGGATGCTCTTGTTCTGCCTGTATACAAACAACTGACGTGGGAGTTAACGTAGGCGTCAATCCAGGCGTTGTTGCCTCTTCAGCCACTAATAGACATTCTGTAGACTCGCTGGCTATGGTTGCTGTCTCAATGGCCATCTCTTTGGCCATATCATCCAAACGCGTGCTCTCCAGCGACACAGAGAGTCGACTAAACTCGTCGGGCAAATGGCGACTAATATCGCCCTCCGAAGCACTCTCAAATGCCGAATCAGTGCTGTGAGTATCCTCAAAATCATCGGCAGCCTTTGCATTCTTGTTCATGTCCAGCGGACGGGAGCCGCTTGGACCAGCATTAATGCAATCGCTCTCCTCGGCGGTTACCTCAAAAATGGATGAGGCGCCAGCACCGTTGGAACTTACGGCAGCCTCTTCTACTGCTGCCTTTGGTATTTGGTTTATTACAATATTATTATTATGGTTGTTATTGTTCATGTTTATGTTGTTGATGTTATTGTGGGAATTATTAGCATTGTTGTTATTGTGTACACAGGTTTCATTGGGTTCAACGGTTTTAGCCTCTGTTGAGGGAGTAATATCTGCAACAACAAAATAAAAATTAAATTAACAAAAGTACAAATTGAAAATAAGAACAAGAAATAAACGGGAGCTACAAGATATAGTGGTCCGATTTTAATCAAATCGCAATTCTACACCGATATGCCAAGTTTAGTTTTGATGTCTTGAAAAACAAAAATGTTTTTCATACAAACACTTTTAATGAAAATTAAGTGTCTTCGATTGTTGATTCATAGCTATAAGATATAGTGGTCCGATCGGGCTGATTTTGACATACAAACTACATACATTATCAAGCTTCATCTGTACCGAGTTTCATCAAGATAGCTCAAAGATAAAGCTAAAAACTTTGCATAGAAACAGACGGACATGGCTATATCGACTCAGCTTGTCGTCCTGACGAAGAATATATATACTTTATGGGGTATAATATTACGACACAACGACAATATTTAACATTCAAACAATGTTTTCTATGGCAGCTATAAGATAGTGTTTCGATATTTATAAAATTTGGGTTGATTTCCGATTGTTTCAGAGATCGCAAAGAACGATTATTATATTTTTAAAAATCAACTCAATGATTATTTTTGAGCGTTTTTCTTATAAATTTAGATATAACTTTTATTTATATTTAATGGCGTTTTTATAGCTAAATGTCGAAAGTTTTTCTTTTTGTTTTTCCCTAGTTTTTGCTACATTGTTTTTTTTAATCTTACACTCATCTTGGTTTACCTGTGTCAAAAACTGAAACTTTGCATAGAGGCAGACAGACGGACAGAAGTTATGGCTATATAACCTGAGCTCTTCTACCTATTCGTTATACATTTCGTGACTAAACTTTTAACATCCTTTCACAAGGGTATAAATAGGTTTATAATAGAGTAAGAGACAGTGAAACAAATTACCACATAAGTTGCGTTCATTTTGGGAACTTTGCTGCTGTTGTTGTTGTTGCTCCAGTGTTGCAGGCAGAATTGCAGCTGCCTGCATCACTGTGGACTCATCATTTAATGCGGATGATTGCAATTTATTGCCCGCATCATAAATCTCATTGCTGATCTCGCTGATATCCTCAGAGCAGCAGGCGGCTAATGTATCGGTGGATATGTTAGAGGGCGCCTCCTCGCTGCTGCTGTCGCTATTCATTGACAGTAATTTGTCTAGCATAGATTGACCGGTTGCACTCTGATTGCCGCATCTCAGAGTGCGCACTGTGTCCTCCGTATTGTCCTCATCCGCATCGTTGTCCACATCTACAAGCACTGCAACAGCTGGCTCTGTTGCGGTAAACTCCTCTCCAGCTGTTGCTGCTGCTGTTGCTGTTGTTGCCGGCGGCTGTTCGACCACAGTTTCCAAGACTTCAATCGACGTTGCTGCAGCAACAATTTGTGGCATCTCGGATTTTATTTGATTGCTGCACTGATCGCTGAGAGTTGCCAACTGGATTGGCGCTGTTGTGTCTACGGGCGACACTGGCTCATCGTCCTGTATAGCTTGCGCACGCTGCAGCGGCAATGCACTGCGTCTTTCCAGCTCTGAGGCCTGCAATATGATTGCCTGAACGAGATAGATGGTGCCCTCATCCCGTATATTATTGTTGCATATGTCAATCAGCTCAATGCTGTGATTAAAACGCAGCATATCCGCAATATGTTTAGCATCGGTGCAATCTAAATCATTGTAGCCCAGCCACAGCTCTTTAAGAATTTTATTATGGTGCAGCTTGTAGCCTAGAAAATTAAATTAGAATAAAGAATAGTTAGCATAAATATTAAACAAACAATATCAATTTCAAGTTTCTAAGCTTACAGAAATCAGTTAGTGGTGGTCCCTTAAGCCCGCAATGCTCCAGCTTAATCGTATGAAGATTTGATGATTTCAATGCGAGGCCCAATTTATCGGCGCCTAATTTAGATATTTGATTACCCTCAGCATTGAGCATCTGCAGCTCTTGACTGCGATTCACCATTTCTGTACAAAAGCCCCAGCCGCGTACCGTCATCTCCTCCTTGTTGTACGAAATGTCCACTTCATTGGCTGCCTCATAGTACTCAATCATATCACAAAGCGCACTCAAGCAGTTCTCATTCAAAGGGCACTCGGACAAATCTATGGCTTTATATTGAACCTATGTATTAAACAATAATTAAGTTATGGTTTTTCACAATTTGGGGTAAGTTTGTTAGCTTACCCGCTTAAATATCTCCTCGAGCGGCTCACAATCATTGGCCGTCAGCCTTACGGCCTTAAGCGATAAAAGCGGCTGTCGCGTCAAATGCAAATCCAACGTCTTTAAGTGATCCATGATGCACTTTAGCGGCTGTCTGTGATGTTTTTTGCAGGACTGCAGATACAGTTCAGTAATTTCCGCAATGTTAGACACCTGACAGACTGCAATTAAAATTGATAACAGTTCAAATTAAATCAAATATATTTAATCAAAATAAAATAAAGAACAATATATATTAAAAATGCACCAATAAATATTCAACAAGTTTTTAACTAAATATCCTTTTCATTTCAAATTTATAAAATGCAACCTGTCTTTTAATCTTCCCCCTATATTCTTCGTTTAACAAATCTATACAATAAAATATATTTTTATTTAAAAGTAGCTTTAAAAATTATATATAATTTTTTAATATAGTGTCCTATTATTCAATTCATTATTTTGCCAACATTATTGGGTAAATCCACATAAAACATGAATTAATACTTCTTATATATATTTGATAAAATAACAATTAATTGCCAATTACTTGGAAAAATGCGATACATTTGTATCATTTCGAAAATACATACTATATTATATATTTTACTGAACCATTTGATGAAAATTCCACAAATTGTGATCAAAATGTATATGAAAACAAAGAATATATTGTTGAGTCAATAAACTGTCTACTCTTCCGTTTGTCAGACAATGTCACAATTTCTAAGTAACAACGTTGATATATTTATTGAAAATAGAATGCTCGACTAAAATATACTCTGTAAATCTACATTTGATAGCATTTTAGAGAGAAGAGATAAGTAGAAAATTAATACCTAAGTGATATTTATTAAAGAAAATATATACTTAATACTGCAGACTTTTTTTAATTACAAAAACGAGATTTAAAATTTAATGTACATTCTTCAAGACTATGATTTTGACGCTCTGAATTATTGAGTAAAACAACAGTTTATCTTCTAAATTTTTATTAAAAATAAAAAAATTAAAAATATTAAAAATCATCTGCTGTCCAGACACTTAAACAACAATTATATACAACATATGAATATTGCTCCAAAATGTCTATTAAGAAGAGCTTCTGACGCGTGCTAACCTCCCCCGCACACCCATAAAATTATTATCAACAATATTATTATCATCATTATTATCATCTTCATAATAATAATAATAATAATCATCATCATCATGACTGACAGCAAAGTCGGCAAACGAAGCATAGACAAATTGTCCGCAAATGTCAAAATTAAATTGCGGCATTTCCAAACGATTCTGTGGGATGACAAATCGTGAACTTGTAATTTGTGACTTGCCGTCATTTTTAAAAGGGGGGTATATAAATAATAGTATCCTCTTGTCTATTATTTAGCATACTATAGTATACACATAACAGTAATTTCTAGTTAAATTTAGAATATCATTATAAAGCCCATATAATATAGCTTAACAACATCGTAGACGAAAAAATCACTTAATAAACAAGTTGAAAAGTACGTAAATATATACTCAAGATATGAGTAAGCTCATCAAAGTTTATTTTGAATTTTGATGTTTTCTACTTGTGGTGCATTTTACCTTCATGGGGGCGTATCAAATCGGATTATATATGTATTTAATTTTATTCACATTCACACAAAACCAACAAAGATGCAAAAATAAATTGTGCCAAATGCCAAGTGCATTGATAGACATAACGACAGAAAATCTTAAAAATAGTTTTTCTCATGAGAAACGTAAACAAATTAATCTATCATTGCATTATCTTAGAACACAAAGAAAGCAATTAAACGATTCATTTTAATTCAACGACCAAAAATTTAATGCCATCACAAACACAAAAACCAAACGACAAAATTGTCACCGACATTTCTTATTTCAAACTCAAAATTTTCACAATACATTTTTGGCAATCATTCAAAAACTATCTCATACCTCTCAGTTTTCATATCTATTATATTTCTACAACTATTTGAAGAGACGGACATCTGTTTAATGAATCATTAACGTTTCGTACATATGCTCACTAAAAGCAACAATTTCTGAGAATCATTATTATAAATATATATATATATATATATATATATATATATATTGTATATGTACATTTTTTTTGCGAACTGGTAGACAATGTGTCGACCGCCGGCTACCATTTTTCGTTTGTTGTGTTTTTTCATTTAATTGTAAATAATTTTTTTCAACTGATAAAATTTTTTCCAATGACAGCGTCGAGAGCTCGTGAACGTTTGTCAATTTCACATAGTATTAGGTTTTTTATGAGTTTATAATTGTCATACATTAAATAAAGCTTCAGAATGTAGATTATATTAATGCACTTTCTAATTAACTTGTATTTTTACCTTTTCTTTGCTATAAAGGAAAAATAGACAGCAATATATGTATGAATATCATAAAAATATATCATTTATATATATATTATATACTTATGTACTTAGAATGTACACTTCAACAATGATAAACGACGCAAGTCATTTAATTTGTCAACTTTTAGCAGGTTGATTACCTACTTTTACGTATATTAATAAATGCGATAGGAATTTTATAAAAAAAAGTTTGTTCCCAAAAACGAATTCGCAAGAATTCACAAATAAATTAATTACAAATTCTTCCATATATCTTTAAAAAAATCTACGTTATTTCAATTATGTTCAACACCTATTGATCTAATTATTGAAATATTATTTATGAGTCTATGATATAATAGAGAAATTTGATTACTTTAAAGCAAAATTTTTATAAAAATACTAATTTTTAATGATGAATTCAATTAATATCGAAATGGTCAAGTGTTTTAAATATTTTTTGTTTTTACTAAGCTTACAAACTTTCAAGTCTTAGCTAAACTACTCAGTTTTTATTTTATATAGAAAAAATATATATTAATATCTACAAGAGAAAACAATTCAAAAAAAATGTATTTTAAATATTTATAGCCAACACTTTAAAATTGAGACATTTCTAAATCGAAATAATTTCGACAAAGCGTATTTTGGAACGTGTTTAATCGAAAATTTGTTTTGCCCATTAGAAAAACTAAACGTCACTGATAAAGCAAATTCAACTAAAATCCCTTACATCACTTAATATAAACGATAAGTGTCTTTAAACAAATCGAAATGAAATTATATACGAATTTTTAATAAACATTTCATTGACGTGCTCATCTGTGTGTATTGGTTTCTGACTATAATAAATTATCGACTTGATGCCAATTTTTTGAGTGTGTTCTTTCTTTCTATCCTACATACATTTTGTACGATTTAGTCTCTCAGTTTTTGTGCCTTAGGTTTCATTTTGTTGTGGCCCCGAAGGTTGTTGCCAACACAAAATAAACAAAAATTCAATAAATGGCAAACGTCGAGAACAAGTTTCGATGAGATACATACACTCAAATTGCCGACATTGTAAATGTTTAGCAGCAAATTAACAGCAATTTAATTGAACAATTTTTGCTTGCTTATTGTGTAGCTTTTTGGCTTTGTCTTTGTCTTTCTTTTTGCCTTACCCCCAATATCTTTAGGTTATATTCTACCCCAAGTCGCGACGATGCGTCGATAACGCATAGAAATCAATACAATAATAAAAAATTGAATAGCATTTAATACGCCAATTGACTATATACACACACAAAACAAACAATTACCCCATTCAATAGTCACGCATTATTTCCATACAAATGGATGAGCCAATTCTTAGAAGATCGATAATTTAATCATCAGACATGGGATTTCTTACATAATTGATATGTCAATTGTTCGAATCTTCTACATATAAAAATACATGCATATTATATCAGTATGATAACATCGTATAAAATTGATTATTAATGGTTTTCGACCTCATAAATTATATGTATTCTTGATCTGCTTAGCTAAACTTTTAGAGAAACTAATCCCTATAGGCTAAATTTATCCTCTTGCTTTTTGCTGCATATTTATTTATATATCGGAATCGGAACCGTATTGGATTACTACATTTTATAGCTATACAGTAAACAAAATTTCGGTGTAAATGTCAAGATAAAAATTTTATCCCAAGTTAATACTTGATATTTTGAATATTGAATGAAATTTATATCAAAATCAAAATTTAAGAAATGTTTTATTAAAGTATGTTATACCTTTATCAAGTGCAAATGTTTTGAAAAAAGTTTTTTATTGTGCGCCTGTAATTCTCAAATTAAGCAGTCAGCATTTGGCGTATGAAGTATTTGTAACGTAGTTTAAAAATATATTTAACATATATAATATACATTTTTGCAATTGAAATAATTTATATAAAATGTAAGTAAGTAGTACATAGATTTAAAAAATTACACTGTAATTTCTATAGCTATAAACTTTTTAATACAACAAAAATAAAAGCTTCTTTCTTTGTTTTTCTTTATAAAAGAATGTGTTAATTTTCTATATATCGATACATCAAATAAAAATTAATTGCACATATATAATAACATAACTAACCATCTACACGACATTAAAAAAATAAATAAATATCTAATTAAATAAATAAATATTAATAAATTATCTAATGTCTCGATAATGACACACAGTTTATAAGGTATGCAAATAACTAAATAATTAGTTAAATATTTCTGCAATACTTTTATAAATAGACTTTTTGTGATAAAAATAGAAATGAACAGTATTTATTTGTTATATTTTTTTTTAACTCAAACAAACAAACAATTATTTATCCTGACAGTTATCAGCAGCAGTCTAAATGCTGACTAACTTGTGTAGTATGTATTACAAAAAATAAAAATAAAAAAAATGCTAAAAGCAAAAATTTTGATTAAAAAGTTGCATTTCTTTACTTATATATATATATTTATTTTTTGACTAAAGTAAATAAGTATAAGCATATTTTATTCGAGTGAATGAGATAAGAGAAAAAAATAAATAAATTTGTGTCTGGTTCGCATTTGTTTTGTTGTATTCTAAGACTGTTTCTGGTTTCATTTTTGTGTGCTCGTATAGTTTATTTACATTCTAGAGTTGTTTATGATTCGCCTTGGCGTTCGTCAAATTGTTGTTCATTTTCGTTTCGTTTTCATTTATAGTTTTGCGCAAATTTTCTTTTGCTCAGCTATTTCGTATAGGCCCATTTTTTTTTTTTTATTATTGTATGCCCTTGCAAAGAGTATTATTATTTTGTTAGGAAGAAGGCGTTTTTGAATACACAAAGTATACAAATACCTATATTACTTGACTGCTGTAGGAAAAATCGAAAGTTTGTTATGAAAATAAAAACCTATTTTGTGTTGATAGATGGAGTTTGTATTATTATACATAGTACCTTTCAGTACTGTCCTATAGCCCAGACAGCACAATGTAAATTTGTTATTTTGTTATTATACTTAATAAATGTCATTGGCCCGTCTATGCATCAGTCTAGCCCAACTACAGGCTAGAATATTAGTCAGACTGTCAGCCTGTGCATCAGCGTAGGCCAACCTGAAGTCAGGCAAGCAGCAAGCAGACTAATTACTGTATGAAATAAAAGATTTCAAACTTTATTTGTATATTAAATTGTTTCCACAATAACAACAAGTGACATTTTAGCTAAATGCAAAGATTAGCATTAATATAATATTATTTTTGCTGTTTTGTGTTTGCTTTGTTGTTCATTTTCCTTGCTTTGCTTTGCTTTTATTTGCTTTGCTCTACTGGAATTGCATTAATTAATTACATCGAAATGTGCATTAATCGAGCTCGTGACATTTTTATCATCTTTCATTAGTACCTTAAGTGCTTTACATGCTTATACATAAATATGTTATACACTGCTGGTCATAGGTTAGACGCACCAAATTTTTTTTTAACAAAACTGTTATATTGACAATTTGGTATGTATTATCTTTCCCAAATATTTTTTATATCAAAGTTCGAATCTTGTTCGAGAAGCATCTGCTTATAGTTGGTTAATTTTCGAAAACATAACTGTGCATTTGAAGACTCTAGAAAATGTCTATGCAATCAGGTGTTCTTTCGGTTGGTCATTGAAATAGACGCACTTCTCGTTTCTAAGTTTTGTGCTAACAAATGCAATTATTTTGATAAAATAATAACTAAAAACTAAGAAATTAATTGTTTTCGACCAATTATTATAGAAAAAATGGGAAAAGCTACTATATTGAGTTTGTTAGAGCGTCAGAAAATAGACTTCTTTCACTCACAAGGACTATCAAATAGAAATATTGCCAAACAGATAAAGCGCAGCTCCAGAACTGTTGACAGATATTTGAAAGATCCGGAGGCATATGGAGAACACTTCAAAGGGCGAAAAAAAGCGCTAACTTCCCGAGACGAACGTAAAATTGTTCGAATTGCTTCCAATTCGACTAAGTTAGCCGCTAAAATTAAGGAATTAGCCGGAGTAGACGCAAGCCTTTCAACTGATCAGCGTACTATTAGAAATGCAACACATCTTAAGCGTCTTAAAATCAAGAAAAAACCACCTCTGGATGCTAAACGCAAGGAAAAACGGCTTCAATATGCGAAAGAATACATGACGTGGACTGTTCAATCTGACACTCGACTTAATGATTGGCGTTCGGTTGTCTTTACTGATGAAAAGCGTTTCAATTTGGATGGTCCAGATGGCTTTCAATACTATTTTCATGATTTGCGAAAAGACGAGCTGTATTTAAGCCGCCATCACAGCCGAGAAGGTGGAGTCATGGTGTGGGGTGCCATCACGTTTTATGGAACAATTGATTTGATTTTTATTGATCAGAAGATGAACGGTGAGCGCTTCAAAACATTGTTGGAGTCTGTTTTTCCAAAACTTAATGATCTTTTCGGACCAATACCAAGGATTTTTCAACAAGATAATGCTCCTTTTCACAACGCTCGAGTAGTAAAGTCATTTATTTCGAGTCAAAACGTTAATGTCATGACTTGGCCACCATATTCTCCAGACCTCAACGTAATTGAAAATGTTTGGGGCTGGCTTACACGGAAATTATATGAAGGGGGAAAGCAATACGAAGATAAAGAAACATTAACTGCAGCAATTAAACTTGCCTGGAGCGAGATTTCGCTGAGCTACATAGATTCCCTGTATCATTCTATGAAGGACCGAATATATGAAGTTATTACGAACAAAGGAGGCAGTACTCATTACTGAAATTATTTTTTCTTTTTTCTAATAAGTCAAATAGATACATAAATTATAAATGAAATTTTTAAATAAGTTACTTTTCTTCCAAAAAATAAAATATTTTAAGTGCGTCTATTCTAGTGACCAAGAAAAAAGTGCCTTAATTTAAATAGCTCTGAGAAAATGTTTGAAAACAGAATTTTGTTAGGTTTGTATAATTTTTCGAATAGTACACTTAAAAAATCATTGAATAACCAAGGTTTCTGCATTTCAACTTTTTTTTAATTGTGTTCAAAATAAAAGTTATAAAATATTTTGTAATGTAAATAATGCTGCGTCTAACCTATTGACCAGCAGTGTATATGTACATATATACATATGTATATGTGTTGAAACTTCTTCAACAATTTGCTGAATATGCGATTCTCCATAGAACTTTAATACAAAAAAAAGGGTTGACAAATTAAACAGGATATACATATTGTAAGCAATATTTTTTAATTAATTTTTTTTGTAATATATAAACTTTTTTTTTAAGATTAAAATAAAAGTTTTCAAGATCTTTTAGCTTTTTTTGAATGTATTTAAATAATAGCAAAAATATTATAATTCCTGTTCTTCTTTTCTTCTGAACACTAGCAACATCAAAAGTACGAATTTTTACCAAGGAATTCCCTCAATTAATCATAATGTGGTTTAAAAAAATTTAAATGTAACATTTGAATAAATGAAACAATGTAAATGTTTGCAAACATAAGTATTTAAAATAAATTAAACGTCTCACTTTGATTTTCTTTATTTTTTTTTATCATTTTTTTTAAGTGACAATGATGACATCATATATGTATTATTACACCTACAAGCAAAATAAAAAGGCAAGAAATAGCAGCAAATCTAGCAAACAAGATATAAACAAAGCTAAGAAACGAATTTAAACAAACAAACAAATAAAAAATACATATGTATGTACATTCATATATAAGTCGTATATATGTATATAATAAGTAAGTATATATATACACATGTACATATGTGTATATGAAAACAAACAAGTTGAACAAATCGTAATCGTTTCAACAATTTTTATAGCATTTACGGTGAGAAAACAAATAGCAGACGAATGGCAGACAAAAAGTGAGCCTACAAATAGAGCCGGTAAAAAAAGAAACAAATGAGAGAGCAAGCCATAAAGAGAGCACAGAGCGGATAAGTAAGAGGGCATAAATAACGATGAGAGCTCAAATTTAAATCGAAAACGATCCGATCCCGAAACTGAATCGTGCAAACGTCAAATTCGTATCTTATCAGTAATTCTGTTGTTGTCTTTATCGCTGCCAAGAAAAAAAAAAACGAATACGAATACGAATACAACGAAAAACAAAATCAAAGGCAAACAATAAAATTAACCGATCACTCATGGCAATAACCATAGTAAATGGCGACAAAATAGCTTTATTTAAATATGGTATAACAGTTAGGATAATCATGTCAAAAATTCTTAAATATGTTGGTATATTTTTTTAAACGTTTTTCCTTTGTGAGTTCAACAAAAACTGTATAAATGACACAATAACATCCTAAACATAAATAACCTCAAATGCTTAAGTGCACCGCCTATACATAAGTAGTATTAATTGTATAACAAAACAATGTTATACGCAATTGTCGAATGTCCACATTTTATACACTCCACACAACAAGGATGTAAGGGAGCACATACATACATTGCAAGAACTGTCAAAATGTATTATGCGCTTGGCAACAGCCATAATCATCATAATCATCATCCAGTTATTGCGTTTCGTTAATTCAAGTGCAGCGTCATTCAGACATTCGCTCAAAAGGAAATGCATAAATATATTTTGTGCGCAACTCATTGAATTGGCTCTTTCAGTCTGACAGCCACCCACACACACACACGTTTTCACACCCCTCCCCCTTATTACATCTCTTCTTCGCACTGTGCACACTTGTCAGCCGCATGATCGCCCATTTCTTTTTGCTCGATTAGTTATCCAAGTCCTTTATTTACGCTGCACGCGCATTGCTTTACTGTTGTTGCTGTTGTAGTAGTATATGTTGAGTGTAGAGATTCTTATGGTTTTTCAATTTGCAATCAAATTAATGTTTAATTGAAATAAATCACAGGAAGCACAATTTACGACATGTGTGTCAAGCTTAACTTCCGTATTTGCACATGTTCCTGAACGACAAGATTGAAAAGAGCTAAAACTCGATCGACAAATCGAAATTGTGAGATTCTAATCAATGTATTATATAAATTACCAATAACGTTGAATGTACAAGAATTTATATATTTCTTAAAAAGTAAATTTTAAAGCAAAGAAAGAACCTTTCTTTTCAAAAGAAGGAATGAAGCTTGTACTGGGCTTAATAAATCAATTTTAGAAATCTATACAAATCTATACGAATATATACAAATCTACAAAGTTATAACAAGTTAATTCCCAAGCGATCGTTTTTTACAATTATTTCCTATGGCGATCAACATTCTTCTTTTTTTTTTCAAAGAAAATTCATTTTCCAGACAAGCAAAAGTATCAGAAAACAAATTTAAAGAACCAGCTGAGAAGCTGTAATTGATCGTATGAGGTATTCGATATCTACAAGTTGTTTATTTTTTTTAGCCCGATATTCTAATTAATTTTTCGTAGCAGCTTACACTTACCTTGTTCCCATGGATTGGCCGGCTCAAGATATCCAGTGACAAGCTCCTTATCACTCTCCGGGAATGACACACGACGCGGCGCTGCTGCTGAAGCAAACGAGCCATCCGAAAATTTACGCTGCAACAGACTGGGCGCTGTCGAATAGCCGCCGCTGGCTCTGCCGCTGCCTCTGCTACTCGAGCCGATGGCGTCGATTCGGCTTGGACTCGGATTTGATGCCAGCGAATCGGTTCTCCATACTGCGCTTTGCTTGGCGCCGTGATAAATTTTGATTTTATGTTGTTGCTGCGTACGCATTTGAACATCGAATGCGGGTTCTGCTTCTGTTGAAGCAGCAGTAGCAGCAGCAGAAGCAGCAACAGCAGCTGCAGCGAGATCAGCTGTTTTGGCAATTTCTGCTTGCTCCGTAGCAGCTGACAGTGGTAATGGCGTTGACGTCGACAGCGTTTCTGCGTTTATCGTATTGTTAGTTGTCACTGTCATTGTTTTTGCTTTTGCTTGACCTTTAGCTGCTTCTGTTGTGGATGCTGCTTCTGCTTCTGATGCGGGGATAGCAAGTGCAGCGATTGTTTCTTGTTCCTGTGTGTTGGCTGCAACAACTGCTTCTAATGTTGTTGTTGTTTGCTCTATTGTTGCCGTCGCATTCGCAAGGTGCGTTGAAATTGTTGGCTCCGTTCCATTGTCAGTTGTTTCAGTCGGGGCCATAATTGTTGTAGTTGTTGTTGTAGCTGTTGATGCTAATGTTGCAGTTGGCGCGACATTGTCATCGGTGTTATGCAACATGGTAACTAAGCTTCCAACTTTTTTTTTTTTTTTTTTGTATTATAGAAATTTTGTGCGTGTAGAATTTGTTGGTTTATTTTTATTTAATTTTTATATTACACGCACTTAATTTAATTACACTTATTTTTTATAGCTTGGTACAATATTTGTTCGCGCCTTTTTGCGTGTGACAGTTTACATTTTCGGCGATTTAAATTGGAACAGCTCAACGAATCAAATTTAGAATATTTATTTGGTCACCACTACAATAGATAATTAATAGATATTATAGACACATACTAAACATACGAATTATTTTATAAACTATCATTACTTCTAATCAGAAACACTACAAATACGAAAATTTTCCTCTCACAAAAAAAAATTTTCCATATCAAAATGTTTCAAAACAAAAGCAAAACGAAACAAAAAAAAAACATCAGCGGTATTGAGATGAGAGCGAACGCTTTGCTCACTCTCTCGCTTCCGCTCTCACTCTCGCTGTCGTACGAAAAGACGACGCAAAAGAGAATGGCGTAAAAACATTACCTAATTGTTGTTATTGTTTTTGTTTTGTTGCTTTTGTTTGATATTTGCGAGCAAAATGGTTTGCCCAACGTAGCAATGGGCAGGGGCGAGCGGCTGCGTTTTGGTAGGTTCGACAGCTCAGCTATTGTTGTTTTTGCTTTTCATTAATTCCATGCGATTGTTGTTGTCATCGTTTTCCCCATGCACATTTTGTATTTTTGTTTACTACACAGCGCCTTTCTCCCATGCGACGTTTGTCAACTGTTTGTATATGTGTGTGTGCGAATAACACGCGCCCTGTTGCATGCAAAATTCAAATTAAAAGGCAATTGCATTTGGTAATTACAATCTGCCAAAAGGGACGTACAAATACAGCACGCTCTTGTAAAAGTTTGTTTGACATTTTACGTTGACAATTTATTTGTTTAGAATTAATATAAATTACGTCACATTCAATCCATCTCTCTCTTTCTCTCTCTGTATTTATCTTTCGCTCTTCCCTTTACTCCCTCCCACTATCAATCCAACAGAACAGAAAATTTTCAATAAATGCCTTTTGTTTTTGGAATATGAATGTACGTATGCAAGCAAAGGATTTTTATAACATTTATGCTTTTTTTAATGGATAGAACTTGGGCATATTTTTGTTTAAATTAGCTCCTTTGTATTTTAATTGATATTTTTATTTTACATTGGCTTGTATTTGGTTTGGACGTTGTGTGTTTCGCTGTTTTGTTTTTGTTACACTTTGGCATTTTAGTTGCTTAGTTTGCGCAGTTTTAGCATATATGTGTGTACATATGTATGTATGTATATTTTATTGGCGCCTTCTTGTACACACATATTTTGATTTGTTACACAATATACACATTAAATCCGAAGAAGTGAACGGTAGAGGAATTAAAAACATACAAAGTAACTAAATCGCATCCGAGCAACAACCAACAACAACCGATCACAAAGACGTTGAAAATGCAAAAGGTAGAAATCGAAAATAATGAGCAGCAGTAGCAGTGGGAAACACGCACTGACTGCTCTTTAATTCTCTCTCTCTCTCTCTGAGTTAGTTAATTAGAGATGCGCGTTGCAAAGCACGATAAAACACGTACTTGTTTTTAAAATTGTTAAATTTGTTTAACATTTGAAGCTACAATAGTAGACTTACAAAAACACACGTCACATTTCGAGTGTAAGCTCTTCATTACATAAGGTTAAAAATTTTTATTATATTGAATTAAATAACTTTTCCGTAGCGATTAAAATGCGACACGAACACATCTCTACAGCGACAGCTTCTACGGCGTTGCCAGATGAGAGGAAAAACACATACGCTTGTTATCAATACAAGTATTTCACACAAATATATTACAGAAAATAATAAGTTTAAATAAAAATTAAGTCGAGCTTTAAATTATTAAAAAACCGTTCATCTTAAAATAATTATTTGACAATAACTAGCGTTCACTTTAATATTACATTCTGGCAGCACACTAAATGTCGCGCTCTTTTTACGCAGCTCTCCCTCCCAACAATTTCGTTTGATTGATTTGATTTTATGCACACGGAAAACGAATGCAACAAAACTGTCTACATTAGGACACTTGCATTATTTAATACATATGCGCGAATATTAAAGCCAATTAATTTCAAGAATTGTATAGTTTATTGGTTTGAAGCCAACAATAAACATCACGCGGCGCACAAAACTCTCTGCTGCTCTCTTTAAAGAACAAACCACCACACAACAACAACACGAAAGATGATGTCAGAAAAATCAGAAACCTCTTGTGATGCTTGTATCCTCAATTATTTGTTTAACTCTCGTGTGCACACTTAAGCGATGTATATTTATGCACATTCGTTTTACAAAAAAACAGACTAAAGCATTTAAAAAGTAGCTATGCCACAATATATGCAGTGTGACCGCGAACTTTAGATGTAAAAATACTGAAATTTTAAAAAGCCATAAAATACCAAATAAATAGTTGAATGTCATTTTGGAGGAAACTGACATACGTATACGTAAAGGAACGTAACGTAAGTGCGCGGACGTATTAATGATGCTGACGTAAAGGATATTAGCGTTACATAGCCGGCAGTTTGCAAATCCTATCGATATATCGATTTTCTAAATGTGTGGCAACGCCCCACTTACAGCAGCTGTTGTGAAGAAAAGCCAACTCAGCTAATGTGAAGAAATTTTTTAATACACAAAAAATTTTGCCACACAAATTTTATTGTTAAAATAGCCGCGATTTAGTTATATTTAAATTGTAAATAGTGCAACAAGAAAACGATGCAAAATGCGGCTAACAATTGCGAACGCCCAAATCAATATGCTGTGGAGTGATATACCCATTCACCTCCTTACCATAACACTAATACTTTCCCTTTCATGTCTTCCAACGACGTGGGCTTTGTCCGACAAAAGACTCTGCGCTGACGAAAAATGTGAACGTAAGTATTAAAAATGTAGTTAGTCACACAACTCAAAATGCACAAAAATTATGAAAACTGTATATGTAATTTGTATTCTATGTTCTAATCAGAGTTGTCAGCAGCTAAAAAGTAAAAACTAAATTTATAGCTTATAAAACAAAAAAAACAAACACTAATGAACTAAAACAATAAAATTATGTATATGGTAAACATAATTCATTATAATGTGTGTAATTTTGAACATTTTTTATTGCAAATTACATTCAAAATTCAATAAGAATCGGCACTATTTTCTAGAGTTGTTCCACAAAAAGCTAAATTCAACTGGAAAAACTCTAAGAAGACAGCACTGATTATATTGCATATTTCGGACAGTTCAATGTATTATACCTGACCCCATTTATAAGCGATAAGAAACAAAGCTTCTTTTATTTAATTTTTCATAATCGATTCATTTATTTCAATATCACCTTTTTGCAGAGATTATCTCAATGGGCACCACCAAAATCACATATACCTCCGGAGAATCGGGTATGCTATCGTTTAAGATCAATACGCCGGTGCGAATAATGTCGAAAGGCGCCGGCAAAATGAAGGATCTTTGGGGTGTCAATATCAATGGACGCATGGGTTATGCGAACAAAGATTTCATTAGGGAACAAAAAATCTTTGTTCGCGAAAACAGTCTTAACCACGAAATGCCTGTTATATGGCCCCCACCAAAGCCATCTGCTCCATCCACTCCATCAGCAACGAAACCTCCAGCAACAGCACAAGCGGAGGCCCAAAAGCCAATAGAAGAAATTGCACTGCCCGCAGAACAACAGCAGCCAGTGCTTAATGCATCGGAAACAGCTGAGGATGTGTCTACAACGACCACATCGCCACTTGATACACTCAAGCTGGCCATACTCACAGAGCAGGATCAAACAAGCAGCAGCAGCTCGGAAGCATCCACACCAATAACACCCGTACAGGCGAATCTGCAGATGGTCGATGGTACAGAACTGCCCCTGGAAGCGGTACCAGCAACCACCGAACGATTGCACAACCTCACTGAGAAAGGGGCTGAGCCTCAAACGAACCCAGCTGAAGTTGATGAATTTGCGGCAACAACGACAACGAGCGATGAAGAATTTGACGATTACGAAGAGGATGTTGATGAAGAAAATTTCGACAACGTTAACGAATTCAATGTAGAGGCAACGACGCTTGATAGCAAAGATAACAAAATATCGAACGATACAAAAGCAACCGAAAGTACTGTAGATAGTAAAATTAATGAGGCAATTAAAACAGAAGGTGAACAAGTTGCCTATAATGCATCAGGAGAAGCCTCAAAGCCAGCTAACCTTCAGCCTGGGCAGCAAATAAATTTAACAAATGAAGCAGCGGCAATGCAACCAGAAATTGTGGATACAAAAACAATAACAAATATTGAAACCCCAAAGGAAGCAGTAACAGAAGCAGTTCCAGTCGTTATACCAAATATAAATGAAACTCATTTGATTAATGAAACGCAAAATGATACTTTACACCCAAATGTGCTCACGTCCGAGTTGCTGGAAGCCAAGCCACAGGAAGAGGCAATTCAATCCATCCCAGAATTAGATCTCAAAAATGAATCAATTAAAGCAAAGGAAAATAATGTTAACCCGGTTGAAAAACAGCCAACAGAGAAGTTTAAGGATGAAATTATAGCTCAGCCTACGCAAGAAACAATTGAGCTTAAAGCAGATGTTGAAGCTCAGTCGGTTGAAGTGAAAGCTAAAGAAGAATCAACAACGAAAATTGAAGGTCAGGATGAAGTTGATGCTCAAATGTTGCAAAAGCCAATAGAAATTTCACAAACTGTTAAAGAAGAGACCAACTCTTCATCGTCTGAAGTAATTAAAGCCCAAGAAGTTAAGGAAGAACACGAAGTTAAAGAAGTTCAAGAAGCAATTGAAGTTAAAGAAGTTCAGAATGAAATTGAACCTCAATTAATTCAAAAGGAGACTGAAACTTTACATACGTCAGCGGAAAAATCCAAAGAGGAAATCACAGCTCCACAAGTTGCAGAATTGAAGGAAGCTCAATCGCTTGAAATTGAACCAAAAATAGAATTTGAAGCTCAGCCAATAATAGAGCAGAATAAAGCTCAAACGATTGAAATGGAACCAATAAAAGAATTAGAAACTCCGACAATAACGGAGCAGAATGAGGCTCAAGCGATTGCAATAGAACCAAAAATAGAATTTGAAGCTCAGCCAACAACAGAGCAGAATGAGGCTCAAACGATTGAAATAGAACCAAAGGTTGACCTCAAAGCAGAGAATATTGAAACATCCTCAGTGCCATATGAAATTCCAGAAATAGTTAGCACAACAGTTGCGCCCACGGAGGAGGCGGCGGCTACTGTGCCCGCAAGTTTGCCACCATTATTTAAAAAGCAAAACTTTAACAATCCAAATGAGTACTACAAACAGTTGCAGGAACAGCAGCAACAATTGGCCAATGAAAATGCGCAACAGCAGCAGCAGCAGCCAAGGGATGCACATCAGTATATACATCCACAGGAGCCGCTGCCTGAGGAGCACACCACACCCAATTCAGCCTCATTTAATGCATATGATGCAGTGTATGATGCAGAACCAACACCAGCGCCCCCAACACGTGATTCAGCTGAACAGATTATCAATACTGGAACTGTGGAGCCTATAGGATTGCCACCCCCATTGTCTGCCGAGCCTGTCAAGGAAGATTCCGGACTAGGCATCGGTCTATTTTCAACCATAATGGGCACTGTCAATTCTTTCATTTCGAGTCAAGGTGCAAAGAAACCAGAAACTGCACCGCTAACGGAGCACGATGAGTTGCATCGACTACTCTATCCAGATGGAGCAAAGTCGGAGGGTAAGTTTGTACATATAAAAGAAAATTTAAAGATTTAAAAAGCTACATATTTTAGAGTATTTTATTATCTTTGATGTAGACTTACTTGAATAAATTATTTGAGCCACTTTTCATCAACTTTGTGAAATAGAAATCAAGTTTACCTTGAAAACTAATTTTTAATCTACACAAAAAAATAATCAACACGTAATATAAAATATATTTTTAAGAAACAACTCGTTGGTAATATAAGTTTTCCTATTTGAAGAATAGATAAATAAGCTCTATATTTTATTTATTTAAATTGATAACAATTAAACAATTTAAAAGGATAACAATATTTTTTTTTTTGTATTCTTATAGTCAATTCTCAAGCTGAACGCTATTGCACGCGACCAATGGATGGAGATTGTAATGCTACCATTACACTGGACAATTTTGTGGAAGTCCTGTCGGCAAAAGTGTTGGATCATAGCCTGTTATTGCTATGTGTAATCATTGCGGCCGCATCGTCGCTATTCTTCATATTTGTCTACTATTGTTTCTGCAATAGCAGCAAGGAGGGCGCATTGCTCTCAAAGCTGAATCATCTGGAACGCAGTCTGTTAGCTGCACATAAAGAGAATCTCTTGGTCAAGCATGATTTGGTAACAACACGCACGAAACTCTCGAGCATTGAGGATAATTCATTTGGATCTAATGATATGGTTGTGGCGCTCAAGAAGCAACTGGAAACGGAACTCTATGAAAAGGCAAAGTTGCAGGAGCAGGTTAATACGCTGGATAAGGTAAGCTACAATGCAACAAGATCTAGAATTAAATAAAATGTTTTATAAACACTTGTATAGGACTTGGATAATGCCGCTGAAGCTGGTCTGGAGCTAAACAAAATGTTATCCGAGGTATTGAACAGTCAAAACGGCGATGAGGCATTTATGAGCACCGTTGAGGAACTGCAACGGCAGCTCAATGATCAGGAAAGTAAGTTAAGAATTACCAAATTAAAATCATTACCGAACTGAGTTCTGAAATTTTATTTATTGCAGAGATTATTATCGACATTAACGCCAGTCTAGCGGAGAAGAGTCGCGAAAATAGCGAACTGCAATATTCTTACACAGAGTCCACAACGCGCTTGACCAGCGAAATGAAATCATTGCAGCAGGATAATTATGAGCTGGAAATGGAAAAGGCAAAGTTGCAGACTCGCATTGAGGAAATCCAAGTAGAAAATGAGCAGGAACTAGCCAAGGCCCTGGAGGCACGCAATTATGAAATGCAAAGACTGCAACATCAGATTATGGAATTGAATGCCAAGTACGACAAAGAGCACAGCGAATTGCAAACTAGTTCGGCCAAAATAGAAGCACTTGAAGAATGTCTGAAGACGTTGAAAAAGGACAGCAATACCAATGTCCATGAGCTAATAACGTCTGCTAAAACGCGTGGTGAGCTTAATGCGGCACAGAAAAAGTTTCTGGCTTTGCAAACAAAGTTGGAACAGGAATTGACAGCCAAAGCTCGTCTTGAGAGTCAGCTGCAAATATCCAGCACTGACGTTGAACAACTTAAGCAGGACTTTAATCAGTCCGAGCGTGACAAACTTGAGGCGCAAACGCGTCTTGAGGTCCTGTCGGGCTATTTCCGCGAAAAGGAAACACAGCTGCAAAAGTATGTAATATTTAAAAGATATACTCTTTAGAGTACAAGTTTCAGTTTACAATACAATCATTTATTTACTATTTCAGGGAACTTAGTTTGCAGGAAGCCAAATGGCTGCAACATCAAGGAGAAAATGCCAGCACTGTGGAAACGCAAACGCTGATGAAGAATGAAATTCAGACGCTAAAGTAAATCATACAACTAACAAACCATATATGTATGTAATATTATTACAAAATATCTTTAAAATAGGTCTCAAAATGATGAACTGCGCGCCGAGATTGAGGCGCAAATTGCCTCGCATAAGGCACAGATGGGCACGTTGGAAAATCGTGCTCACGAATCTTGGCTGGCGGCACGCCAGTCGGAGCGCCGCTGCGAAGAGGCGCAGGCTGAAGCTGCTGGTCTGCGGCGCAAGCTGACCACCATGGCCAGTGGAGGAGTTGTCAGCGATGTTGCTCTTGATGCGCTGCCTACGAATGGTGGCATTGTGGCGGCTGAACTGAATACTGCACCATCGCCGTTGCCGTTGCCACTGCCAGGCTCACCTGGCCTATTAAACATGCCCAATCCACTGCCATTCCTGCCGGCGCCCTTCTCGCCGTTTATGGGCCTGCCGCCATTTTTGCCACCAACAGCGGCGGCAGGTGGTGCACGACCTCCGCCATTAGGTCGCATGCGTTCACCACCGCCGGCATCATCGTCCCGCGATCGGTACTCACCGCATCGTGATGATCGCGACGACTACAGCGATTATGATGATTACGATGATGAGGACGATGACGAGCGCGGCATGGAGCGTAGCAGGCGGTTAAGCGGCAGCTGGGGACGTGGCCATCGCGATAGCTACATGCATTCGCCGCGAACATATCGCTCGCTGTCACCATCCGACAGTCGGTATAATTATAATGATACGGAAACGGACTTTAGTCCGCCGCCTAGCCCACCGCCACCGGCGCGTAAGGGCAGCTCTCGACCCATCAGCGAAGTATGAAATGCGGCCATGTGTACTTCACAGGGTTGGGTTCCACAATCCTCCTACCATTATTATTATGTACGAGTAGTTGCAGAAACTCAAAACTAGTTCAAATCTATGTATATTTATTAATGATCATCGGGTTAACTACGACTAAGAGCGATATATACATTAACAATCCCAATATTACGAATTTGAGGCATTATATAAAAAACAAAATAGATCAACAGTTTAATGGCTCAATGGTAAAAAAAATCAAATGAAAAATCTAAATAAACCAAAACTTACAAAAAAACAAAAACACCAAAAATATTTATGTACGTGTTTTTTTTTTGGGTCAAAAATATTCATTTAATTTAATTATAAAATATTGAAAAGGTTAATTAATATTAATGATGACTATAAGATCCATTTGACCAAGAGAAACAAGTTTTATGAAAACAAAATGTTGTAGCAGTTTTCCTCTTCTATATATATATATCCGTCTGATAAATAGTTTAAAATACTATATGCCGGATTAACTACCTTAATAAAAAATATATTAACGTGCTTCAAGTTCAGCAGTTTATTTCAAAATGTAATATGACAGTAGGATAAGATTAGTAAAGCATTGGGGTATAAATAGTTATCAGACTATTAAAAGCAATTGTGTATAATCAAACAGGTTAATCAAAGATACTAAAATACACAGTGTCATTCGCTTAATCCTGTAATAGTCGTTGAGCTTGTTATCAATCGAAATCCAGTTTTCGAAATGAACCCACCGCTCCAAAAGAAGAGCGATTATCTTGAACAGGACCGCTAAAATCACGTAGCTTTTCATCGGAACCATAGTCCTGCGATGCCAAGAAATATTCCTCGTAGCTGGATAGCTTAACTTCCATATCCCGGCTAATATCCTCCATTATGCCATAGGTGCCCCCATACTCCAAGGGCAGATATTCCCGCGGTACGATATTAAATATTGCATCTGGATCGGAACTCACTGATATCTGTGTTTAAGAAAATTAAAAATTGGAATAGGAAAGTTTACTTTAAAAATTATATTTTTCTTCTTTTACCCTATTTTTGATCTTGGCAGGAAAGAAAGAACGCAATGTATTAAAGCCAGTCTCAAATGCTGGAGGCACATTTATAAAATGTATGCCCTTCTGTCGTGTAGGCATCGCCTCATCAGCATACGCTGAGAATTTGCGCAACAGTTCGGGCTGTAGGGCAAATAGATGAGTTCCGGTTACACCTTTCATGTCCATTATTTCTATGTAACCGGAAACTGTGGAGTTTTCATCCTCGAACATCATAATTTCACCAAACATAGAGCCAACGCGTATTATATCCTGAAATTTGTACTTGCTCGTATCATAGGACCCGGCGCGTATAATGGTCACACAAGGACCAGCATCGTCATCGTCCTGTGGTAAGCGTAGAAGAATGCTGTAAGGAAATGTATAAATTTAAAATGAATATTGACAGACAAAATCTTATAGATCAATGTAATTAATTTACATACCTTTGTGCCTAATTTACTTACCCCGAACGTATAATATCCAATACCAAAGGATCAGTGGTCAGACGTCTTTCATTGAACACTTCCGGTATGGATGCTTGCAGCGAATAGAATCGATCGTATTTTAATTTAGCACGCTCTAAACTGAACTTGGTGCCGCGCAGAAAGGCCAACAAAAATTGATCTTCAGTGCAGGACCGCAAATGTGGCTGCTTGAGCACCCAATTCCGCAAAGAGTCAATGTCATCCGCAACACGTTGAGGCACCTCATTCAGCTCCTGTATAGCAATTGCCTGCAGTGCCGGCTTAAGGGGGCGTATATGTAATATACTCATTGCTAGAAATAACAAAATAAACAAGTGAAATGTCTCGATTTAAAAGTGATATAAGGGCTTATAAACACCATAAAAAAATGTTATAATTAAAGCTTAAATATTTTATAATATATCACAAATGACGAAAATGATAATAAAACAAAATAAAATCGTATATGTCAAGTCTTATGCCTTTAGGGGTTGCAAAAAAGATGACACATACGACATGTTGTTCCCAATTTATAATGTATTAAATAAATACACAAAAAAGGAGGAATTTTGAATAACAGAAAACATTTCTATCTAAGAATTTACATATATTTTAAAATTATTTAAAAAAAAAGTAAAAACACAAAATACATTTGCAATCTTTAGATAACTTAAGAATAAACAGCAAAAGAAAAAAGATTTCACGATTAGGATGACGAAAGAACAACATTTTGATAATCATAATTTTAATCTATCACTTATTTTAAACAAACAAATATCACACAAATGCAATTGCCTTTTGATTGTATACTTTACAAGTTAAGTTAACAAATTGAACTTTTTTATTTTAATATTGATTTGCCGCAGTGTTTCACCAAATATTTATAAACACGCTTTCCTTATCGATTATCTTTCAAATTTAGCAATGCCTAATTGAAATCCAATAAGTGTACAATATGTCAGTCAGGTATTTGCTTGGTATGTACTACGACTAATAATGAAAATGCTTTTGTTGTGATTTTCCTTTGCTTTTCCAACTACTGTAATTGCGTGTGTTTACCGTTTGAAAATGCAGCACCGACTGATACAACAAATAAGGCAAATCAACGAAGTTCATCGTATTTACTGTTTGCTTGTTGATCAGAAGCCGATTTGAAAGCACACACGAAGTTTTTTTATCAGCACTTTGAACAGGGGGCAGAGAAGATGAATATTTGAAAATTGTGTACCAGGCGCCGTTAGCCACTTTGTATATTTGCAGTGTGTAGGTGGTTTTCCTCAACGATTGATTGTCTTAATTGGCTTTGGATTTATATACACAAACATGTGTGTGTTCAGCGTTTTTTATAAGTGCATCCGGCTGCGTTAATAGTTGATGAACATTTTCAAGGCCCTCCCTTTTGGGCTTAGCTTACAATTTAACCTAATTTTGTTTGAAACTACAAGCATTCAATACTTAATTATTCAAATGTTACCGCCAGATTTATTAAGTCTTTCATGAATGCACGGTTTTAGCATTTTATACAATTAAATAATAAAATAAATACTGATAATAGAGAGGTTACTTGAGTTCATTGCATATGAAAACACACATTTCATATGATGCAGATAGAGATTTTTTAATTGAGGAAATATTTGTATTATACGTATATATTAATTTTGATTACCTTAAATAATATTGTACAGTGTCAATTTTCGAATTCAAATAAATTGTATTAAGTTTTTATTATTTATTTATTTTTTGATTTAAAGAAAATGTAGTTATCAAATTAATCTGCAAAACAACTCAACGATCTGTTCTTAATTTTTCTTATTATTAAGAAATAAACTTATTTACTTTTAAAATTACATTTAACAATTTAAAAATGTTTACTAATGCCTTATCAAACATAATAAATTTTTAGTTTGAAATTTGCCATTAAAATATATACATATAAGGGAGGGAAAACCTTTTATAAAATGACCTGTATTTGTAGCAAACAAATTGATGAGCAAAACACAAAAAATGGTATCCTGTATCGGACAGCTTTTGTCTGTGAGTCAAAACACCAGTAGTTCACAACAAAAGTAGTTCAATTCAGCTCAGTTCAGTAAGTCATTCAAATGAGCTTATTCCGAACGGTTCGATAAAACTCTAATTCTCCAGAGTGAAACAGTGACAGGTAGATGAAAATATATACATTTATAATATTTTGTAATATTTATCAAAAAATAAAATAATATCAAACACAATATAATAATGCAGGTCGCAACAATGACCAGCGTTGATGAAACAGAGAATCCATTTGCGGCTCTATTGCAGGAGGGCAGCGAGGCCAACGGAATTTCCAAGCAGCTGATTGAATCAATTTTGCTTTTTACACTGAGCAAAGATGTGAGCAGCAAACATAACGTGGGCATTTTGTGTTTGGCCGATGTTGTTGTGGCCGATAATAGCACCGGGAATACACTTAGCGAGGATCTGCTGGCGCATGCGTTATTCGAGCGCCTTATGCTGAACGATACTACAAAATACTTGTTGCCAGCTGGTCAGAGTACCAATCAGGAAGAGGCTCTGGAGACCCGTGCTATGATTTATCTGCATGGCGCATTCACTAGATGCGAGCGCAGCATTAAACAGGATAAGTGCAGTGTCATTGATAAGCAACATTGCACTCGCATTATGGAGATGATATTAAATAATGCCAGCACCTGTATGCGTCAGCCAGAGCTGTTTGCGCCACAAACCTTCTCTGCCCAGTGGCTGGAACTGTTTGAGCAGGCGGATGAGCATGATACCAGCACCCAGGAGTTTCTGGTACGTGTAGCAAACCGGGTGTTCGAGGAGGATGAGCCCATAGAAGCGCTGGGCGCACTTAAGGCCATTTTTTATCCCATGTTAAGCGATCTGCAAAAGCAATTGGTCAAGGAAAATTTGATAAGCATTAAAAAAAACATCTTTTGGATTTTGGGCTTCTTCTCACGAGACAGACGCACTGGCATGCTAGGCGAGCTGCTAATTGATTTCACCACACCTAATCCCAAAGCAAAAGGTAATTTTTAAACGATATGGGCTTGCGAGATATAATACATATAAGGGTATAAAATTTAAGAAATATTTTACAAACTTCAATTTTTTTAGGTGGTGATTACATGGATACATTATTTGGGCAGCTGCTCTGCGTGTCCATCATGCCCAAAACACAGACGGCACCTTACGAATTCTTTCGCGATATTTCAATGGTCTCCCAGCAAACGGACCCTTCGCTCTGGCAACTTTTGGCACATCATCAGCAGTCTATGTTTATGCTAATCAAACAATTGCTTGTACAATCGCCGGACCCTAAAAAAAAGATGCTGCAATGGATTGCCAATTGTCTAGATGCGAATGTTGCGCGTGGTCATCTATGGAGCACCATGAATATGAATCTAGAGCAAACTGTGCACAGCACAGCGAGCGATGCTTTTATGACCAGCCTTAGTGCTGTGCTGATGCGTCTGTGTGCACCACTCTGCTTGCCATCCTTGAAGGTATAAACAAATATAGTTGTATTACTTACATACCTAAGCTTTTTGACAACTTAAATAAAAATTAAAACCATATTGCAGGTAATGCTGGTTGATCCCACATATTGTGCTGTTCAAGAAGAAGCAGAACGGCAAACGAAGGGCGTAAGCATGCTAAAAGCATTCGAGGAGACGTGCCTGCTGCCCAGCGACGAAGGTGAAAAGCGTCTGACGGCAGAGAAATATAACTTCATTACCGAAATCTTCTATATGGCTCACAAGGCATTCGAGCTAGGCAATCGTGCTTGCATTGAACGCATGACGCGCATGATGCGTGAGTTGCAAAACACCCAGACGGCCTATCAGGAGGTGGCCACACGAGATCCAAATAATGATCTAACCAAGAATCTATTTCGCATGCTGCAGGATCAAATGCAACAGGTGCTCTGCATACGCAACGGTTTGGCTGAGCCCGAAAATGATACCGCTATATTGAAGTTCTTTGAAGCGTCGGCCATTTGGCTGACTGAGATTGCAATGTTGCCACGGGAAAGCTACGAAGCTGCGCTAGATAAAAAGGATTTTGCACCACAATTAATGCGCAATCTGGAACTGTTATCCGAAACACCGCCTTTTGTGGCGCCCTTTATGAAATCGGTGCCAGAGGGCATAATAGACAACATAGTTGCGTATTTAAATTTTTGTCGCAGCTTTGCTGGCGATCAGTTTATACAAATGTACAGCAGTGCACATGATGCCTTCTTCAAAATGATATTACTGTTTATGGGTAGCTCCGGTCTAGTAAAGAATCCGCATTTGCGCGCCAAACTGGCAGATGCGTTGGAGGTTCTATTACCCACACAAAATTCAGGCAGCAATCGCAAGGCATTCATGACTCACATCTTTGACAGCCACACAGATCGGTTGCAGGTTGTGCGCAGTTTGCTCAACGTATTTGTCAGCATCGAAATGACCGGACAGTCGGTGCAGTTTGAGCAAAAGTTCAATTATCGCCGTCCCATGTACGCAATAATGGAGTTTTTATGGACTAAGGAAGAGCATGTCGAATGCTTTAGACGTCTGGCGAGTGAGGCCGAGAGTAACATGGAGGCCATTCAGCCGCCAATATTTTTACGCTTTATCAATTTGTTAATCAACGATGCCATCTTTTTGTTGGACGAGTCACTTTCGAATCTGGAGCAAATCAAACAGCTACAACAGGCACAGGACAATGGCGAATGGAATAATCTGTCGCATAATGAACGACAGCAACAGACAACCAATTTGCATCATCTTGGCATGCTGGCACGCTTCGACAATATACTGGGACGCGACACAATCAATTTACTAAAGCTGCTAACCACTGAAATCAAGAGCATCTTCTGTCACAACAGCATGGTAGATCGTATTGCGGCCATGCTCAACTATTTTCTGTTGCATTTGGTTGGACCGCAACGTGAGCGCTTCAAGGTTAAGGATAAAAAGGAATTTGAGTTCGATCCAGCACAGACAGTGCTAGAAATTGCACATATTTATATTAATCTAAGCACCGACCATAGCTTTTGTTTGGCCGTATCGCAAGATGGACGCTCCTATAGCGATCAACTGTTTAGCTATGCCGAGAAAATATTGATACGCATTGGCGGCGGTCAGCTTATCGGGGACATGGCAGAATTTGCGGCTAAGGTGAAAAAAATGAACGATGATTACAAGGAGGAACAGGAGCTGCTGGCCGATGCTCCTGAGGAATATCTTGATCCAATTATATCCACATTAATGACCGACCCAGTGGTGCTGCCTAGCTCAAATGTAACTGTCGATCGATCTACAATTGCCCGACACTTGCTGAGCGATCAGACAGATCCATTCAATCGCGAACCGCTTACCATGGACAAGGTCAAGTCAAATGAGGCTCTCAAGCTTGAGATTGAGCAATGGATCGAGGATAAGCGCAGCGCGGCGCGTGTAAAGAGCTGAGCAACAATTCTGAGCTAACAGGCATGCGCATAACCAAAGAATAAGCTCGTTGCGGTTCAGGCTATAGTTTACTGTATGTCGTTTCTCTTGAGAATTCCAGTTATATGTAATACACAATATACATAGTTCTATTTGTACATAAACGGCCATTGCAGTTTCCAATATAATTAAATTTTTTCCCTTATTTTTAGCAATTTTTTGGTTCAAGTTTTTGTTTAACATTTAAG
Source organism: Hirtodrosophila alboralis (assembly GCA_035043045.1). NCBI lineage: Eukaryota > Metazoa > Arthropoda > Insecta > Diptera > Drosophilidae > Hirtodrosophila > Hirtodrosophila alboralis. Next base: position 501,017 of record JAWNNH010000254.1, read on the forward strand.
CAATTAAATGAAATGTATGTAAATATGTTTGTATGGTAAAAGATGGCTCAAAGTATGAGCATTAAAGCATTAAATTAAATAAATAAATCACATAAAGATTATACAGCAAGACAATGCATTTATTTTCCATGGTTACCGTGTTCTATAAATTAGTCTAGCCCAACTACAGGCAGGGCTAGCAGTTTGACTGCCTACCTGTGCACCAGCCCAGCCCAACTACAGACAAAACAAATGGAAAGAAACTTGTTCGACTTCAGCCTATGCTGATGAGACCTTTAGAGCTGGACAGGTATTTATTTGCAACCGCATGAGTTATGTGCCTAAACATGTGTAGAAAGTAAACAGTCTAGCTTGTATAAGCGAATGCCACACATCAGAACTGCAGAGTTTGTTTGCAGGTAGTTTGTGTATTTTATTTTTTTAATAAATATCTTAAATATTTATATACTTTTTAAAACCTAAATCAAAATATGTTTATTTACAATAAGATATTAAACAAAATCAAAGCTTTTGATTTGAAGATAGCCATCGAATTCATGCTGTTATTTATGCCAACACTTTTAAAGTCTAGATCATGTATCCTGCTCTACATCAACATCATGAGTCATGTGCTCAAAGTTTTCGTTTATCAATTGATCGGCCAGACAGTCGCAGCATAAATTAAGAAAGCAATAGCAACTATTGCAACGCCAGCGAGCCCGTGTCACGGCTGACTCCGCACAGTTAGCGCATTTGGGCGCTAATGGATCGGGACTGTAGCCATCTTCCGTTTGTAACTTTTCATCGTGTATGACTGTTAATATTTTGAGCTGCAACTGCTTCTTGCGCTTAGCGTCAGATTCAAGCGCATCTGGTTCCTGCTTAGGCTCGATTTTTAGTGATGATGGTGGCGGTGGCGATGCAATTGTAGGCATTAGTTCATCCAAAGTGTAATCATCTTCGGGCATATTAATTTCTATATTTTGGGCTGGAAAGAATGTGGAACGGCGTACATTATACTTGGGCCGGCTAATGCCGCCCGGTCGCCGATATTTCGGCAAGCGACCCGGTACAGGCAAGCCGGCATCATGAAGCTTCTGGAAATACTTTTGTACTCGGCTAAAAACTTGTTGCGCTGTACGATTCCCAAGCGATTTTGCTATTTTGGTAAATCGACGCATTTCCACCTCTTCGGGCGGATACTCGATAAGCAACTTTTCTAGGCGACGCTGCTCCTCGTTTGTCCACAGACGATTTTGTGTTTTGCTGCCAATTCTATTAACTTTGTCCGGTGGATCCATGGGTTGTGTATAATTTGTCATTGGTGTCTCGGTTTTGATATCTTCCCTAATGTTTAACGTGGGCAACTCGGGCAGGCTAACTATAGTTAAATAATTAGGCGATATCAATGGTTCATTGTTGTGCATCTTGTCCAGCAGCAGCTGCGGATTTTCCAGATACAAATTGCGCGCTTTCTCCAGCTCATTGATCTGTTGATGGACACGAATGCGCTGAGCCTGCAGCATGGCAATGGTACGCAGTAAATTTGAATAGCATTGATTGCCACGCAGCGCTAAGTGTTCCGTTTCAAAGTGAAACACATCGTCCTCATCATTATCGCTTTCGTCCTTCATTGTGTTGGGGGAATTTGTTTCATTTTGTTTGTTTTCGTTTTCCATTTGTAAACGCGTGCTGTGAACGCGAATTAGAGATGTGAAATTAACCAAGGTAATCAATTGATTCATCTGGTAATTATCGATAACCTTTGCGGTATATAACCGTTTAGATTTTCAAATAAATTTTAAAAAATTTCTCATACTACAAGACAGAAATTTGTCAAAAATTGCTTACTTTGTTAATTGCGTAATGATGCACTGATAAAAATTTCACTATATTATGAGGGGTCAACTTTTGTACTCACATCAAATCATCCAAAGCAACAGATATAATACTATCTAACCCGTCAAAATTTCACTTTTTAGTTTTCTCAATTATTCTTAATTAAACTCTTATTAATAATTTATATTAAGAATTTCCAATATTATAGAACTAAAATCCAAATAAATTTAAAAATAACCGTGAGCGTAATGAGTTGCTATGATTATCAATAGTCGATAGCTAGCGTAGCAGCTGAACCGCTCAGATATTTAATAAAAAATAAACTATTCGAAGCTATCGATAATTAAATTTTTAGTTTAAAATATATATAATTGGTGTTACAGTATGTGTTTTTAATTTATTAAGCACATAATTAGAAATATGTTAACAATATATTAAAATACATACATATGTGAAGATTTTTATATAATCGCAACTTGTATCGACATCAAGTTATCGACAAGGTTTTTATAGTGACGAAATTAAAGATCTATGCTATATTTTCCCTTGATTCTTTATACAAGAATTACATTTTTGCATGTATAATTCATGTATACATAATAGATATACATATATTTAATATACATAATAGAATATATCAGCACTGTGTACCATTCGTAGAAGTTTATGCATCCTTCTGATAAGAAACAGCTGGTAGACTCGCTTAAGAAGAAGCACAATACGTAACAATTAGTTATTATTAAATACATTTATTTATCATTATGTTAATCCCACGATACTTGGCTCTTAATAATCTTTCATTATTAAGGAACACAGTAAGTGCTGTCTAAATGATCACAAATACATTTAGTTTAAAATAAAAAACGAACCATTTCAGGCCAAAAACTCAAGATTGTTCTCTCAGACAAGCCAAGATCAGGTACGCATCGTTGAGGTGGGACCACGGGATGGCCTCCAAAATGAGCCAAAGCTGTTGCCCGCAGCCATAAAGATCGAGCTAATAGATCGTCTCTCTGGTACGGGTCTACAAACAATTGAGGCCACAAGTTTTGTGAGCGCTAAATGGGTGCCTCAGATGGGTGACAATTCGGAGGTTTTGCGCGGCATACGTCGAGTGCCAGGCATTAGTTACCATGTTCTCACGCCAAATCTGAAAGGGTTTGAGAGCGCCTTAGAGGCAGGCGCCGAAGAGGTGGCCGTTTTTGGCGCCGCCTCGGATGCATTTTCACTCAAAAATGTCAATTGTAATGCGGCAGCAGCCATAGAGCGTTTTAAACCCGTGCTGGCAGCTGCCAAGCAGAATGGAGTTCGTGTGCGCGGCTACGTATCAACTGTGGTAGGATTCAGGGCATTTCAAGGTCACCTGCTATGCTACATTTTTAACTGTGTATCTTATGTGTAGGTTGGCTGTCCTTACGAGGGCGTCGTTCACCCACAGGCTGTGGTCAAAGTGGTGGAGGCGCTGCATGATATGGGCTGCTACGAGATCTCGCTGGGTGATACCATCGGTGTTGGCACGCCTGGCAGCATGCGCAAAATGTTGGATGAGGTAACGCGCGCTGTACCCGCACAACAATTAGCAGTGCACTGCCACGACACATATGGTCAGGCATTGTCCAATATCTTGACATCGCTGGAGTATGGCATTCGCGTGGTAGATGCCTCCGTCTCTGGGTTGGGTGGCTGTCCTTATGCACGCGGTGCCTCCGGAAATGCAGCTACTGAGGATGTCGTTTATATGCTACATGGAATGGGCATTAAAACTGGCATCAATTTAGACAAACTTATTGCAGTGGGACGCTACATATGCGAAGAGTTAGGCAGATCATCCGAATCGAAGGTGAATCGTGCATGGAAGGGACCAGAGGCCAAGAAAGCCTAAGAAAAAATGTTATAAATCCCATAAAGCAATCGTTGGCATTTACTAGTTATTATATATTGCATGTGTGTGTATCATAATGTTAATTTGTTGAAAACAAAATATAATAAACAGAAGCAGGCTCTTCATCCTCGTTAAACTTACATAGTGTGACAAGAAAGCCCACTGGAATGTTTATTTATTTTCACAAAATGTCCATTAAATCAATAAAACTTTTATTAGGTTAGATCATTATAAGAAATGAAATCAAAACTGATAAGATTGCCTGATATATCATAATAAAACGATCTACTCATAGATTCTTTCCCTTTCGAACTTTTAACATTCTCTATGGTAGTATAATATTATACAATGAGAGCATCTGCTTAAACCGGCTCTAGAATTATCGATCATAACGTTATAAAAGTGCTTCGTAATATTTTCCATTGAATGTTGGCTAACTGTTGTGATTAATGTTTATAAATTCATTTTTTAAATTGCTTTCTTCTGAAAAAGCCATTTCTTTGGCTTTGGCTCTTAATACATATTTAAATTTCCACGACTATTTTTATCCATACCATATTTAATCATCACCTTATCATTTTTTCATCAATTTCCAGTTCATTATTCAATCAAATTGTTGTAAATTTGTAAGCTGTCATCCGAAGAGAGACTTGTAGCTTTCTAACAATATATAACATTAATATACCATGATATAAATTAAGATTTTCGTTATTGAATTTGTATTTAATATAATTAAAATTTCTGAGCATCTTTAATTGTGTACAAAGAGATGTCGCCCGAAGCAAGCGACAGATCAGCAAGGCTTTGATTGGGACGGCGTGGTATTTGCGATGTTATCTTGTTGCTCTGCTCAGAAGGCATTTTCATTTTGCCATCGTGACGTAAAACGCTTGGTTCCACAGCCGAGTTCAGATACTTTTGTATCTTCGATACACTGGGCATCGGCAATGGAGTGCGTTCATCGACAACCTGTAAATATTTAAATAAATTAATGTTATATGTGCCAAGTTCATAATAATTTATTGGACTTACCTGTTTCAATTCCGATGATATATATGCCTTCTTTGGCAACAAACGGGCTTTAGGATCAATGCCATCAATATTTTGCTTTAATGGATTAAAACCGGGAGCTGTGCCTGCTTGTGCCCGCATCTTATGACACAGACGAGACTCCTGCTCCAATTCCTTAATGCTAAGTGTATTAAACGAATCTTTAATATTTTGTGTCTGCCGGAACATGGTCATCAGTGGGGCAGTACCGGATTTTTGTGTGTAGGTACGTATAGGGCTAACAATGTGTGCAAATTGATCTTTCTGGACTTTTAGCTGACGTCGCATTGGTATACCTGTGGGTTGCTTAAAGAACTTCGTTTTTGGTATATCCATGTTAATCTTATAGCGTGACATGGACAAACTTTCAGGCAGTTTGCTATTGCTGCCTTTCTGTATTGGAGTCGACGGTTTCTTTTCAGGGGTCAACACAAATGTATTCTGCTTTGGCAGATTTAGATTTGATAATGGTTTCGTGGTAGTTGGTGTGTTGCCGGTGTTTGATGGTGTTGCTTTGGCGGCCATAATATCGAGACCTTTTTGCATCATATATTCCATTTCCTCTATGGTATCATTAAAATGCATCGATTTGTTCTCCTTGTTAGCATCGTCAATTGATTGTGATAATAACGATGTATCATCTTCCTTTTTTACTTCAACTTCCTCATCGCTCGAAGAAGACAGTTCAATAATTGTGTTGTCCGCCGCGTTGCTCACAATTGTTTCATTTTGTTTATTGCCTAATAGACTATTCATTAAAGTCTCATGCAAATCATTTAACAACTCTTCCTCTTCGCCCTTAGACATACCAGGTGGATTGGCTTTGGCAATAGCCGCATAAAACAAATGATCAACGTTCAACGTTGCGTCCTTAGAGCTGCTAGCCAATGAACAGGTTCCGTCCTTAGAGCTGCTGGCCAATGAACTGTTTGCTGTGGCTGTTTCATAGCAGCTGGAGCCAGATTCAAGTGTATCATAGCTCTGTGCCGTTTTCATTGTGCCAGCAGTTTTAAAGCTGATGTTATCGAACGAGAACTCATCGGATAGCACGGCCGAAATGTCCGCCTCATTGGCCTCCAGTATGGTTGAGGGTCGCAACAAACCGACCATTTTAACTGGCGATGTTTTTGCTGATTGTGTAAATAGTGATTCATTTGAATTTACGGTGCAATCATTATCCCAAAGGCGAGATGGCGCCTCAATATCCTCCAGCTGTGTGCACTCGACCCCCTTTAAGGGGCTCTCATTGTCGAGCAGGTCCTGATCGCTGACTTCGTTGAATAAACGGTGCAGTGCATCCATTTCCATGTCGTTAGCTGCAAATTCAAATTGCCAATAAATAATAATAATATAGATAACATAAAGCCATATATTATCATTTAAAGCTAAGAAGCTAAGCTATATCGACTCAGCTCGTCGTCCTGATCAAGAATACATATGTTTACTTTATGGGGTCGGAGAAGTCCCCTTATATGCATTACAAATTTCGTGAAAAAAATATTAATATCCCTTTGCTAGGGTATATAAATGGAATCAGCATCACCAACTTACATTTATCTGATCGAGTGCTGCGCTCCTTCGCCAATGCCAAAACATGATCCTTATCATCGCTGTGTAGATATTGAAAGAGTGTGCTATCAGGATCAGAACCTGTCTTATCACACATACGTTCGAACGCATCAAAACTGTCATCGGCCTCCGGTGGGTTGGACGTAGTCTTGCCGCCCCTCTTGTACATAATTTTTGATTCACTATGTATGCTTATTATGGATGTAATACCGTTTTCGTTGCGCTCCTGCTCTTGCTTTGCCAGTTCCGCCTTCTTGGCTTTTATTAAAGCTGGAAAGTCTAAAACAATATCTAAGCTAGGACGACGTCGTTCAAATGGATCTTCTTGAGGTTTTGGTACGGCAGGTCGTGGCCTAAAAATAGCCAAACAAATAATGAAAATGATTTTTTGAAGAAAATAAAAATGATTTCTTTAAGAGTGTTCGAACAAACGATTATGTACATACATATGTTTTTATTTATTGTTACTAAACACTATGCTAAGTTGATTTTTCAGTATACTTTTTAAATGCAGATGAATAAATATTAATACACTATAACTATAATAAATTGGGTCGTGCTGGTTATTCCAAAGCATCCAGAAATTCTATACTTTTTCATTCATTACAACTTACTTGAAGTGCACTGTTTCAAGCAACATAACATGTATCAAATCAACCAAGAACATTGCCTGGCTTTTACATGCAGATAATTAAATGTTAATATGCGACTACACTCCAATCTACAGAAATGTGAGTACATGTATTTACCGATCCGAAAGCAGATGGTTGAGCAATTTTTGACGCCATGCCGGATTGTCTTGAAATTTTTCCAAGCCAGACATTTTGCGTCTTTTGGCGGTATGCTTCTTTTCTTATGGTTAAAATAAATAACAAAACAAAGGAAAGTTTTTTTGATTCTTTCACAATTAATTTGGACGATTTTACTGCCAATTTACTCACTCAAGAAAAATTTTAGTAATTAGAAAAAACAAAAAACACAAATTTGCAGCCGCTTCTGTTTAAATGATCGATCGCAGTCAAACAAGGTATCGACGCGCTGTAAATTGTCTGGTAATTTTAAAATTCGATACTTTTGATATTCGCGCCAGGGCTGTACTAAAAATAAAATATAAGTAGCATGAACAAAACAACAATATGTGTTTTCTTTATATATATATATAAATAGATTTATTTTAAGATTAACCGTTTAATATTCAAAGCATTAAACAAATTTTCCCACAAATTTTCAGAAAAAAACACATATTTGATCGCGCACGAGTATAGATCGATGTGCTTTGAATTGTCTGCTTATCTTGAAAGAGAAGAGCGAAATAAAATGTAAACTAGTGAATTTTACACCTATTAAAAGACTAGAAAGAAAACAAGTTTTGGCTGCTCCTTTATCTAATTTTCATATAACTCAAATACGCCTCCAGAAGGTCCTAGCCCCAAATTAATAAGTAACTTAAGTAATTTATTTACGTGTAAAAGTGTATTCATGTTTTCTTTTGTATATTTATATTAAATTATTAAAATTGACTGTTTAATAATAATTTCTAAAATGGTTAGAAAATTTCTAAGAATATATATATATATGTATATATATTTAAAATGCGCCGAAATGGGTGATTATTTATATGAGAATTCCTCGAGTAGGTTGATTTGGCACACTGGCTGAAGTACAGGGTCTTTAAATCTATTTACACCTGTCTTCATCAGTGATATATTCTTCACGTCCTCAACACGATTGTATTGTTGTCGATTAATCACTATTGTTCAAGCTATTAGTTTTCAAGACAAGATTTGGATTGTCGTTGACAGTTTCCGGGAAGGTAATAATTGTAGAATGTAGTATTTTATCCACTTTTGTGCACCATATCACTAAATTGAATTGCCAACTATCGATTAAACTTAATAAGTTGAATGAAACTATCGATATATATATTGTAAGATACCGATGTTATCAATGCAATGGCCTTCTTCAAAAGCCGGTGCAAGAAGAAGAAAGATAACAAATATTGTGTGTAGTCTATTAAAAGGTCTGTGCCCAATATATAGGACACTAAAATTGGCAATAATCTAAATCAATATGAACGCACTAAGGCACACAATATCCCTAGTGTCTCTAGGCACTTTCCAAGTCGTAAGACGCACAAAAAGTCAACATTTGAGCGGCTTTTTGCTGGGAACTGGGTTGGGCCTGGCCACCTTTGCGTCGGTCACGTACGCACAAGCAGAGGCCGCAAAGGTCAACCGAAAGCTTAATACAACAAAGTTCATGTCGGAGCCGATAACGGATGCAAAAGTCCTGCTTGAAGATAAAGAAAATATGCGACATCGCATGGAGATAATGATAATGGAAATTCAGGCTGAATTCTGTCGCGCTCTCGAAGGTGAAGAGTTCGGTGGCCAGAAGTTTAAAGTTGACCGGTGGATGCGCAACGAAGGCGGCGGTGGTGTCACCTGTGTTCTACAAGACGGTGAAGTATTTGAAAAGGCCGGTGTTAATGTATCTGTGGTGACGGGCTGGCTGCCACCCGCTGCTGTGCAGCAAATGAGGGCCCGAGGCAAGGACCTAACTGAGAATGTTAAGCTGCCATTCTTTGCCAGCGGCGTTAGTGCTGTCATACATCCCCGTAATCCCCATGTGCCGACCATACACTTCAACTATCGTTATTTTGAGGTGGAAATGCCCGATGGCAAGAAGCAATGGTGGTTCGGTGGCGGCACAGATTTGACGCCCTATTATCTGAATGAAACCGATGCGCGGCATTTTCACAAAACTTTGAAAAATGCCTGCGATGAGCATGACACTAGCTACTATCCGAAGTTTAAGAAATGGTGCGATGATTATTTCCATATTAAGCATCGCAATGAATGCCGCGGCATTGGTGGCATCTTCTTTGATGATATCGATGAGCCAAGTCAGGATTCTGCCTTTAAGTTTGTAACGAGTTGTGCCCGAGCCGTAATCCCCTCTTATTTGCCACTGGTGCAGAGGCACAAGAATGCCGAGTATGGCAACAATGAGCGGCAGTGGCAGCTGTTGCGGCGTGGTCGCTATGTTGAATTCAATCTTATCTATGATCGAGGTACCAAATTTGGACTCTATACACCTGGCGCCCGCTATGAAAGCATTCTCATGTCATTGCCTCTACATGCTAGATGGGAATATATGCATGTACCCAATGGCAAATCAAAAGAGAGCGAACTATTAAAGGTTCTGCAGAATCCCAAGGAGTGGGTTTAATATGAGCAGAAATAACATTTACATTATTATTATCATAATGGGGGAAAATGGTGCCTTTCATGATACAGTTTTGTTAGATATATAAGAATTGACAATTTTTAAATCCTGTACATATAATTTGTTATTAAAACAAACTTTTACACGCATTTAAGTGGCTTTATATAACCAAAAATTTTAAATTTAAGGAAACTACGTCAATTTCCCATGTATATGGATGTGTATATAAGTTCTTCTACAATTATAAAAGACACCTCTATAACTATGTATAATTCATACGAAATCGGAAGAGATACATTTTTAGGTTATGCTATCAATACCCATATACAGACACAATCATATATGCATATGTATATTTTTAGACCTTTCTACCAACAATGACGTCATCTCATGTAGACATATATGTATATTGAGGTTATGTTCTAATATCTACTTGATTTGGATAGCATATATCCAGATTAATTGCAGATAGTACTCTAGTTACACATTATATCCACATATACACATATTTAGGTATACATACAGAGTTGAATGTATTTATGTTTTTTTTCGGTTTAAGCATGGACAGATGTCTGTCTGCTTCAATTGTGTATGTATACTCGTTTTCACACACACACACAAACGCATTTGTGTACTGTACAGAAATGCGTTTGGATGTGTGTGTACCAACAAAGCTGAAACCCTCACACACACACAGTAGCAAGCGCTTCGCGTACCTCTCTGCCTCTTCCCATGCGTGTTATATAGAGGGATAATAAGCGGGAAATGCGCGCCACCGGCATTTTTACCCACCAAAAATGAAAATTGACAAAACAAATAAACATTTGCAATAATCAGTTTCTTAAATCATAGTTTACAAAATGCTTTATTTTTTCTCAGTTTTGTTAGCAAATACATATTTGTAGTTCTTTGTTTTTTTTGGGTAATCGTTTAAGGTGTTGTATACAAACGAAACGGAATTGGTAAATCTCCTTTTTGTTTATTTCTGTAGAATAATGCTGCTTGCCTGTTATGTTTGCTGTTGTTGTTATATTGTTGTCATTAAAATGAATAGAGTAACTAGCTTAACTACATTCATACAAGTATATATATTTAATAAACACCGCCGGTCTGCTGCTGGTACACCTCAATAGTGTCCCCCTCCTCCATCTCCAGCGAAGTTGGGGTATCGTTCTCATTGATGGGCTGTCCGTCAAAGCGGAAGCGCACCACTTGCATGGAAAGTCCGGCACGGTCGCAATAGGCATTCATCAGTTTTCTTAATGGTGTGTGTTTCTTGATTTTGAACTGCACCACAGCGTTGTCCTGTCCAAGCACTTTCAGATTAATGTGCTCGGTTTCGCCGCCCTTCTTTTCGTCAGACATGTTTTTTTTTCGCTTGTCGAAGAGATATTCACAAAATGTAAAGTGCAATGCCGGGCGTGCGTGCTGTACAATAAAATATATATACACAGAATACGTTGAAATTATTGAACATTCACTTTTTATAATACTTTTGTTACTGTGCACTAAAATATAAAAACTTTTCTTACTTTTAAAACGTTTCACGATTCGCTTCTCCTTTTTTTTTCGATTATAAAGCGGCTTGCGCTGGCTTCACACACGCCAAAAAAATGGTTGTATTTCGAGTGTCTCCCTATTCGCACGGCAAAAAAAATTATGAACGCAAAAATGTGCTAAAAATTACCGAAGACGCTGTCAAGTCAATTCCGGCAGGGGTGCATAAAATATGGTATTTAATTAATATGCAAAGGTAAAAAAGTTAAAATTATAGATAATTAAAATGTTTAACTGTATTTATTTTCAATATTTTTGTGACTTTGTACACAGCGTTGACGTTAGTTATATTAATGAATAACATCAATACATTTTAAATTTGTCTATCGAAGCTATTCGATTTATATATCGATAGCTGATTCGAAATACAGCAGGTGTTGCAACTTACAACATCTTATGCGATTAATATCAACATAGTAAATTTCTCTCCTTTTCCAATTTATATAATCTTAATATTTGCAATAATCGTAATATTACGCGATTAATATATTTCTTATGAAAATCACTTAATTTTGTCAACTCTTGTCAGTAATAGAGATGACAGTGGTGTGCTTTCGTATCACGAACTTGAATAGCACGAAAATTCCGAGTTGTGCGTGGCTATGTTGAGCTCAAGAGAGCCAAAGTAAATAATATAACAAAGTAATTCTATTTTACTGTATGAAAAACAAGAAACTTGAATTTTTGCGATACTCACAATGCACAAAATTATAACTGCAGCCATTACAAGAACAAACAAATTTATATTAAATTTTCTTTGTTTATATATAATACTTTATTTTTTGTTAAGTATTAAAAATTTCACGTACCAGTGTATGTTTATTTTAGAGAAAGGTTCCAATTGGCCCATTATTTAATACGAATTAAGTTAAGAACATACATAAATTCGTTCTATAAATAATAGTAATCTAATCTTTAAACAGTCTAAACTCATAATTATCAAATCACCTATATTTTAAAGTATATTCTGTTGATACTTGTACGAATTTGCATTCATATTTAATCTCCTTGGGGAATTTGCAGAAATTGAAATGAGTTAGTTTTTAATTAATATTGCTTGATTTTTTTTAAGCTTCAACATGTCAGGTTTTTTTTGCCGTTATTTATGAAATATAATATGGTATATTCATTTTAATACTCTTCATTTATTTTTACAACGACAAATTTTAACCAGACATTGAGAAAACGTGCGTTACATTGAATATATCTCCCATTTCCACAAAAAACAATACAATACCAAACATACCATATTTAACTAATGCGAATTTGAAGGAACCCTCCTGAAGGGCAAACCCTTACCAGTATAAAGGTACCAACAACAAAAAACGAACAATAAACACAAACCTTAGCGCTGTTTTGAAATTAAGATTCCATGGTGTGGTGTCCTCTTGTACACAATCACCAAACGTACTTGAAAAAATTTAAATCAAGAATTGATTACTTAAGTACATTATCAATTTGATATGTAAGTTCCATTTCAAACAGTATTTACCTCACCATATTTACCATTAACATTAAAGAATATTCTTTATTCTTTAATATTTCGGTACTTGACCAATGCATTTGGGCACAATCTTACCAACAACCAGCTCGCAACAACTTACAAAACGTCAGTTATAGATATTTTACCCGGTATTTTGAAAATAGCCCGATTATAAAACTTACTCACAAACCAATTGAATGAGCAGAGCTGGCGTGTCCCAGGAAGAAGCCACCACGTTTCTAGTGTTGGCCTAGAACGGTAAACGCATGGATTAGTGAGATTTATGTTGAGAAGAAATTACCTGATTTTACAAATTTCTTTCTAAATTGATCAAGAATTGAGTGTACTTTAGGAATTGTTGCTTTTTGGAACTAATTAAATTTTGTTTTTAATACTTATGCTTTGTTCTCTCACACTCTGGGCGTATCATACAATATATGATTGAGATTCAGATTTTCAATATTGAAAACTGCAAAAAGATAAAGAAAATAAAATGGCACAAGTTAGTGCAAAAAGTTTTAAAGTATTTTTTTAAGTTTTTGTTTGTGGTTTTTCTAAGCGATTAAAAATTTTTTAAAAGTATTTGTTTCTACCAAAACAAACCAATCAGCAAACGTTGTGGCCCATTTTGGATTCGGATCCTTATCGCACACATACCAAAGCTGCGCATTCCCATCTACCCCCTTACCAAAGGTGGGGAAACAAACACATGTTGATCTGATTTATTTTTACTTACTCTTCATTTAAATTGTTAAGAATTTACTTACATATTAAAACGTATTTAGGCTATGCACAATTATTTTTGCTGATTTACGTTTTACTGTTTTTGTATTTTATGTTTTGTTGTGTTTTGTTTTCATGATAAATTTTAAAAGTGCTCCCAGCTTAAATCGGACTTACATCGTTGTTCCCGAACTGCAACGTCTCACTGGCTGTGTTAAGCAATAAATTTTTAATTTGAATAAATATTTTTTTTTAAAAAACACCTTTGTTTTCCGCTCTGTACGTACGTCTCGTGCAAATCGATTGATTGTTATACAGACTCTATTATATGTATATGTAGTTATTACCTATGCAGCAGATTAATTAAACAATTTAAACTCTGAAAATAGTTATCGTACTCGATTACCAATGCCTATCGATAATAGGACTACTCATTGACGCCACCAGGCCTGATCGTTGGCACTATTTCCACTACCATTGTCAGGATTATTGCTATTGCTGCTACTGTTGTTGCGTGCAAGTATCGGGGGCGGAGGCACACTAAACATATTGTGATGTGCTGCTGTTGGCGGCCGATACTTCTCCTCGTTCTCGTCGTCCAATTCGCGTTTGATGGCCGTGTTTTGATAGTCATTCATTGAATATGTGGGATAGCCATCATCGATGGGCTCCTCCTTTATCTTAATCATATCCATTTCGCGGAAATCTGGCTTACGCTCCTTGACATCGCGATCCCCGGTAGCGCCGCCGCTGCGATCAGCGCCTCCTCGATCACGATCCCGGCGCTCACGCTTGCGTTCCCGTCTCTCACGCGATGATTCACGTTCGCGTGACTTGGAACGCTTCTTTTTCTTTTCACGCTCACGATCACGATCGCGCTCCCTGTCCCTTCTGTCCCGGCGACCATCGAAATCGTCATAGTCGCGATCCCTGCTGCCAGCACGACGTTTTCGGCGTTCTCGTGAACGGCTGCGTGAGCGACCGACACCTCTTCCGCCACGATCACGGTCCCGATCTCTGCGATCACGGGAACGCGAGCGACGCCTCTCACCGCCCACAGCCCCACCGTAGGCAGCACTACGTCCGCTGCGTGAATCGATGCCATTGATAGCACCCCCACGCGTTCCCTCGCGATCCTCGCGTTCACGCTCCAAGCGATAGCGTTCACGCTCACGTTCATTGTCCTCGCGTCCTGAGTGCTTGATGTTCACATCGTTGCCACCGCGCCTTGTGCCGCCCAAACCACCACCAAGGCGACGTGGCAGCCAACCCTTGACGGTACGAGCACGTTCCACATCCACCAGGACACGCTTGCTGTCAATCTTCTTACCATCGGCGTGCTTATACGCCGCGTGCATATCCCGCTCGTGCTCATACTCTATGAAGGCATATCCCTTGGGTTTACCTGTAATAAGTTTTGGATGAATTAGATTTGATTAAGTATAACTCTGATAAAATAAAAATATGCTATAAGATATGGTGTATAAGGCGATATCATTTGTAGGCCGATAAACTGATAAGATTCAAAATATGGAATCAATTTGGTCAATAAAATATACTCAAACATATATATATATATATATTTTTTAAATGTATTATTCTATAGAATTAGTAAAGATATTCAGTAGAGAAATATTAAATATGGAAGCGGTTTCTGGATCCTAACATCGTTGTCTAATTCAATTAATTAAAATACGTACGGCTTCAGTTCCGAATAAATATAGGAAAATATCGAGGATTATATTGACTATTCAGTCCTGAAATATTAAGTTTACTTGCAGAGATCACTTTATCTAGTCAAAAGTCATTCAATCCTCAGGTTTCCTATAATTACCTGAAAAACTATAATGCAACTAAAAATGATATTAACTTCTAACGGTTTTGCTTTAATTTATCTATTAGTAAGTTATTTTATCTACATATACGAAGAAATTACAAATCTTGGATCATTTAAATTATATTTTTCGATGGCTGCTGTAAGATATATGTAATTTGATTAGCTTGTAAACAGAACAAGAAATGTTCTTTTCTTTTAATAAAATTGGTTCTTAATATAATAAATTATAGATTTTCCTTTTGGAACGTCATCTAAGTCCAGTTTAAAATTAAAACAAATATTATTTTCAAACATTACAGTTGATGTAAGCTGTGGTCAGAAACAAAATAAATAAATTCTCATTTACCTTTTCAGGTAGAAGATGTGTCATTCATATACTATTAACTTATCCTAAGAATGGCTTGCAAAATATTATCACAAAAAGTACATTTTACCTGAATCCTGATCATGAATAAGCACGATCTTCTTGATTGGGCCATAAAACTCGAATTCACGCCGTAGCTTGGACTCTGAAGTGTCATAGTTGATTCGTGCTATGAACAGCGTACGAAATGGGTCTTCTGTGGCGTTCTTGATCTCGGTTGGGTCCCACAGGGCAATTTCACGTTCCAACTTGTAGGCCACTTGCTCGGCCTTTTCTCGACGCCTGCGGTCGAGGCGCTCCTGACGTGTCTCCACTGTTTTCGGTAGCGGTGTATCCTTTGGGTCTTCAAAGTCGCTCATGAATTTTGCTACGCCTAGGTAGCCTCGTGATTTCTTTTCATGGGGCAACTTATCAACCGGGGGCATAAACGGAATGGGATCCCGTGAGGCGAATAACGCCAATAGATTTGGCGGCAGATATTGAGTCATATTTGCTTAAATATTTATTACCTTTGCCTGCGTCGTTCCGTCTATTATAATAATAATGCTGGGCAATGATAATTGAGGTTATGTTACGCTTTGTTTACGACAGTGGAAAAAATTAATCGATTTACACACTTTATAAATCCATCCAGTGAAGTGATTGGTGAAGTGTGGCTACTTAATACGTGCTATACATTTTATTGGGCTGCTAAATCGATTTATCTCTTTATTTTTATACCAGAAAAATTCTTTTCACTTTTTTCTTCTACTAGCCGTAGCTATTGACAACTAGGGTTGTATTGCATCGGCTGGAAAAATTTCAATTGAACGACTGACTCAGTGAGCTAAATGAACGAACTGCTTCCGAAATTTAATTATATTTTTGCTACCCCTTGTCACTGTTTTACAAAAAATGAATCAGCGAAAAACTGCTGTTATTTTTTTTAAACAGCAAAATATCTTGCAATTTTATACAAAAAGGTGTTAATAACTTATTTAGTAGTAAACAAAACCAAAATGTTCAAGTCGCCACACTAAAAAATATTACCTGACGTTTTAAGTTTAATTATATTTAATTCAGAAGTTTATTAATTTATAAATTATTTAAATAATGTACAAAATTTACTCATGTATGTATTCGTAATATTTGCAATAGATCAAAGTGGAAAACAATTATATTAGAATATTTTTTGTGTTTTTGTTTTGATACTTTCGTTACTGTGACTGGTTAATTTTACGATATTTCGATAAACACAACCTGCAAGTTCTGAGCATATTCGATTTTGCTTAGTTCACTACACCTATACACAGACACACGATTGAAAAGGCAAACTAACGGCATCCACGAACCCGCCATAAACGTGATCATTTTGCAATATTTTTAGTGAGACCGCATTGATTTTTTAAGTGCGTTTTTATTTTATATCAATTCTAACTTTTATTGTAAGTATAATTATTATGGGAGTGTGCGTATAACTCTTAACAATCGCAACCAAACAGAAAATGTCTTCAAACTCAAAGCAAATGCTCGAAGCTGAGCCGATCCAAGAAGAAAATGGCGCTGGCGCTTTAGAATCAGTGCAATCGCCGAAGGAACAACGATTCAAGCGCAAGCATTTCCTTGTGGTGGACGATGATGATGGGGCGGGCCAATTAGATGCTGATGATGCCACCCAACAGATCTTGACACCTGTTGATAAAGCTAACTTCTCGATGCCACCGCCGCCCCCACCCCCCACACCTGTTCAAGCCCCTCAACCACCTTCAACAGTAGCAGCCGCCACATCTGAAACTGAGGATGACGAGGCAAATTCTGAAAAATGGGAAGACCCCTGTGCACCACCACCGCCACCGCCACTGCCAATAGATGCTGCGGCTTCTAGTCAGGGCTGCCAAAAATTCACTGCAATTAAGCTTAAAGACGCGCTAGAAGAGGCCATTGCTAAAATGGAGTACAACAAGCGGGAGCAGCAACCGCAGTATGTCAACGTAAGTCAAATGTCAAAAGTGACAGCTACTTCAAATTACAGTGGGCGCTCGATACAGCAAATGCTTTTTGTACTTAACAATATTTATTATTTTAGAATGCATTTTTATTTATACATTAATTACATTATCAAACAGCATTGTACATTTCCGAAAATCTGACGGTCAATTCATATGGTTGCAGTTCGGTTGCAGATTCCGAAAAAGATAGATAAAAAAATTTTGTGAAGCCATTTTCCAGCTACGAACAAACGAATGCTAAATTTTTTATTTTTCAAAAGAGTAACTATAAAAAAAACTTAAAACCCTCAAACTTCGTTTAATAGCATTTAAAAACATTTTTTTTAATTTATATAGATTTAGAAGTTATTTGGTATTAAATTAAAAAGATGCTTAAAAAAAAGAATATTTAAATAAAAAATTATATCACCAAACTTTTATCCAAAACTCAAATTTAGATTAACTAATAAAAAAATTAATTACTTTTTTATCGTTCAAAAATAGAAGTTAACTATGAATTGCAAAATTAAAAACAAAATAAATTTAACTTTTGTGGGAAACTTACCAATTTTGTTATAAATTGAAAATTTTGCACTTATTTTGAAAAGGTTATTTTTTTTAGCGAAACTAACTAAATTTTTTGAATTTATTTATTTTCTTTCGACTTTAAATTTAAAAGCAAAAATAAGTGTTTTTTTAGGGTTCCCAGAACCTTTTTTAAATATATTTTTTTTTATGCAGTCGACTTATATGTGAATTGACTGTCAAATGTTCGGGATGCAAGCATTTAAAATTTTTGTAAGTGTTATGTCCAGGTAGAAGGCATATTTGAACCATATACGTATATTCTTCATTAGAAAAGCTCACATAAATATTTTGTGCTTTTGTTCAGACGCTGCCTATATTTATATATTTTTTTTTAATTGTAATTTTGCAATAGCCGGTGTTCGTGTTGGATGAATTGAAAACAGATGAAATGTCGTCGCTAACATGTTCAAGTTTACGTACATTGTCTGCCTTCTCCCAGGCCGTTATCTTGCATCCCAAGTGCAATAAGCCCGCTGTAATACGCAAATTGGAAAGAAAAATTAAAGTTGTCAACTTGCTGGCCAAGAAGCAGCGACAAGTAACAAATTCAATTATATCCAAGGAGGCCATACCCTTGCCCGCAACTGGCCATGATGATGAGGTTCAGGGTTTGATGACATTGCAGGTGCTATCGGCACGCGCCTCCACGCCCTACACTCAGCCCACTAGCCAGTTGTCCTGCACCGCAGTTAGCTATGATTTGCATCTAAGCCCGCCACACTTGACAAAACCAGCAGCTGGTAATCTCAAAAAACCAGCCATGCCAGCGCCACAACTGGCAACCCAAAAGCGCAGCATCTCGGCACCGACTTCAAATAATCTGCGTCTGCCCAAATTGCGGCAATCGCTGTCGGCAGTGCCATTGCCGCCTATTGTCTCCAAATTGATTGAATCCCCCTTGCAGCAGTATACACGTCAACAACTGATGGACATACGCAATGCCATGATGCACGCACTGCTACATCGCTCCAAGGAGTCTCTAAGCTTTGCGATGCCACGCATTGCCACCTGCGATGATATTGAGCTGGAGGCGCGTCTAAGGCGGATGAATTTATGGCGTAGCGCTGACTCGCAGACTTCTCGTAATACAACACACAACTTTAGAACGCGCATGAATCCCCACAATCCAAGTGGAGGCAGCAGCAATGAATGCATGCCCGCCTTTTATAAAAATAAAACCAAACAACAGTTGATCACCGATGAGTCCATCATACAGAGCCAACCGCCGCAACCTCCGCAGGAATTTCAGGTAAGTAATGCACTCTAATACTTACGTAGCCTTTCAAATTTTTTTTAAAACATTTAGAAAAATGTTACTACATTTTTAGTAATTAAAATATTACGTCCACGTTTGAATTAATTTACTTAGCTTTAAACTGCTTTAAATTATGGCGCAGATCTCATTTTTGATCTGTATTATTTTTTAAATCGTGTCACAGCTTTGTTTATTTATAAAAGATTACCTGAACCTTACGATAAAAGTTTGACAGCAATGCAGTGCTTCCAATTCAATCTTTTTCAAGATTTTTAAAATTGCTTTTCCCGGAAAAGAAATCAAAATCCGTTATCTGAAAAACCGTTTTTATTTTTTTTGTCTTCATGTGTTTTATAAAAAAATATATTATCAATTTAATAACGTGATAGCAATGTCAAATTATTGAAAGACCCTCGTACATGTTAGGTATATTAATGTTTATGTATTATATATTAAACTCTTCTACTGACAAGCTAATCATGTGTTCTAATCTGATAAAGACTTTTATATTCCATTTTCGCTTTATATATTATTTCTCGCAACACCATCAATTTTATATATTTCATCTCTGTCTAGACATCTTAAAAAAAAGATGCAGTAGAAATTTGCCACTTAAAATCAAAACTTTGTAAAATTATCACAAAGCAAATATCAATTTTATTGCAAAATGTAATTCTCAAAGCGATTGATGGTACTTATAGTTGGTTATTTTTCATGTCAGAAAATAATTGTGTAGTACTAAATATTTATAAAATTTAAATTCATTTTTAAATTCTGGAGAGGAATTCTTATTTGTTCAGATAGTGTTGGCTACCACTAACTTCTCGCAATCTATGCGCCGCCTGCTCAGGCGTTAAATCCCGCTGTGCCATGCCCAGCAGCTCAAAGCCGACCATAAACTTGCGCACTGTGGCCGAACGGAGCAACGGTGGATAGTATAGAGCGTGTAGGGTCCAGTGGGCGCTTGAGGCATGTGCATTCTCTGGCCCGGTGGGTGCACCATGCCAGCCCATTGAATAGGGAAATGAGCATTGAAATAGATTATCATATTTCGTTGTCAACTGTTTAATGGTCAGCGCCAAACTAACACGTTGCTCTTTGGTTAAATCATTAATGCGCTTATTATTGTTGCGTGATATGAGCATCGTTTCGAAGGGCCAGGTAGCCCAGTAGGGCACCACCACGAGCCAATCGGGATTTTCAATTACAATACGCTCCCGACGCTGCAGCTCACGCTCCACATAATCACTGAGCATGGGACGCTCATTGGTGGCATAGTAGGCGCGCAGGCGCTCTTGTTTTAATTGCGGCTCCGTGGGCAGAAACGAACAGGACCAGATTTGACAATGTGGATGAGGATTGGAACACCCCATGGTGGCTCCCTTGTTTTCAAATATTTGTACCCAGACATATTTGGCGCTCAGTTCATTAAACTGTTTAATCCATCTGCAAAAAAGGAAAGCTTCAATTGTAGTAAAACGATAACTGATTGATCTATAATAACACACTCATCGATAACAGCGAGAATATCCGTTGGACTCATAGTTGGCAAGGTCAAATTAGATTTTGGATGAAAGCACATAACGCGGCAATTGCCACGCGCACCTGCTGCTTGGAACAGCGGATCATCGCTGGCTGGTGGTGTTGGCACCTGTTCCAACAGTGCTGGAAAATCATTATCAAATACATAGGTGCTCTTATAGCGTTCTGTGACAAGTCCATTTGAACGTTTAACGCCCGGACATAACGGATTGTTGGCATCGAATTCGGGCTGTTCATTAAGTTGCGGTGTCTCTTCCTGACCAGACCAAGGACGCAGCATGCGATGCGGACTCACGAGGACCCATTGTCCTGTCAATGGATTAAGGCGGCGATGTTGATGTTCTAAATTTGTACATATAAAATATAGAACATGTATCTAGTATATATAATTTAGATTAATCAGATAAGTAGCTTGACACTACATTTTCACATACCTGTGGCCACAAACTGCATCTTGTTACTGAATCCAAATACCGTTGCTATCAGTGCATTTAACTATGTGTGGACATATATTTGTATGATGTATTAGTAGGGTTACCGTGTATTTAATATGGCTGCCGATTACAGTTAGCAGTCAACACAGTCCACGGGACGACAGCGCAATGTCAACTGTCGTCTGTGCCCGGAACTATTTCAATTTTCAGTTACACCTTGTTTTTGTTAATTTCTTCGTCAAGTGTTTTGTAAAGCACAATTTGTTCATTTTACTCACACGCTCCCTTCTGTTTTATTTTTGCGCTCATCGTTTTGCACGCATATTCGCATGTTGACTTGGCGTTGGTTTATCAGCTTATATGTATATAGTATGCACGTACATACATACATACTTGCACTCTCACACAGCTGGGGTGCTGTAAATATTTGTGTGTGTTTGTATGTACGTATTTAATATGCGCGAGTATGTAACATTGGCGCCAGCTGCTAGCGATGTGCATTTGCTGCGATTAGCGGTGAAATTTACTTAACCGTTACTTAATATACCAACTAACAATAAATATTTTGACTGTTTTACCGTTTCAAAACTTTTATACAGTGATCGTTCGAAAGAAAGCACCAACCTTTTATTAAATTGCAATATTAACAAACTGTATATTAATTCAAAGATACATAGTATGTATGTAGATGTGTAGCAGGCAGAATGTGGCTTCTTCGACATTTATAAAGTACATATATATAAATACATATTTCATCAATATCTGAATAAACAGAACTAGGAAAGAGATAGATATATCAAATTGAGTATGTTAGGTTTCAATACACAGTTAGTTTCAATTTTGCTATTCCACCACCCCATCACGATTTACAGTAACAATTTTAAAGTATTAATTTTTATGCATGAGGTAAATATTTCACAACGGATAATAAATAACGAAGTTGTTTATTAAAATATTTTGCATACATACACAGAGCATCGCTCCTGTCATCTGAAATGCACTGCTTTTTTGTGTGGTCGTTAAGCTGCTTGAACTTTCATTTGTACTGCTTAATTTAATTTTGTATTTTTGTATGTATTTATTATTGCTGTCTTACTTTTCATATAGCATTTACATTATTTTCTCATATTATTTTTTCCACAGGATCCAGCTATTGTTAATCAGCGACGCATTGGTAGTGGACGTTTATCGCATTCAAAATGGTCATACAACAACGACTACAAATCCATGCATCCGTACAACAATCATTCGTCCAGCAGCATGTCAAAAAACCACATCGATGATACGAAGCAGCATCATAATGGCAATATGACGGTGCTAAATTTCTATGATAATGGTGAAATAAGCCGTACGCCATTGAATTCCACTCAACAGTCTAATGGTCGTCCGAATACACCCATAATGGGGATGTCCAATAATAACAATCGTTCGGAGAATGAGAGTTTAAAATCAAATGATTCTATCGAGGATCTAAATCGTGCCAATGAGAATTATGTGAAGCGTGTCATGTCTGGCTTTTTGGTCGTTTCCAAGCCAAAGTCTCGTGAATCCGAAGATCGACACTATCGTCGCTATAGAAATCAGAGCGAAGAACCCGAGTGGTTTAGTTGTGGTCCAACCTCAAGACTTGATACAATCGAATTGTGTGGCTTCGATGAGGAGGAGGAAAAGATGCTTAAAGAGGGTAAACATACCGCAAATGACGTAGACAAAGAGCCCCCTATGCAAAAGCACAAAGTAAGTATCAAATTTTATTAAAATTAACAATTATATAACTATTATTATATATAAAGACTGTCCCGAAAAAAAATTGCACTCTTTATTTGTAAAAACTAATATACGTTTATTGTAAATTTGCTTAGCTAAAATACTTGCAACATTTTTTAAACGTTACCTATTTCTAATGTTTTTCTTAGATCGACAATAGTAAATACAAATGGCAACATCCCGATACTATTGGACGCAACAGTGCCAGCAGCAATATCGGCAAATATATGCCAAAGAACGATAACAATAATAACTGCAATGCATCGGAGAATATGAATAAACTCCATTTAACCGAACAGCAGCATTCAGATTATGATGAGAAGCGTAACAACGGGGGACGTGCGTCTCAATTTGAAAGATTTAATCACAATTCGAAAAATCAGGATAATAATAATTATGCACGTGGTGAAGGCAACATGCAACAACAGCAGCAATACCAGTCGTCCAATACAACAAACAATAACAATAACTCCAAATTTATGCCCTTCTTTGCACGTGATTGTATGGAGAAGAATGACTCATCTTCATCCCTTAATGAATTCTTCAAACAAACCATGAGTCACAATAGCAATCAAAGCTTGGAGCAGCCAAAAAGCTTGGGTTATATAAATCAAATGCAATCGGTGGATCAATTGGAAGCCAAATGGCGACGCAACTCGCTAAGCAACATCAACGATGCCCCAGCAGCAACTGTCGCTACTCAGATCAATAATAACAAACAGTCGGATAATTTCCAAAAATTAATTGGCGCTTTAAATGGTGCTAAAACACAACAAGTTGCAGCTCAGGTGCCGGCTCAAGCCCCACAGCCACAAGCTGGCAACGATGCCATCTCAAATTTTATCATGCAACAGCAACAATATCAGCAGCAGCAACAAAAGCAACATGTGCTCATCCAACAGCAGCAACAGCAAACCGCCTTCCTGGCCAGCCTGCAGCTAAAGGCCATTCTTGGACGTGCCGATACACAATTGTTGCTACTCCGTCTGACCAAAGGTAAACGAGCATTTATTTTTAGGCTACTGGTTAAAGCGTGTGCCGATCAAAATATAACTAGAATTTTTCGTGGCACTCACTTGATTTTTTGAGAATCGCGGAGAAAGGCAGGTCCCACACACACTTTTAAAGAAAACAATTTTTTCATTGATATATACTCTTTGTATTGTCGATTTTCGACCATTAGGCGAACCTAGTATTATTTAATACAATACATGTTTGTATAATTTATGATATATTCCAAAAGTAATGGGGTTTTTCTAATGGCAGCTTTATAACGCTACGCATTCTGGTTTTCTTTATTCAACTAGACAAAAGCCCGAAAAACTTGTAATAATATTTAAAGTTGTCAAGGAATTCCATTTACAATTACAATAGATTCAATGATTTTGAAATTCCATATACATTTTCTTTTTAATTATTTGAGAAAAATGTTATTTAAAGTTACCTACATTAACAATGACAAACATATATACAAAGTTTTGAGTTCTTTTTGTGATGGCGATTAAATTCGACTAAAATTAAATAAAAACGTTGTTGTTTATATTGAAATGCCCTTAAATAAACTATATATATCTATGACATATTACAGGTGAAATATCAAAGCATGGCCTGCTGGTGCAATTGGCCAATCCGCGTCTAACCAACATGGATCGTGAGGCCATAACGGCTGTGCTGCAGTTTACAAATACACAGCAGCAACAACAACAGCATCAGCAGCAGCTGGAGATGTTATCTAGTACAGTGATTGCCAGTCAGATACAGAATCTTCACAATCTGGCTATTGTGCAGCAGACGCTAGCTGCACGGCAACAACAACAGCAGCAACAACAACAGCAGCAACCACAACAAACACAACCAACTCAATTATCACAGGAAGAACTACGTGCACATGCAAATAATATTATGCGCAATGCGGTCATGAAGCGCAAAATGGAGGAGCAAACAACAAAGCTGCTTAACATGAGCTCGACCAGCAATAAGCAGATGCCAATGCAGCAACAAACACGCGGACAAATGCCGCCTCCGCCAGTTTTGGGATCGATTTCAAGAGCAACACGTCAGGAGACAACATCAAATGCATTACTAAACGCGCTTATCACTGGTAAAAACCAACAGGCAACGGCAGCTGCTGGCAGCATGATGCAATCATCGCAGCAGCAACAGCAAGCCGTAAATTCTCGACGTTCTGACGCAAATTTGCGTTTCGCAGAAAATATAAATTTCCAAATTGGAGATATGGCCCAATCTGCGGCGGGACAATATCATTCCTATCCACAACAACAGCATCAAGCACAACAACAACAACAACATCACGCATCGCAGCAGATTCGCCACCAGAACAACAATAACGTCAACAACAACAACAATAACAATTTTAATAAATCTCACATTCAATCACAACAGCCATTGGCCATGCTGTCGAATGGAAGCGGCGTAGGTGAGTTCAAAATTTAACTATTGATCATTATATTTTGAAGTCATAATATTAGTAAACAATTAAGTTGCTCAAGTGGATGTAACAGTTCGTTTTGCAATGCCCTGTTAATTCTATAAGAGGTTTTAGTTAACCTTGTATTGTCGCCTTCCACGACGATTTTGAAAATTTGGAGGCCTCGACAGAAGCAAGCCTGCCTACCTTATTAATATATAGTTAAATTGAAGCCGATCGATTTCTATTGTATTTGTATTTTTGTTACATTACATATATTGAGTTGTACTCTAAGATCTACATATATGTTTTTAATATGAAATAATCAAAAAATCTGATTGTTGATTCATTTGCAATTTGAATTTATAATCCATTGAATAATTCTTAGAAATTATTCCATTGGTAAAATGAAAATAATTAAAGATTCTGATTATCAATTCATACACAATTTAAATATTTAATCCCATCCATTCTTAGAAAGTTATTCCATTGAATAAAGTGTCACCATCGTATGTTATGTTCGAACAAGGCCTCAGAGAAATCAACATTTAATTCGAAAATAATCAGTTCTCCTTTGTCTCTTTATTTACTTGAGTCATATCAAATAATATAAACTCAAAAGCAGTGCAAATATTAATAAACTGCAGTTTTTTTTATGAGTCTGTGAATTATGTCAACTGAATCATATAAGTGTACTTACGAATATTTACAATGAATTTTAAGACAAAGATAAGATTGCTTTCATTTAAAAATACTTACGCATTTTATAAAAATATATATTTAAAACTAAAATACTTTATTCGGCAAAAATCATCCATCTACTTCCTACTTAAACCAGTTTTCGAACATCAAAAAATATTTCCTAATTATAAAGAAACATAAAGTAATACAGATAAGTAAAACAATGTAGGTGAAAAATTAATAGATTCCCTTGTAAAATTCGAGTAGGTCGGGAAAAATACTTTTTTGATATGATTTAGTCAAATCAAATTAAATTAAATAAAAATTGCAAAGCAAACATTTGTTAAGCGTGAAACCAGTTTGAATACGCAAATATGTATATAGAGAGCTTTTACTAATCTATAAACATAAATACTCCGTCTATACGTGAGTCTATGAGTAGATTTCATTTCCAAACACGATCGCTAATAAAAATAGCACAGACCTGATAACAAATAGCACAATAAACATATATACTTTGAATATTGAATATATTAGTATGAGAAGAACTTGTTTTCATCTTTAATCTCAAGTTTCTAATATGATTTGTGACGTATAAGACTTGATATATAGATATTCCCAGCTATTTTAAAAGAAGAGTTCCCTTTCGAGATACAAATTAATAAAAAAAATTTAAGCCACAGAGCTTTCACAGCTTTAACAATATGTTTATGAATAAAGGTGTTTAGAAAAAAACCTGGAAATTCCCTAATCCAATGGATTCAACTAAGACGGGAACTCAACAAAAGTTTATTTTGTAGTCTTTATGTACTTTGGCATCGTGCAATGACTTGGCTAATTGCTGAATAGTGTTAATTAGATCCCACACTCGTGAATCATGTGTGGTTAAGTGGGTTTTAATGTATAAACCTATACTTTTGTAAATATAGTATTTTTTACAATTGACGTGTAGTGGTGTAGTTCGTGCCCCTCTGGTTGGTTGGGTGTGGAATTCCCATGCCCTAAAATATGTATATAATTAATAATATAGTACGTCTGTTCAAAAAACGTTGCTCATTTTAATAAACTGTGAGGCGTGCCTAAGTGAGACAAGGCTGTTCATAAAACAAAATTTATACTATATGTATGAGGAACTTTAGGTTTATCAGCTTAGATTCGAGTAAGGTTGGATGATTTGGAAGGAAGGTCATAGCATCATATTGTTTTGGGTGTGTGTAGAAATAACAATTTTAAAAATTATGTATCAATAGTTTTTTTTATTACGTTTGTAGCTCTTATTTTGAAATAATATTATCAAGCACGGCTTTATTGCTTGGAATGGTGCCGTTCTATCGTCTAGGATCTTAGCAGGGCTGATGAACTTTGCCAGCGAATAGAATATTGCCAGTTGCCTCCTCCTCGATGAAGAACACAAAAGGACGATTCACTAGAAACTCGACAATGGTTTGAGCGCCACCAAATTTATTCTCAATCTCAACAACAGTGGCGGCATATGCCTCAGTGCCCTGTTCATTGACATCGATGCCAGCCTTTTGTAATATGTCCGATACCTTCACCTTGCCGGCCACATCAGCGCCGCGTGAGATGCCTGGCAGTGAGGCGGTGTCCTCAAATATTTCACGTACGCCCAATTCTCTTAGCGTATCCTTAAGTCTGCGTGTATAATCGAATTGGAATTTTGGTAGCGTCACCTTAACCTTAACCTCCTCCATGGCCCACTGTGCACTCTTCACCTCATGATTCTCCAACGATTGCAGCAGCTCATAGAGTCCGTCCATTGCATGTGGCAATAGTATAAACATGGAGTTCTTACCCTTGTAGGGCAAACGGATAATTTGCGCATTCAGCTTGTCCGAGTTGTGATAATAAAAGAAATCTGTTTGCTCCATATATTCAACTCGAATTTGAGCATTTCTTGTGCGGAAGAAGGCGCCCTCAAAAGTATTGACAAACTGTCTTCGCCAGAGTCCTTTAAAGTAGATGAGATTGGTTAATAGCATGACGCTCTGCTTTAAAACCTCCGGTGTGACCAGATTGCGCAAACGACCATTGGTCACATTGCTGGCCCACTCATTGATGGAATAGGATGCTGCTGGGGCATTGCTAAAGTCGAGAGCTTCTACTTCGCCGTCATAGAAATGTTTCAATGTCGCCGTAAATTTCTGCTGCGGCTCAATAAAGCTATCGGTGTAGAGTTTAGTGCGCACATTGAGCGTATTATGCAGTTGATTCTCCTTTTTGAATGAGTTTAGCGTCTTGCGATAGAATTCACGCACATTATTTGCCGATCTAATGTCCGTCTGTGTGCTTATCAGCTCTTGCTGGGTTTGTGTATTTGCGCCGGCGGCCTCCGATAGCAGCGCTAGCACCAATTTAATCGAAAACGGTGATATGATGACATTAGTCTCATCTGCTGTCTCGTTCAGCAATACCGTTTTCAGCAGCTGCCATGAGAAATTGTCGTGTGAGTCGCTGCGAAAGGGCACAAATGTGTCGAGGTCATCATAGGAGGCGGCGGTGGGCAATTGGGGTGCGGGAGCGGCAACTGCAATAGCAGCTCCAGTTGGCACCTTATCGGTGCGCGTCTCAAATAAGCCTGTTGGCGTCGTCAAGGTTGTGGGGGGTATGGAGTTGCCTTTGGCAATGTATGTTGTCGCCGTAACAATTATTAATGTTATTATATAATATGTTATCATTTTGTATGTGTGTTTTAGTTTTATGCGGTGCACTTTTTCAATTTTTTGTGTATACGTATGTTTTATATGCTTTTCACACACACACACTCCTTTTATTAGACGAGAATAGCAGCGAAGAACGGAAAGAAGAGCTTTAAGCGCAACTATTGACAGTTGCGTTATGCGCTCAGTTGAGAACCTTATTGCGCGCGGTTCCAATTGAGAGTGACTCAAAGTTCGATGCGCGCAGGCCATTTTAAAACCAGCTTACTGTTTGACGTCGTTGTGTTGTTGTTATTGTTGCTTCTGCTGCTGCGCGGCTTTTGTGTGCTCCGCTCTGTTGCTTTAGGGGAGTTCCAGGTTGACAGCAGCGCACGTCACAATCTTACTCTCCTTCTTTCTCTCTCTATTCTGCTTATTCGCTAGGTGATGCTGCTTATGCCTAACTGTTGTTTAATATGTAAATATGCACATGAATGCTTACATATGTGTTCAGTTTGATCTAAAATTCTTCGAGATCAAAAGGAAATCCGTATAAATTCCATTTGCGTCAGTATGTATGAAACACTTTAAATACAAATGTTTAGAAAATGCCCAATCAATACTGCTACAAGCAAACAAATATTCCTTATATATTTCGACTTTAAATTATTAATATGCCTTTTATATAAATGTAAATTATTATTAATTTGCCTTTCATATAAATGTAACGGTTTTCAATTTGTGATTGCATTAAATGCGTCTGGCAACGCCAAAAGTCCAGTGTTGTTAACCTACACAGTCACGGCGTTTTCGTGTCATAATTTAATTTAGTGTTGGCATATGTATTTCAAGTTCACGTGTTTACATTTTGCCTTTCGAGCTTAATATTTATCAATTAAAGTTTAATTTAAATTGTGGACTATTTTGAAGTAAAATTAAAAAAAAAAATTGCTTGTATTAAAATATTTAATATGTTTGTATGACATAACGATAACAATCTGAATAATTTTCTTCATGAATCACTGAATTAGTTCAATTGCTCATTTCAACTTATTCCGAACGAAACTAGTCAACTCTATTGTCTTGGGAAATGCGTTGATGTAACAGTTCGCCGGCTAGAAAGTTCCTAAGATTTTTTAGTTTATTGTTTTGTGCAATGCAAATACGTCGTCCTCGTGGTGTTACAGTACCTCAGTTAATGGTTGTAACCGCAATTGGTTTTCTAGGCGGCATTTATATTTGGCGGCCGCTAATATTGAAATATAGAAACGAACAGAAATCTGAGAACAGCGAAGCTGCTCCACAGGCAACAATAACAGCTTCAAAAACAAATACAACAAAGTAATGATACGATTAACTGAGGAATCATTTTTATAAACTGTTGTTAATACTGTGCATTTTCTTTACTTATATTTTTAGATGAGCTTCATTAAGAAATTTGCCTCAACGACTGTCGGGATGATGGCCATTGGCATCGGATCTACGGTGCTCATATATTGCACTAATCGTTTTTTTATAAGTCCACATCTGAGAAAGAAGCAACGTCTTGAAAACGAGGCCTGTGCGGACTATATATTTG
Source organism: Hirtodrosophila alboralis (assembly GCA_035043045.1). Classification (NCBI taxonomy): domain Eukaryota; kingdom Metazoa; phylum Arthropoda; class Insecta; order Diptera; family Drosophilidae; genus Hirtodrosophila; species Hirtodrosophila alboralis. Next base: position 531,426 of record JAWNNH010000254.1, read on the forward strand.
AACAGGAGTCCCAGCGGCGTTAATAGTGAATAAAGTATATATAAATAGTGGAGGAAATACACTACCAATTTTACAAGATCATCATGAGAATTTCCTTACGCACGAATCCACACTTATTAAATAGTAACAGTGTAAAAGAGAAGAATCATTATTTTACTTGTATACTAAAAAATACTTTTGTTTTTGCCAATTTTTCATGTTTTGGCCAATGATATTGTAAAAGCATACTAAGCTTTAGGTTAAACAATGATATGAAATTTTAATTGAAGATTTATGAAATGAATTGGAAAATGAAAGATTAGATAATAATACACGTATGTTAACATTTTTGAAATAAAAAATATATATAACCAAGCCAGCAAAACAATTTTCTATCTTATAGAATATATAAATACCATACATATAAAACAATTACATTAAAATCACAAAAATACATAATTTTTGGTAATTACTTAAGAACCTCGTAAAGTTCTAAACAACTATTTTGTTCTTTTGGCTTGTGCGTGCGGTTTTTAACAATAGATTCTATCTTATCATTGGGATAAAAGTTCCAAATAGAAAAGGACTCGTCAAAGTCACACGTTGCGATTCTGGTGCCATCTGGACTCCACATCATAAAAAGCGCACCCCTCTCCTGATCACCAAAAATGTCAACAACATTATTAAATGAGGATAGTACCAATATCTCAAAAATGGGACAACGTTCATTATCTATGTAGAGAAGAGTCATCATTCAAATTAATAGATCATTAAAAGGATTCTTACCATTTCTACAAATATTGACCAGCAACTCGCCTGTAATCTTACTAAAATTAACGGACCGGATGTAGATATTTTCATCTTTGCGCTGATAGAAGGCTACAATTTCACGGCGCTGCACATGAATTATGTAAATGGATGTCGGCCAGAGCTCCGCTGTAAAATATGAAATTTAGAGCATATTTTTGAAAGCATTTGCATTAGAATTAAAAAACAATCGATGATACATACATATTGCCAACTCTACGCCTGACCATGGATGCCAGTCGAAACTTATACCACCCTTCCTGGCGCTCAAACGCAAGAACACTTTATATTGGCTGCCATCATATATAAAAACATGACCATTGACATCGGCTGTGGCCAAGTAACGTCCATTGGGCGAGAAGCGCATGCAGGATATTTTACAAGAATGTCTGCGTATTGTATGCTTTGTTTTCATCGTGGACAATGTTAGTGTCGCAATTATGCCACTGCTAGTGCCAAGGACAATCTCTTCGCTATCGGGTTTCCATTCAATGCAACATATTGATTTGATAGATTTTTTAAAATATTTTCCATCGGAAACTAGATATTCATTTGGCTTATGTAATGTCCAAAGCTCTAGAACTTTGAGAGAATATTGAAAGAGAGAATATAAAAATATGTTCCTCTATATATGTATATATACACCTACCAGGATATTGATGATGCATGCAGCCAATGGCAAGGTATCTGCCATTTGGTGAATATTTGAGCGCACCGGGACTTTTAACACTAAATACCATTGTGGTTTCTTCCAGATTACGCCAGATAATGATGTCGTCACCAAAAGAAACGACTATTTGATCATTAATTGACCAGTCAATTAAATTATAATCTTAAATTGCAAAATAAAATAATTATATATCCAACTTAATATATTGTTGTCTAACCATACCAAACGATGTACAAGGTTCAGGCATCTCGTGGGTGGCACAAGGAAATGCCATCGGTCGGGCACGTGGCGTGCAAGGCCAATCTCCGTTTATGGTCGTACGACTGGAGTCCTGTGTCAGTTGACTCTGTATATTGCTGAACTGCAACACGCGAGCTTTCCTGATATGAAAGGTGTTATTCATAGCATTTACAAAGCTATTTTGACGCCAGTAACCGGTTGTAAGTCTTAAATCCTATTGAAAAATACACAGCTTCATAGAAAGATATATTTTTTTAAATGCAGTCCAAATATATGCACACCCTTTTCAAAATATCCATCTCATTATTCCTGCCCAGATACTTTAGATTGCAATCAATATTCTCAGCTTTAAAACGTTTTGGAATAAAACGATCACCATAGCAAAACTTCAGATTCGTATTTCTTTGGCTCTAGTTGTAAAATTATTTGTAATTAAATTTGTGTAAAACGTTTTATTAACTAATGCACCTTGTAGACTTCATGTTGCCAATCCTCACGGCGTCCCTTTACAAAGGATGAACCACATTTTGGGTCTATCACTAAGTTTTTTTTAATTTTTTCACACAAGTTCATAGCGAAGACGGACGACATTCAACTAATTTAGTTATTTTGCGTTTCGCCATTTTTATTATCTTCTATCTATTGAGTGATTTCTATTGATTTAAGCGACCTGTCAACGCTCAACTAAACTAACTGAACTCTCTCTTTTCCTCTCTTTTTTTAAATCAAAGCCGGCGAGGGTATATCAAAACCTTATGTCAGTCAGTTAATACTCTAATGAAATTTCACCTTCAGTCTTTTTAATTAAAAATTTAAATTCAACATTTATTCCATCTAATTTTTTTTAACCAAAAGGACCTACAAGTTAATTGTCCGATTTTGATCAAAATTCATGTTGTGATTGTAAGATTGTGCAGTTGTCATGACACTTCGAACTGGGGATTTTGATCATTTTAGCCATAAAATCGATTATTCCTATGGCAGCTATATAATTATTTGATATGGCCCCGGCATGTGTACTGCCTAAAAAAAATAAAAAACTGTTCAATAGTATACATACAAACAGTAATGCAAACGGCTTAGCTAATTGACTTTATCGAGAATATATATTACTTTGTGGGGTTAGAGAATAAAATAAATAATGATTTAGGAAAGTTCACATAATCTTACTTTAGAATCTATTTTAATTTTAAGTACATTTATGTTTAGGCATCATATTATTGACTCAGACGTGTAGACCATTTCTTGCCACAGGTTGGACAATTGGAGCGAGTTCTCAAAAATTTGCGAATACATTCTCGATGGATTTTCGTGCCACAATCTGAGCATTTAACATCCCAGAGCACCAGCTGCTTGCAGAGGGCGCATTCCTTTATCGTATCTGGGTAATTGGAGCGCAAATAAAACTCAAATTCTACGATGGACCGTGGACCCAAATATAGTTTGTCGTCCCCAATGATGTAGCCCATGTCCGTCCAGAGCTCTAGCAGCGTCTGCATGCGCTGCTTCTTGATCGACTTTTGGGCGCCCTTTAAGTCCACAGCAGAATAAGCTTCATTCCATTCAATGTAACAATCCTCCTGCTGTCCAATTTTGTCCAATATATTGGCAAAATACAGGCATTCTTCTGGTGTAAGTCCGGGATGATTTTGTTTATCAGGTGTTGCGTCCGTGAAGGCAAACACCAAATACTCTTTGCCTGTTATTGCGTGCTTTTTAAATGTCATAGACTGGTTCAGATCCTTAATGGTGGCTACAATTTCGCTAACAAATTCATATAGTTTCTCCTTATTTGGCGGCTTTGATACTTGATGACGCTCACAGAGTGGTGATAGTATCTGATCAATTTGATCATGATCGAGACAGCTGCGATTGATGCAGGCACGTAAAAATGCTCGCTTCACATGATCCATGTTACAATATATATATATATTTATATTCTTAAATGTTTGTCCATATTAAAATTGTAATCAAGTGAAGCGCGTAGGGCTGCAACAATGCTTAGAACGAAAAATACGATAAGACGTCGAAGGGTCAAATCTTACAGATGGTATGCTGTTAAGCCAAAAATATTTATCGCATTCGTGCGTGATTTGCTTAAAACCTTTTTTTTTAATTTTATGAAGAGGAACATTTTTTCAGAAAATCAGTAATGAAAAAAGTATTTCAGTATTGACTTGAAGAGTTTATTCATTAAGCTGCAAAATACACTTGGACGCACATGACAATAAACGAGAAATAATTATCGATATGTTATCGGCTGGTAAAGTTATATAACTATCACGAAGCGAAGGTCGTTCAAAAAGTTCCAGTTCACTTGTTTAAAAAATGCATAATCGAAGATTTCGTATTATTTCCTTTTATTGATTTCAAACTTACAATTTAATAGCACAACAATTAATATCATTAATAAATATCTATAAGAGCTTCGCTTTAATATGTAAATAATATATCTAATTAATATGAACATAATTAATAGATAGAATATTGGACAAGCACGGGGTATACATTTAAACCGAATATTTTAACATTTGTGTATTTATTTACCGTGCAAATACAGTGTGATATTTTAGTTAAATGAACAAAATATGCTAATGTATGTTTTGCAATAATGTTTAATTTAAAAACACAATTATAATTCTAATTTAGTTTAAAATATATTTATATACACTAATTATTGTTCGGCAATTTTGAAAGCATTCTCTATTATGTATGTATTATGTAGAAATACAAATTTTATGTAAAAACAAATTTATTTATGTCTATTGTTCTTATAACTTCTTGCCATAAAATCCTAATAGCCTGATTCTCGTCGATACCGGACTTTGAACATGCTCCAGGATTTCCATCTAAACATTTAAGTTTGGTACGATTTTGAAGAATAGTATTATATTTAAAAATGTATAAATATATGATTTTCATTTAGTTCAATAAAGTGTAGCAGCATTTTTAAATAAAAAAAGAAAGGAATATAATATATAACTATGAGTATTTATTTATTAACATCTTGAAATGTATAATTTTGGGCTTTCATGTTGATCATACAATTTAAGGTATAGTTTAGACCGGATACAAAATAAAAATAAATTTAATTAAAATTTATATTCTTATTGGCAGAAATCAAAGATTCAAAAATTAACCTTAAAAAAATCAACAACAACAAATAATCATTTATCTAACTCATATTGCTAATTAGAATTCAAATCACAAAACCATTAAGTTACAAAATAAAACTCTAATTTGTACGTATCAAATTTTCATTTCAAATGAGACCAATTGCGTAAAATGTAACAACAATAATTAACTTAGATAGAAACATTCCCATGTTCGTTTGTAACCTATAAGAAAAACATTTATAAATATATAAGATAAATAATATGTAACTTATGGGATTCATAAATTGAAACCTAAACAAAATAAAGCGGTACGCAAATGAAATGAACTTATAATTGTATACTTACATGGTTAGTCGCATGTTAGATTCTAAGAAATTAGATTGTGAAATACATATACATAAATAATAAATAATTACAAAATACAAAGAGGCTCTTTAATATTGTGCATGTGCTTGTGCCATAAAAAGCTTCTAATATGCGTAAATTCCTAAGCCTCCATAAGCTTATACACAGGCACACATTGTATATACCAGCATATACTACATTTTATATATTTGTGCCAACAGACAGACCGACAATTCAAGATCGTTTATCACGAAGGATCTGTACGTTACCAAGTCTTGTTAATTGCTTAGTAAATAAAGCTGGAAAAAATCGATAACAAATCGATAGCAAACATAAAGAATGCTTATAAAAATTTTGAAAGTATAAGATTCGACAGTAAAAACTTCGATATCGGCTGAATAAAATATGATTTATATAATCGATTGTATTCCAGCTCTAATAGTCAGTACGTAATAGATTAGAAAACAGAAATGCAAATGATAGTTGAAATAATTAAGATATAAATCGAATATAAATAGATTGTTTTCAATTGTATTAAATTCGATTTAAGGTAATTAAAATTCATTTTGCTTCAAATAACTACATAAAATTATTAGTAACCAGGCTAAGCTCGTTTGCAATGTGATTAGTTTCGTTTAAAATATTTGACTTAGGTTTTGTAAATGCAATAATTAAATATGTATGTTTAGGTATAGTGTGTTAGGTATAGTATGTTGTTTTATTAGAAGAATCATAGGTGGTAGATATTTATACGTATGCAACCGAACAACCGATGTGTCAAATTTGTTAAAAGTCCGCATGAGTTGTTTATAAGTTGTTTTGTTAGATGATGTTTGAGGAAAGACAGAAAGAAAGATGCCGCAGCAAATAAATAAATTAATTAAGTATTTTCGCTGAGAGTTACATTTTGCAATTGTTGTTTGTATATATTTGGTTAGCCATGCAAGTTAAACAGTATGTAATATTAAACAAATGTACAATAATAGTATTTATATTAAGACTAGAAATCGCTTGGCGTAAGTATATAAAATATAATTAATTAATTAATTAAACAACACAATATATAAAATTGATATCAAAAATAAAAGATTCCGCTTTATGACTTCTCTTTGTTATACAAAATAAACAATTAAATTTTTTTTTTTAAATAAATTAACGACAAATTAACTAAACTCAAATCACAATTTTGATATACATTTACAATATATACATATAAGTTATAATAATTGTAGTAGTAGTTGCAGGTAGTAAAAATTTTGATATATGCTTTAGTATATCTCGCTTATAAGAATGCGTCTACTTGGCCAAAATATATATTAGATATATAAGTAGTTGTTTCGGATTTGGTTTTTTTTTGGTATTTGTTAGTTGCTCTTTCTACATGGTATTAGTCTTTGGTGCTTCATTCAAGATTTCTGTAGCTAGCAAGTAGGTTTTGAGTATCGCCCATGTACCGAATACTTACACGAGTTATGGAGTTGCGACGCCCTCCAATACCATCCGGACTTAACCCATTGCCCGTGTCATTATCAATGCAAATATCTGAGTCGGAATCGACTCGTCTAAACTCGCTGCCATCCTGAAATTGGAAATTTAAACAACTGAGCACCGAGAGTAAACACAATATAAGCACTTTACACACCTGTGTCAGCTGCTGTGTGGTGGTCAGCAGACGTGCAATGGGATTACAGCAAACTGGCAGAGTCTCCAACAGCGTTGGCCTGGAGTGCGTCAACAAAGGCTTCATATATCTGTGAACAAAATAGATACGTTCCAATATGTTCCAATTCTAATAAATATAAGCTACTCACTTGGTGTCAAAGTTTCCCCAAATGCGCGCCAGTATAGCCTTCTCATGGCTGTTGCGTCGCCGTCCGCTGCCTGCATTTGGTACAGCTGCTCCGTTGCCATCAATGGGCGTATCAAGATTTGAGTCGCCTACACTTGATTGGCGAGTCTTGCCACGACCGCTGCCACCGCCACCCTCCACGTCCTGCAAGTAGCCATCAGACTGAACAAATTTTAACAAGACAAGATTAGCGTTATGTGAAATGCTTAAGTTGGAAAACAATCGATATTGCCGAGAAATATTATGTTTATAAGACTATCGAGATTTTTTCACTGTCGACAATTAAAAATATCACTACCGATGGTTTTCCAGCTTTATTGTATGTTTTCATGTGTTCCGAGTTTTAAGGAGTACTGACAGTATAGAATTGAAAAACGTTTAACTTAACGCGCCCGAAAAATTACAAAAATGAACACAAAAATTCGTCAAATCAGAATGCTTCTAACTAAAATGCTTTTATGGTGTAGGTATGTAATGATATAAACACACATAACATTTAATTTAAATGGTGATTTGGTTGTTGTTAACGTACCGGCGCCGAATGTGAATTATCCATGGAATTGTAAACCTTTTGATTGATGCAAATATGTTGTGAATTGCGCAAAAAATGTACAAAATAATTAAATTAGACAACACATTGTTAATGTATGATCATTAATACAATGAAATGCACTGAAAATCATTAACTGGTTCATTTGTCATTAACAAATCAAATATTTAATATAATATTAATTAAAGCGTGCATTAAAGAATTCTTCTTCGATGTTACAAATCCCAAAAGAGACTTAGCCTATACTTCACCAAAATTAAATACTTTTCCAATTAGGTAAAAAAAAAATTCCCTTAATAAAAAATACATTCTTAGGTTCAGTTTAGAGATCTAAAAAATTTGAACCGTCTTATCATCTTGATTTGAAATTACGTTTAGTGCAAAAAACCGAAACTTCTTTTTAAACAAATATCTATTTGATGTTCGGTAAGATTCCAAAAACACCGAAAAAGTAAACTTGTAAAAAGTAACTTGGTAAAAACAAACCAAAATTAATCTAAATTGTAATTCCAAAAGTTATAAATAACTCTCAAAACTAAATTAAAACATCAGTGAACTTAGCATATAAATTAGATACTCACACTGTGAACCTGATAATTATTTAATTGCTCAGTCTCATCATCGACGCCAACGCTACAATTTAGTTTTCAATTAATCAAAATGTTATAAAGTTGTATATATAAAAACGAGACTCACGGTATTTTTAGCCAGTTGAGCAAAAAGTTAGCTGCACCACCCTGAATGATGACCGTAAAGATGACAATCAGTGACGTGGCTGTTAGCATTGTCTGACGCGCGTCGGACACTGTATTTCTAATGGCCAAGGCAAAGGACATGGCGCCACGTAAACCTAAAAAACAAGAACACTCAATAAATTGCTTAGAACATTGATTAAATTATGAAAAAGTACCAGCAAAGAATAGCATATGCTGGAAGTTTGAAGAGATTTTTGGCTTGCGTTTAATGTTCAACAGCCAGGATAAGGGATACACATTGACAGCACGACCCAAAGCGGCACAAATCTAAAAAAATCAACAATTAATTAGAAAAGTAAGGATGTAATAACTTAAGCCACTTACGAATGCGGTTATAATAAATCCAGCATCGAAATGATGCTTGGGAAAAGTGAACATCGAAACACCAATATACGAGAATATAAAGTTCTCAGCCAAAAAGTTGAGCAGCTCAAAGATCTGCTTGGTGCGCTGTCTGGAGCACTCGGACAAATTGTTATAGGTATAATGAGCCTGACAAATGCCACAAAACAAAACAGCCACCACTCCCGTCAACTCCGTAGCTTCGGCCAAGAGAAATGTGCTATAGCTCATGAGCACAAACAGCGCCGACTCCAGCAAAGGAAAGTCACGAACTCGCGTAAACTTCGTCAAGTGTGGCAGGAGTTAAGGAAACAAAACATTAAACTTTTGCAGCTAATTAAAGAAAAATAATAATTATATGAATGGTTCATTTTGGAAAAGGATATCAATGCCGTAAAGCAGCCCATCACAGCGCCAATCATCAGTGATAAAAAGAAGATAGAGAAAAAGTCGCTTAACGAGCGCAAAAATGCTGTCGTCTCAAACTCTCCTGTATTCGAATAATGCTCGCCGTAGTTTTGTATGGCACTGAAAATAAATAATTGATTATATAGATAGTTTAATTTAGTTTTTCATTGTAAATCTTACCCGCTTAACACAATAGCAACCGCATCATTCAACACAGATTCGCCCAATACAAGCGCATACAGATTAACATCGACATGCAGATCATTGAATATGGCCAGTATGGTGAGCGGATCTGTGGGCGATATCAGCGCACCAAAATACAGCGTGTCCAGAAATGTGAAACTGCTGCTTAAATATTTTGGCATCAGTTTCACACAGCCGTACATAAGGCCACCGATTAGGAACGCCGATAAGGTGGTGCCCACAATGGCAAACGTCAGAATGGCACCCAAGTTGCGAAAAAAGTATTTCTGCAAATGTTAAAGTACATTAGTAAGCCTTATAATGAATTTAGAATAGCTTAAACGGAACCTTTTTTAGGCTATAGCCAGCATAGAATATAATTGGCGGCAATATAATGTTGAAAAAGACCTCCGGATCGAATGTGGCTTTTAAATCTATTTCATTTTCCTCAATATCATAGACCTGTCCACGAAACACATACGCATATGTCTTAATGCCCTCGGGTAGCTTTGTGCTGTTTGTTTGATTAACCGGATACTAAAAACAAAAGAAAGTATAAGTACAATATACATGGATTGCATAATTAAACATGTACGCACCTTAAACCACAAAGTGTCTGGTGGCAATTTGTCATTATATGTGGGTATTCCCTGTGGTTCCACTTGCATATGTACGAGGGTATTATTAGTGCCTGCATATCGTATAATAGCACCAACAATTAAACCTGTAAATGAAGATTAGAAAAATTGTTTAGAGCGTTATCAGTGAAAGGAAAGCTGAAATATCTAACATATAGACTGAAAACAAAAATAGTGATTAAGAAAAAAATCCTAATTCATGTACTACATTAACTTACACGTAAAGTAATCTTAAACCTTAATCATAAAGTATCTTAGGCTTGCTTAGAAATAAAACTTTCTAGTTATTTACTAAGCACATCCGGCAGTTCTCTAAAGAAATCGAATCGGTTTAGATGGGGTTTTTGCCTTATATATTATTGCCTGACCTATCACAAAGCTTGTTTTTAAAATGACTAATAAATGTGCGCCTGCACCGTCATGTTATATTGATAAGAATGTGCTAACCAATTGTAGAACACAATAGACTTACTTGACTTGTTGTTGACTCATTTTCTATCAAATAAACATGGCGAGTACTTATCGGTGAACAACTTTATATCTTGCCTAAACTCTTTAGTCTTATCTGTTTGATAGTATTATTAACTTTTGTTTTCTGTACTAAAACTAAAAACAATTTTATATTGTTATAAAATCTGTTGTTGTTTTACGAATAGTTAAGCCAATTAAGATAAACCGATAAATTAGCATGCATATACGCTAATCAAGAGCTTAAGCTGCAATTGTTTAATTTTGTAATTTTTTTTTTTTTTGCTTGTTGTCTATTTATGGCTAAGTCGCGTGTTTATTGAATTGTCTAATTAGTACTACTCGAGGGTACATTAAATATAATTTTATTTACCCTATTAATTGACTAAACTGTGCCCGTCATGTTAGTTAGTATCTGATTTTTAACAGGTTTTGATGCCAGAGCTTTTAAATTTTAAATAATAATTTTAAGTAATATTAATATGGTACATTTGAAGAAAATCCCAACACAAACAACATGTGCCATTGCATTTTGCAATTAAATGTAAATAAAAATTTTCTACATAGTATATCAAAGTACAGTGTTCCTTTCCTAAGACAAAAACTGGCTATATGCATACTTATTTGTTATTGCTAATTGAAGTTATCATATTTCAATCGCATTTTATAATTTATTTACTTATTTTACATTTTTGATATTCGAAATTACGATTTTAATAGCACTATGCGCTTGTTCCACCAATATTTCTCTTTTTTTTTTTGCTTGCATTTTGTGTCCCAAATGAGAAAATTTATTTTAAGAATTCTTGTATGGTTAAACTTAATTTAAATATATTTTAAACTTAATTTTAGCAGTTCTTTTGTGATCATATCATGCATAGTGTTCAAATCAATTTGAAAAAACAATATAGGGAGCAAAAGTTTATTAATTTAAGTCCCAGTAAAATTTTTTTTTAAATTATACTAAATAAGTTAAAACGAGAAAATAAGATTTTTTTCTTGCAATATTTATCACATTTATTTGAAAAATTTTGTATAAGAAGAAAACTTTCAGTAGTAAATTAAGCCATTGGATCATAAAATTATATTTAACTTGTTGCCTTTATCGAATTTTGTCTGTAAATATATACATGCATTAACATTTATGGCTATTCATTTGACGCTGAATTGCGTTTTTAGAAGGATAAGAAGGTGCATAAAACAATTTTTGTGCTGCGTTGTGTAATTACGGGTTTGAAGTTTCATATGTACATACATACTATATCGTCAGATCGTTGTACAATATGAGGGTTTTAAAGCTTTGTCGAGTTTATACTGTGTCCGATTACATAGAATTTTGTTTTTTTTTTTTTTTGTGCAACTACATGGGGACGCTTATACAGGGGATCGGCACGTAAATACGTAAATGTATTTAAATATTTGTACGTATATATAAACTTTCACATAGTATATATACAAGCTTATATACGTCAGGTATGTTACGAATGTTAGAAATATAAAGAGATGAGACAATAAAAGCTTCAGGTGGCAATGAAAGCGTCAAAATGACGACGTTGCAATAAACACGGATAAATTTGGGTATCAAAAGGGGGAAAGAAATGACAGGCAGATGATAAAAGTTGTTAATTATAAGAGCACACAAATAGCAGTAATAGCTTTCAAAAAAGATCCATATACATATGTATATACTCACCGTAAATAACGGCCAATCCGGTCTCATGCAGCCAAGAAACGCGATGATGTTTGAATAACCAAATGGTCAGAACCGTGAGTGCTAGCAAGAAAACAAACACAAGCAAATCGAGACTCTGTATGCGATGGTTTAACGTTGCTTTGGCATCCAACGTTATATCCGTGTCCGCTGCACTGCAGCCTGCAATGAATACACATAGCGTGAACAGCCCAAGGGCGCTTTTCCAGCGGTCCAGTGGCCGAGCTCGTGTGTGAGCGTGCATTTTGCACTTTCTGTGTGAAGGTAGAATTAAATTAATTGTACAATTGTACATTAATTGAAGGTGTAAGGCAGCTGTTGGCAGCACCCGAAACTGAAATCGATTTTCGCGTTACGTTGTGCGCTGCAAATTGATTTGGCGCACAACTTTTGCTGCCTTCGCTCGTGTTTAGAGGTACCTTTCCGCTTTATTTGTGTTTTCTGCGCTTCTTGTTACATAAATTCTTTAATTTTACAGAAATGCGTGTGTAAAATTATCACGAACGAAATATATTATAATTTAAATTATGCTCGCCTCTTATATCTCTTCTCTTATATTAACTACACTATGCAGAGAAGGCAGTTCCTTAACGACTGCTGTTGCTTGGACTGCTGCTACAGCTGTTTGCTCGTTTGTTATCGATAACAAACGATGTATAGACTGTGATAGTATTGCCAGTGCTGTTAATCGATTTAAGTAATATTTTCGTTTTTGTTGTGATAAGCAACTTCTTCAATTTCCCTTTGTGCCAGTATTCTCAACAATAGGGTTGACTTGAGAGTAATCAAAAAATAAACACCAAGATTTTTACCCGTCAAATTTTGGTAAGCTTTTATTTTTAACTATTGGATTCGTTTAAATATTGTTCTCTCTTGTATTTGGCAATAATTTGCATTATTTCGAGTTTAGCATCAATTTTAAAGTCATCATCCAATTGATCAAGGTCTTGGGCAACTGTCATACCATAATGATAGAAATTTGTGCGCTTTGTATATCTAGGAGATCGTGCTTCTATCGCTGATGTCGCTGTTGCTCTCTTCCGTATGGGTGGCAATGAATCTTCCTCTACAGTTTCACTGTTGTTTAATGGGGGCGGATCTTCTAGTGAGGGTTCCTCTGTTTTTATTGTAATGTTTTCTGGGTGGCACTCTTGGGTAGCCAATGGATCATCTTCAGATAGATCAAAACTGCTTTCGCTTGCATTAGCCGCATTAGAAGCTCTGTTGTTTTCGCCGACTCCCAGTGTGTTTGGCTGAGTTCGCGGTGGATTGACTACAGACGGTGTACTTAAAAAGGCCAAAGTGGACCTAAATTTCCAGGTTGTACAGAAATTATCTGGATCTGCACCCACTCTCCTTGATTTGCTTTCCTCAAATAAATAATATGTCTTCATATTAGTCCACTTTTTCTGTAACGCTTCTAAACAATAATAATAATAAGTATGTTCTTTAATATATTGATTAATTTACCTTTAGTTATCGGTGTAGCTGAAAAAAATCCACCGTAGGTGTTAACTTTTTCGGCAAGGAGCGACCAGAACTTTGCCTTCTTTGATTTAAATTGAAACTGTGGATGTGCATGATCCCAAACGAATGGCGCGGCCTTGACATGTTTTATAATAAAAACTAAAATATCATCGGTCCAAACAACTTTGTTAGTTTTACTCATATTGTACGAGTTGTTTGTTGGTCAATGCTGTGGATGAGTGCCATGCCCTATCGATAATTAATATCGATAGTAAACTTTGTTTTTAGTATGCAGCTTACATATTTTGCGCGCAGACAGAAGCATTAAAAATTTAATTAAATTAAATAATTCTATGGTGACGCGATCAGAACGGTTAAGAAGTTATATAACTTTCTCAGTATTATAAAATAAAACTAATTTGAATTAAAATACAATTAAGGTGCATATTTGCACATACATACATCGGTATGTACATACATAATTATGTACATATGTACATATATAACGTAGACAGCTTTCCACCAAGGGAGGATGAATCCTTATTTTCAACCAAGAAGAAGTATGGATTATGGGTTTTTTTTCAATGTCTTCTATATTTACCCATTGCAAAGTAATAAACATAAGCCGTATAATTTATTTAAGTTCATAAATATGAATGTATAATAAAAATGCGTCAACAATATAAAATTAGTTTTGTCCCGCTGAAAGAGATTACAAAGCTACACATGTTTGTTAAGCTTTCGAAGCTATATACTTATGGGGTTACGAAAGCTGATCATACCTTTAGTCAATATTATTACGTACCTGCATTCACACCCACAAACAGAATGACGAAAATAGTGTTGTATGGAAATGAGATGAGCCCGCCGGTTCGTGCTTGTTTACTAACTCTAAATGCACTTGGATTGAAATTCGATTACAAGGGTAAAAAATTTCCCGAAAGCAAGATGGAAAAGATAAATTCACATGGCATGATGCCACTGTTGGATGATAATGGCACATTTATATGGGATTCACATGCCATATGCGGCTATTTGTGCGATAAGTATTCCAAAGATGATTCACTTTATCCACAAGATTTAGTCAAGCGGGCAAAAGTCAATCAGTCCTGTGGCATTTACATGTGCTTGTGGAATGTGAGTAAAGTTTTCTGGACCAATGGCAATACAAGCGTGCCACAAGAGAAATCCGAACATATAATCGAGGCGCTTAATCTCACTGAAGGATTTCTTGAAGGAAAATCCTACATTGCGGGAGACACATTGACAATTGCCGACTTCTGCTGTGCCGTTACTTTAACTTCTTTGCCTGCATATTTGGGCAATAAGCTGAACAGATATAAAAATATTGTCGCTTGGTTGGACCGTCTCAATAAGTTGCGATACTTTGGTAAGGCCAACAAGGCAGGCGCCGAGAAGTATTCAAATTTAATAAAACAAAAACGTTCAGCAAAGAAATGGGACTCGCTGGTATCAATATTATTGGATGATTAAAGATACATTTTTAATGATTAAATGATACAATTTGTAGTTTTCTAATTTTGATTTAATTTTTTATGGAGTTCTAGCAGTACATAAACATTATACTCATACATACACATCCTTATAATTATTGGTTAATTTAAATCTTCGTATTTCATTTGCGGACAGATAGAAACTGTCAAGTTGATAATTTGCACTCCAATTTTTCCTTTACAACTGTATATCCGTCCATGAGCTTCTCATAAAAGTCGTATACTTCTTGGCACCCACATTGTTGCCCTCCTCAAAGTATGGCAGCTGGTTGAGGCGATCCAACCAAGCGGTAATCTTAGGATATTCTTTCGGGTCAATGTCAAAGACTGCAGGGTAAGATGATACTGTGGCGGCACAGCAAAAATCAGCAATGGTTAATGCATCTCCTGCAATGTAGGGTTTTTCCTCTAGAAACCTTTCGGTGAGCTTGAGAGCTCCATGCATATTTTCGGTCTTTTCTTTTATGACCACAGTGATGCCCTTGCGCCAAAAAACGCTGCTCACAAACCATAACGACATATAAATTGTGCTAGCATCGAAGAACAAACGATGATTGACTTCTGCGCGCTTGACTAAATCTTTGGGATAAAGTGAATCCGTTTTGGCATACTTATCGCACAAATAGCCGCATATCGCATGTGAATCAGATATGAATGTACCATTGTCATCTAGCAGTGGAACTGTGCCTTGTGGATTTCTTTTTAGATATTCGGGAGTTTGATTGTCAACTCCAAAAGTTACCTCCTTATACTCGAATGGCAATTCAAGTGCTTTCAGGGTAAGTAAACAAGCACGAACCGGTGGACTTAAGTCAACTCCATACAGTACTATTTTCGACATTTTTTATTGTTTGTTTATTGATGTGAACGCAACAACGCAATAACTTTAACTAAAGCTTTTCACAGCTTTCGCAGCGTATATATACGGAAAATATTTAATTTCGAAAGCTTAACATTTCTTTCGTAAGCTTTCGTGTGAGAAAAAAATCATTTAACGATGATCGCGCACTTTTATTATTAATACCTCGCAGAGTATTATAATTGTGTCTTTAACTATGTAACGCATTTAAAAAGCATTTTCAATCTTAGAAAGTGTATATTTTTCTTGATCAAAAAAACAAACATAAATTCCAGGCTTGTGAATTGTAGGCGATAAGATTAGATTTCTACATATTTTTTGAAGACTATATATTGTATACTATTAAGCTGTCATATAGAAGATTGAACAACCATTCTGTTGTATAAATAAATATATTTCTAAGATTGGTAACTACATAGTACTATTAATTTTGATTAGCTTGCGATTAACATCGGCTTTAATGGTTTCTCAGTTTTCTAGACCGTACTGTTAATTAAGTTATTTGAATTAGAATGCCTGCAAGGGTAATTAATCTTCGGTATGCAGAATAAAAGCCCTTATGATCATTGTTTGATTATCAAAGTTGTATTACCACCCAGTGTTTATTTGTTTTTCAATGCTTCAATCTAGCATTGATCAATGCTATCTACGATAAGGTTGACTTAGTTTTATGTTGTCATCAAACTTTGTTTGTTGTGACAGCATATTTTTATAATCAAGCACTGAAGTGTTGATAAATGGACACCTCAATCCCTTATCTCTAATAAAACTTCATCGTTTATATTCACCAGACACAGTAGTCAACAATAGTATGACAATAATGCTCTGCTCTTTATTTTATTTAAAATTGTATGTATTTACATAGCTGATTCTTTAAAATGGTCCGCATACTTTGCACAAGAAGACCAGTGCATCGCATTCTGAATCCATTTTATAGAAATGCGATTGCCTGTTTAAAGGATCTTCACCAATCCTCCATTTTATATCGGGATACAAAATGTGACTTTGAAGCTTTCCAGTCGGGTCACATCTCTGGAACAATGAGCGATGGTAAATGTTCCTAATCTCGTTTCCATTGTTATTTTATTCACAATTTGAACTGTAGTGAGAGAAATAATTCGGAAACGTATTGGTTTGGAACCGGGTTATCATACTATACCCAAATGTCGTTCAGGTTTGCTAAAGTTCCAACCCAAGTCTGAAAACTTGCCAGAGCGCAGCATGAGAGACTCTTTCACCACGGCTATATTGCCGCTAAGTCTAATACCGACCCGGGAGTTTTATGTGAACCACTTAGGTCGAGTGCGCATGGGTCGCATTATGGAGGATTTGGACTTATTTGCAGTTTGGATCTGTCATCGTCATATCAGTTTGCCGGAATTGCCGAAGGGCATTCCTCTGCCCTACGTATTTGTGACGTTATTGGTCGACGAGGTGGATTTTTTGAATATTAATAATATTACGGCTACAGAAGATATTAATCTATCCGGTCATGTATCGTGGACTGGTGTAAGCTCTTTAGAAATAACAATTTATATTCAACAAAAGTCTTGCATCATCAGTAAGTCAATCCTAATGATGGTGAGTCGCAATGCAACAAACACTGGACCGGCACAAATAAATGCACTGAAGCCAGCCAATGAGGAGGAGCAACGCTGCTTGGATGCAGCTAAACAGCGGCAACGTGAACGCAGAAAAAAAATCGGCAAATCTGTGCTGAATAGAAGACCCTCGGCACACGATGAGAAGCTAATTTATAGTATATACAGTCGTTTAGAGGGTTTTAACTCAATGAATACGAAGCCGCATTTACTGCCACCTAATTGTCAATGGATGTCCCAATCCTTTCAGACAACCATATTGCATCCATTTCCCGATAATCGCAACTCTCACAATACCATCTTTGGCGGCTATATCATGCGCAACGCTGTAGAGATCAGTTTTATTACAGCCTGTATTTATGGGGGCGGACGTGCAGAAATTGAGTGTATATTGGATGTTGCATTCTATAGACCGGTGAAGGTAAATTCATTCATAAAAATTACCGCTTATGTTGTATACACATTTGAAAAGTATATGCAACTTATGACTATTGTGCAAGTCTTGGATGCAAAGACCTCGGAGCAGGTGACA
The DNA here is from genome assembly GCA_035043045.1 of Hirtodrosophila alboralis. Lineage (NCBI taxonomy): Eukaryota > Metazoa > Arthropoda > Insecta > Diptera > Drosophilidae > Hirtodrosophila > Hirtodrosophila alboralis. The sequence continues at coordinate 549,460 of JAWNNH010000254.1, forward strand.
TCAAACGCATTCCATTTCACATACCGAACTGGAAATAAAGTTAAAGAGGTATTTCCAGCCACCTATCAGGAGACCTTGTGGTATATGAGCGGACGCAAAAAGTTTCAAGACTTTCTAAAGATGCGAAAGAACCACCTTGATAATTTAAAGTAGAGCTAATAATAAATATAAGTTTATAATTTATAGTACAACATTAATTTAAAAATTATTACATAGTTGAACAGATGATTTTGGCATCCCCTGAAGACGCTGTCGACGTTTCGATTCAAACTCGATGGCCAGATCCCAAATATCCTTATCCAGCACCACTCTGCCGCGTCCAATACCCAAAAGACGCGACAGCACCAAAAGGCAGTGTAGGTCATCAGCATTGGTCTTTACATTCGCCTTGCGCATATCAACAAATTTCTCCTGTATCATTTCAGTGTGCTCCTCGCTAACAGTGAATTGGCTAGTCTGTGCATTGGTCAAATATGTGCGGAACTGATGCAAACGGTCAGGGTTTAAATAGTGTAGAGCGGCTTTTAGAGATTCCTCATAGATTTCAAAAGCTTTAGTATCGGTATTTATCGGCAGCACAAAGTCGCTCTGTTAATTGAAAATATTGCAATAATCTTCATGCTTTATTTACTTAATAAAAGCTTCCTTTGCTTACCGGAAACATACTGCGACCCTCGCTGAGCGTAAGCACTGGAATATCAACATTATACTCAACATCATAATATTGAAAGTTACACTTTATCTGCTGATTGTTGATCAGATAAGCCAGATGCTGTACGGCTTGCACACCATTCGTCTCCAGCTTTCCCTGTTGCAAGCGCGTTTCGTCCAACATAAGATGTGTGTGGGGCGCGAGCTGCAGTATTCCAGAGACCAGTTTGCCTGTCACATAATCTTTTCTGTTAATGCAGAGAGTAATATTTATTTATATGGTAGACAAGCAATTTGGTTTCATAATATTTCTTAAGCTAAATAAATATTTATTGCAATGGATTCTTTTGATCACATAACTATATTTTTTATAGTTTCCCATTTCGATATTCTTCAGTGAGCAACTAAAAAGATTTAAATGTTGGCCTAATGATATTCGGATGATGATATATTAGAAACAAAATCGAAAGTACCTAATAAATGCTACAGGTAGTTACAACCTAGTTGAGGGCAAGTTTAGCAGCGTGTTCTGTACACCGGGCAAACATTCAACACTTCGTGACCTCAATAGTTGGTAGACAATACTCCCGACGGCCTCAATACGACGTTGCTTTACTAGACCATCGCCGGCCTCACCATTCGACTTGGTGAGCAAACCGACGGCTTCAGCATCACTCTCTTCTGAAATAATGGAAGCCAATTTTTGCTGCTCGGTCTTCTTCACCACAATGCGGGCCTTCTCGACCGCTTGCTGGGCAACCTGTTTCATTCTGACAGCCAGTGTGAACTTGAAGCCAAAGTGCGTTAGCGAGATATTATCCAATATGAAGCCGAAGCAATGTTGACATTAAGCAAATTATTGCTGCGATAACCGCCGCACGTTGCGGGGCTGTTACCGTGTCCTGCATCCAGGATATCAGAAAATGAGTAACCTCGCCAACCACATTCACCTAGATGCCAGTAAAGCGATCGGAAATGACCTGCCACGTGTGGGATAAGGGAAGATAAAAATTTTGCTAGAAAAGGACGCCCAGAGATTTTCTTCGTGATTACGTAGAAGCCTACAGACGTACTATATGAAAGTATAAATTTATAAATTCTATTCGGACAGGCAAATAACTTACTTTGGCACAAATGAGGCACTGTTCATCAAATCCAGTGTCAGGGGCAAATAGTGGCTTGCGGGTAACAGAAGCTCAAGCACTTCGTATAGCTTTGTTGTATATAACTGCAGGCAGTGTTTGGGCAGGTTGCAGATGTTTAGTGCGAATTTGCCAATGGTCTGTATTTCAGATCGATTATAAACGCTGGATATAAGATGTGACAGAAGATATTCGGCGGCAAGCTCATCATCAAATAGGCACAGCTTAAGTAGCAGACGTAGTTCTTTGTGCACTGTTTCTAGGGTTTGTTGGGCTAGAATCTCTTGTGGTAGTGCAGGCTGCTGCAGGCTCTCATCCAGCAGGGGATTGACATGGGATAAAGATTTCACTCCAAATGCATGCAAGCGTGGTATAAGAAATGGGGACGGATTTTGTGCCTGCAATTCACTCAAGTTCTCAACATCACCCATGGCCTCAACATCAAGTGTGGATGCATCCAATCCTGGATCCACAGACAGAAAGCCAACAAAATCCAGCAGTGAGTTTAGTTGATACTTATCGAAATCATCGTAAATCTTTATCATGCACGCCATACTTGGGCGATTAGGCAACGGCGAGTTGAGCAGATATTCTGAGCTTAGCACTGTGGAGCTGCTACTGCTGGCAATGCCATCAGTGTTTTTGGCTACATCAGAACAATGCTTTTTCAACTGCGTGTTGCTAGTGGGACCGTTCGTCTGCTCGTCTTCCTTGTCCACTTCCATGTCCATGTCTTCCTGTTCGTCAAGCGAGCGTTTTATACCATTTCCCATTTCAATCTGTTCATTTGTCATCGGTTCTGCCTTTGAATTACACAGCTTCTCATGGTGCTTCGCCCAGTCATTTAGACCTGGCACTGAAACCAGAAACAACGTGCGCCGCTCTCCATGTACATTGCCTTTGGCATCGTAGTCGAGTTGCTCACCCTTGCCCAAGCGTGGGCAATCACGATATTTGCCTTGCCTGAGACTTGTGCTACCGTCGGCTAACTTCACTTCGAAGCTTTCCAAATAAATTTCTGGATCGCTCATGTCTTGCACCATGCCCCGGAAACGCACCAATTCGTGATCCTTCAATTTATGCAATGGCGTGTGGTTAAGCAACGGTATGGAGTGCCATTTGGTGGCATCGTTGAGTAAATCTTTCAAGCTATCACTCCCCCAAGCTTCCAGCTCCTCGGGAGTGCTTGGTAATTCCACATTACACGGCATCACGCAAATTAAGACTGCCAAAGCAATAGTTGTTTATTGGAAGCGTCCCGCCAAATTGACACAAGCAATTGATGGTAAAAACTCGATAGATATATGCGTGTAAGCATATGGCAACTCTAAATTATATCGTTATCGTTTTGCATATATCGAAAATTGTATTTATAGGGCTGCGACGAAACGGATGTAAAGCGGAGTATCCGCAAAAAAAATAATGAGCAAAAAAAGTCGCGTTTGGAACTATTTCTTTAAAGAAAGTGATACCGTCGCCACTTGTTGTCTGTGCCACAAAAACTATTCAAGAAAGGGTCGTGGCACAACATGTCTCCGAAATCATTTAAAAAGCAAACATCCAGGCGAATTTCTAACATTGTCTGAAAGCGACATCAAGTACATGGTGAAAACGGAAATAAACGATAATGTGTCTTCTCATTCCCACTTGCAGTTACAAGTAAAAACAAAAATCTAATTGGATTTTAAATGTGTATGAAAACAATAATAATAATTTTTGTTTTTATTCCAGGATGATCCACTGGCAGTTCAAAGGCATAACGACTCGAACGAAGCTTATGCATGCGATGAGAAATTGGCTTTAATGATAGCACAGGATGATCATTCCTTTAATTTGATTGATGAAACTGGTTTCATCAATTTTATTAAAATATTGCAGCCACGATATACAATTAATTCTATAAGCTATTATGAAAATATGCTATGCCAAGAGATATATCAGCGTATGCTAACAAAATTGAAATATGAACTAACCCTGCTAGACTCCGTCTCCCTCTCCACTAGCATTTGGTGGAATCCAACCGGCCAAGGCTTGCTGTGCTTAAGCTGTTCTGGCCTTTCCAGTGGCTTTCAGTTGAAGCAATTCTATTTAAAATGTGAAGCCTTGACTGCGGAACAACATGTGGGCGATTTTGCTTGTCACACCCGTAATTTTATATCGAATGCCAGCCTGGAGCTGCAGTTGCCCAAGGAGAAGATTCATTGCGTGATTACAGACGAGGGAACTTGCACACCGGCCGCTGTTATAGAGTGCAGTGTACACCAATTAAAACTATGCGTTAAATATGCAATTGATTCGAATGAACATCTCAAACAATTGGATTCAAAATGTTCACAAATAGTCAAACACTTTGAGCAATCACAAATAGCGAACAATCATTTGAAATATATTCATGAGAAGCGTTTGAATCGGGAAGCAGTTCTATTAATCGAACCTAATGAAAATCCTTTGAGTTGGAATACAATATTTCGCTTAAAGGCTCGTTTGCTTAAATTGAAAGATGCACTGTCAATTTATGCTGAAGAATATAATATGGTTAAAATTTATCCAGATGAATGGCTGGATATTGATTTATGCAATCGTGTCGTACAGCCAATTGAAGAAATCATTAATATTTGGAGTGAACCCTCAACGACAGCCTCGTCGGTCATACCACTAATAGCAGCATTACGTGATTCGCTCCGCACAGATGTGCACAACTTTGTTTCATCCGTGGTAATGCTGCAAAAATTCCATTAATAAAAAGTATAACAAATTTATTTATTTTTTTACAGACAATTTGCTCGTTTGCTCGCAAGTTACTTGAAGAAATTGAATCAAAATACTCATCAGTGACCACAGATATCAAATATCTCATGGCCACGTATTTGGATCCGCGTTATAAGCAAGCATTTTTCACACAACAAGAGGCGCAGCTTGTCACGGACAAAATCCTAGCACAACTCTGCAGAGTTCAGATTCAAGATTGGCAGCCACCCACGAAGATTGTCAAAGTTGTTCCTAATGTTAAAAACGAGTCAAAGATTGACTCATTTCTCGACAATATGCTCACATTATCAAATATTGGCCCAGAAGCATCGACTTCGCTGCATTCCCAGACACAACTTAGAAATCTATTGTATTTGTACAATTCAGAGCCAAGAATTGAGCGTCAAAACGATCCTATAAGTTGGTGGAAATCCAATCTTAAGTACAGTGCTATATTTCCATTTGTAAGACAATACCTTTCGACCCCTGCCGCAAGTATAGCTAGCGAACGTTTGTTTAGTGTATCTAAAAGTCTTTATATTGATATGGAATCGGGTCTGTGTCCCGACAGTGTATCCAAAATTTTGTTTGTTAAAGCTAACTATAAGGCTCTAGATCAGGGCTAGTAATTGTATGAGTTTTATTATACAATACATTAACCACAAGTTCTTACCAGAATTTTGAAACAAAATAAAACCGAAATTTGTATTAAGTAATACATGGTAGAAATTAATTTGTTAAAAAAATGTTTGTGTGGGGACAATTATAAAATTTGAAAATAATCGATTATAATAGACCCCAGTGGTTTAAAATATTGCTATAATTATTTACTTTGATTTAATATAATTTATTAATTAAATCGCTTAGTTTTTTTCGATACGTTGTAAAAATTAAATTATTAGAAAAAGAGTTAAACAAATATTCTATTTATTAAGTCAATGAATTCTTGTATTTAATTAGCTTAGACAAACAATATTTTTGTAATCGGGATAATTGTCTTCCTCATTATCGTCATCTATATTAAATAATACAAAGAACTATGCTACATAAATTGCCACATTTAAACCGAATACCGATTGAATTTTGGTAATATAAAAAATACAATATAATGCAATAAACCCATTTCTTAATTGACACGTGTAGTAAATATTATTAACTACGCGATGTGGGCAAAAATTGTTCATTCAAAATATTTTTGCGCTTTGAAATAGCAATAGTTTTAAAAATCAGTTACATCTAGATAATGAAGTCTCTGAATGTCATAATAAACCAAATAATTTACGTGATGTTAAAAACCTCCTCGATTTCGCTGAGATTAATTTTAATGGGATTGAATATAGGTAAAGCATGCAGTTTGGATATCCACCAACTTGATAAAGTTCAAATGATAATCAGAAACAGGACAAGCTATACATATTGTGGACATCTGTAAGATGTATAATAAAAATAAATGCTGGACTAAATTAATGGACGTAATTAATGCAAAATATGTTAAAAGCAAATGTGCTAGCTTAGCGTGAAATATATTTCAAAGTTATACACAATATAATAATTGGTCAATATTTTCTTATTGCAGAAAAAAGTAATTCACACACATTTTTGAAATGTATATGACATTGGATTTTGTTATTATATGTATAGCCTTCGTCGGCGTGAAACTAGCACATGCTTAGAAATTATTTGAACATTCAAGTGGATTTACTAAGTCGACTTTTAAGGAGTTTTCGATTTAGTGTTTTTCAATATGAAATCAAATGTACAGCGCAAATGTAGCGTTGACCAAAAAATAAATAGTATGCAGATTACTTTCAAATATAATATTATATAAATAAATAAAATATTTAACAATATGACAAAGATTTTCATAAATGAAATCTTTCAAAATTTCGAATTAGGAACGCTATATTCAATTTGCAAGTATATCCCTATCTTGTATGGAATTTCTAATCGAATTTTTAATGACAAAGGTTAAAGTAGTATTGTTTATTAACTTACATATTGTTTATTAACTTACATTATAGTTTAAAAATAAAATAGAAAATAAGTAATTCATTTCGATTCAAAGTTTGCTGAATTTGTTAACAAATACAAATACGTTTTAAATTTACGCAAATATTATTTACTTTAGGTGATTATATTATGTATTATTTACTTAATTAGTTTAGGAGGAACTTAGCCTCTATAATCGGGGTCATTGTGTTCCTCATCATCTTCCTCATCGTCGTCATCTTCATCTAAAAATACAAAGAACAACAAATCAAATCTACTCAACTATGCTGCATCAGTTTCCAACTGCTTACCATGATCTCTACGCTTACGCGTGTATGCCCGTCGCGTGGCAACTGGCGCCTGATCAGTCTCGCCGTGAAGCAGGGAATTACGATAGAGAACCAACGGCTGCCATTCCTCTGCTCGGCTTGATGGCATGCCCGGCGGTATAACTTTGTCCAAGAATGCCATAATGACCTTCTTATCCTGCTTTAGCAGCTTGTAATTGAACTCATTAAGGACCTCCAGAAATAGTATACGTGTTGGTGCGCGCACTGGATCGTCAGGCTGTTTGTTGGCAGCAAAGTAAATGCCTCCACGGTGTATGGCCGCCACCGAGTCTCGATTTTTGAGCGCATCAAAGCCAAAAGTGAGTGCAAAACGTTTTGCCAACTCTTTTAGGTCAATGAACTCCTGTGAAGTTTTGGGCACCAAGCCATCGTCATTTTGTTCCATTAGACTCTTAAATACGGTAATAAGACTCAATAACAGTGTCATGGCAAAATTGACTTTATTTATTTCTCGAGCCTTGCCCAGCGTCGCCTTAATAATGTCACCATACTCATTATAGCACTGCAAGTACAACAAATACAGAATTTTAAGAAATAAAATACATGCAGGTATAATTTTAATAACGCACCTTGACATAATACTTGAATATGCTCGCCGCTCGCATCGTGGGTATTATGTTGTAGACAACCAGCTTGCAATAGCAGGCCAAGAAGTTACGTTTCTTGTGCAATTCTTCGATACGCGTTTCATCCTGGGCAACAACCTGCTTCAGCGAAAATACATAGTGCTGCACAAAATTATCCAATATTAGATGCTCGTCCATGCGAGATTTGTATTCCAGGCGGCGTATGTTCTCACTATCGCTGCGCGCCAACTGATCGGAGTAGACTACGAGCAGGTCACAAATGGACCCGTATGCCTATTAAAAACAAAGACAATCGTTAATATCATACAAAATATATAATAGTTACTCAATACGTACAGCCTCTTGAATTTGTACAGTGGGTCCGTCACGTGTCAGCTCAAAGCAGGCGGACATAAAGCTGTCTAAATTACCGCGCAGTTCGTCAACAACCTCGGCCACGTTCAACGCCTCACATTCGTTCTCGACGTAGTAGAGGCCCCAGCTTATCGAGAAGTAACACGCCTCTATGCAATAGGCCAGCGCTTCATTAGGCAAACACCGTTCAACATTATCTTTACACTGTGCCTCCTCAACATCACGGAAGAGCGATTTGAAGAGATCCCATGGATTCAGATTGTGCGACGAATACAGAATGGACAAAACTTTTAACGTTATGGTTATATTGTATATATCATCCTCATTTGGTGTCTCTTCGCCTGGAAGTAAAATTTACATTTTAATATCGTGAATAATAAGCAGTGATAACAATAAATATTACATGATCGTTTATATTCAAAAATGTATCGATAAAATTTACTAAAAGTGTATAATTATTTTATAAATGTGTGTATAATTTATTTTTGTCTAAAAACGCTATACATAATGCATTAAGCCCGTTCTGAATTGTAAGGTCTTGTAAACATTAACAGCCAAAAGTTGTGATAAAGACGTGACAAAGAGGTCCTCATTCAAGCTTTTTATATTGGAATATTGGGCTTTAAAGTGCATTGGCATATAGAAGAAGTATCGGGAAATGTATATTATGGGAAAATATGATTTGAATAAAATATGCAACAATAGCTTACCTAAAATTAAATTACGCCACTCGACAATGGCATCCTTGTACTTATTGACTGCACTTTCAATAATATTAGAACGAGCAATGTTGCAGCGTGTGTACGTGGCGCTGCCTTCAGCGCAGAGACACTCTAGTGTCTTGGCACAGGTCTCGAGAACATCGCGGCCCGTATGCATACACATCACTTGGCTGATCTTGTCAAGCAGCGCTTGGAGATTGCCTTCTTGTCGATTGGTTGTATATAGATTTAGATCAAAGTATTGTGGCACTGCCAGCAGATTGGCCAGTTTTTCACTGTCGGCCTGATACTTTTCGAGTAGAGCTGGCAGCGAAACAATAAAATGTTCCGTCAGTTTGACCTTTTCATCCTGTATGGCCTTTACCTCCTTAGAGCTAAGCGTAAATTTACGATTGCTGGCACGTCCCACAGGCACCTCGCCCGATGCTGATTGTTTGACGCTGCTCACCATGATCTCTATGAGCGTAGACTCCTGCTTGTTGTCAAGCACCTCTTCATTGGGACCGGGCTCCTCCAACAGTAAATCTGTCATACATTCCCAATCGCGCACCATCTCATTGCTATCTATGAATGAATCCACCAAATATGCACCGTGCTCATGTAGCTCTGATTCAATAAAGAATTGAACCAAATCCCGTATTAATGGCGTGTTGGGCAATCGAAGTTTGCCCCGTTTCGTCTTGGTTTCCTCCATGTCGGCGGTTAAATGGAATAATCGCACGTTGAGGAACTCTGCTGCAGCCTGTGCAACGCCTCGATGTGACGAGTAGACCAGCTCATAGACAATCTCACAATCTTTATCAGCCAAAATCTCCGGATGAATTCTACAAAAAAAAAGTATTTCAAAGCACAATTAGCATTTTAAATTAATCGTATTTTAAACTAGTCAGTTTGGCTGTAGTAGCCAAATATGCCCGACTACTAATCACTCTATAGTCATTCCGTGATCCAAACGAATTTAAAGAAAAATATAATGAAGAGAAACCTTTACTTTTAGACTGGCATTTATCCTTACTGTCAAGCTAACATGCACATGTTCATATTTGTTTTATGGGTTTCTTGTGTGAATCGATTTTACTGTATAACAGATGATTTGTTTGCGTAATCTTATCCTTTATCAAAAATGTAACTCGGATTTTAAGAACTTACAATTTTCCATTTATGCAGTGTTTATCAAATATCATGTATTTTGCTATCAGAGATCTGTTAGTTATTCTTTAACGGTATTGTTAAGTTATAGTACTTACTTGAGTATACTGATAACCAGCTTGACAGCATGTACGGATACTTCAAATTCCTTGTCCAGTGTCATGGCCACAATTCTATCTTTAAATTTAGATGTAAACAGTTCCAGTTTGCCTTTGAGCTCCTCTTTGTCATATAGTGGTAGCAGCGATTGAAGACAGCGTAGACGCACCTCTCCAATTTTATCGTGCAACGTCCAGCCAATATATTTCAGATACGAATCATCTAGAAAATTTTGTGGATAATTTTCCATCCAGATGCCAATTTCAGCCATACAAATGGCTCGAATATCCGGTAAAGTGTCTCTATAGCGATGAACGAATACCGATTTAAACATGTAGGTTAACATGCTTTTTATCTCATCCATATTCTCCTCCAGCTCAGATCGTTTTGTCATTAATGAATCCAAGCGGTCTGATGCGCGGCGATCGCGTGACTATAAAAATATTTAATAAATTAATTAATTAATGATAAAAAAATAAAGTGAATATACTAAGCGATATTTGTTTAACACAACTTAGATTATTAAATAACCGAGTCGATCTAGCCTATATATATATTCGTGTAGTTCCCATAGGAATAATCGGAGAGACCTCATTTTCATGAAAAGTGCTTGTATGAATAAATTTGTTGTTTTTCGATATATCGAAACCAAACTAAGCAGATCCATGTAGTATCAATTTTGATCAAAATCTTTCTTGTTTTTTGACTAAAATGTCCTCCCTGGTTTTCTTACCTTGACGCGCTCGGCTTCAAATTGTTTGGCTGCATTTTCAAAATTGTTCGAGACGAGCAGAGCGACATCCACCAAGGCAGTCATCAATTTCATTGCGGCCAATGTTGCGGTGTGGCGAAATGCTCTTACTTGAGAGTCAGACAGGCCCGTTAATAGTGAAATGACATTATCCATTAAGAACTGATCATAGATAATGGAATACTGGCATTGCTTAACAAGCGTTTGCACAAAATCACAAAAATTATTTTTAAATTTTTTCCACTGGGTTCCGGTCATTATTAGTGGATATTCACCGCTTTCCTACAATAGAGTTAATAAAGCTTCAGCAATGTTTATTAATATTGAATTGACAGATTTAATTACCTCATCAAACTCCTCTGTCATGCGGCGAATGATTGCCGTATGATCTACGGGGTATTGTATATCCTCTGATATTTTGCCTTTGCAGCCGCTAGCGTTTATAAAAAACTGCATCAATGCTACGAGTGCTGTTTCTCGATTTGCCTTGTACTGTTCAATCCATTGGTCTACAATGCTCTGTGTTAGAATGTTAATTAAGAATGTGATGAAACTGGACAAAACGTACGCTTAAGTAATTCTTACCGCAATGGGATTCTTTGAATGTCGCACAATGTAGTATAAGCTATTTTCATCTGTTGTTATTTCGCGTTCATTGTCAATTCGATCGTGATGAGCCTTCTCAACTGGCTCTTTGCGTGGCCGCTCAATACGTTCCTTGCGTTCCGCTGGTGGTTTTCGTGTTTGTGGTGTCTTGCGCTTACGCGAAACGGGCGCAAAAAAATCATCTTCGTCGTCATCAATTATTGGAGGTTTGTCCCGTACACCACCACGGGCGCGCAATCTTGTCATACGCTTAGTGGGACTGTCCGCATCAGATGCACTTTCATTTAATGCATCGCTGTGGTAGTAAATTAGGTTTGTATTAAACTATAAAAGAGGCTTGTGTTTATTTTACCTGTGTAACTCATCGTATTCAGGCGCCGGTGGCGGATCATCCATACGTATGCGCTTTCCACCGCGCCGTGCCATCATGTTAATTTATGACCTATTTTATATTAACATTTACAAATGTCTTTTTTCTTCCAAATAAATAAACGACGCCGTCACAGAAAACAACTAGGGATGGAAGCGCGAACCACTAGAGATGAGCCACCATTTGCAAAGTACTTGTTAAAAATCATGAATTACAGTTTTATTATCAGTCAATAGTTCTCGCATTGTACTGGAAGCAGTATTTCATTTATCAAAAATCAAAAGAGTTGGTTTTAAGTATATATACATAATACATATTTTATATAAGAATGGCGGCAACTGATTAATACTTGTGCCGCATTTTTTCAATCACGAGTCAATACGAGTCACCGATAACACTAAAACCAATACAATCGTTATATCGATAGGTATCGACGCATAGTCAAGAAGAAGCGACTTCTGTGATTCGCTGTTTGTTTACATCTTTCACAATAATAATAAAACAAAGTAATTAACATGACAGAATTTGGAGCGGACTCGGGTGGCCGACTGAAGGGAGTCACAATTGTAAAGCCAATTGTTTATGGTAACATAGCACGCTCATTTGGCAAGAAGCGTGAAGAGGATGGACATACGCATCAATGGAAGGTTTATCTAAAGCCCTATTATAATGAAGATATGTCGATTTATGTAAAGAAAGTTCATTTTAAATTGCACGAGAGCTATGCAAATCCGAATCGTATTGTGGTTAAGCCACCATACGAAATAACGGAAACCGGTTGGGGTGAATTTGAAGTTGTCATCAAGATATACTTTAATGATCAATCCGAAAGACCGGTAACCTGCTATCACATTTTGAAGCTGTTCCAATCGCCCGTCGTGGATGGTGAGCTGACCTCCTCCACGACTATGGATACCAAAAAAGGTCTGGTGTCTGAGTCATACGAGGAAATAGTTTTCCAAGAGCCCACACAGGTTATGCAGCACTATCTTCTTCTGTCGGAACAAAGTGCCAGTGGACTGCTAAGCCACGATACAGATTGTAACTATATAAACTTTATTTATTAAATTGAAATTTTGACTCAATCAATACCTATTCATTTCAGTTGAGGAGAAGAAGGGGAAAACGCTGGACAACATTGTCAATGTAAGGCAGAAGGTCAAAGGAGAGATAGTAACACTTAAGGATAAACTGAAATTAGCACGAGAAACAATTGTAAAATTTAAGGCAGAACTGGCTAAAGTGCAAAAGCCACCTGCTTAACGCTACATATTAAATATTATTTAAAGCAACTTTAATAAATTTAATTCTATAAATACATCTAGTTTATATTCGAATCAAAATTTACTTTTATGGTATTTCTCGTAATAAAAGTTATCAATTAATTTTCAAACGAATATGTTGTATTTTTACTTGTGTATAATTGTTGTGCACTAAGCCTGTAGGTTGCATATATAGATAGTATATATAGCGAATATTGTGTAAAAAAATTGTTCTATCGGGTTTTCCTGTTTTTTTATCTAATCTCATTTTACTAAAGTGAAAAACGGAATGTCGTCAAATCCAGCTGGGCTCGTGAATGCACATACACATACGCACACGACAACTGCATGGACACACACATGTGTGCTTAAGAAACTATATGGAACCAGTAAAAGATTTTTACCTGAGCGAACCAGTACACTTGAACTGGCGTCGCAGTCGCTTTGCAGCATCCAATCTCCAATGTGAGTTAATAAAATGTTGTTGTTTATTTGTACAAGTTGTTAAGTGGTGCATGTTGGTCGGTAACTTGATTACGAAAATAAACACAATTTAACAGTTAACGAACTTATGTATAAGAAATAAATAAAAAGAAAACACAGGCCACAGCCTCTGCGCAAACGCAAACGCGTTTCATCGTTTGCTCGTTAAAAATTCAGAACAAAGGCAAACGAAATAAAATAAAGCAGGTAAGTCAGAAGAATATGGCAAAAATGATCATAGTACAGCGTCTGCTATAAGTATATAATAATAAATATATAATTAATTAAATTTTATAATTTGACTTTGTTAATTTTGCAATTTTTTTTTGCAGCCCAAATGTCTCTAAAGCGCCTCAGACTCGCTCAGTCGCTGTCGTTGCCGCTGCTGTTGACGTCGTTGCTTGCAGCAATTCCGGTTTTAAAGGCAAACCCCTCCTCGCCCCCCGCACTCGTTGAGGCAGCGTCGCCTGGGCCAGGCGTGCGAATATTGCGCTCTCCCGAATCAACGGTGGCGCCACCTGGCGATGAGGTTGTGTTTGTGTGTGAGACCAGTTTGCCGCCGGAACGTTTCGAATGGAGCTATGCTGCCTTTGTCTCCCCCTCTGCCTCGGCGCACGCTCGCTTTAAATATTTAAAACCGAAGTCAAATAACCGCAGCATTAGCATAACACATGATAATGATATAAGCAAACTACGCGTCCTTGTACAGACGGACACCTTAGGCGAATATCGCTGTATCGCCTGGTTTGGGCCATCGGCGTTAACATCGACTACAGCGCGTCTAGAGTTGGCTAGCATTGCAACCTTACCGAAGATGGTGCAAAATGATGCACGCTGGCGTGTTCCGGCTGGCAACAAAATAATCTGGCACTGTGGACTATATCTGCTGTCAAATCCTGCGCCCAGCTGGAGCTTTTATCACAATGGTATAGAAATGCCAGCACTGACCCATACAAATGGCACGCTAATGCTACCGCATGTCATAACAGCGAGCACCGGTAGCTACAGCTGTGCGGCAACAAATACTGCATCGGGAGTAAGACTGATGTTGCCGAACATCCTGGAATTGAAAGTAACTAATAATGGAGTTAGCGAAGCGCCTCAATTGTTGAGTGGACAAGACGTACGTAGTCAAATAATAGCCAGAGCAGGCGATACGGTGCTATTGACATGTCCGGGCGTTGGTAATCCACCGCCTACAACTGTATGGAGTAGCCCCAATGTGCCTGGCGCTGTTTACAACAATCGCAGCAAAGTTTTACCGTATGGACTGCACATTGTAGAACTGCAGGCATTGGATGCGGGCACCTACATTTGCTATCAAGACAATGGGATAAGGCCTGCATTGGAGCTGTTTATTGAGCTGGTGGTCCAGCAAGCACCACAAATTGTGCTTCCACCCAAAGCCAATCTAACCAATGAAGGTGAAAGCATGCAGCTGCAATGTGAGGCGAGAGGCGTGCCCACACCACAAATCTATTGGCTGCTCAATGGCGAGAGTAGCGTGTACGATACCGAAGCGGAACTCCTCCAAAATGGTTCCCTACTCCTGCACAACGTACAAAAGCGTCATGCTGGCTACGTTCAATGCTTTGCACGCAATATTCTCGGCGAGCACAGCACTGGCACATTGCTGCTGGTTAATCCCAAGCAGATACAAAGCGGTGCTGGCGATGCCAGCAGGACATCCAATCGACCCACGCACAATCGCAAGCAAAAGCAAACACAAATGGTGCCACCATCGGCGCCGAATGTTACCCGTCTATCAGATGAATCCGTAATGTTGCGCTGGCATGTCATTCCCAACGATGGCCTGCCCATACAATTCTTCAAGGTGCAATACCGCATGTTATCGGAGAGTGGCAAGCGCAAGAGCTGGCAGACAACCAATGAGAATATACCATATGGCAAGCAGCGTCATCATGATATTAAGGATGTTAAAAACTTTACATCCTCTGTGACGGGTCTGCGACCAGATCGTAGCTATCGCTTTCGCATCATGGCTGTCTATTCTAACAATGACAACAAGGAGAGCAACACATCTGGGAAATTCTTTTTGCAACGAGGTGCAACGCTTGAACCGCTTGCGGTACCCGAACTTGTTGAAATTGAGGAATATTCCCAGACGGCTGTTGTGCTGCATTGGCGCTTGTCCAGCGTT
This sequence comes from Hirtodrosophila alboralis, assembly GCA_035043045.1. Taxonomy (NCBI): domain Eukaryota; kingdom Metazoa; phylum Arthropoda; class Insecta; order Diptera; family Drosophilidae; genus Hirtodrosophila; species Hirtodrosophila alboralis. Next base: position 564,884 of record JAWNNH010000254.1, read on the forward strand.
GAGGACGAGCATTTAATATCTGGTTATTATGCTTATTATCGGCCCTCTTCGTCGGCTGGCGAATATTTGAAGGCAACCATCGATGGCGCGACATCGCGAAATTTTCAAATTTCATCACTCGAACCGGGTACAATTTATGAATTTAAGCTACAATCGTTTAGCGCTGTGGCCGCCTCTGAGTTCAGTGCTCTGAAACAGGGACGTACACAGAGATTGAGACCTAGCACAACGATAGAGCCGACGATGCACAATGCTATGGACACCACAACGCCCAGCCATAATGAGACATTTAATATAAATCCGTTGCTAACGGGCACAATTGGCGGTGGTGCATTGTTATTGTTGCTGGTGGCCAGCGTCTGTTTGTGTCTATGTCGACGCAGGAATGCGCGCAGTAACAACAATCAACAGAATAAGCCGCGTCTGGCGGAGCTGCGTGAGGATTTTGTGCCGCTCAGCTCCTGTTCGCCAAATAACAAGCCACGAACGCGACATATACACATAACTCTAAATCCTTTAGCACAGCAGCAGCAGCAACAACAACACCAACAGCACGAGGAGAAGGACACACAGGACAATGACATGGGTTACTTTCAACGTCAGCCCGTCGTCTACGATGCTGAAACATTGGGCTTTAATGGACTCGCCCGCATGTCATCATCATCACTGCGACGCTCACAGCGCACGCTGGAACGTGCCGCTGCTGCTGGCGGTGCCGGCGGCGGGAACAATAATAATTTAAACCAGCCTAACGATGGTTCACTGGCTACTGGCTCGACGAACAGTCCGCGACTGCAGTCATCTAACAAGCCGGCACGGGTCATTCTCAAGCGTGCCCGCTTGTCCAGTCGCTCGGAGAATTTATCTTCTGGCAGTCTGAATAGCGTGGGCGTTTAATCTCGTGATCTTTAGCTTATATTCATATAACTGAATGTATGCTATTCCTCTACCTCTGTTTTTAAAAAAAAACCTTTTTAAATTTCAAATGACAGCTACTTAAACTCTTTGTACTTATACTTATATACAAATACAAATAGTTCTTAAGTACTTAATTAAATATCTTCGATTTAGTTTATATGTATTACATATATATATATAGAGTGTGTTTAACTCTGAATTGCATTTTATAGTCTAGTAGTATGTAATTAGTCTTCCATTTCTCGATATAAGTTGAAATTCTGTACTGATAGCTTCATAATTTTGTAAAAAAAAATGACATTAAAACTTACTTACTTTCCGAAAAAGACAATAAAACTTTGTATTAAAAATATGTAATAGAATTATATTTATTGTCGTTAATAAATCATTTATTTGTTCTTAACTATATTCCCAGAGCTACAAGTGAAACTTATAAATTGGGACACCAGTCACAAAAACGCAGATTGCTTACATATTATGTTTACATTATTATAGATATTGAAATTTTCATTATATAATTATTGTCATTGAAATAAAACACATATTTCCTTTACGAGAACAACAAATTGTCGGTTTCCCTTCAAAATTTAAATTAGTGAGCGATAGACCGATAAATTGTAACTAGTTGTCCGATAGCACATATATTGCATATCTGGCCGAAAAAACCGGTGGCAACCTTCTCAGCTGTCAAACCACCTATAATAATTGGGTCGTGCCAAAATTTCTAATAGTATCATTTTTGGTGGCTTAATGTTTGTAAAATTTAAATGATTGGCAAAAAGTGTAAGGCCCAGCAGAATTAAACAAGCCACAAAGTAATTATAGTAGTTGAGCTCCAGTTAAAAAGTATAGAACAACAATAAAACTAGTCATTGTTACAGATAGCGAGACCTGCTACAAACAAAAGGAATATAGGAATTGGGAATCTTGAAAGGAAGCTGAAGTTTAAGGAACGAGCCAACATGTCGAACCTATCAGTCGGACAGATGATAATGGACGCACAGCGAATGGCCAGTCGTGTCAAGGATTTGGATGCGCTGGGCACAGCACTACTGGAGGAGGCGGAGACAAATAATCGACTAGTGGAGAGCTTGCGGCAATATCAGGACGATATTGAGTCGCTAAATCGCATTTCAAATAACAAAACCAATGTGGACCTGGTTAATCGCATACAGCAACAGAATGTAAACAGTTCCGAAATATTAAAAGAAAATCGTGAACTGAAAATATGCCTCGAAGATTACGAACGAACCATGGAACTGATGATGCAGAAATATCGGGAACACACAGTGACCAAAGTGCTTGACAGCAAATTTAATTTTAAAGAGCTGTACAATGAACGCCTCTGGCAGGTGATACGTGATCAGCGCGAAAAAATCAACGAAATGGCAGCCGTAATGCATCGGGCAGCCAGTGCCGATGATGAGAACGTGCAGCGGGAACTGCAGACAATAGCACAGCTCCGCATGGAGAATGAAACGCTCCGTGAGCTACTGCAAATATCCAAGCAGTATGGCTCGGCGCAGCGTCCTATACGAGAGGGCGATCATTTGCTTGAGGAGAAGGCGGTGCAAACAGACAGCCAGGCGGATGATTCTGCCGACGATCTGTCCATATCAGGTGCCTCGGTTGAGAACATGAACAACAATACAGTCATTCAAATGTTTAGCAGTCCAGAGCTGGTAAACAGCGCCAGTAACAGCAATAATTTAGCAAACACTGCCTCAGTAAATGCACCCAGCGTTGCTCAGCTAACAACCAACAACACAGTTGGAGATGCTGCAGTTCCAACAGCTACAGCTACAGCAACAGCTACAGCTACTGCTACTGCTACAGCAGTCGATACTATGGAAAATACAAACGCCAATGAGAATAACAATGGTCCTGCTGCTCACAGCACACCAGAGGGGGGTATCAAAGGGGCGACGACGACGCCAAACGATTATGAAGAGGAGCTCACGAGTCCCATTTTGGGTGCAGTTGTAGGTGCTAGCGCAACATGATAGAGGTGCTGATACAGCTGCTTTTGAGGGTTGCATTATCAAAACGCGGTCATCGCCAGTCAATCATTATTGTTAATTTGTATTCGCTTAACAGCACATCTTTAATTTCCGGCGCAACGCATTCATCTAATTAACAAAGACCATATATGTATACACTATATGGTTTTTAATCTTCATTAGTGCATTGCGACTAATAATCTCTAAGTAATTTATACATACATTACATAAAAAATTATGTCTATACACAATATACGCAAAGCAAACGCTCATCAAAAATTAATACACAAACAACACACTTTGTAATTTATGTTGTATTCTGTCGATTATGATTTCTTAATAAATTCCATATAATGAAATCTAAACTGTATTCTGATTCAAAACGCTATTGAACAATGGCTTGAATATTAAGTTAATGTATTTTTAGAGAAGAATTTAGTTACAAAAACAATAGGTTTTTTAATTATGTTAGTTCTCCACATATACTGTCTCCTGGATATCGAAATTCGTGCTCTTAAAGTGAAAACTTGTAGCAAGTTCGAACTCATGCTTGATCAAGCATTTTGTTTTAGCGCCTCACGGTGATTTTTCTCTAGCTCATCTTGGGCGTTGTCTAATTAATTTTAACAATATTCTTTTTTACGATTGCACTTTAGTTAGGTTTGTGATTGTGATTGTGTCAAATCAAATGCAATGGAATATGAGATATTCTTAATTTTTATTAGCATCGGCAAATTAGTTTAGACGTTAAGTTTTCTTCAAATATTCAGCTCAATAATGAAGTTATCTTCTGAAATTCTAGGTGGTTAGCACACCCTCCAATTAACTTCCACTCAACTCAACAGGGTACCTATCGCAAGCTAAACTCTCGCATCTTAAAAACAAGCCATAAGAGAGATAGAAAGAGTGAGAGATCCCTAAAATCACTTACATACAGTATGCGTCGGCTAGTTTGAGCTTTTTGAATTTATTTTAAATTTAGTTTCTCGTCGATATTCAAAACGTTCGGAACAAAAAATACGAGGAAGGCTCGTCCGACCGGAAAACAGTTTTGCCCGTGCAATTGGTGGGAAAGAGATGCAGCGATTTGTATAAGTATATTTCGAGTGCTCGAGCGATCGATGTTATATCAAAAGAAATCCCACAGTATATGTGTGTATGTATATACTATATATATATAGAGCTGCATATATATTTATATATATGTATGCATGTGCGCCAAGTGAAAATTCTAATTTGGAAAAATTGCTCGCTGCGAATTTATAATTTCTGTATTTGAGAAGTAAACAAATTTTATAATTTGTAATCCGTGGAAATTTTTTTAAAATATAACTTGTAACAAGATTGCATTAGAAATCTTTTATATATGGGATATATTCAAAGTGCGCTGCCATTTAAGAAAAATGTGTTCTATTTTTAAAACAGCTAATTTTTCAGCCGTAAATTTTAATAAAGTGAATATTCCAAAAATTTAAAATTTAAACAAAACGTGTAAATGCTATTAAGCAAAAAACATAAATAAATTAAAAAAATATAAAATTCTATATACCCAAACCGACAATAAAATAAATCATTTTTTTTATCCATATGCGTAATCTAAAGTTGTCAACAAAATCAAGCTGCTAACTAATCACAGAGCGAATAAATTTGCGGTTACGCAATATAATCTTTTGGTAAATGAAAAATTCCGCACAGCTTGCGGCCGTCTCACAGATCAGGAGCAGATGCAGCAGCAGCTGTGGCGTGGTGGCCCCATTCCCGATTGCCCAGCTTCAAACTCATCTAAATGCGGAATCTTTTTGTGTAAGTAAAATTTGTTCTAAATTTGCATCCGATCGGTATCGCGACAACCAAATAAAATACACACATACTACTTTGATTAAGAAAAACGTTGATAATTATTTTTAACGTGCTAGGGATTTGCAATGTTGTGCCCCTTAAAAAAAAGAGAGAGAGATCCCTGGGCACATTCTCATCGAAGTGTTATTTAAAGAGAAACATAGAGTTTTATCTTCTAATAATGCTCTTTTGAGTGAGTTTAAATATTTCACTCAATTTTTACGTTTTAATAATTTTTATTATTCTTTTAATTACCGGAAAACATGCGCAAACGAAATAATTTTGCGTGCGCATCGCATTACCCACCTGTGAAGTGATAAAATTTTCTCTTCTTTGCTCACGCTCTCTCCGACTCTCTCGCTGTGTCTCTCTAGTCTCTGAGGATCTAAATATAACAAAAAATAAAATAAAAAAAGAAGTGTAAACATTTGTTATTGTTTATATTTACAAAAAACAAGAAAATTCATGTTTATCTTTATAAACATTGAGCCCACTCCATATTTAAACTCAGGTGTACATTAAAAGTTAGGCATTTTCAAAAGTTTTTCATATTCAATTAGCTCGTAAATTTAAATTGATTAGCAATTGTACATATATATAAAATCATTCAAAACTCATATTATTTTTAATTAAGAGTGTTTGTTTTTAGTTTTAGAAATCTTTTTTTTTTTTAAGTATATAAACTATTTATATGGTTTAGTATTAAAATTATGTTTACTAACAATGTGTTAAAGAAATTGTAAACAAACATAATATTATACTATATATATATATTCTTTTATATATATATATATATATACATTGCGTTACTTGCGTTTAGTACGATCCTAACAGATCGTAAATTTAGTACCTATAAATCTTTAGCTATAGTTATCTTTGATTTAATATCTATATGTATGAAACTTCGACTATATTAAACATAAATAAAAAAATTATTTAATTTTAATGAAATATACCTTACCCGACTACTGTTCACTCTGTACCCAGTCCAAATGCACAGTAAATTCAATTACAAGATTATAATTAAGAATATATATATACTTCACATAGTCGGAGGCATCTTATGATACTCATTACAACCATTTTGAATGGGTACAGGGGGTCAAAATTTGAACAGACTTTTTCTAGGAAAGTTTTTGAATACGGCACACGTTGCATGATATTAAAATTGTTTGATTTATTATCAAGTACACGACACAATTTCTACAAGGTTTATTGATCTATGACAATGTAAAAATAAGATACTTAAATTCTTTTATATAGTATGTATCTTTCGTATATAAAGACAAAAGAGATTTTGAATGCTTGATTGGTTTACAGAACTACGGAATAATCAAATACATAGGCAAACATCTCTTTGCCGCAAAATGTTCTACATTTTATGTACAACATTCTTTTAGTTACTTGGATCAATGCCAAAATTCCACTTGGTTGTTCAAAATTAAAACGTTTAAATTTAGTTGATGCCCTGCATATGAGAAGGTGTCCACTGCAAATTTAAGGTGCATAGCCGGGAATAGGTCTAAAGTCTTTTTTTTATGAATCAATAAAAGTATAATAATTTACTAGTTTCAAATCATAATTTTATTAAGTAATTATTTAACAAAAACCAAGAAGAAACATATATAATATACAGTTAATGATTTTATTTATAAAACAAAAAAGTTAAATAATGAGTAATACTTTAATTTGCAGAAAAGGCAAAGCTGACAATTTATATAAAAACAGATGCATCATCTGTACCCATCGCTGAAAGGCGATCAGCTATGCCCTCTAGGCTTCCATCCCCAGACACGTTATCCCACAAGATGTAAACGTTGTTTTCGTGATTACAAAGAACATGGAGCCCGACGACCTGGCGAAGAAGTTGCGGCATCTTCGCCAAATCTATCGGATGCGCAAGGCTCCCGGTAAGCAAGAATCTTATATACTTTAACGATCAATATATGTTTAATATTTTAACATTTATTAGGCCTTCATCACGTACATGGACATCCACGCAAAATTTAACCAGTCCAAATGTAAACAACACTAATGATATAGGTACGAATGATAGATTTTATATGCATACTACATATAATTCCTGTGTAGTAGAATTTGAATACGAATATTTTAAGAAGTTGCATAAGTTATTTTATTACTATTTAAACTAAGTGTAAGCACTGCCATATGTTAAACTACTAAAGCATTTCTTAAACAAAATATCTTTGAAAAAAATGCCTTACAAAGATATTGCTTAGATATAGTAACTACTTAATAATAATGCGTAATGCCTTTTTTGATGACTAGAGAGCATTTTAAGAACATACACATTTTTACTTTTGAGTAGATTTGTTTATCATATAATATTTAAAACATTGTTTATCAACTAAACTATTTTATATGCAAATATTTGCATTTTTTTATAAACCTAAACATTTTTACACATTGTTTAAAAATCTTTTCTGGTTTTTAAAATTATTGTTTTGAATCTTAAAAGATTAGTAGTAGACTTTAATAGCACAATTTGCTGGAACCTTAAAGTTTTGTTTTGCACATTTTAAAATATTTTCCGTAGGTCACTATACAATATTTCACATATGCAAATTTATTTACAATTATATGTATTTATTTAGAATGTTTCACATCTGAAATGTAGTTTTATTAAGACAATTTAATATGTTTTTTATAATGCAATGTTATAGTATCATATTGATTATTTTAACTCGAATTATATGAATTAAGTGTTTTTGTAAGTTTTTAGTGATTATCCCACAATTAATTGTCCTTACAACTAGTTGTGGGATTAGCATTTTTAAACTGTAAAACTAATTTAATGTTGTTTTTTTTTATTTATGTCTCACCATTTTTAACTGAAATTCTTGCACAAATTACTGTACCGTGTGCTCGTATCACTCTTTCTTTCTTTTTTTCTATCTATCTTATCTCACACTCAACACTAATCTGCATAATATTCGTTAATACTACTATTTTGTACTACCATCGCGTATGCTGTGCTGTACCGCTGATGTAATCCTCTTTTAAATAATAACGGCCATTTGGTTGATCAACGCTCATTCATTTGACACGGGCTCGGGCTTGTGGACACCGTCAAAACTGTGACTGTGAACGTGACTGTGACTGTGATCGTGATTGTGATTGTCACCCAACACAATGTTAATGTTGATGTTTATGGCCAATCTGCTGCTTGTATTTGCATTTGCTGCACTTGATGCTTTTACTGAACTCAGTTGTACACTTCAATGTAGAGCTAAAGAAGCGCCCGCAATCCTGGGCCTCAACGCCGGACATCGATGAGCCGCCGGATGAAGTGAAGCGCAAACCGGTTGCACCGAAACCGGCACGGCCAGTGGACGATCACAATGTGGCAGTCACCTTGAAGCTACCGGTGCCGCCGCGGCGCCACACAACCGCCTTGGACATGAACGAGGTTAGATATTTTATAAATTTAAATATAATACTATTATTTATGTCTAAAATGCGTAATACAGGTGGAACAATCGCTCACGCAAAGCCGAGTCACTTCCTCCCCCAGTAAAACTTCAAGTATTCCAGATGAGCTAGTCATCCTATCGACAGACAGTCTTGCCGAGCGTGTGCGCAAAATGAATCTGCTAAAGAAACAGCGTAGTTTGAATTCAAGAGAATCCAGCCGGGAGCGCTCTGTTCCACGACGAGACGAGTAAGTTCCACGTTAGGCTATCGAAAGACACAAAGTAAGCCATTTGGTATTGCAGAGAAAGCGAGGCTACACTACCAGCGCCGGATCGGCCGGAGCGCAGTAAATCCGGCACATCACTCAACCAGCAATCGGCAGAGCTAAAACGCGCCTCCTTGCCGCCCAAGAAGGTGGCAGCTGTGACATCTACCACCACAACGGCAACAGCGTCAACAACCTTAAAATCCGCTTCTATAACCCCCATGCCAATCCTACCAGAAGCTAAAGTCACAGCCTCCAGTTCCAGCTCAAGCAGCGTACGTCGCAAAGAAGCGGAAACCAGCAGCAACAGCAGCAGTAATGGCCCCAGCAAGGAGATTAAAAGGCAAACCGTTCCGGCTGTGGCAACAACTACAACAACATCTGGGAGCACGGCCAGCACACTGAAAGATCAGATGGCAACACTGCGCATCGAATTGGATGCAATGAAATCACGAGCGGAGCGCGCCGAGCGTGATAAGAGTGATATTCTGCTGAGACGACTGGCCTCAATGGACACTGCCTCGAATCGTACAGCTGCCTCGGAGGCTCTAAATCTGCAACAGAAGCTTAACGAAATGAAGGAGCAATTGGATCGCGTTACGGAAGATAAACGCAAGCTTAACCTGCGCATGAAGGAGCTAGAAAACAAGGACAACCAATCGGAGCTGAAGCGTAAGCTACAGGCGGCCGAACAAATCTGTGAGGAGCTTATGGAGGAGAATCAATCGGCAAAGAAAGAAATACTCAATTTGCAAGCGGAAATGGATGAGGTACAGGATACGTTCCGCGATGATGAGGTCAAAGCCAAAACTAATTTGCAAAAGGATCTCGAAAAAGCCACCAAGAACTGTCGCATCCTAAGTTTCAAACTGAAGAAGAGTGACCGTAAGATCGAGACACTCGAACAGGAAAGGCAAAGCTCCTATAATGCCGAGCTATGCGCCAAGGTCAAAAAGCTGGAGGAAGAGCTGCGTTTCTCTAGTGAGTTAACGCGCAAACTACAGGTATATCTTTACAGACAGGCATGTATCCACATAGCTTAATATCTTTAATGTTTGCTTGTAGACCGAGGCCGAGGAATTGCGCAGTCCAGGCAAGAAGAAGGCACCAATGCTTGGCGTGCTTGGTAAGTCCACATCAGCAGATGCTAAAATTACGCGTGAGTCTCTAACGCGTGGCGGCTCACAGGAAGATCCGCAGCATTTGCAGCGTGAGTTACAGGACTCCATTGAACGCGAGACTGACTTGAAAGATCAACTGAAATTCGCCGAGGAGGAGGTAAGGCTACATACAAACTTTAACTCTATACAATTAATTACTTGTCAACGTCACCCGAAGCTTCGTCAGCTCAGAGCAAATGCGTTAAAGCGTCGCTCCCAGCTAAACCGTGGCACCCAAACGGGTGATATGCTCACGATTCCCTTAGGGTTTCCGCGTGCCACACAGACGGATATCGTAGTCCACACAGATGCCGCCTCTAATACGCAGCCCAAGCCTGAGCTACAGACTATGCACACACAAACCCAAATGGCCGAATCTTCCAGCAACGCCACCCAAACCAGTTTTGAACTGAGAAGCAGAAATATGTCCGTTGAACGCGAAACCTCACCGTTTGTCTCGCTTTTTGCACCCGCTACTTCGACCAGGGTTGTAAATTCCACCTCCCTGCTCTTTCCAAGCGCTATGTCTCATGTGCTTTTGTCAGGGGCTAGTGCAGGTATCTATTCTATATAATTTTCCTAAGATAACACCAGCAATGGCCACAGGAGCATAGAATTAAAATACCTATCTTGAACGGTATAATCGTCCTAATTCAAAGTTGACGTCCGAGCAGGGACATTGGGCTGCTCTAAAAAGGAAGAAAGAATATTTTAAATGTATTCGCTCGTAAGCAGGCTATTCTGATTAATATACCATTCTTAAAGTCTATATTTGCTATGGCCTTTGCTGGTTTCGATTTCTTCATATTTAGTGCAGTTGAATTTGTATTTTTATTACAAAATTTGTTTTTAATATGTTCTCAAATTTTTGTGTAAAAATGTTTTTTCATTAAAAGCTAACCCAGTATGTAGTATTTTCTCCATCAGCTTTGTGTATGTAAATTGGTACAGCTCATATCAGGGCACAATTTTTATCCTCGAATACGAAATTCTATAAATGGATTTATAAAACTAAATAATTAGCTTATTTACATAAAATTCAATTTTGTGTGTTTTACATTTCAGGCTGAACATTTGAGGAAAAAGGTGACTCGTTTCGAGGATGAAAATGAGTCTTTGATGATGCAGTTGAAAAAAATGGCAACGCGCTCAAGAAGTACGATTCAAATTATTCTCAAAGTAAACCCATAACACAGAACTATTCGATTTGAGAGATATTTAATAAAGACTTACATATTTTTGACTAAACATTAAATTTTACTAACCAAAATAAAAGCATGCACAAATTGAATTAAATGGGCTTAGATACTCGTATAGAATAGGTTGTTGTTTGATCAGTTTGTTTAGAGATTATAACCATTTAAATGGATTTCTCTTCATAGGATATTAAAATATTAACTTAACATACTGTATTATCTGAACTAACGCTTTTTCTCATGCGCTTATTAATGAATTTAATTCAACAATAATTTGCCATTTTTTTACGGCTGCTCATAAAAATGTGACTTACTGCGAATACAAAATTGCCACTAAAATTGTAACTAAACGCATGGAAGCCCGGCATGTCGTTGAGAATATTAAATTCATTATCTTATTACTTATAACACTTATCTTTTTAATAATTTACAAAATATATCAGCTCGCAAATTGAGTCCTGCGCCACATCCCCATCGTTTGGTGCCTGAGATGCACGCTGATCGCGATGAAGGCATATCTGACGAGGACGATCCGGCGGAGTTGCGCATACTACTTGAGCTGAATGAGCAGGAAGCTTCAATACTACGTCTCAAGGTTGAGGATCTGGAGAAGGAGAATGCTGAGTCTAAAAAATATGTGCGCGAATTGCAAGCAAAATTACGGCAGGATAACACAAACAGTAGCTCAAAGGGCTCTCTTCTAAGTTTTGGCACCTCCTCCAGTTCAGCGGAGAAGAAGCTAAAGGCCCTAAACGATGAGATGACACAGCTGCGCAAGACTATGCTGGAAAAGGAGCAATCGATGGAGACTATGCGAACACAAGTCAACAAACTGACCAATCTGGAGACCGAAAATGACAAACTGGCCAAAGAGAACAAGCGCCTGCAGCTACAAACATTACGTAAAGCTGGTTCCACCGAGAAGAATATCGAGGTTGAGATGCCAAAGCTAAAGGATGCACTAGCACTGGCACAACGGGAACGGGACGAACTGACCTCCCGGGTTAAGCGTATGCAATTGGAGGCTGATGGCAAGTTGCCCCCTCGCACGCCCAAGCGTGTCAACGATCTGACGCCAAAGACTCATTTAAAGAAATGGGTGGAGGAGCTGGAGGATGAGATTAGTGAAATGCGTGTTTTGCTTGGCAGTTGTGGTTCCAATCAGCTGAAGGCTCTGCAAACGACCAAGGAATCGCTGGAAGAGGAACTGCAAAAATGTAAACAAAAGCTGGCCTTAGCCGAGGGAGATGTGCAGCGTTTGAAGCTACTGAATGGAAACAGCAGTAAGACCAAGGAGCTGGAGCAGAAGCTGAAAGGAAGCGATGAGGAGACCAAGAAGCTCAATTCGAAGCTCAAGGATCTAGAGGACAAGTTAAAGAAACAGGAAAGTCAGCTTAAGCAAAGCGAGGCCTCCAAGTCCACTCTAGAGACACAAAGCAAGCGGGAAAAGGAGAAACTCTCCAGCATGGAGAAGGATTTTGAGAAGCAAAGCAAAGAGCGAGAAAAGCTTGAGTCAAAGATTACCCAGTTGGACAGCGAACTATTAAGTGCCAAAAAGACTGCGGAGAAAACAAAAACATCGCTTGAGAAAGATATCAAAGATCTAAAATCCAAGGCTAGTAAATCGGACAGCAAACAAGTGCAGGAGCTCAAGAAACAGCTGGAGGAGACACAAACAAATCTATCTGAAGAACATAAACGCTACGAGGACTTGAACACACATTGGGAGAAACTCTCGGAGGAAACAATTTTAATGCGTGCCCAGCTAACAACGGAGAAACAAAGTCTTCAAACAGAACTTAATACCATCAAACAGAAGCTCTCGGATATGGACACTATACGTATTGAGCGCACTGACATGGCTCGCAAGCTAAACGAAGCCCAGAAGAAGATCAAAGATCTAGAGGTCAAGACTCTAAAGACGGGAAATTCCGGCGAACACGAGCGCACTATGCTGAAGAACAAGCTGGCCGAGAAGGAGCATGAATATGAGCGATTGCGTCGCGAAAATGAAATGAATATCGATTTGGTATTCCAGCTGCGCAAGGATAATGATGATCTAAACAGCAAATTGAGCGATTTCAATCGCATTGAACAGGCGCAGTCATCTCTAAATGGACACGGTGCGAGACGAGAGGCTGAAATCAAGGAACTGAAGGCACAGTAAGCAGCAAATTAGAAAGAAGAGATTTGGGGAGCTAGAAAACTTGGGAAACTTGAGAAAAATTAGACTTAGAAGCAATACACAACAATATATAACAATTGTTAAATTCCTTTGTCTGCTTACTTATATTCCAGATTACAAGCCTCTGAACTTCAGCTTAAATCCGAGGTAGCCTCTACAAGATTGCGCTATGAACAACAGGTGAAGAATCTGAGTGGAGAACTCACATCCATGCAGGTAAGTCGCTCAACAAAATATAAATCGACTCGTCTAATACAATTGTGTAATTGCAGCGCCAATGTGAGCGATTCAAAAAAGATAGGGATGCCTTCAAGCAGATGCTCGAGGTGGCACAGAAAAAGATTGGAGATCTTAAGGCGAATAATACGGGCCGACAAAGTCGCAGTTCAATGCATAGCAGTGATGATGATGATAAGAGCAAAATTGCTTACCTGGAACAACAGGTAAAAAGTTTTTAATTATTATGTATTATAGAATTTTAAATTTGAATATAATTATTATTGTTTAGGCGCTGCTATTTATTAGCTAAAATTTATAAAAATACATAAATAAAAAAATATGTAAGAAATGTCTGTATAAATCAGTATTAAATTGCAGTACAGACTTGATTTGGATGTCTTTTTGGTGATAGTTTGTTGTCTAGAATTATTGATATATAGATTTTTAGTATGCCCGGCAAGTTTTTGAGAAATATATTAACTTGTTAAGTTATTAACTCTAAAATTAATGCTCTTTCAAGAATTTGATCTCTCATAACTTGGTCGAAATTCAATAGATTTTCATTCGGAATATCTTATTAGTCTATGGTTTGGCTTTAAGATTTATTTAAGAAATTTAGATTTTTTTTTCCAAAAAATTTACACTTAAACCTTTAATAAAAAATCAACACTTATATTAAAATTAATAATATATATTTTATTATATACATATTTATATTATATAAATTATAATTATGTATCTAATTATCTATATAAAATTATAGATACAATATTAATAATAATTTACTTAGTTTAAAATCGTTTCCATACCTGCTTTTTATGATCCCTGATTTTAAGTGCTTATATATATGATCAATTGCAGGTTGGTCATCTAGAAGATCAGCTGGTCGAATCCCGTCTGGAGTCTAGCAAAGTAAAGACGGAGCTCGTCTCAGAGCGCAGCGCCAACGAAATAAAAATATCTGAAATGCAGTCGAAACTAAACGAATTCGAAGAGGAACGTGTCATTGGCTCGGGTAGCACAAAATTGCCGGGCATGAAGACCAAACTGGAACTGTCCTGGCAAAAGGAACGCGAGGATCAGCAACGTCTACTGCAGGAGACATCAACATTGGCTCGCGATTTGCGGCAAACTCTGTTCGAGGTGGAGCGTGAACGTGACAAGGAGCGACTGGAGTCCAAGCGAAAATTGGATCAAATTAAGCGTGCTACTGAAGAGGATATGGAAGAGGGTCGCAAAAAGATTGCTGAGCTACAATGCGATCTGCTGGAGCTGCGAGATGTTCATGCTAAGTTACGCACTTCCAACGAGAAACTAAGACGAGAGGTATGAATTTTTAATAATAAATATACAATACAGTTTCTTAATGTTCTCTTCTTAAAATATATTCAGCGTGAACGCTATGAAAAGGAGCTCATAAAGCGTCGCATGGAGCAGGATGGTGGCGAACGCAAAGTGGGTGCACTGTTGCAGACTGTCGATGAGCTAGTCAAGATTGCGCCAGATCTAAAAATAGTGGGCAGTGCATCTTCACGTAGTTCATCATATGGGGATAATACACTGCGACCAGAACAGGCGAACGTGCATCGTAGTCGTAGTCCTTCGCCAACGTTGAGCAGCTCCCAGATCACCACTGTGCTGGCACGCTTGGCAGAAGCCTCCGAGGAGCTGCGCAAGTTCCAGCGCTTCAACGAGGATGAGCAGGAGCGCAGTCGCATACGTCGTGGTAATCTACGTCGCGCTGCCTCCCAAGAGAACGATCCACATGGCAGCACAAGCTCTGTGGCAAGTGCAGCCGGATCTCAACGTGGGGGCGGACGATTGTCCCGCAATTCAGCAAACAATGGAAGTCTGATACGCAAGAGCCTGTCTCTAGATCACTCCATACAACGTGACCAGGTAAGCTAAGTTGCCATAATTGTTGAGAAACTGCATCTAAACACATGGTTTGTTTGCTTTTTAGAATATTTGGAGACAAGATGATGGCAGTATGTCGTCTATGCAATCTATTGATTCAGAGCTGGGCGGACTAGTGCGTGACTCCAGCTTAGACTCGCGTCTAGACTCCCGGCTGTCTGGTGGTTCCACCCAAAGTGACATACCTCGCGGTCCTCGCAAAAAGAAGAAGGGTCTCATGGGCAAGCTACGCAGTCTGACCAAAAGCAGTCGCAATTCCGAGAGTGAAATATCGGTATGTGAGGGTTTTTCAAAGGAATTGAAATGTTTACAAATAAACTTATTTCATCTGCATTAAACTTAATTGTATTATAGATTCAAGGATCTGACTCGGACATAAGCGTAGCGAGTGATATGAGGTCAAGCAAGAAGGATCTTCGCGGTCGCTTGTCGGGGATGTTTAAGCGTTCCGGTTCTAACTCACGCAGCGAGAGTACCGAACGTGTCAGCTCCGAACAAAGACCTGTTGCAGTAACCGTAGTCGGGCATCCGGATGGACCACAACCACGTGAACCACCGCCTGCAAATGCAGTTACACCAAAGCCCATACGTTCGGTAAGTTTGAATATAAAAACAAATTTGTGTAACCTCTAAATAATCTTTGTTTCGTTTAAATTCTAGATACCAAAACCGCCAACTGGCACACCCACCACACCAACCACAAGACGGCGCCTAGCCAAGTAGTCATCAAAGTTTGTAAGGATTCATCATCATAGATAGTAGACTCGCATTGTAGTTTGATTGCATTCATGCCAAAGTTCCCACAAAAGTAAAACTTGTTCCATCTTTCGTACCAACTGCATTGGGACTTGAGCTTCATATCATCAATATAATTTGATTTACAATAATTGTTCTTTAATTTATTTTATTTATATTTTAATTTCTGATTTCAAATAAACATTACATCTTTTAAATATATATCTCGATTTATTTGTTTCCTTTTCGTAGCTGTTGGTTGAGGTAACTTTAGAAGAGTATATAAAAAAATGTATTTTTAACACTTACATGTTTATAGGAAAATCCGGCTGCTACTGAGCATAATATTATAGTCTTTCCCAAATGATAATTGCCTCCTAATGCATCTGATATATTTACATTGGCAATGAAATAAAGAAGAGTACTGGAGAAAAAAAATACCATAATTTCCCACATATCCTAAATAAAATGTTTAAATTTTTTTTCTAAATATAATCAAAATTTTGAAATTTAAACCAAAGCTCAGATGGGTTGCTTAAAGTATGTACTCTATTAATGGAAGATTAAGATATCAATATGAACAACAATTCCTTTGGCACGGAGGGTGTTCTATATATCCAGGTAGCAAATGATCATAATCTAGTTTTATAGTCAGATCCCTAAGGGAGTAGTTAAGTAGGGAAGGAGGTCGTTCCCATCATACGTCAGGTTAATCATTTTCAAAACAATTTTCAAAGAGATAATTTTGAAAAGGATTGTTTATATAAAAAAATAAACTCATTGTTGGCAGGTCACCCCCTAGTCTATAATAATTCAGTTCAACGTACTCAGAGTGTCAATGGAAAAATGATCAATGCAGGTTAAATAAAAAGAGAGTGACATTTATTCTATTTACTTGCAATTTATGTATATATATTCAAAGTATTTTTTTTTTGTTTTTGCTTAAAACTTTTTTTTACATACTACATTAATTTTAAACATAATTTGAAATTTGTTGTAGTTCATTTCGTGTATTTTAGTACTTCTTTAAAATGAATAAACAATTTAAATTTGAACTTGAATTTCCCGAAAAAAATATCGATATACTTGTTCGTTTTCTGTTTTTTTGTTTTTCAATTTCTTTCCATCATTTTGTTGTTATATAATTTGTTTTTTTTCTTGTATTATATAGTATTAATGCTAAAACCAATGCAATATGCGAACCAATTTGTTTATTATATTATACGTTTTATAAATAATATTCAACTTGCAATTGATGTCATTTTGGGTACGTGGCATGCCTAGAGTTCTATACTAAATTAAGTATATTAAATGTATTTGAACAACAAATTATTTAACACGAAATAAAAGCTCAAGATCGTTTGGGGATCATCTTCATTTGTTTTTTTTTTTTGAACTTCAATACATATTTTAGACAATTTAATTTTTGTATGAAAGAGAGACGTATGTAGGGGGTACGTTGCTATATTTATTAATATTAGTATGGTATTTTAGCTTAGTTAGCGTTCTTAGCAATCTGGGTATATTGTTAGTGTAGGTCAGTTACATTTATACAATTATGTCATTCGGTTTTTATTTTTTATCATTATTAGTACATGTACATGTAAATTTTAATTGTAAATTTTATGTGTGTGTTGGGTATATTGTTTATTTATGTGTGTGTGTACTTTAATTTAATTTAATTTATATATTGTATGTCCTTATTTAGATTCTTTTGAATTGGTTGAATTTAGTCGCTTCCAATGTTTGTTATATTTGTTAATAATATATTCATTAATTCAATCATTATGTGTTTTGTTTGTTTAGTAACAATGTCCTTGACAGATATTTTGTTTGTGTTCACTTACTTGCATCGCTTATTACTCGTTTGTATTTTTTTGTTTTTGATATTACTTAGGCACACTGTGTTCGTATTACATTAAAAAATTAATTAAAAATTTAAATTTAGGTATGTATAAATACATTTGTAAAAAATTTCATTAAGTTTACCGTAAACTAAAACCTTGCAACTCTCTCTATATGTATCGTATCGTATGTATTTTTATGTATTTTCCAGTATGTTCTTTAGACTTTAATTTTAATTATTTCATCTTCTTATTCTTTGTTTGTCTATATGTATGTATGTAACTTGTCTGTTTTCATTACACATTCCCAATGCATACCAATGCTTTACCAGGTTTGAATTCTAATGTTTTATCTCTAAAAATTACAAGTAGAAAATTCTAAAAACTAAAAAACTTAAAATATTACAATTAGTTTCTGTATGTATGTGTAAATGTGTGTGTTTTATAAATGTGTTAAGTAAATTAAGTATATATGTATATGTATTATTGCCAGCAGCTAAACAAACATTTTTCACACAAGTCGCAACACTTATACGCCTAAAAAACGTTACATCTGGTTTATAAGAGTACATACTATATGTAAGTATATGTACTTTTATGTATGTATGCTGTGTATATTTATGTGCAAAGGCGTAGTTAAGGGGGATCAGTGGTATGTGTATGGGATAGATGTATGCATAAGATAAACAGAATTCGAAAAGATTTATTTGTAGAAAAATTTGCTAAATGCCGAAAATTTAGTTTGTTACATCTTATGACTAATATTTTTATATAAACAGAAGAATCGGTTCCCCCTTTCGGGGTGAAAACCTGGAATTCACACCCCTCTCACCTTGCTACGCCCTTCTAAGTGTGTGTGTGTCATATAACTAACTGCTTATTTTTTGTTGACTGTTTATTCCGCCCTTACACAATGATCTTACTGCATGAAGGTTTTTCGTCAAGTTATCGTACATTCAAAAACTTAACGAAGTACCTTTATGAAACAAACTGCTACAGTTAAGGCTAAAAGTATTTATACTTCGAATAAGAACTCTTAGTCTGCTTAAAAGAAATAAAAATATTAAAATAAAACTATGTATTTAAGATCTTAAATAACTGTAGTCGCGCCTTAGCATCATACTTATATACATACATAGTTACTAAAAACTTGTGTGTGTGTGTTTAA
The DNA here is from genome assembly GCA_035043045.1 of Hirtodrosophila alboralis. Taxonomy (NCBI): domain Eukaryota; kingdom Metazoa; phylum Arthropoda; class Insecta; order Diptera; family Drosophilidae; genus Hirtodrosophila; species Hirtodrosophila alboralis. The sequence goes on from JAWNNH010000254.1 coordinate 583,765, forward strand.
AGTGTGTGGGTGTGTTTCTAACCATGCAAAGTGAACGAAAAATTCTCTTATCGAAGAACTTGAAAAACTGTTCCGAAATCGATGACAAACAAGAAATGCATCTAAATCTGAGAATGAATATATACTTATATGACATATCGTATTATATTCTAACAACAATTAACATTCATTAAACAGCAAAAGATTTGAAAGTAACAACAAAAGAATAGCAACAAAATGGAATAACTTAAAATTGATTGGAAACATTGCTGTTATATGCCTTTCCACTATTAACGAAATCCTTACACGAACTTATGTAGGTATAGCCTATTCATCTGAGATATTTGTTTTGTTTTTATTTTACGAGTTAAGAGTTATAGTTTTTTTAAGCATTATTTTTTTCATCTTATTCTCATTTTCATTTGTTGCATGTTTGTTTACAGTCTCAATTTTGGTTTTTTGTTTTGGTTATTTTGCATAGTTTTTCTCTTTTTTTTTCATTGTTTTCCGCTTTTTTGTCTATTATTATTAAACTACATACAAATTAGTTTCGTTTACTATCTCTCTTGGTTTGCTTGGTTTGTTTACATGTTCTTCGTTTTTAATATTAAATTACCATATTTATAGATACACATACATACCTCATTTAGAATTTATGCTTAAGAACGAACCGAACTGCCAAGTTAGCGAAAATCAAAAACAAAAATTCACCAAAGACAATATAAACAATTTGCTGGCGTAACAAACATTAGACGACTTATGCAGTTAGATTTTCTCATATCTTAATCAATGCTATTTGTAATTTTATCGTATGTATTTATTATTTATGTTTTGTCATTGTTTCTTTCATGTAACGCCTTAAATTGATTTCAATATTTTACGCGTAAGTTATGTAGCTTATAAAAAAAAAACAAGTACAAAACATCAAATCTCACCCATGTACCATGTATTTTAGTCTACAATCTGTCATTATATTTCAATATCTTATTGTGTTTTCATCATTTTCATTTTGTTTGGTTTACCTTGCCTATATAAATTTAGTCATTACAAAAGGTGTCTTAGGTGGAATCGTTTTGTCTTAGGAATTTAGCTTAGATATCTCTGTTAATTTTCTTATTTCAAATCATTCTAGTTTAAAGTCTTTAAAGGCTAATAAGTACAAATACAGTACAGTTGAAATACTTAAATCAAATTGTGGGAGAAAAAAATCTTAAGAATCTTTTTTTATATAACGTTTTTTTTTTTTTTTTTAGAAATTTCTTGTGTCTGAGTGTCAGATACTTAGCTTAACTATTATGATACCAGTCGAAATTGTAAACCAAATTGATAACTATTTAACTCTGACTTTTAGATACTAAATACAGTTCTTTGATCTTCTAAGTATAAGTATTATATTGTATGCTTTTGAATTCTCAGTTTTACTTTCATTTCTCGCAGCAATTTGCATTTTTGGCGCATCATTCATTTGTTATTTTTGTTTTAGCTTAAATGTTAAATTATGTCCTTTTTTATAGCTATTTCATTGTCATTTATTATATGGTATATCGGCGAAATTTTAAAGTCCTACTGAACAGTTTCCAAAATATCAAATTTTTGCTTAAACTCAAATACTTATTTTAATTTAGAAACAGAAACAATTCAATAAACCAGCATACACACTTTAATAAAAATAATATAATATACAAAAAAATATAGTACCATGATTGATTGGAAGGACCTTGTTGTTGGGGATGGAAGGCAACATTGAAAAAGATTTCATATCCGTGAAAATAAATAAACCATAAATAAATATCAAGAAATTTCGATTCTTGTGCATGTTGTTGTTCCACCAATTTTCCGAAAAATCAGAAACAAAACCAAATACACGAAATGACATCAAACAAATGAATTAAATAAAAAAAAACAAACAGCTCCACCAAAATCATACATGCTCTGGATGCGTCATGGACATAAACATTCGACTTTCTTTTTCTTTTTTTTTTTGTTTTCTGTTGGACTTGCTACAATATATTCTTATGTGTTTTTGCAGACGACTAACAGTCACGCTTAATTGTATGTTGCCATTTGCTATACTTTTATTTTAATTTCTTGTATTTTTTCAGAAGTAAATTTTGCATGATGTTCTCCAAAGTGCAACACTTCATTGATTCTTGATTTTTGTTGTTTTCATTTTAGTACAATATTTAGATTTATTTTTTACTGTTAAATTGATATATTTATGCATATATTTATATGTATGTATATAGTATATATAATTGTATATAGTAGTTGTAATTACGTTTAGATGCATATATATGTAGTTCATTTATTAGGTTTTTTTATTTAAAAAATGTTTAACTTTAAATCATAAATCGTACGGATTAAAAAAGAAATTGTTTTACAATTAACAGTCAGTGTGTTTGTTTTTTTTTTTAAATAATTTTTTTTTTTGTTTTTTGCTTTACGTTTACATTTGCCATTACTTTAAACCTTGCTTTAACTATTTATGTATATATTTCCTTGAATTAGTTATTTTAATTTTACCATTACTTATTTTCAAATTGTTAAACATCACTTTTTTATTTTATTTAATGTTTTTTTTGTTTTTTTTTTTTTTGTTTTGTATGTATTTTTATTTTAACTGTTGTCTGTTCAATGCAAAAAAAGGGTTTCTTCGTAATAAAAACAAAAGATATTTGTGTGTAAGTATGCAATGATCATTATAATAATATGTATTGTAATAATGCTTTTTACTTATAAAATTACATCAGGTGTTTGTTTTTCTTAACTGCAATTTACCAACACTTATTTCTTTTCAATAAACTTTATTTTTTCTTCTTATTTTCAAGTGTCAGTTACTCATACACACGCATATATACATATGTATGTACATATGTACAGTTACTATTGGCTGCTTCGTTAAGTTTTTGTTTGTTGTTGCACGCTGCGCATAAAAACTTAACGCAGCCACTTTTAATTGTGTAAAGGCGTTAATTGTTTTTGTTGTTGTAGCTGTTGCCTGCTGGAAAAAAACACAGAAATATTACAAGCGAAAATGAATCGAAAAATCTCTCTGTAGCTCAAACTGATCTTATCAAATCAATCAACGCCACGTGCTCGTCCCACTGGCCAAGTCGTTTTTTTTTTGTAAATCTATTTACAACATACAATTAGACATGTACAATTTACACACACACGCACACACACACATACTCGCACACACACTCACATTCAACTGTTTTTTAAATTAAAGGAAAACAAAATCAATTAAAATGTTGGTTTTTTTCAAAAATTTTCAAACGTTTTTTCATACGTTTCACTTTACTTTTTGTTTTTTTTGTTTAAATTTAATTTTAACTGTATTTTGCATTGTTTACTTTAGTTTTTGTTTGTTATTATTGTTGTTATTTAGGTGTATAATTATATAAAAAATTTAAGCATATGTATTAAATATGTATATTTGTAATTTAAACGAAAATTAAATTAGGAATTTATGTTTGTAGGATTTTTGTAAAAATTACGACGAAAAAAACACTATGCGATAAATCACACCGAAAAATAAAGTAAGGTAATATAAATGTATGTATGTAATTGTAATATGTATGTATGTATGTATATTGTAATTGTAAATGTAAATTGTATTGTAAATATGTTTTGCTTGTAATCAACAAATTAAAAATTACGCGTGTAGTATTGTAGTTGTAATAGCAAAAAAATATTACTTCATATTAATAATTATAAGTGTATATAAATGTAACTATTAGCGTATATATGTATATATAAATATACATACATATATAATTATGTTTTTTTAAATCATTTTTTGTTTTTAATATATGTAATAATAAATTGTAAAATCGCAATTATTTAAAAATTAGTTTACTTTTGTTGTTGGTTGTTGTTCACATAACACATTCAAATAATTGATCATGTTTGTAATTAAGAGTAAATAATATATATATATATAAAGTAATTAAAGATTTTTATATGTGTATGTATGTATATAATCAATAAAATATGCAATTCTGTAATCAAAATTTGTTGTATGTGTGTGTGTGTGTGTGTTACTATGTGTGTAAGTACACACACATGCTAATTTTTTGTTGCTGTTTTATGTTGTTGTAGTTGTCTGCTTGGCAAACGATGAAAATTTAAAAAAATGTGCAACGCAACTCTAAGCATCGTTTTCTTCTCTTAAGCTTCTCTTTTAACTATGTTTCTCTTATGACTTGTTTTCTATGCCTGCTTTTTAACTGTAGTTTAAATTTACGTTTTTTTTATGTTTAAATTTATATATTATATATATATATATATAAATATATATATATAGAGATGTATATAAGTATGTATATAGTTTTCTTGTTTTTATTCCTTTTCTTTTATGTATATTTGTTTAAGAGCGTTTCGTATTTTTTGTGATTTTTCTTTTGTTTGTTTGCGTTTTATCTTCATCTTTTTCTTGTTTTTTTTTTTTGTTAACTAAATAATAATTCCAACACTATATAATTCTAGTTTCAAGTTCAACTTTCGCTTACATGCAAACGACATACGACATCATACGCTTATTAATTAGGTTTCTTTATATATGTAGTTTAACTTTTAGCTAGTTGTTTTGTTTTTTTTTTACTTTAAATGGTAAATTTATAAATTTTGTAAAGTGCGCCGCAAACACAAAAAAAACCAGGCTCATGCCACGCTTTCGACCCCTCGCTCTAAGGCTAAGGCAAGCAATATAAAACATGATTTGCATATATTTTAAACACTTTCAACTGTTTTTTTTAACGGGATTTCTAATTGCTACGCCTTGTCGCCAAAAGGGGACCGGGCGCGGCATGTGGGCGGTAGGCAGGCGCAGAATTGTTTTCCATTTTCTTTTTTTTTTTTTGTTTTTCGTAATTTTTGCCAACTAGTTTTGTGTGTGTTTTACGCTTTAAATGTACAATTTCGAATTTGTATTTACTAATTTTTTAGAGTAATTAATGGATCTTTGTTTTTAATGTATAATTTCTTATAATTCCTTTCTTATTTCCTTTTTGTTGGTATTTCGTACACTTTTCTCTTGTGTCTAATTGGCTAAACTTTATATTTGTAAATCATTACATTACATTTTGCTTATTATGTTATGTTGTTAGTTAATTGGATAGTTAGGATATACAGGACATATATATATATATATATATATATATATATGCCTGATGGGGTTGGATAGGAAAGGAAGGGCGCATGAAAATGTTCTTGTTGTTGCTCTGAGTGAGTGTTGAGTGTTGTATGTTGACTGTTGTTAATCTTTTATCAATTCTTATTTTTTTTTTTTTTACATACTCATTGCTATAGTATATATATATATATATTATATTATTCCTGTTGTATACATATATATCATATATATAAATCTATAAACCTGCCTAGGGATTTGCATTTCGTGTGTTATGTTGTGAGTTTTTTGTATTTCTGTGTGTTGTGTTTGTTTTCTTTATCATGTTAAGTATTTGCTTTTAAATTATTTTTGTTGTGTGTACACAAGTTACATTAATTTCAATTTCAACAACTGATCTCAAATTAAAAATATGTTTTTTTGAAACAAACAGACGACGCTTTAGCTTACAATTACTACCATCTTTTTGTCTTCTTCATCATTCACCTCTCTTGGGGGCGGCCGCCGATTGGTTGTTGGGGGAGACGACAACACGAGCATGATCTTTTACGGTATTTAAACAGCCTGCGATGCGGCATACGGTGGCTGCGTGGAGCTATCGTTGCCGTACGCGGACCGTGGACCGGCGCCATAGTTAGATGCGCCCTCCTGCTTAACATAATTGCTATAATCATAGTCGTAGCCGGAGCCATAGCCGCCATAATCGTATTCAGACCCTGATTTCGAGGCCGAATTGCCGGGTCCGGTGCGTTGCATGCCCCCAACGGGTCCAGTGGTTGATTGTCCGCCCGCTGCCCAAGTCTGAGCACGCGAGTACATGTCCGAGGCAGTGCCAGCACCAGCACCAGGTGCTCCGGTTGGTCCAGCCGTGTTTGGTGGCATATTCCATGAGTTCCAGCTGCCGCCACCCGACGGTCCGGATGGTGCGCCCGTCGATGTCGAATTGTACATATCATAGCCACCATAGCCCTGAGTCTGCTGTGGTCCAGCATAGTTAGACCATTGTGGTGGTGGTCCCTGTGGGCCAGGCGGTGCACCCCAGCCCTGATAAGAACCAGGTCCGCTGTTGCCATAACCATAGCCCTGCTGTTGCGGCGAAGTGCCCCAGCCCTGATAGCCAGGCATCATATTGGGCGCTCCAATGGGCATATTCAGTGGCGGGCCACCCATTTGACCATTCTGGCCTTGCATCATGTTAATGGGAGCATGATGTGGTCCCCAGTGGCTGCACTCGTTGCCCAGTTTACCATAGGCGCCACCCACAGCGCTGTTGTTTGAGTTCTGGCCACCAGAACCATCGCGGGGCTCCGCCTTCTTAATTTCCACCTGCAAAAGGATACGCACATTAAGGACAACGATCATCGTCATATTTAAATATTAATTATAGTTCTAGCATATATATTATTCGATCATTAAATACCACAAAAATATATCACAAATATTAAGATCTTTAAGTTGTATATGAAATTTTTATGTGATTGTTGTTTTTTTCAATTTAATTTAGATATTTGAAATATTTATACTTTTGATGTTTATTGTATTTATATTGTATATTGTATATTGTATATTCGTCTTCTGCATTTCAGTATATTTTATGGTATTAAAATATGGTCACATTTTCAAAGAAAATGATAATGTAGCCATTTTTTTTTTTAGAAATTAATATATTTTTACAAAAACTATATATAATAATAATTTATCATAAGTACCTACATTAAATTGATATTTATTAAAAGGTTTCGATTGCACAATTGAAGCTTCTTATTTTTTTTAAAATAAAATTTACATTTTATCTATTATTTTTCATTTATTATTTTGTTTTTATATTTTTCATTTTATTTGTAACATATCTTGTTTAGAAGACTATTTGTTAGATCTAATAAATGGACCCATTTAAAAGTCTCCTTTTATATAATAGAGGACATCCCTGACTGGTCCGAAACTGTGGCAGTTTGAAAGCCTTTAAAAATGAACTCAAGTTGATAAATAGAAAACAAAACCTTCAAAAAAGAAAAAAAAATCCTTTTACCTTTCTGTTCATTGACGCTTGTACATCATATTATTGTGAATGTATTTAGTTTTTTTTACTTTTGGTATTTAAAAGTATTTTATTTCTTTTTATATTGAATGTCTATGATTATAACAGTCAAAAGATCGATACTCAGCAACATCGATATTTTTTCACCGCGCTATTTTGGATTATTAATGAGAGACAAAAATTTAATAAATTTTGCAACGAATTTAGCTTGTTATATTAAATTATTTGTATTATTTTTGTTACATTTATTTTTTTATTTGTTAGCTAAAAACTGTATAGAATGCATTTATACATAAAAGTATCGATATATTGCGATGCGCGATGTAGATGTCAATTTGATAGCTCTAATTTTAATGGAATACTTTTAATGTGACTAATACTAAATATTATAAATATATATATTTTTTATTCGTACGCACCTGCTTTCCATTCAGATTAATATAACGCTCGTTGGTAACATGCTCCACTGATGATTCCTCCTCAAAGGATAAGAAGCCAAAACCACGCGATTTCTTCTTCTCCTGATCGTACATAATGACCACCTCGGTGACCTTGCCGTAGCGTCCAAAGAATGTGCGCAAATCGGTTTCGGTCACATTCGATGGCAAACCACCAAGGAATACCTTATAGCCGCCGCCTTTCTTCGGCTTCTGTAGCGTACGAGGATTGCACGGCTTTGGGTCGATCGTGCGACCATCGAGTGTATGCGGCCCATTTTGCAGCACATGGCTGACATTCGAGGGATCGGCAAAGGTGACAAAGCCGAAACCGCGGGATCTGCCGCTTTCGTTATTCTTCATAACGACACAATCGATAATGTCGCCGAAGCGGCAAAAATAACGTGAGAGATTCTCCTGCGTTGTCTCCCAGGATAATCCGCCAACGAATAGTTTGCCCCTTTCATCTTCTTCCATGATGTTGTTTTGGTGATTGTGAGCTATTGCGCCGGGTAGATTTTCAATAATTGACGTAATTTTGCAGCTGTTTATGTTGCACTTGTGGACTTTAATTTATTGTTGTGTTGTTTGTGTTGTTGTTGCTTCTTGTTTACACTTTGGATTTTACACGAGTTGCTGTTTGTGTTTTGGGATTGGTTTAGTTGCCAAAGTTCTTTTATTTTGTTTTTATGTTTTTTTTTTGTTTTTTTGTATTATTTTTCAAAATAATTAAACAAAAGCCACGACGTTTACACGTAACTTTCTAATTATTATTAAAGATGTTCCAAGCGTTGATGTTGTTGATTGCAGAGCACATGAAAAATATTAGAATGTGAAGAGAATAAATGCAAATTATCATCAGTAAGAGAAACAGAAATACCAACAATTGTAAATCTAAATTAACTTTGGTCACATTGTACAAGATATTAGATGACAGCAGCAAAACAGACACACACACATGTAAATACTCATGCATGTAGCACACAGAAAGACAGCCAAAATAGGCACAAATAATTATGAAAGGCAGGTAAGCGCTAGCAACCGGCCGGTATACATACATTCGTACATATACATACATGTGCGTAGGTAAGAATTTATGTATATGTGTGTGTCTGCTTTTGCCGTCTAACTGCTTTTTGTACACGTTCACAAGTTGTTCAGCGGCGTTTGCAACGCTCCGCTTGGTATTTTATGTGGTTTATAAGCGCGCTGATTGTTGGTTGCCGTTTTTGACTTTTTACACTTCACTACCAGAAAGTATTTTTTTAAAATTGTTTTTCCTTTACTGTGTCACAACATGCGCTAACATCGTCCCATCCGCAGCGCCATTCATTTAACACACACACACACACCTACACACCACAAGTGCCTATCGATGTCGTGAGAACAACGAACTTTTTTCCCAAGGTAAAAATGGTGAAATTCGAAATGACGGAAAGAGGGGCAGCATAAAGCAAATTGCCGGTTCACCACATTTGCGCGCCATTTGTTCCATATTGCCCGATGATTTTTGAAGAACGAAATAACTAGTTTTACATTTTGTATCTACATTTATCATAACAATTTATATTAATTTATTATATATATCTACGGACAACGCACTCAATTTTATTGAAGTAAACAAATGAGAAATTTGTTCATATCACTTTCGCGAGACTGTAGCTACACGCATACATATGTACGTATGCTTTCAAAGAAAACCATGTGGCAACGCCATGTGCTACGTGAAAGCGAATGTAAAATGAAAAGAAACATACAAGAAGCAATGCCCTCAAAATGTACATACATATTTACGAGTAATGTAAAATGGCACAAAATAGAAACACAATTTTCACAATTCGCACGTTTTGTACTATTTTGTTTTTTCCGACTTAACCACTGTTGCTTCTGAATTATGAATAATTACAAGTCAAAACAAACGCAATGAATTGCATGAAATGCGAGAAATTCACCACGAACAGCAGCAGCGACGGTGGCTGCGCGACGGCAATATAACAAAAAAAAAAAAAAACAAAATGGAAGACTTGTCGATGACGACAAAAATGCTTCAACAAAGAAATCTGAAGAACTGATTTTATAAAGACGCAACCATGAGCAAAATTATTTTCAGGGAGAAACTGACACCAGCTCAAATTTTTATTTTAATTTAAAATGTAATCTGTAGATTAGTCACCTTCGGCCGGCGTAAAACGCGCACAATTTTTACCAGCTAGCTATTGCAAACGCACTGAATTTGGATAAACTAGCGCAGTTTCTTACTACGCAATTTTAAAAATTCGCATGATTTTTGTATTTTGCACCGCAATCTTTTGTACATACACACATACTCGCAATCACGCTCACAAGCCCACACGTGTCTGTGTGTGTCTTGTATGAATGTTCGCGCGTGTGTGTAAGCGAATGGCCGATGTCTTGTGTGTATGTATGTGTCGGTGTGCTGTTATACATAGCATTTTTTGTATGTATAAAAATATGAAATTTTTCACTTAAATACAAAAAAAGAGGAACTATTTTGCTAAACTAAACAAAATGTCAGCATTTCTATTTTAAACCCACATAAAATCATTATTAGCGGCACTATAACTTCACAAAGCAAACTGTTTGTACACCAGGCAGCTGCTGTTGTCGCAAATTTAATTTTGGAAAGGCAGGCGCTGAGGCTTCGTATTTTTTTAAGCACCATAATCGTTATGTAAAATGTAAATTTGCATTGTTATTTATTCTTACCGTTTGTGCCAAGTGTTCGTCTGTGGTTTTTTAAAGATTTCGCACTGCAAATTCACTAAATTTAAGTGTTTTTTCCTTAAAAAACTAGCTTATAAATAATTGTATGATTTGATGCATACGATATATAACCTAACTTATGATAGAAAACTCGCCACCGCCACGTTTAATGGTGGTAGCCATTCACAATTCACCGCGACATTCTTGTAATCGGTAGAGCATGGTTGCATTTTATATGCAACTATCGGGCGCCAGATATACAATTGCAGTTTTTTTTTTTTTTGGTAACTTAATAAATTATTTACGAACCTTTTAACAATTAGCGTACATAGGTGTATTATATCAAATATTAAAATAAAAACGCACAGTCTTTATTGGGCTGTAATCTTTTTATAAACGAGCGGAACTGAGAGCTACAAGTTGCGTATGCAGCCCTAATTGTTTTGTCATGGTTCAAGTTCATTCAAAACTAACTATTAATATTTTGTAATTCAAATTTCAATATTGTCTTTCAGTTTATTACTTCTAAAAACTTTTTCACTTAATTGCATACAGAAAAATCCAATTTTCTGTCAATAAATTAAAAGATTAATTTTGTAACAAAAGTACATTTCTTATGCAACAAAATGATTGAAAAGAGTGTAATTAAGTCACATATTATATCAAAATGGTCCGTTTAATTAAAAAAAAAAACTATCGTATAAAGTGATTAAGTGTAAAATATCGAAAATAAGAAACACACCTCATTGAAATAAACATAATTTTGATGAGTGTGGGCACACTGTTTGCAGACTGGTTCGGTTATTGTTTACATACATATTTTTTGTTCTGAACCGAAATTAACCGTGAGCTAGTACTTCGTTCTGTGAGCTACTCTGTTTGGTTCACTCACTTAACCATTTGTGCGAGTCGGCAAAAACAGTTTTGTGCCGAAATAAATATAGTGCCTAAAAGTAATAAATAATCGCAACTAATTAAATCAAGTGATGAGAAGCAATCAACGCTTCGATTAACCGAATGCGCTTTTCACAAGGGCATTGAACGCGCAAAGTTTTACACTCGAATCGATTTTTTCTGCGCTGCTTGTCACCTATAACAGCGTTCAGCTCAAGCAACAAACCCAAGCCAGAAAATGTCGCGGCATCCTAGCGACCGGAAAGTGTATGTTGGCGATTTGGGCAATAACGCACGAAAGAATGACTTGGAATATGTATTCGGCGCCTATGGCAGCCTGCGCAGTGTTTGGATTGCACGTAATCCGCCAGGTTTCGCTTTTGTCGAGTTCGAAAGCGCCCGGGATGCAGCTGATGCAGTGCGTGGTTTAGATGGACGAACATTGTGTGGCCGCCGAGCTCGAGTGGAGCTGTCCACAGGAAAATATGCTCGGTCCGGTGGTGGTGGTGGCGGCGGTGGTGGAGGAGGAGGAGGAGGCGGCGGTGGTGGTGGTGGTGGTGGTTTTGGAGGAGGACGTGACCGAGGTGGTGGTCGTAGCGATGATAAATGCTATGAATGTGGCATGCGTGGTCATTTTGCGCGCCACTGTCGCGAACGTAAGGCAAGACAACGACGCAGGTTAGTGAACAATTTCATTCATAATTATTGTATTATATGCGCATATTCGCACACACATATACGTATGCATATGTATTTATGTATGTATATAAATTCTGCATATGAAATTTTAAATTGTTTTGAGTGCGGTGAGTTTCGTTGATGCTTGAGGTGAACTTGTGCAAGTGCGTACACACCCTGACATCAAAATGCGCGCGAATTATCGGCATCGATAATGCCAATTAATTGTGATAAATAAATTTTTTAATTATAAAATATGTTTCATATTTATGGCTATCTTACACTGAGGTACAAAACAAACAATAATTAAGATAAAAAAGCTATTTTAATACATTGTTCAATGCATTGTTTCCTGATAAACTTTTTTGAGTCTGAAACATTGATAATTTTCGATAGTTGCACACTTTCGCCGTGATAAATTATATCGATAGCTAAATAGCGTATTTTTCTTGTGCTAGAGCAACACTGTTAGCCGCACACGCACGTGTCTGCACGCTTCCATTTTTCTTTTACACGCGGCTTTAGACTAAAGAAGGTTAAGTTTAAGTTAGCTGCAGAAAATAATTATTTTTTAACATAAATTGATGAATTGAGTGCTCAGAATGTTTGTGTTATACGAAACGCCGGCGGGCTACGCAATTTTTAAGCTTCTAGACGAAAAGAAGCTCGAACAGGTTGAAAATTTGTACCTAGAATTTGAGACGCCCGAGAAAGCTAATAAATTGCTTAAACTAAAGCATTTTGAAAAGTTTAATGATACCACAGAGGCTCTGGCCGCTGCCACAGCCGCTGTAGAGGGTAAGGTGGCAAAGCCACTAAAGAAAACCTTAAAAAAACTGTTCGTTGACGAAGTTCAAGGATCGTTGCTCGTTGCCGATGCTAAATTGGGTACTGCCATCAAGGACAAACTCTCCGTACAGTGTGTTTATAATACTGGCGTGCAGGAGCTAATGCGATGCATACGTCAGCAATCGGACAGTCTTTTGGGGGGACTGCCCAAGCGTGAGATGACAGCCATGGCCTTGGGCTTGGCTCATTCTCTGTCTCGCTACAAGCTGAAATTCTCGCCGGATAAAATTGACACAATGATTGTGCAGGCGCAATGTTTGCTAGATGATCTGGACAAGGAGCTTAACAATTATATGATGCGCGCACGTGAATGGTATGGGTGGCATTTTCCAGAGTTGGGAAAGCTTATTACAGACAACATTGCGTTTGTAAAGACCATCAAATTGGTGGGCACCAGGGATAATATGGCCACAACAGATCTATCTGACATTCTGCCCGAAGATGTGGAGCAACAGGTTAAGGAGGCGGCCGAAATATCAATGGGCACTGAAATAAGCGATGAGGATGTCTTAAATATTCAATGTTTGTGCGATGAAATTGTTTCCATTAATGATTATCGTACACATTTGTACGATTATCTTAAGGCGCGCATGATGGCAATGGCACCAAATCTAACGGTGCTCGTTGGCGATACGGTTGGCGCTCGTTTGATAGCACATGCTGGTTCATTGATTAATCTCGCCAAGCATCCGTCATCGACGGTGCAAATATTGGGCGCAGAAAAGGCTTTATTCCGTGCACTCAAAACAAAGAAGGATACGCCCAAATATGGTCTCATCTATCATGCACAGCTGGTGGGTCAGGCCAGTCAGAAGAACAAGGGCAAAATGTCACGTTCTCTGGCAGCTAAGGCTTCGCTGGCCACGCGTGTCGACGCTTTTGGTGAGGACGCCACCTTTGAGCTGGGTGCTACACACAAAGTGAAGCTGGAATCGAGGCTGCGTCTGCTCGAAGAGGGAAATTTGCGCAAGTTGTCTGGCACGGGCAAGGCGAAGGCCAAGTTTGAGAAATATCAAGCCAAAAGGTGTGTAATTTGTTGCCCTTTGAATCAAGTTAAAACTCACATGATGATACCACAAAGGTTTCGCATAATTCTGATTCCACAGTGACGATAAACCTTGGCTGTCTGACTGAGTTGACAACTTGTTTTAAATATGCAATCTACATTATTTTTTCCTTTTTACACATTTATATTTATAAATTGTATTAATATTTCAGTGAGGTGTTTACCTATCAGCCCGAGGCGGACAATACGTTGCATGTAAAGAAACGTAAACATTCGGAAGCTGAAACGCCCATCAAACAGGAAAAAGTTAAGGTGGAACCGAAACCAGAGCCCGAGGATGAGGAGGATGATTCGTCACAGCTGAAAAGTGAGAAGAAAAAGAAGAAGAAGAAGAAACAGAGGGATGAAGAAGCACCTGTTGAAGCTGAAGTTGAGGTTAAAGCAGAGCCTGAAGAGGCGCAGCCTCCCAAGAAAAAGAAGAAATCCAAACATCAAGAATAATAATCAGTTTTTCTTTTTGTTGAGCTGTTTATTAACAATAGTGCTTAGTCTTTTAGTTTTAAGCTTTTATCATATAGTTCTTACCAATATTATTACATCAAAGAATGCACAGTTGTTTTTTGTGTACTACATTAGAAATAAAAATGTAATATGCAAGACATGTTTTCGTTTATTTCTTTTAAAGTAAAAATTGCTTTCAGCTTAATTTTAGAAAATGAATTTGGTAGCACGATGAAGCAACACATTGTTTTTATTTGCTCAAGAATATTTCCAACAGAAAAGTTGAATATACTTTATTAAATAAACATATACATAATTATTACTCAACTGTTTGACGACTTAATTATTTAAGCAATGTTACATAATAAAAAACAACTATTATTCCTCCTAGAAAGATAAAAAAAAAAATAAAAATGCTCTTAATATGAGTTCTAGCAATTTTCGTTCAAAATCGTGTCGCTAATTATTTATTAGTGGTCAGAAATATAATTGAATAATGTCAAGAGATACTAAATCTTAGTTTTTAAAAAAGAAATACCCTTCTGTCCTAGGACGACAAATTGTTACAATTTATTTAGTTTTAAAATTAATATACGGTCCATTTAACTTAATAAATTCTTTATTTTTTTTTTTTAGCAAGATTGAATAAGGTATTTTTAGATTTTTTCTTATCGTAAGAAATAACTTTTAAGAACCTGTGCCATACCTGATTGAATGCCTGAAATATCACAAAAAACGATCAGTTCATAGAAATGTTTCTTTTTTTTGCTACTAAAAAACACACAATGATATATCAGGCGATAATGGTGGGTTATGCTATATTCCAAACCAGTTTTGTAGGCAATGTCAATAAACTATAAAAAATATCAAATTTTTATTTGACATTATTGACTTAAAAAATGCAATTTTTTCGTTTTTAACTTATTACCATTATTATAATTTTCACAATTGTAAGCAACACAATAGTTAGTATAATTCTAATTTTACATTATATAAACTTGTATATGATCGAAAGAAACTAGGATCTCACTAACAGTATACGATTTAATATATGTTGCAACGTGCTCTTTGATTTAAATTAAAGTTCTCGTAAATTATTATATATTTAAGTTCTTCAAATGCAGTTGATAAACACTTCGAAACGATGTTCAAGTCAAATTACAAATGCTTTAAAATTACAATTTTGTTGACCCACTGTACGTTGCAAGACGTTCGATTGCAACTAAAGTTGGTTCAACACAAAAAAAATTAGGGTGTTTAAATACGCAATCAAGCAGAAAATTTACATCAATCCTAGGCACCAAATATGTCTTGCATCATCACACAAAAGTCTGCGGATTTTGCGGTGAGTCGGACAAATGTGTAACTAACCAATATAAAAGCGTACTAGACGAATGACCAGAGTGCTCAGTTATACAGAATGAGGGGCCAACTGAAGCTGCTGTTGGTCTTGGGACTGTTGCTGACTTACGCGGCGGCCAAAAAGAAGGAGGCATCCTCCGAGGAGGAGGAAGAGGATGGGGAAAAGCATGAGAAGAAGAAATTTGGCGATGAGGAGCACAAGGGCGAGCATGGTCACAAGGAGCACAAGGAATGGGAAGAGGACGAAAAGAAACATCACGAGGAGGAGGATCATGAGCATCATCATGGCGACAAGGGTGAGAAGAAGAAAAAGCATTATGATGAGGAGGAAGAGCATGGCGAGAAACATGAGCATGGTGCTCACAAGAAGGGCGGCAAGCATCATCACAAGAAAAAGCACAAGAAGGGTCACAAAGAGATGGAATATCACAAGAAATTCAACAAGGATGAGTATTACAAGGAGAAAAAGTTCTACGATGACGAGCACAAGGGCGGACATCACAAGAAATATGGCAAGGAGAAGAAACATCATGAAGAGGATCACGGTGAGCACAAGAAGGGTGAAAAACATGAAAGTGGCAAGAAAAAAGGACACAAGAAAAATGAAGGACACTATAAGAAGGGTCATCATGACGAGGACCATAAGAAATTCAAGAAGGAGCACAAATACGGCGACAGCTACGATGAGAAGGAGGAGCACGGCAAAAAGGGCGGCAAGAAACATGGTCACAAGCATTATAAGAAGAGTGAAAAGAAACATGGTTAACATTTTAATATTGAAATAATTGTTGTGAATATTAAACAAGCTAACAAATAAATTCAAATATTGTAATGTATATTTATTTAAATCATTGAAATTGCTTAAAAACCAAAAAGTCAGCAATTTTAAATATCAGCAAAGATACAAGTTTTCGTTTTTCACATAATGAAGTACGAAAGTCGTTCAACGTTTATTTACCAGAAAAAAAAAAATTATTTTGAAATTATTATTTTTTAAGTCTCGACGTTGTCTTTTTAGTCTTCCACTTTTTTTAAACCTACAAAAAAATATATATATATGAAATGCCCTCAAAATATTAATTTCTTTTAATTAATTAATATTAATTTTTCGTGTTTGACGTGAATTTTTCTCCGCACCGCCATTTTCCCTATTTTTTTTAGAATAGGTATATTTTTAAATTGCTACCATATGTTGTCTTAACTCTAAAGTCTATCTGTCATCTTTTTGATCATTGCAGAAGCAACTCATTGAGCAGATCGCGCAGCACATCGAGACGCCGTCGCACTCGCTCCAAATCTGCGACCCGTTCGCGCAGCCGCTCTGCTGCATCGGTGGGCCGTCGTTCGGGACGATCCCGTGAAAATGGACGTGATGAAAATGGTTCGGTATCACGTTATAGTGACCCGGAGCGGAATGGTGGAGGTGGTATGGTGGATTCACCGCCGCCAGTGAAACGGCGATATGATGACGACGATGGGGACAGGGATAGGGGCTCACGATCGCCATCCCCACCGCCACGTCGCGGTTCGCCGTTGAGACGTCGTGGCGATTCCTCAGCATCGCGATCAATGTCCAGAGACTAGCGATGTCAGGCTTCTGATTTTGGCCATTAATAAAAGGGCTCAACCTGCTCTCCTCCTCATTCCTGGAATTAAAATAAAAACACCCAAATTTATGTTCGTCAGGCAGTAAAAAAATAATTTAGTTGCCCACATTCTTAGCTTAGAATATAATCTATAGATTAAACAAACAAATACATAAATATACATTATTATGTGTAATCTTTTACTTTTATCACAATCCCTAACTCATGTAAGCGGAGTACTTTAGTGTAAAAACGCGCAACGTAGAACAAATTTCGCTTTTAATAATTTGTACTCATATCTTATGAAAGATTGATAGATCGAATCAACCTTTAGAATGTCGATCTAGTCATTCACATTTTTTATATTTTTTAATTTACACATTTTTATATTTAATATTGTTTATCCATAATTAATAAAAATGATTTTGCTTTTGCACATACATATACATATAAACAAACACATGCATCAATATATAGACACACATATATCAGGCTAAGAATGTTTTGTATTCCAAAAATAAAAGAGGCAGCTTGAATCTTTGTAGGGATATACAAATTTCATAAAAGAACAAAAAAAAACATCTGAAATTCTATCCTAATGTCAATTTTATGATGTAACTTGTCACACAGAAAAACCTTTTAACGATAATGAATACAAAATGCCCAAAATGATATTTCACTTCAAGTTTGTAAGGTGTTTTTTAATATTCATATAAATTAAGCATATAAATTGCAATTCAGATTTCTCATACATTACGTCATAGTTAAGTATTATATAATAATGTATGAATTCTTAAAAAATGCGTATTTGAATGTAGAAGATGCGCAGAAAACCTACAATACATAATTATTCAATCAATAAATCAAATGCCAAAAAAAATATACATTGTCTATATATTTATTTGCTATTTTTCAGATTTTAGAGACTATTGAATAGAAGTAAATTTGTTTAATAAATTTTTACATACAGTGTAAAGATACACACTTGTAAGAAATATCTGATAACTTTTTTTTTATAGATTTCTTATATACTGTATTTTTTGTTATTTTATTTTATTTATTTGTATGGTTTTTTCATGGAACTAATTTTTCACCAGATTATTCCTATGACAACTATATGGTATTGTGGTCCGATCAGGCCGATTGAAATATACAAACTACCAAACGCATCTGTAGCAAGTTTAATCAAGATAGCTCAACTCAGCTATTCCTCCTGAACAAGAATGTATATACTTTATGAGGTGGGAGACGTCGACTTCTGTGCCATACACATTTGATGACATAATTAACATACTCTTTGTAAGGGTATAAAAACAGTGTGCACTAAATTTTATTTACAAAATCGAAATACAAAATTTGTATCGATAGTTGGTATCGCATGAAAAATAATAAAGAAAAAACCATCGGACCCGCATTAGAGTATTTTTAATCGATATATCGATACTAGACAAAATATATTGCGCTTCGCATTCCTACACTTAATTCTGTTCTGTGTTTTTGTTTTGTTTATTTTTTTTTCATATTGATAAACCTTTACCTTGATAATATATAAATTGTACTAGTTAAACAACTGAGTGAAGTTAATCGTCAATTCAACAATTGCAATGGCAATGGCATTTCGTTTGTCCAAGCACGAAACGAGCGTCATCAGTGCGGACGACACATCTCTTGAGCCGCTCGACTCAAGCGTCGAGATGCGTTCGCGTTCGCCGTCACCGCTGGTATTCAATCCACGTAAGCTGCGCTTCGCTGATGATGATTTTGACAAGGATCCACTGTTAACTCCGCGATCCAACAGAAAGAAACATAAGGACGCCGCTGCTGCCACACACCATCGGGGCGACGTGGACATGTCGCCGCCATGCCAAAAAGTACGAGCACTGCGTCTGTTTAATACGCCAGCAACACCAAAAACCATATTGCAAAAATCAACAAACAACTGCAGCAATTATCTGTCTGCTGTTGCCGCAGCGGTAAACAACAATGCATCCAGTCGCGAGGAACTATTGAAATTGACAGAACGTCCGCGCTCGCTGCCGCTGCACAATCACAGAAGTATACAGCCACAGGACACCGCCAATGTTAATCCCTTTACACCAGACAGTAAGTTGTCATTTCACAATTACAATATTTTCGCAAAAAGTCTTTAAACAGGATATTCATTAAATTTTTAATTATTTCAGGTCTAATGGCGCACAACAAAAAGCGTTGTCGCACTCAATTTGGCCGCGAGAATCTCAGTATGAGTGCCATGCAAAGGTTTCCGCTCGGTGAGCCAAGCGAAGAGGATGGCGCGCAGGAGGCAGGAAGTGGTGGATGCATGGATGCGATGCGGGAAATACATCAGCAGGCACCCAAACGCTTGGCGCTGCATGATACCAATATAAGTCGCTTTAAGCGCGAGTTTATGCAGGTCAGCGTTATTGGAGTGGGCGAGTTTGGCGTTGTTTTCCAATGCGTTAACCGTTTGGATGGTTGCATTTATGCGATTAAAAGAAGTAAAAAGCCCGTGGCAGGCAGCTCATTTGAGTAAGTAGTAAAAAATGCAACTTAATTATGTTTATTTATTTAGTTACGTTATAAAACAATGTTTAATCCTTAGAAAACGTGCATTAAACGAGGTCTGGGCACATGCAGTGCTTGGTAAACATGATAATGTAGTGCGCTATTATTCGGCATGGGCGGAGGACGATCATATGCTGATACAGAATGAATTTTGTGATGGAGGCAGCCTGCATGCACGTATTCAGGATCATTACCTAGGCGAATCTGAGCTTAAGATATTGCTAATGCATGTCATTGAAGGTTTACGTTATATTCATTCCAATGACCTTGTGCACATGGACATCAAGCCAGAGAACATATTTTCCACAAAGAATCCAATGGCTCATAAACTAGAGGACGCTACCGACGCTGCGCAACAGCAGGGCAGCAAAGATGATGATGGCATGGACAGCGTATATGAAGAGTTGCGAGGTTCTGAAAATCTTGTTACGTATAAAATTGGAGATTTGGGTCATGTGACATCGGTTAAGGAGCCGCATGTTGAGGAGGGCGATTGTCGTTATTTACCCAAAGAGATACTGCAAGAGGACTATAGTAATCTGTTCAAGGCCGATATATTCTCGCTGGGCATTACACTTTTTGAAGTCGCCGGCGGCGGATCGCTTCCTAAGAACGGACCCGATTGGCATAAGTTGCGCAATGGCGAAGTGCCAGCGATTCCAACTTTAAGCAAGGATTTTAATGAATTGATTGCGCAAATGATGCATCCCGAGCCAAATGAAAGACCCACTTCCATGTCCATATATAGTCACCCGTAAGTGAAAAATCTAAAAATATCTATTTTTTTGAAGTTATTCACATATTAAGTTACATTTATTGGTTGTTTATTTCCATAGCATACTAAGCGCCGTGGACTCCAAGAGCAAACTGCAGCTTGGACTGGAGCTGACAGTAGAAAAGCGGAAGAATGAAATACTGATGAACAAATTAAGAGAGGCAAAGAAACAAATTAAGCTGCTTGAACAGAGAGGTAAGCTTGATTTAATTCGACTTTTAAGCTCATTAGGTTACTTTGTTTGGTTTGTATATGTTTGTTAATTTTCATTTATTGTTTGTATTAAAATAACATAATTTCCGTTTTATTGCTTTAATTATTTTAGTTTCTGTACTGGCTGCTGCAAACACGCCGGAACCACTTGACGGTCAACGTTGCCTTCGATCATTTACCAGACGCATGCGCACGCCATTTTCGTCTCATGGCAAATTTAATAATCTGGGTGATCGAAACAAGAATGTCATTACAAATGTTTGACAATATACGATTTTAAAAAGTCAGAGAAATTCACGCCGGCACAAAACTCTTCCGCATTAAAAGTGAACAAAGCTCACTAACTTGTTAATTAAGCTTGTAACATCATAGTTGTAAGTTGTTACTCATTCAAATTTAAAATTACCTCATTATCGTTGAGTGTTGGCTGCTATCCTATCTAAAAATCGGAAGATTATTTTTTTATTTTTCAAGTCAGTGAAATTTTTTGAATAAAAGAAAGACGCGTAAAATAAGGTATAGCCTTAAATATTAATTTCTCTTTTTATTTTTTTATAAACTTATTTGTATATAAATCGAGTATTAACTGTAAAATAGTATGTATTGTTTCTCGTAAATTAAACTATTTATTATGTTATATTGAAGGCGAAATATTAAGGAACATTCCATTCGCGAATAATTCGAATGCTATCATAAGTACATTTAAATAACAACATAAAAATGCTGTTTCTATTGTCTTTTATGAACATAAGAAATGTTCATTTTATTCCTAAATAAATCGAATGCTATACATATGAAATAAATAAAAATTATGTTCTTATTTTTAACAAAACCAGAAAAATGTATAATTTAACATATAATTCGTGAATTCTTCAGATTTATTTTTTATTTATTGTTTTGGATAGTTTGTCAACAATTTATGTGCATATAAATGATATACAAATTGCTTTTCCATTCTACCACATTCTCGATCATTTTCTGGTTTAATTTTCAACAACCAACCAACCCCCAAATACGATTCGCTTCGATATATCGATATTAGCTAAGCACGGAAATTTTAAATTCGATAACTATTTTTAATGTGTGGTTTGTAGGGTTGCCACAGTGCCCGTGGCGGAGATAGATATTTATTGAGCAACAGAAACTCATGTGTTTTTAGAGTAAGAGCCAATTTCTAAAAACAATGGCTAAAATACTTCAAAAATATATCAAATTTACCACCGAAGAGCTGAAACAGTATGCTGCCAACCCAGAATCTTGTGTGCGTTGCGTTAAAACAGACTTGCACCTGTCAATGGGTCCATACGGCATGGGTAATTTTAAGCATGCACTGCACGAGCTGCTAATCCGTAGCAAGGTGGGCATTTATGATGCCAACCTGAATGGAATTGTGTTGGGCATTAAGAACATCAAGATGATCGGCCAGACAGCTGCATTACGCAGTGATGATCCTACACTGCACTTGGTAATTAATGCCGACTTTTATGTGTTCACGCCAGTGGCGGGTGCAGTGCTTCATGGTGTTGTGCGACACACTTCCAAACATCAAATTAGCGCCATCATTTACAGAGTCTTCAACACAACCATACGATTTACAAATAAGAAACAAAGCAGAGACGGCATTGTCATGGATCAGGAAATAACATTTCGAATTAAGGACTTTAACATAGGAAATGTAATGCCATATATTGAGGGCGAGCTGTTGCTTGAGGAACCTGAAAAACAGGTAAGTTTGCTAAATATGCAACTGCAAGAACAAGCTCTTAAAATTTTTCTTTTGTATAGAATAAAAGCATTAAATTTGAAGACAGTCCGGAAGCCGAGGATACAAAATCAAATCTTGAGCTAGATGCTCTGGTAGATCTAATTAAAACTGAGGAACCCAGCTTAGAAAATGTCAAGAAGCATAAAACGGTTAAAGGGGATAAACCAATCAAACGTGAGGCAAATGGAGAGGCTGACAATGTGACAATTGTTAAAAAGAGTAAAAATAAAAAAAAATAAAACCCAAACCCATAGAGTTTTAAAAATTTCTGTACTATAATTATCTGTTAATGATACAAATTGCACTGCGTACTTAAAATTTAAAAGTTACCCTCAAAAACCTGTGCTATCGAACCATCAAAGCAACCTTTTAAATAATATTTATGTGTACTGAGTGTCAACAGTATAGTACTAATGTTTAGCCCTAAAAAACTTAGAGCGTGCACTAATGATGTTACCATTATGAATATATTCTGAGTAGCACTATAATCTACATCCTACATTTCCCAATGTTTGAAAAATTTGTCAACAGTGATATCTGTTAGAAGTAAAAATTATATTTTTGTTATACCTAACTTGTCATGTTAAATGACACATATATATCAACTAGTTACCAAAAAAAAATAATATAATATAAAATATAATAAAACAAATTGTAAATATGTATTAAGTTTTAAAACCCCCAGTATAAGCCTCACAAAATTAGCTGCTTAAAGAACATAAATAGATAGCATATAAATCCGGAAGATGTATGATGAGAAGTTACCTAATTGCCGTATTTGGAATGCTTAATCAAAATCCAATGGAACTATGCAAGGCAGTATCACTGCTCGTCCTGCTGCTAGCTAATATCCTGCTGGGCACTGGCATACTGCAACGCAATAATAGCGGACAGGAAACACAGGACGAAGGGCCATCGCCAATATCATATTCATATTCCTTGGTTACACAGCTAGCGCCAAACTTTGAAGGTACTGCAGTGGTTAACAAGGAACTAACGACAATCTCACTCTCTCAGTTTGCTGGAAGATATGTTGTGCTCCTATTCTATCCGTTGGACTTCTCATCGGTGTGTCCCAGTGAAGTGACAGCATATTCCGATCGGATGGAGGAGTTTCACAATCTGAATACCGTTGTGATTGCCTGCAGCGTAGATTCACCCTATGCACATATGACCTGGTTGCAGCTCCCACGTAAAGACAGCGGTCTCGGTAAAATTCAGATACCATTGCTGTCTGATATAACGCACAAGATCAGTCAGGATTATGGCGTTTATATTTCACATTTAGGTCATAGTTTGCGTGCAAAGTTCATCATCGATCCCAGTGGTATTATACGCCAGGCGACAATCAATGATCTACTTTTGCCAAGATCCGTGGACGAGACACTGCGTTTGATCAAAGCTTGTCGCTACGTCGATAGAACTGGAATACCTTGTTCTGCCGACAGTAGCAGGCCTGAGAAATCTCGTTAATAGAAGGCTACGAGCAGACTTCCATTTAAGATGAAAATTAATTGAATGTTAAGCAATAAAATATGTCTGTAAAACTATCTTGTTTTGGCTAAAAACAATTCGGATACGTAATGAAGGTATATATCAGAGAGCGCAGGTCAGGAAATATAAAACAGAATAAAAACAAGAGTTTGTCAATCTTAAATCCATAAAAAGCATATAGTACTATGTATATCAAATAAAACGCACAATAAAAATTGTTGGTTTTTGAATATCACCATCAAAATGCCGAGTATACATATATTTTTATTATATGTGTATTTCATACAAATAGATTCAATAATTTACAATACATTTACTCGTAAATACATTATGTATATAGTATGTAGTTATAAATAATTAAAAGCTTGTTACATAAGTATATCTTGTACATGTATATCTTTAGAATTTTGCTAATTATTATTAAATACATAACAAGCAAATGTAATAAAATATGCAATCTTAACTATAATCAAACGAACATAAAAACTATACACTCACGCATATGGAAAATAATTTGGAATACAATACGATAAAATACAATTATACATATAATAGTACTTATATGAGGCCTACATATTCTGATTTTAGTTTATGTACGCGACACAACTACAAGGAACATTTACATAATGTACAAACAGACGATTAAGTACAAACATCTTTAACACATTTTCGATCTAACTACGCCGAAGTAAAGATACATTTACTATGACTGGATACGGATACTGACCAGAATAAAAAACAGTGAAGAGTAAAGTGAAAGGAATTTGAAAGTATAGCTGAAATAGACTTGAAGGTAAAGGAGCATAAGATCAAGAAAGTACTTGGAGTACCTATAAGTGAAAATGAAATTCTATAAGCTTATTTTAGAGCCACAAACTGGTTAGACAGAGATTTCCTGAATATGTACACGTTTTTTGCCGCTCGCATTGCCGCCGCTAGAAGTACCAGCCGCACCTCCCTGCCGCAGGATGCCCATTTGCTGGTGTTGGTGCTGGGCAGCTAGAAAGGAACGCGGTGGTGGCGGTGGTTCCGGTATATCATCATCACGCATGATATCAGAATCACCGCTGGCTGCCGCTTTCACCGCCTCCTCAATGGCCTTAAAGGACATTTGATCCGATGACTGTACGGCATAATCAAACTGCAGCTGCCCACTAGTGTCCACAAATGAACCACGCTTGCTGCCCCCTGGCGGTGAGACACCAGAATTTGCCTCGATGACTGTCGCCAAGGGCAGTGTATTATAGGTGACCATTTCGATGTGAGTGTTGCTACTTGGCTGCGCCGTAGCTCGCGTCTTAAGCAGATCTAGCGTGCTGGTCGAGCACGCTTCCCAGCTGTCCAT
This sequence comes from Hirtodrosophila alboralis, assembly GCA_035043045.1. Lineage (NCBI taxonomy): Eukaryota > Metazoa > Arthropoda > Insecta > Diptera > Drosophilidae > Hirtodrosophila > Hirtodrosophila alboralis. Next base: position 609,110 of record JAWNNH010000254.1, read on the forward strand.
CAGTAGCGCTGTTTGTGCTGCACTTGGCGGCGGTGGCAGCTCCACGAGTAGCTTCTTTTCATCCTTAAGCTGTTTTGTCTTCTCATCGTAGCAACTGTACTCGCCAAACACGACGCCCATGCCACCCTTGCTGTCCACAACGGCACCACTCAACGTATAGGCATCACTGCCATCGCCAACTCCAGCATTGAGTTTTAAAATGCTAGAGTTTTTACTGGTTTCACCCTCCTGCAGCTCTTCCTTGGTCTTAGCATCGCGTGCACGTTTTTCCCGCTGATGATAAATTCCCGCAAAGATGAGCACATTGAGAATGAGCAGGAAACATCCAACGGCCACTGTGGCTATCAATGCTGTTGTATAGCTTTGGAACTGTTTGCCGCTCAGTCGGCGTAGTAGCTCCAAATTCCCAATAATGCCCGTTGATGCAGTGGCCAAGTCCTTGTGTGTCTCTACATGAGTGTGTGTGCGATTGTCCTTCTTTGGTGATTGTGTTGTCGTTAGCTCCGACACGGACATGGCGCCATCGATGCCACATTCTAAAAAAAATAAAAAAGTTAAATGTTAATGCGTGAATAATATATAAATTAATCTGTGTAATACTCAATAATATTAAAGACAGCAATCTTAAATAAGAATCAAGTGTAATTGTAAATTGTCTAGCCTGTTAAAAATATAAAGTTTACTTTAATACTTTTTGTCATCTTTTTGTTAAAAAAAATACCTGATTTATCGAACTTAAATAAACTTCTTCATACTTAAATCAAGAAGATTTCTTTAATTTAAAAAATTTCTCGGATAGATTTCAATTTCATTTAATTTTTAAGTACAATTGCTATTTTTTTATTTTTATATTTAAATATAAATTGGAAAATAACCTGGCAACAATTAAATTTATTGCGTAAAAAAATTAAAATGGTTATTTTGGAGTAAAAAAAGTCTAATTTTGTATAAATTTCGGAAAATTTCAGTTATTTCATACTTTTTATATGAATAATCCAAACAATAAAATTATTAAATATTTCCGATTTACATACTTAGCTTCGAATATTAAGTAATATTGATAATTATAAAGGATATGTCTTAATTATTCAGTAGGAATTACATTGGTGTAGGAGGTTTAAAATACTGCGATGAATAGAAATATTTGATTCGCAAGTTTATATAAATGTATATCTGACTGTCTGACTTAATTCTTGAGGAATTAATTTCTAATTATTAAACTAAGCAATCTAATTTTTATTAAGTCCTGTAAAAAATAAATCATTCAAGTATCTGTCGTTCTGTTTTCAGGATCCTACCTGTTGTAGTTACACCTGCATTTGTTGCATTTGTACTATCATGCTTTAGGGTTGGTGGTGGTGTGGTGGTTGTGGTTCGAGTTGTTTGTATAATTATGATATTGTCATCTTCCGCTGGCCTTGTTTGCAGCTGAGGACGCACAACGCCTGAAAAAATTAAATTGAATGCCGTTAGTTTGTTAATTTATTGCTGATAAATCAGTTGATTACCTTCATAAAGATCCCGATTGTTGAGATCATCCTGAAACTGATGATGCCGCATGGACTGATCATTGATGTTAAAATGACGATGTAGCTGCGGTATTAAATTCAACCACATGGACAGCTTATGGCCGCGATAATGACTCTGAATGTTGGCTTTATTGCCTGTGGAAGAAAAGAAATAGATTAGTTAATTTGATATAAGTAGCTTAAATAAAACAAACAATCTATCTTCTATCAAAAATTAAAAGATTGAGTTTGTCTTTAAGTAGAACATCTCAAAGGAACAGAACAAACTACATTATGGGTCTGTTGGTTTATCAAAAGTTGTCAGATTAGTTTAAAAAAATAGATAAGTAATATAATATATTATAAATATAAGAAACCAAAGGTGTTAAAGGTTAATAAAGTGAATAAAAAATTTTGAATTGAATTAAAAAGTTTGAGTTGAACTTAGACAAATAAAATAAATTAACAACATAATAATAATAATAATATTACACTTTCATTAACAGTTTATATGTTAGGTAGCATTTATTCTTTAAGTTAATATGATTTCCTACCCAATTCTATGTAGAGCTGATTAACCACATCGTAGGCATCCCAGAAGGGTAGCTCATCAACATCATATGCACCGTCCAGACCCTCGGGCTGATTGATTTGTCCCAGTTGTGACATGGCCACATCGTTGCTGCGTAATTTTCGCCTGAAATACGAGCGTTTCTCGTGCATGGCATTGCTGCGACGTTGATTATAGATGACGGCCAGGTTGAGAGCTTCGCCAGAACTTAAGTCCTTGAACCTTGGAGCCGAACGCTTGCGTTGCGTATGCGAATATTCCCTGGTGGGCAACACAGCTCCTGATGACGATTGGTTTGGATTGCTATGTGACAAATTGCTTGTTATTTTTTTTCTCTAAATTGTTGCAAAAGGTCAAGGCAAAAACTAACCCGGTCTTGGCAAAATTAGCCAGATAGCGCAGCATAACCCTACCAATTTGTCGCTCCTGGCTGGTGTAGTTGTGTGGAAACAGTGGAGAAACAGGCAATCCCAGCCAGAAAGGCACATCTTCGCTGCGCACCGAACCAGTTCTCTGTGGCAATGTAGAGCATGAGGTCAAGGTTAAGAGTTTAAACTTTAAACTTAATACAAACCAACCTGTGGATATTCCTCCTCAACGGTGCGATGCTTGAAGTGCACAAAGTATGTGCGACCACCACGCAAACTGTGCATGTAACCCAATTTGATTAGAGGCGAAGCTGTGTGCCCATCACTCAGGAACTGCAATGTGGCATCCCGAGAGCTCAATGGATTCCTTATGGCCTTCTCCCAGTCTGTGTATTCGTTCTGTTAGAGAATAAAATCAAATCAAAAGCTTTTCCTGAATACTTTTTATGCATGCTGCCCCTACCTTTAGCACTGCGAATATTTCATTTAAATGATAGTGAAAATTGTTGCGCACAAATGTGCGCAAGATGCGATCTCGGCGTGTCTCATTGAAGCCAAACTCCAAGTCCTCAGCGCTCAAATCCAGATACGATTCCACAGAGGTTAAGCAGAATATGAGGTCACGTTTTGGAAAGTTTGCATATTCAATTCCTGAAGTACTGTGTATCGCACAAACAAGTTATTTTTACAACAATTATGTTGGGTTCGAAATTGAGCTTACCTAACAATAGCTGAGCCCAGGGGCAGGGCAGTGCTGGACATGGTATCCGTGTTGGGTGATATGACAGTGCCATCCACAAATGGAGCAAAGCCAACAAGAAAACTGAAAAGGTAAGCGAAAAAATTATATTTTATATATTTTTTAAAATATTAATGGCATTAATTTAACACTTCTTTTTAGAGTTCTAGCTGTTTAAATTGAATAAAATTAATAGTGCTATGCAATAGCATTTTGTATCCTACATGATTTCTATAAATACAGATAAAAAGAATGATACAGAAAACAAAATTCGAGTTTTGAAGAATAATTGTTATGAATAGCTAAAACAGTCCTATTTTAATGCAACATTTTCAATTCAAACCCAAATAAATTCTGAACAAATATTCTAATTTAATATATTGTATGACAAGTATTATAGTATATTTTATTAACAAAAAGTTATTATAATATTATATAATAATTATAATATATATAATAATTATTAAACTGTGATATATGAGTTTTTATTTTTTTTAAATTAATTTTTTTGTTGGAATCAGCGACTGATTTTACATATGAATTAACATTAAGATGTTTGGTTCAAAATTACAAAACAACTAAACTAAGTCTTATTTTTTTTTTTAAAGAATGTTCGAATATAAATACTATAAAAAAAGGAAAACTAAAACATAAAAAACAATTTTCTACGTGACATATTTTATGGGGATGAACAATTTTTCGAATATCAGATTCCAAACTAATCTACCTCTGCCAAAATTTAAATTATTAAGGTTTATTTGGTTTATGTTTCTATTCAAGTGTTTTTTTGTGTTTTGTGTTCTTTTATCATATACATTGTATTTATATTAAAACGGAATTTGTATTATCTAACTTTTCCTTTATTTATTAAATATTTGTTTTGGGCTTTCTAGTTTTCTGAGTTTGAATAAATGATAAGCACAAAAAAACTGTATTTTTTTGGTCAAAACTTAAATTTTACACATATTTCGAAAGTTTTCATTTAAATTTATATATTTAGATATATGTAAATTATCTTAATTTTTTTTTGAGTTGGCGCAGTTCATTACGCTCGCTTGAACTTATATGATGATTTTATACATTTTTTGCTAAGATCTCTTTTTTATTGTTTAAAATCAATTTAAAATTGAGTTTTTCAGGGTTTTAGTTAATTCTTGTATTCCCTAATGCTTCGATTTACTTACCGGGGATGATCAATCTTAACTGACAGCAAGTCGGCGACGCTTTTGGTACGCAAACAGGGTGCCAGATCATCGTAGAGCATATCACCATGGCAGCCAGTTTGCTCGGCCACGCGGCGCTTCACAAAAAGCGGATTCTTCTGAATGGCCCAGGGAGACAGAGCAGTGCCACTGATGAGCACGGCACGCTGGATGAGATCTGTAGAAGGAATTACCAATAAGATAAAAAGCAGAGATAGGATTTTTGTTAAGACTTACCACTGGCAACGGGCGATACGGCCAATATGTTGGCCAGAACAGCACCTGTGCCATAGCCGAGCAGTGTAATGCTCTGTGGATTGCCGCCAAATGCAGGCAGATTCTCCTTGAGCCAATGCAAGCCAGCAACCAGATCCATAAGACCGAAATTGCCCTGAGCACTCTCCTTGCCGCCGGTCTTAAGGAAACCAAAAATGCCAAGGCGAAAATTGATTGTCACAACGATGACATTTCCATGAGCGGCCAGCTCAGAGCCATCATAGGGATTGCCAGAGCTCCAATCATATGATTCACCGTGTATAAATACCACGGTAGATAGCATGGAATCAAAACTGGAACCGGAACCTGAACTCGAACTGGCACTGTCATTGGCTTCCGTATTTTCGCCTGTAATAAAACAAAATATAAAGAAGCAAAATATGCTATCAATATTATTATAAAGAGGTCAATGATATCAAGCGTTGAACATTTCCATATGTTGTCTGTGGTCAACGGAGCTGCCAATTCTGCAGCGAATGCAATAATTGCTTAAATCAACTGCAATGCACTACGGAATTGAAAGTTTCGCTGCCATTGCTGTCCGGCCCATTGAACTCCTTTCCGTTTCCCCCCCGATTGCTTAAATGTTCGATGCGTAATTTGTAGAAAATATTGGTTCCCCTAGAGGCAGTTTCCGTATGAGTATCAATTAAACTGTCAATAATTGCAATTTATCAAATTAATTTTTGCTGTTCTTTAAGCACTTTTAATAATAATGAAAATTATAAATAATTTAGGCTGTTCTTTGTTTTTAATTTTGTTTTTTATGTTTTTTTATTCAATTATTCTATTTTAAGGTTTCATATGTTTGCAAAATATGTATTTAAAATCAAAATGTATTTATTTTCTGATTTATTTAAAAATGCATATTTAAATTTTTTACAAATTTATTATTGTATATGCATTGTTTGTTAATAATAATAAAAAAAAGAAACTATTTTCATAATAGAAATTTTTTAGTTATTAAAAAAACACCATTTTCAATAAAATTTGGTCAGTCAGTTCTCAATTTAGACGGTTTAATATTATTGAAGTTTTGGTTTTATTGTTATTACTTGACCGTTCCACATACACTACTGGCCACTTGAATAGGATACCTCTTAAATCAGATTTCAATCGCCCACCTCTCAAGCCAAAAAAGCTAAAGACTTAATTTTTTTTTTTTAAATAAAGTATATTAATTGTTGAAATTTCACCAAGCTATAAGGGGTAATAAAAATATATATTAACCAAAACTTGGCAATATTCAGAGTGCTTTATCTTAACGAAAAAAATAACATTTTAGAGTATTCTGATCTTTTTTAACAACATTACACACATTTAGATAAAAAAAAATATTTTTTATTGTCGTTGAGCCCACTTTCTGCTCCAAAAGTATAAACATCTGTAAATTTAATAAATTGGTATATAATTTAGAGAAATCGGCTTGGTTTAAATCTTGATGTCCCATATATGTTTGAGCATTAAATCTTTCTTTATTTCATTCTTCCTGCTATTCATATCATAATATTTAATTTAATGCCCCATGGACAGATGTAAATATAGATAAATAATAACAAAAAAAAAAACAAAAAAAAATTTTGTTTTTGATGAATTAAACATAATTAAATGACCTTTAATTAAAAAAAAAAGTTAGGTCTAACATTCTTGATTCGGGAGCGGTTTAGTTTAGTTATTTATAAAAACTATTTCTTATAATTCCGTTATGTATTTGTGTATGTCACATGTATTTAATTTTATAGTTTATACGTTATTACTTATTATTTTTAAAGTATTATTCCTTCAACATTACAAAACTGTATCTAAATTTAACTGAATTTTAAAAGTTTTAAATCACAAGTTAAGTTTAAAAGTAATTTGCACAACTTACGTCTGGTTCGCTGCGTTTCATAGGGCACATAGATATTTAGATATAAACAGTCTTCCGATTGATTCTTGAGCAGTGGGAGCAAACGCCGCAGCTGTGCCAGTCGGGCTCTTGGCACCTCCAACAGGGCTTCGGGTCCATTGGGCGGTATGGGCACATTCTGTGGACAAACGGGCGAGAATCGATCCGCGTTGCGGTCCGTTTTCCACGTCGATGGCGTTATGGGTGGCATAAATCTGCAAAGTCAATGGTAAAATGTATAATGTGCCCTCAAATATGTAGTTAGTATAAATATGTATGCAGCTGGTTATGGTTATGGTTATGGTAATGGTAATAGCATCAAACTATCGCGATTACTTCCGTTTGGAGGAAGTTTGGGTTTAAATGGTGTAAAGGATTCGTGAGCACACTAAGCACAAAGGCCATCAATCAAAATTGGCAAACTGTTTTTGATTAATTGTGTATTTTATTGTTTTGGATTGAATGCCATCGATCAAATATCGAGACAATTGCTACAATTCCCACCCAACTTCAATGTTGATTTTATGACACAATAATTGACGCGAAACGTTTTTATTGTTTACGATTTCGAGAAACGAAAGGACAATACATTGGAAAATGCTTATTACATTTTGTGGCCACGTTAAAATTAAAATTATGAATGATTTTTCAGCTTAACGTAACCCAAAACTCCCCTCTCAATCCTCAGTTACAGAGGGGAATGTTGATTGTATGAAAATCAAATTAAATGTCACATTTTGTTGGTTTCATTTTAACAAGCGATAAATTAATCAATTTTAACAGCTATACCCTGTACATATTTTTTAAAGGGAATCCATTAATTTTGTAGCAAATGACTTTTGAAAGTTTAATATTTCTATCATGCATTTAAATTTGAAATTAATTTCAATATTATTTTGAACAATATAAGATATATAAAAACATCTTGTGGCTTACAGTATTATATTGTAAAAATTTGTATAGCCCGAAGAGATTTTTTTGTCTCATTCTTTTTCATTCTAAATCAACTTATAATTCGGTTTTATTTTTTAAATAAAACAACTTTTGTAAAAACCTTCTATAAGATATTTCCAAATAGCTTAAGCTTAAAACCTTTTTTAAAACTTTTAAAAGTGCTTATGCAATCATTATTCAAAATTCAGAATAGCTAACAAATCCGATATCTTATGTTGGAAATGAAAACAGATCTATAACAATAAATAATCATATAATCAAAATAAATAAATTACACATATTTTGTAATAATTTCTGGAATATAAAATTATCAAGAAAAATATTTATGGTTTTTTAACAGTATATTTTAAATTAATAAGGTTTATACATACTTTCCCAAAGTTATTGTTGTTAGGAATAAACTTTAAGTTCTCATCACAAACTTAGATTTAGTTTATTCAAAGCTATATAAACTCTATTTTTTTAAACTGTTTATATTTTCTATATAATTAGCAAGTAAGCTCAATCAAAGATCAAAAGATTTTTTCAATTTAATCCACAAGATTTTTGCTGAAAGTGAAAACTGGAACAGGTCCCAGTACATATTTTATACTTTATTTTCGTGCTGATGAGACGGGTTTGATTGGTAAGCGGCAGACACAAATTCGCTTAGAGTTAAATAATGATTAATTAGTTCTTGCATGTTATCCAGAAAATCGACAATTTGTCAAATATCACGTTTATTGAGCACCGCAATCCCCCCGTAAATCTCGTTCAAGCATGAATAATTTGTATATAGAGTTAGGGCATAGACGTGTCCTCAAGTCTAAATGGAATAAAATTCACTGGCATTTGATTAAGTTCATTTGGATGATTTGTGGCATGTGGTGGCATGCGGCATCTGTTGCTGTTGCATAACAATGAAGCACAAATTCATAAGCAAACTCATTTACTTTTGGGGGCAGAAGCACAATACGAAAGTATATGAAGTAATTAAAGAACAATTTGCCTCAATTTTCTAGCTATGCTTTAGCATAGTATATTCAAAGTAGGCAGTACATTTAACACACACTTGTTGTGCACATACTTACACCACTTTGTCGAGCTTTATCCGGCCAACAAGCCAAAGGATATATGCCGAGTAATACGAGTCTATATATATATATATATATGTACTTGTATTGCATAAATACACTTTGGGACATGCTCTCTAGTGCGCATAAGTGTCAAAGTGTGGCAAAACTTTTGTAATATGCCGCAAAACTTGTTTTAGATTTGTTCTGGGAGCAACAAACAACTTCAATGACATTTCATCCCCCCCGACATCCAAAACTCTCATCGAACTTTTTGGTGGTTTGTCTGTCTATTGAACGAAGAACTTCATTGTGGAAATATCAAGAAGCATGTCATTATTATTATATTTAAGTCAAAAAAACATTAATCTACATCATTACATCATTAATAGCTAAATTGGTTTAAGAGTTATGTTCTATATCAAATTGACTTTGTTATGCATAACTTAATATTACTATTTTTAAATTGTGTTTGTTATATAAAAAAAAACCCTGAATTTCTTCATTATAATTTTCAATTCAATTTTCACGGAAATTTCTACAGCTTAACCGTGTTAAATAATTTATATTATAAAAATTAAAATAATCTACTTTGTTCAGTTCAGTTCTTTCCTTTTCATAAGCTAAACAGAATCTTTGTTTTTTAAAATGAAAAAATATTTCATCATATTCTTAGTAATTGCAATGGGTGAATCCTTACAGGATGAACTTATGGTGCGTATTCATACTCCAATATATCAATAATTAAATATATATATATATAACATATAATATAGGAAAAGCAATCTGAATTAAACTGTGAAGATGTAAGTAGTTTGGATGAATGTATTGATTCCTTGACACCAATGATGGATGATGTATTAAAAGCATGTGAAGTGGCTAAACTGCAGAATTTTGTGCCAAGAACGGCTTTAAATGAGACAACGGAAGAACCAAAAAAGGAATTGTCCATAATTCAGAAAGCTATACAAAAATTAAAACATTTCTTTGAGTGGATTAAGAACGCCATTAAGAATAGGTTTCAACAAATTGGAGCAAAATATTATTACTTTGATACCACAAAGGTCACTTGGTTTACGGCAGTACACAACTGTCATAGATTGAACGCACATATGCTCAGTCTACAAAACTTGAAAGAGCTTGAAACAATACGAGCTAATTTAACACAGAATAGTAATTATTGGTTGGATATCAACAATCTTGCCACAAAGGATACATTTCTATCGCTAACATCTGGTCGAAAGGCAAAGTTCCTTAAGTGGCATCCCGAAGAACCATCCAAACGTAAAAATGAGAATTGTGTTGCCTTAACATATTTATATAATAATCACCTGATGGATGATGTCTTATGTGAAAGCAACGCGATTACTATTTGTGAATCTAATGTTCCATTTAAATAAGCATTTTAAATAAATGGTTTATTAATGTTGAGCAAATGGGCTGACATTAAATTGCAAAAGTTGTGTTTTAGTTTATGTATATAAATGTATTTATTTAGAAAAAAGACTCGGAAAAAGCCTAAGACTGGAAGATTTTTGAAAGTCAACTTAGCTCTTTTATAGAAAGTCGTTGATATTTCCAGATTTGTATGAATTAAAACAACTCAAGTTCACTATCGATTAATAGTTAATTAATATGCGAAACCACTGAATGGTTCTTTCTATCTCAATTTTTATTTTAACGGTTATAATCAAGGGCGTTGCTTCCCTACACCGAATTAAAGGGGATAATTATGGAGAAATTTCCTAAAATGCGAATAAAGTTGCTAGTTTAAACTTTTGTACAGCTTATGGTTAATATTTTAATATAAAGACAAGAGTTTAGTAGAATTACCTCCCTTGTTGGAAAAGTGCTATTCAGAACGACCCCCTCTCACTTTAGTGGAAAACTGGCTACGCCCTTGGTTACATACTAGAAAGTACACGTTTTCAGGACAGAGGAAACTAAAATTAGTTACTGTATTTCTAATAAGCATGAATAATTATAGAGTACAAATGTTATATAATTAATCTTAAATTTTTACGCACGAATTTTCACAGTAAATTAAATAATATATACCATAACAAATGTTTCACATTATAAAATTTAATATATACAACGTGTTTAGCTAAATTCTTTTAGTCTCAGTAGAATACCAGAAGTCATAATTTAAAAATGAGAATATATTTAATTGTGTTTTTAATATTTGCAGTAGGGGAAGCCCTGGACAGCGATGTATTGGATTTAATGGTAAGTATTATATTATGATAAATAAGAATTCAGTTATTTAATATAACATATATATTATGTAGATCGAAAATGATATATGTGCTACAGGCGATATGGAAAGTTGCCTTGATGAATTGACACCTTCAATTTATAAAGCTATGGGTATATGCGATCAAAATATTGAAAAGAGAACCTCTTCAAACGAGATAAGCGCAAAACCCTCAGTATTGCGAAGATTTAATAAATACATTTCTAATCTTTTCGATACGATTAAGAACGCCTTTAGAAAGTTTAAGAAAATTGGATTGAAATATTATTATATTGATTCAAAGAAGCTAAATTGGTTTGCGGCAGCACACAAATGCCATGAACTCGGTGCTCATATGATAAGTCTTCAAAATTTGATTGAATTCAAAGCAGTTGTTGCCAAATTGAAATCCGAGAAAAACTATTGGTTGGATATGAATAAACTGGATGAATCGGAAAATCTTCTATCACTGACAACAGGACGTGAGGCTGCATATGAAAATTGGCATCCCTATGAACCATCCGAACCAAATAAATGTGTTGGCTTGACATATGAAAACAAATCGCACTTGATGGATTATATAAATTGTGACACTTTGGCATATACTATTTGTGAGAAAAAATAGTTATGTTTAATGTTCTCTAAGATAATAATTAAATTTGTATAAGCCTTGACAATATACAAATATATGTGCATTCAAAGAGCATTTTTAAAAGTGGAAATGGCCGATTCTTTTAATTTAATTAGAGGGGTATAGTTGGGTCAACTGTTAGGAAGTTAAAACTAAATTTACTGTTTTTATACTATAACATCAAAAGTCTCTCTTTTAAAAGTTGAAAAGTGTTCAAAATCTTAGCATTTAATCGAGACGTTGATGTGTGGAATATTTTAAATTTAAAGTAATTTTTATTTCAATCGTCTGCGTTATTTTAATATTCTTTTATTTGAACTGTCAATCCTTGTTAAATTTATTTTTTATAGTTAGCAATCAGTTTTTTAATAAATATAATTTTCAATAGTGTTTTATTCGTATTTAGAACCACGAAAAATTGCAATTTTAATATTTTTAACCGCTGATTAAAAAGGCTAAAACATTCGGACTTTTTCCATTTGGCGCTGATTGCATTTTATTTTGTAATTTAAAATTCTCTGCATATTAATTTTTATTGCATTTGTTTGATTTTTCTTTAATCCCCGTCAATCAGAACTCGGATATCAGACCCATCTCAAAAGCATTTAAATGTTTGATTGACGTGAAGTAAATAATTAAAATATATATTTTATTTTCAAATTTAATCAGGTCATGCTTAGTTATTGTCAGATTTAGATTAATGGCATTAAGTAATTAACAGCAGGTTGTTAATTAATCAATGTAATAAACAATTTAACAATTATTCTATTCTGCAAAGTTGTGTCTAACTTAATTTAACTTGCCAACTAAGAGCATTAAGCAGTTTTCATATAAATATTCCCATCTGACGCTATTAAACTTAAAACAAAAATCTTCGCTCCACTTGGCCCTAGTTTTATTTTTTTTTTTTGCTAAATATATGTTAAAATGCAGCTAACTACTAATTGTAATATAAACACCAGCTTCCTTTTAGCTTCATTAAGAGCCTTTTGGCTCAACCCGTACGACCAAAGTCTTGGAACTTTAATCTGAAGCCGCATCCGAGCCACCTGCAGCCGGAAACTACAACGCTCAACTTGCACGCATTATGCGAATGGGCAAAGTTCCGAACGTAGTTGGTTTTTATATATATATAAAAAAAATAGAAAAAAAAATAGAATAAAATAAAATAATTATTAAAATTGCTTTGCCTGGCAACGGAGCAGGACGCGAAAGGACGTTGATAAAATTGCATTGCACTGGAGGCAACTATTTTTTCTTTTTCTTTTTTTTTTGTTGCAAGAGTAAACTGTGGAGAGCAGCTGCAGGTGGCTGTAGCCTGCGGAAAACAAGGATACGAAAATGCAAGTATAAAGGACGGCTTGGCTTGCATTCAACTGCTGTATAATCTATGTAGATGGAAGAACTCACCTGAGACTGCCCACGGGCGGCGATGCATACGGTATGCCAAGGAATGCCTCCACAAGCGGTGTGGAGCGTACCACAATGCCACGGAGGAGACCGTATCTGGTCTTGACGGTGCTGTTGCTCAGTTTGGCCCCATGCAGGCACAGTACACAGTCCGGCCAGAGCGATGATAACAGCAGCAGGATCAAGAGCCAGGTGCTGCTGCTATTAAACTGATGGCGCCAACAGGATTGCGATTGCAGCTGGCCAGGATTATGGCCTGGTGAGTGGCATAAATGACGCTTCCTAAGCGCTGATTGCTGTTGATTGTGTTGTTGTTCTTGTTGTTGTTGTTGGTGTTGTGTTGGCATGTTGGCCAACATCTGTAGAAATCTCTTTAATTTTATCAGTCTTATAATGCAAATTCCACTTCGAAGTTGCAAGCTGGCTAAAGTTGAAGCAACGCGTTGGCGGATTTGTATTTGGGTTTCCGTTTCCCTTTCCCTTTCCCTATTCCTATCCCTATCCTTTTCTGCTTCCTTTAGCTGGTGCACAGTTCTTGCACAAATAGCTCTAATGTAGCTCATCAGGGAACCGACAAGAATGTAACAGTAAATACTACATAGAAAACGCGTTTTGATTAGCTTAGTTTGTTTGCTTTTTGAATTTGTCCCCGTCATCGTCAATTTGCTCTGTCTGCTGCATCCTGTTTGATCCTGACTATTGGCATAACATTGGCATTGGAATTCGTACAACATTTGAGTTTCATTTTGACAGCCGTTGTCCGCTTGTTGAGCTTGTGATTTAGATAGAGACGCATCGACATGATCATACCCTTTCGCTTTGATTTCAAATATTATACACTACTAAACGTGCTGGCTGCTCCACCACTGCAATCAATTGTATCCTTGTTGCCTGCTCGTAAGTCCTGCAAAAAAAAAAAAGAAATGAAAATCAAATGTTAAGCATCCTTTAACTGTGTTTTCTGATGTGTCGTGTAGTGTTTTATGGCTGCTCTTCGGGCTGCACTCAAATCAGCTCGATGTACACTCGGAGAAAAATTATTGAACGAACTGTTATAGTATATATAATATTAAAATTAATTTTTATTTTATTTCTACATCAGTTGCATCTCAAAAGAGTTCGGAATTTTACTATCACTTTATATATAATATTAAAAATCATTCAATTTTATTTTATTTCTACACCATTGAGTTGCATCTCAAAAGAGTTCGGAATTTTATACACATTTGGTATTATTTTAAAAATAAAATAATTTCAATTTTATAACCTTTGAATCATATCTATCAAGTCAATTATATATATTTTTTCTTCACTTTAACATCTGAGCAAAAGAAATCACATATTATATATAAACACTTGACTTAACAATTTATTTTCATTTTTTCAACAAATTGCTTTAATATGACGATAAGTAGTTCCCGGTTTTTTTCTCAGTGTAGTCACACCTTTACGCTGGCAAGCTCAAGTCTTAAATGTGCAACGCATCAGAGCGTGGCATCCTTAAATAGCTTTGCCCGTTGCCACCACTGCCGCATCCGGGCGCCGGCGTACGGTAAATGCGACTTGCCTGCCAAACTGGACTCAATTTATAGAGCCTTGCGCCCCCCACCACCCGCTCTCCTCTGACAGCACTGTCCACTGTCGGCAATTGGTTCCTTTGACCTGGCTTTTATGCGCCATTTTTAAATGCGCATGCTGCATGCAGCTGTTGGCCTGAACGCTTTATCAAGCGTTGCAGAAACGCACACGTTGCAACACGTGGCACATACCTGATGAACTAACCAATATACTAAGCTTAACGGCATTGTTAAACAGCTGCAAATATATATGTTCATACTATATTAACTAAGCTTACTATACGAAGGATAATAAAACAAACGGGAACTTATAGACATTGAGTGTGAAAAACCTTAGATTTTGAATGAAATCTTTAAGTTTGAGTTTTCATTTTTATTAAAACAAGAAAGAAACGGCTATCTTCGGAATGCCGAAGCTATATAAGCAATGGTCTTCAAAGAAAATTTTGAAGGCCAACTTTGGTTTTGATATCTTAAAAACAAAGTTTTTCAAACGAGCACTTTTTGACCGATTGTTCCTATTGTACTTATAGCTACAATAGTGGTCCGATTTTGTTTAAACTTGGCCAGATTATACAAATTGTAAATATGCATCGATATGCGAAGTTTGGTTTTGATATCTTGAAAAAAAGTTATTCATTCAAACACTTTTCATAAAAATGAAGTGTCTTCGATTTTCCTCCATAGCTATATGATATAGTGGTCCGATCGGGCTGATTTTGACATACAAGCTATATACATTATCAATCTTCATTTGTGCCGAGTTTCATCAGGATAGCTCAAAGATAAAGCCAAAAACTTTGCATAGAAACAGACGGACATAGCTATATCGACTCAGCTCTTTGTCCTGACCAAGAATATATATACTTTGTGGGGTCGGAGACGTCTCCTTCTATGCATTACACATTTCGAGACAAAATTATAATACCCTTTTGCAAGGTATAATGAAAGATTATAAAAAAATTTAAAAATAAAAGCTTTATTACGAGAATAATCAATTTATGTTAAGAAAAATGGTTTTTATCGCCTGCCATTATTTTATTATAATTTTTTTAATCAATTAATTAATTGTTGAATATTTATCTAACTGAAATAATAATACACAACAAATGAAAATACATTTGTATATTAAAACCCAAAGGATTTATACTATATACATCTATGGCATGGCAAACTCATAATAAGACTGAAAACCACAAAAAAAAGGTAAATCTGGTTAATGAAAAATGTATAAAGTACCTGAAAATTTCATCTGAAATTCTATTCTTTTGCAGTAAGTACAACATTTAAATCTGTTAAACAATTTTTGTTTGTTTGTTTGTTTTTTTATTTGGGTGTATATGTATAATTCATGAAGAGAAAGGAAAGGAAAAAAAAAGAAACATGGCAAATGATGTGAACGGGCTAAGCTCCTTGGGGCTCATTAACAATGCTCATATAAAGGCACATCCTTCTAAACTGAATCCTCCAACCTAAACACAAAACTCTCACTTAGTTGTTATGCCCAGACACATGACGAGTACTGTAATTTATCTTTTGGTCTAAGCAGACCCGTTTAAACTGTATATTTATATATATACAGATATAGTATATCTAAAGCTAAACAATTGACTGAAATGTAACGATTGTGACGGTCTGGCGCTGGAACGACAAAAACACACAATTTCTCTAAATTGCAGCCATAAAACTAAAGTTTAACTATGAGCTCTAGAATTCACATACTATCCCTATATATATATATATTTATATATATATATGTATTCCCATGACCATCTCCATTTCATTTCAATGTCTTTGTGTGTGCGTGTTGACAACCAAAATGTCGGCACGTTTTTAACGAAATATATATATATTTATATATATTTTTTTTTTCTTCAAACGAGTCTTTACTTCTAGCTATAGATCCTGACGACCAGGCGGCACAAAATGTTAAGGATTTTCAAATAAATTTCAACTTTTAAATTAACTAAAAGCTTAAAATGGCATTTGGCTGCAATTGCTGTTGTTGTTGTTGCCTTCAGGGCCAGAAAATATACGCGAACTGGCAGGAGTTGAGTTGAGTGTTGAGAGGATGTGATGCTTCTGGCTACATTCTTTAGAGATTTCTAAAGCAAGTTGCGAGGGGACAGCGGGAATTTCCATTTTCCCCATGTACAAATTGAAGTAGACGTTGCAAAAAGTAACGCATGTTTCCGGTATGATAAATATTTACATTTTTGCTTGGCAAATGTCTTTCATGGCATTGGCATGCGTTTTTACCACCCACCCATCTCTATTCTGGCCAACACACATTTGCAGACTTTGTATGTATGTTTTTCTTACCGGTTTTTTTCTTCTTTTTTATGGCAAATCTGTAAAGACCGATAAAATTGCATATTTTTGCATGAAAGGCAGCTTTCAGAATGACGCTAGAATACGCTGACGATACGCAAACGTAGACATTTATCCAGGCTTCTCACACGTCCTTTTTACAGGACATGGATGGCGTAAGGGGAGCGATGACTGCAAATCATGACAGTGCAAACAGGAAATGCTGCGTTTTTTTTTCTTTTTTGTTGTATCAGAACATGCAGCGGCGATGAAGCACATCAAGAATTTGTAGCTCCAGAAAAAGTGACAAAGAATATTGCCACACCACAGTATAAGTTTTTGCATTAAAACTTGCCACAAAAAGTTGCAAGCGCATTAAAAATTGTTGCGTTTTACAATCGCAATCGCTGCTTGGCATTACGAATAATGTTCTTTTGTATTCTGTCTTGTCAGCACTTTTTAATAAGCTTTGCGTTGAATTTCGCAGACAAGACGAGTCTCACATCAATTCGTTGTGTGCCATTTAAAGGCCTTAAGAAATGAAAAGCTTCACAATTGCAGCGACGTTTTATTGGCCACTTTAAAAAAGAACAAACAGGGTAGCTTGAATCGAGAGTGTTCGGTTATTAAATACCCTGTATTCGGGATCAAAGTTTTCTTTTTGTTTGCATATTTATGTTGACTGTTATAAGGACAAACCGCTCATTAACAATTGGCAACTCTGGCAGCCGCACAATGATCAGCTGGCAACACCAGATCAACAGGCCTGGTAGGTGGCAGCGCCGCGTTTATTTAACAGTTTTAAAAATTCACCATACTGTTAAGTTAACATAATTGTGAGCTGACAGTATGTTAAAATGGTTGTTGGCTTTAAATTCAACTTGAGAAAATTGACAGTGAAAAGTTTATGACAAATTTGTTTAGAATATACATATACAAACATTTTCATGTATTTAAGATACATAGTACTACAATCGCTCTATTATTATTCGATTGATATGGAACTTCCAAAACATTATAAGAACTTAGTAAATATTTTATATCATGGTAATTTTAACAAAATGGTGCTTGTTCTTATACAATTGGTGAAATAAAAAAACACTAAAATTTAAATATTTGATCTGCATATGGTATTTGACAAAAAAAATATATTGTTTTTCCCATCTAGTTCTTTTGCTTTATGAAAAACCATTCATGCAGACGTTTGATTAGCATAAAAATATGTTATGTAGAACACTGCTGCTGCACCCTTTATTTTTTATATATACGTATCCGGAAAACACATAAAAAAAAGAGAGAGAAAAAAGAATACACAAGTAAAGAGCAAATATATATTTGTAATTTTTCTTTCATGTGCAATCGATGCAAAAAAAAAAAACTTATGACTTAAAGGCACATTCAGAATGCAGAAAAACTACGACGAGGACAACTTTTTCTTTGAATTGAAGGAAAGTACGCTTGAAACTTTCTAAAAAGTATTAAGTATGTGCTATGTGCATGTAAAATGTACAAAAGTTGAAAAACATATATTATATATATATCAAGAAGTCAAGTTTCAAGGAATGAATAAGTTAAGCAAACCAGTTTAACTACACAGAGAACTGTGACATAAATGTCTTTTGTTTTCAAATATTTTTTTTTCACAATAACTTTTGTGAAAGTTTGCTGAATTTCAAATAGTTATTAGTTGCTCAAACTATTAATAAAATATACTAAAAGAGTTGTAAAGATAAGTTTTTAAATAAAGACATCTTAAAAATAAATTAAACTGTTCGTTTAAAATTAAAATCAAACTTCTGACTCTGTAATTAAAATCTTTATTTTTACCAATTTGTTTTGGAATTATTTTAATAGCATAGTAAATTATTTGAAATATATTTAACTCCTTGCATACTTTTCTAATAAATAAAAGAATATTGCACAAATCAACATAACTAATTTGAAATTAGAGTAGGGTTGTTTATAAAACTTTATTTAAATATATTATAGCATTTGCCTTTCCCTTCTCTCCATCTGTTTCCTCTTCAATTTGCTTCGAAAAACAAAATTCAACCCGTTTTTATATCTGTAGAAAAATTGAAATTCATCCCGTTTGCTTTTTTTTTATTTGATTTTGTATCCCAAATATAAAACTTATTTGGATCGTCTTCATTTCCGGCACATTTTGTGTGCTTGATTGACATTTTAAATTAAAACGTCAGCTAAAGAAAAACAAAGTTCAAACCCCTCGATTTATTCCATATTTTTATACCCGTTAACCTTTTTATTTTAAAAGTTTAATAGAGTTTACGACTTTAGCGAAAATAAGTTAAATAAGCTGAACGGGAAATTGAAGTTACTTTGTTCTTAATATACACATATTTATTTACCTCTAAAGTATAATAAAATGTCAATTTATAGATCTTTTTGAAATATCTAAATGCTCCATACAGGATAACCAATCGATTTATGGTCTTTATTTTAATAATTTTTGTAACAAATCGTTTGCAGTTTAACATAAGTTCACACCAGGGAATTCCCCAAATTGCATGACCAAACCATATAAAGTCTATTAAAAAGCAATTTTCCGAATTGTTTGGGAAAAAGACAACCTTTAACTTGTTTTCGATTTCCGCTTATAAAATCCAAAGGCATAAGCACGCACAGGACATGCAGGATAATAATTTCTGTTATGAATGTGCTGCGTAGTATAAACAAACAAAATTTTCCCCACAATGTCTGACATTGGACCATAAATCCAATTGTCAGCTATGTAGAACTTTCTCATATGGCAATTTTATTCAGTTTTTTTTTTCTATTTCTAATTACGAACAGAAACGACCTTAATAATATCCTGGTGAACAGAAAAATAAAGCAAAAAATATGTCACAACTTTTACAGTTAGAATGTGTGCCAGAATATTGTGCATTCTGTGTTTTTCTTGTTCCCGTTTGATTTAAAATCCTTTATTGACAGCATTTGCTAGCAATAAGCAAAAAATAGAAGTGAATTTCCGAATGTAATTCGCCAAGTTGGCAATTTCGAAGAACTACGTGTATATGTATAGGGGAAAAAAGCAGATATATGTGAAAGAAGTAAAAACGATGCAGTTGAGAGCTTCCAACTGCGGCATACTCTATTTTCTTAAATTTAAATTTTTGATTTTACATGCAATTTTAGGGAGTAGTGAGCTTTGTTTAATAATATATATTAGGAAGTTTATAAGTAAAATTTATATGAAATTAAATCGTTTAAAGTCAAAAGCTACACAAACAGAAAGGGATGGGAATACTTTTATTTTTAAATAACAATAAATAACTTAACAAGTGTACCCGGCGTGCGTTGTCACGCCCTCATTCCAAAAAAATAACAAAAAATAAATTAATCATATTCTAATTTACGCTGCAAACGTTATTCCGCCATATAAATTATTTCTTGTAGCGCTACGTTCAAAAAATATAACCTAATTCGTATTCATTTAAAAAATACTGCCTAGTGTACTGTGATTTTCGTATTTCATTTAAAAAATACTAAATACTGTGATTGATTTTTGTAACAGTGCCAATGCCGTATACGTTAACAGTGCTGTATGCGTTAATAGTGCTGTATACCTCAAAAGTGCTGTTTACGTTAACAGTGCTGAATGTGTTAACAGTGAGTACATCTGTTGAGGCATTAGAGACTTTTCTGGAAAGCTTTCCAAAAATGTTCTTTTCTAGAAACCTTTATCTGACAATTACAAACACCTGAAAAACTTTTGAGCCAAATTGTGTGTATATAAAAGATATAAAATGAGCTGCATATTTACCAGTTGGAGCTGTACCAGCTGTTATGCATTTATTTATGTTTATTAAATATTGAGTTATTTAATTGAATGACAAACAGTGCTGTCCCATAAAACAGTTCGTTATAATATAAATCTTATGCTTAGTTTAATTTTGATTTATATGCTTGCAATTATTCAATTAATTTATGGTTTTGAAAGGCAGCTGTAAATTTAGGCCAATATACTCATTTTTATGTTTTTTTTTTTTGAGGAACAGAGTATGAAAATCACAAAAAGAATTAAATTGAAAAATAAGCAAAGTATCCAAGCTCTTTTTTTGCTGGGGCGCTGTCTCATTCGGTTGTGGATTCAAGCAGGCATGTAACCTCGTTTATTTTTACACAGCATAATGAAAGGGGAAAGTTCTGCAATTTCACCGCCCCTTGGTTCCGGCAAATGCCATCCAAAATAGTACACACACACACCGAAACACACACAACTCGAGTGTGTGCATGTGAGGTGCACTAAATGGCATTTGAAATGTTTTGTAGTTCTACTTTGGAGCCGGGTGCTTGGTGCTTGGAGCTTGGTGCTTGGTGCTTGCTGCCTGGTGACTGTCGACTCTTGACTGGGCACGGATGTGACGCTAGTTTCGCCTTTGCCATTTTGGAACAGAGGCTCGCACAAACAAAACAGCACTGACAGCAGCCAGGACGAGTGGCAGACGAAAAGGACACAAGTCATTCCATCTTCTGGCAGGCAAATAGAGACCTGCACTCATACAAACACACTCACCAAATCATTTTAAAACACACACACGCACACACATAATAAAAGGTCAAATGTGTATTATAATTAAAAAACAAAATGAAAGCGTAATTCCTTTTTAGGAAATTGAAATTGCCTGCCCTTTGTCGCAGCCTGAAACCTTGAAGCCATAGTTTTAAATACCATTAAATTTACCTTTCATTTTTAATAATTATGAAAAATTCTCAAGAAAATATAATTCAATAAACCTGCACAAATTATGGTTTTTTTTTGATTATTTAGTACAGCTGTAAAAGGTAATTCTTAGTTACGTTATGGCAATCTCAATTATGCCTAAATTCAATCGATTTTTTGTGAATAATGTAATTTGTTTTGACATTAAAATTTTTATTATTATGTGGGTTTAAAATACATTGAAAACATATGACGTATATTTGAAACACATGTGGCATAAACGAGACGCAACTCTTATAGGTTTTTTTATGTATATCCTTATAGGATCGAAGCAACCTACAACTAAAACCTTGTTATTGCCTTTTGCCCAATTTAATATAGAGTTCAAAATATTTCAATAAAAAAAATTATATTAAATTTTAAAGACCAACATTTAAAGTCGACGTTCTATTTAAATATAAATATTTAAGCAACAGCCAAGTTTAGAAAATTTCATAGACAGAACCACCAACAACATAAATTATTAAAATAATAAACAGCATAAATGCTCATTAAAATGTCTCCAGCTTATGCAGAAAATATTTCAACACATTTATGCCAACGACTTTTCAAATCTCTATTGTAAAATTAAATATAGATATATGTGTGTGTATATATGTATAAGTATATATTATAAATGAACTTATGTGTGGGCTGCTCGGAGCTCTAATTAGAGCCGTGGGAGAAACTTAATGGACGACCAACAGTCTGGCTTAGATGTAAATGAACCAAGTCAAGAGGGCCAATTGAAACATGTGCCAGCAGCTGATTTACCGAGCATATATATGTATATATATATATTATAATAATGCAGGGCAAATGCGAGTATTACGGGTTGAAATTAACATGGAAATGAAGATGAAGACATCAGATGCTTCATGTTTTTGGGGCCAAGTTGACCAATTCACGCAGGCATATAAATAATTTATGACTGCGGCAGGGCAAACACGCGTGCAAACATTGTTTCTGTATAGGGGGTGTGTGTGTGTGTGCGGAAGGTGTGCGGCTTTCTATGCATAAGGATGTGTGTGCGAATTTATCCGCAGGCAAATACTTAAGCAAACGTACTTACATACACTTGCACATGAGTATGTGCTGTTACATAGCAACAAGAGTTTTGTAGCCAAGTGTTGTTGGGTAATAAGGCATAACACAGTGGGTTCGAATGCAATGAATACCCTTTCCACACTTATCTGTATCCCTGCCCCCCTATCCCCCCACTTGGCTAAAATGTAAACACGCAACTACTCAACTCTGCTGTCGTATTTACTATGTACTTAGTATAATTAAATGGGCTTAATGCAAATGCCAACGTTTGTTGCCATTGCTCATGTTTGCAACACAACTTTATATTCATCAGGCAGATTGGGTAGCGTAACAGTGTTGACAGAATTTGTTGAAACTATAAATCTACAAAAAAAAAACTAAAACAAAATAAAATGCTACAAAATAATATATTTGTTTAACATTTTGTTATTTATAAATACTTTAAATGAAACTTTCTTGAAATGTTGTGAATTGATAATATAAATTTTACATAATGTAAATATTTTGCTTTTGCATTAATAATACATTACATAAGTTGAAATTGGCAACTTTTCAGCTTTAAAAGTTATGTATTTTTGCTGTATAGCTAATACAGATATTATTAAATTCTTATAGCCTTGTTACCACTTCCAAATAAATAAATAATTAAATGGAATTAAAATTATTCCATCAATGTAGGAAAGCTGAAGATAGATCTTATATATATAAAAATGGTGAAAGAAAATATTTATAGGTATTCATCAATTGAGAAAGGCTGGGCCAATTTGGCTCAAATATTGTTTCAGTTATTTAAAATTTCCTGGAGAAGTTTTCTAGAAAAGAAAATCTTGTATAAACTTTCCGGAAAAGTCGCTAATGCCTCAACAGATGTACTCACTGTTAACGTATACAGCACTGTTAAAGTATACAGCACTGTTACAACAGCAGCAGTATTATTTTTATTTCATTAAAAATCATATAAGACATTATTTTTTAAATTAATACGAATTGGGTTATATTATTTGAGCGTAGCAAACTTAGCGTGCGTAGAAATAATTTATATGGAAGAACTACTTTTCCTGGGCCAACTAGAATTAATTAATTATGATTAGTTTGTTTTAGTAATTATTTTTTGGAAGGGGCGTACACTAGTATTTAAAATATAAGAGTCCTAATGGAAAAACAATTTAAAATTAAAATTATATATAAATATATATAATATATGTACATATATACTTATTTTTGTTAAAATTATGTACTATAATAATACAGCAAAATCTTACATTTAAATATGACTGCATTATGTATTTTTAATAAATTTAAGCTACAAATGCAACAAATTTTAACATATTTATGAAAATCTCTAAAACAAACCTACTTAAAATAAATAATCTATTGAGCCTTATTCTTAAATCTACTATCGATAGTTTTCAAGAATTATTTAAATGACTTTGTTAATAATTTTTGAAGTTCTTAGATTAATTTAAGATTTCTGATAATATAAAATACCCGCTGCTAATTGTTTTAAAGCCCCTCCAAAAAATAGTCAAATGCCACGGGAAAAAAAGCTTAATAAGCAACACAGGCAACGAGAGCAAAACAGACCGTCCAGGTCCTTTGCATAGTTCGAACAGATGCACACCAGGATCCGGATACGGACACAAACACGGATACGAAAACATGGGACATGTACATGGACCTCCCATAGAGGCGGCTTTGTACTCGGATAGCCTAGGCTTATTATACGCATTTTGTGACTGAATTTTATGCGGAAAGGCGAGATCGTTTGTAATTTAATGAGTATGTAAATTAAAGGATGCACTTAATGGTATACACAACACACACAACACACACACAGGGACATTATTCAAGTCTCTGAGCTGTGTGCACTCATTTTACGATACATATGTATAAGATACATATACATATATTGTAAATATATCCAGTTTGTAAATTTATTGCTGCCTTGAAGCGGAAAGTTTCAATCGGTGCCAATGGAATTAATCGTACAGACAAAACATACTTGCCATTAAGTACTCATACACACTCATTTATTTATGCATGTATCTGGGTGTCGGTGTGTGTATCTGCGAGTATGTCAAGCATGCAGATACAAGCACTTTTTGCTATAGTTGGATAACCCTAGAACAACAAGTACAAGAGATAGAACAATTTTCCTTTGTGTTTTGTGCGAAACAAAAAAAAAAAAAAAGGAAAAGTACAAGATAACAAAAGCAAAGTTGTTTGCTGTGAAAAGCATCCCAAACACAATTCGATTGGGAGCTTCAAGCTTGGAAAACTTGTGCACGTTTTCTTGTTTTGACAGCATTTCATTGGAGATTTCCTATACTAGAACGAAAACTTAACGCAATCGATGTTCAACTTTTCGAGTATCGAGTCAATTGTGGAGCCTGGCGTATTAATGAACTAAGTGACTAAACTATTGAAAAGTATAAGCTATATATATCCTTAGTTAGTTAGTAAAAGTTAGCCATATTCCTTTATGCATTTAAACAAGATAAAAGTTTTTTTTGCTTCTGAAATATGTATTTAATGTTTTTAATTGTTCTCCTTTCTGTAGCATACATTTTAGGGCACAAAAGAAGTTTATATTCTAACGAGTTTTTTTTCTGTACCAACAACTTTTTATTACAAGAGAATTTTTTTTATATTTTAAATTTCAAAAGTTTTTTCTTAAAGCAATGAAAATTGTTTTTTATGTTTCCAATCTAGTTGAAAATCATAAAAAGGCCAGATATATCAAAAAACACAAAGGACTTGCATCTGCTATGTTAAAAATATTTTATCTATGTTCATTAACTTTAACAATTTTAATGTCTAGTATCATGAAACCCATATATACTTAATAAACATGTACAACTATGTATCATATACAATTAAGCAACTAGGTTGGAAATAATTCGTTCTGTGTGTTAATCCAGTATGCATAAGCGGCCACAATTTATAAATTGAAGCTATTTATAATGAGATTTTACTTAATATTATTCAACCCAACCCCACCCACTGCTAAGTGCATTATGTGAATTAAAACATTTAAATAAATTTATTTCATTTGCATATTCATAAAATGCGTAACAAATGTTCGTTCTCGATTGGCCAAAAGTGCGAATGAGTGAGTGCCCGTAAATGTTAACAACATTCGGAATGTAATTGGAAAAACCCGGAACACACAAAGGCCAATTCATTACAATAATATAATTAACATGTAATCAGAGTTGTAACGACTTTCTGACGATGCGAACGTGAAAATATTCTCACTCTTTTTTTATATTTTAATTGAATGCTGCAAGTGGCATACATTTAATTTGCAGCTACCAATTGTGAGGCATCCTTTTTCTACTGTGTGTGTGCCATTTAAAAGAAATAATTATGTAATAAAAAACAATAAAGTTGAGACTGTTGAATCAACTGCATAAATCAATCCGTCCGTTCGTTCAGTCATCCGTCCGTCCGTCCGCTCATCCGTTCGTGCGTGCTGTGAAGCGAGGTAAATGGCATATCAATGCATGATTACGTATACGCCGCATTGTCCCGACAACAAATTGGGGACACTCGGCATGCGGGGGTTGGGGTTGGGGTTGCGATTGGGGGGGATTAGGGTTTGGGTGTTCGCTTCATTATGCCGAATGCCTACGTGCACTACTTATTTATCAAGTGATGGCGCCTTTATTTATGCTATGGAAAAGCGCTGAGTGCAAAGCCCTGTCCTCTGTCCTGTATCCTGGCGTCCTGTGCCTGTTTCCGCGTCATCATCGTCTGTGCGGGACAGCCAGATGTACAATATATATGTACATATATATATACTATATATATAAAATACAGAAATAAGCGACTGCATGTGCGAGCCTGTGTGGGTGTCTGGGTGTAGTAGGTGTGAGTGTGGGCGTGTATTATGCGCGTGTTGCTGTTGATAATGAGAAAGGACGTCAAAACGAATGCTGCGTTCCACATCCTGCTGCCCTCCTGTCCTCCTGCCTCTCAGCTCTGCTGATGATGTTTACGTTTGAATAATTTATGACACAATAAAAAAAAAAACAGGAATAAACAGATATCTTTGCGGTTCTAAACGTATATACCCTTGTTTAAAGGTTTTTCCAGATTAAAACCAAACTCTCGATCGATTGTTTTCCTATGGGAATAATAAGCTATAGTTGTGCGATACTGATAATATTTGGCTATAATACAGTCCATAAAAGACTACTGTGATTTTCAAGTGATAAAAGTAAGTTGTAATTACTTAAAATGATTTATGGTGAAAAGAACACAGTCAGAATATTTACCGATCTCTTAACAGGACCTTACAGTCTTAGAGATTATTTAAGTAGGCAGAGGCAGCTGTAGGTTCAGCCAACCTCAAAGCACATACTAACAGAATGAAAGAATAACATATAAATTCCTAGGAAGGCATATTCTCCAACCAGGAGAAATGGAAACTTTACTCAAGGAAAATCCTTTCATTCGAGTAGGAGTATTTAAGTGATGAGTCAGGGATTTACTCAGATGAGAGTACAACAGATATAGATTGCAGTACGCTTATTTTTCATAATAATAGAAATACTAAATTTGATTTAAATAGACCAAGCTATAAAAAACTACAATATATCCCGTATCTGGTAGTAAGAATTGGTTATAATTTTTGCAAAATCAAAAACGTTAATTTTTAATGAATTGTTCCTATAAGTTATATGATATAGTCTTTTAATCCGGCCAGTTTTGACTAACTGGAGAAAAGAGAAGAGAATGTTCCAAATTTTAAACAGAAATATAAACAACCTGTTGATATTATTCGATACTTATTAAGCAACAACGAAAAACTGTGTTACATATTTTATAGTAAATTGATAATACCCTCTACTGAATATATGAAGTGTATGCATTGCAATTGCCGCAAGGTGCAAAAGTCCAAAGCAGGATATGGAAATGCTATTTAGTTACATCCCGTTTTGAAACGTGTGTGTGTCTGAAGTCAAGAGACTTTTTATTCATTTCAAAAAGTAAAAAAAAATGACAGATAATTGGCTACACGCTGAGCAGGCAAAAGGGATTCTAAGGCTGTTGTTGCCAGGACTCTGTGCAGGATATGTGGGCGTGCAACGCTTTTTGTTTGTTTGCTTGTGTCGGTCAGAAAATCAGAAACAGTCGCGAGTACGGAAACTCTAGCTGAAAGTTGAATGGCATTTGCGGCATAGTGCACAAACAGAAAAAAAAGGGAATATAAATTGCCTCTTAAATATGGAATAAGTGCGGAAAAGTCGAGACAAGAAGCACAACAAACATGCACATAGATAAACTATATAGCTGTTGGCCAGGATAAACATATACAAGCACACAGAGAGATTTATACTGAGAAATAACTAAGATGTATCCGCTTGAACAAAAAAAAAATAAATATATATAAAAATAAAGAAGCCAAACCCATTCTGTACAAATTTTATAGAGTGTTGGCAAAACTGACTCGAAGATAAAGTCAAGTGGGTGTTGCCCATTGTGGGCGTGGCTTTATGTCTATGTGTGTGTTAGTGTGTGTGTGTGGCCCACCTTTGAAACGGTTTTTGTGCCCATTTACTTGGCACGTTTTTATTTTTATATTTGAAAGAGAAGAAAATGCTTTGGCAAGCAAACGTCGTCTCACATTCAACCAAGCTGAAATTCGATTCAAATTTTTTATTAAAACCACATCAAGCAAATGAATTTTGTGGTGCGTACACAGGCTCCACATCAAAAGGTTGTTTAGATTTATGTTCGCCAATCAGCCAAAATGATTATTTAGTACCTGCATTTAATATTTACGTTTTCCATTAATTTTTCATTTGTTTCTGACATATCGATATGGTCTTTTCAAATAAAGTCTTTAAATTATGACATCAATTTCAATTGAGAAAATAAAATAATGAAATATGTTTTTTTATATTAATAAAGTTAAAGAAAAAATGAAACTGAATGAAAAAATAATATTTATTTAATAGACACACAAGGAGCACTCTACGAGTATTTGTTTATTTCTTTAGCATTTACGTTCTTTTTACTAAGGATTATAAATTGTATGAAAAGAAATAAATTCTTTAATTAATGCATATTGGCAAAATTTGAATAAAAATAATATTTAAAAATGAGAATATGTAAGTAATTGAACAAAGGCAAAATAAAACAAATATGAAAAAGCAAAATAGCAAATAGCACTTCAAATTAATTGTATTTATGGTTTAAAAATAATTTATTTTATATTTACATATTCTTCAAATTTTTAGTACACTAATAGAAAGGAGCTTTTACATAATATTTACAGCTTGTAAATAAATAAATAAACAAATAATTGCAAGCTTCAATTGCGTTGCAAAACAATAAAATATATTAAAAAAAATTTGACCAATTTATGAGACTTGAAAATCTAGGAAAATATTTTTCTATGGCAACGTTTCATCTCCACAGAAAATGCTTTTGGTTTTCTCAACAAAAGTGCACTTCAAACATATGCACATAGAAAATATTAAAAATAAAAATAGTTGATGTTTTTTGTTTGTTTTTCGCGTTCTGACTGCACTTCATTGAATATTTAGCTGTTTGCTATTTGGCTTAGCGTTGATTACCATTGTTGTATAGTAACAGGATATAAATAGGAAAATGCCTTGCAGGATGCTAAGAGCAGATTGCATGCCAAGTTGAAAAATGTTGTTACACAAATACATTGACAAAGTCATTCAAGATCTTGTGTCCTGTGTCTGTGTGGCGGCGCTTTTGTTGCCCGCCCCATCCTAAATGACTTTTGTCATGGCAAACAAAAGCTGCCGCTGGCAAAGACACACACACACTTATATGTATATATATATATATATATATATATATATGTATATATAACGTGTCGCTGGCATTTCGCCTTCATGGCCTTGTTTTCCATTTTTAGGTGGCACAGAGAGCGCTGTAAAAATCCCATTGCACACATTTCAAGCAAAAATTTCAATTAAGACTTTTATTCTGGATTCATTTTTTTTCAGTTTTAGTTCTTTTTTTCTGTGCCCGCCATTTTGTTTGTTTTCTTTGCCGCTGCTGTTATTGTTGTTGTTGCTTTATGGCGCCCTTTCAACCTTTGTGTGTGTGTGTGCGTGGTAATTTTGTGTGTTATAAACGAAGGCAAAACACTTTTGTTTGCTCCGGCCGGATGCAATTTTAATCTGTCGGAATGTGGCAGACACACAGACAGATAGAAATAGGAAGAGACCCAACCGGCCGCATAAAATATTGACTGCCAAACCACAAATACAAATACAAATACGGCACTGAAGAAGAGGCAGCACACATAATATTTTAGTTTTTGACCCAAAAATGTCAGTAGGACATGAGTTATCACCGTTGCCGTCGTCGCCGTCGTTGACGTCGCCGCCATCGCTGCTAACATCAGCGTAATTGTTGTTGTTGTTGCGGTTGTTGTTTTAGGCTTGCAGGTTGCTGCCTATTTCGCTTTGCTTGTTTGTCGTGTTTGCTGTGGCAGAACACAACAACAGCAATAACAACACCACAATATAAGTAATGTGTGAGAGAGAGCGAGACTCTGACGTCTTCGTGCGTGGCTCGCGAGCACGCACGACACCCACTATGAATACGAAGTTTTACCCCAAGGCGTTCGCAGCAGCCGTCGCTGCTGACGCCGCTGTCGTCTCTTGAGCCGTTTGGCAAGGCGACGACTGTCACTTTCAAGAAAGAAAAAAAAATTGTTTCAGGGCGTTTTTCTTGACGCTGCCTGCCCTCTGCTTTAGCTTCTTTGCATGACTTATTTTGTGCTCACCTTTCGTGCTTGTTTACTTGCCTTTGCCCCCGCAGCCGACGCCAACAAAGCTGCTTAATCGTCTTTGTCCTTTTTAGCTTTTGCGCCGCCAATGCTGCTGTGGCTTTCTGTGGTTTTTTCCACTCAACTTTAGTTGGCCACACTTTTGATTTTTTTCTAGTCGCGTATGTATATTGAATTTATTTGCGTTAGTATTGAATAGTCACACATACATGCATAGCATAAATCTACATAAGTATGTGCGTATATGTATGTATTTGATTTTCTTCACTTTTGCTTTCGATTGCCTTCTGGCGACGCAGCAGTATTCAACAAATTGTTCGCGCTCGTCTCTCTTCAGACTTCACACGTTTGTTCATGGATGCTGCTGCTGCAGCTGTTTTTTACAGTTAATTGAACCGCTTGCTACTATTTTGCAGCTACTACGTTTTGTTTTTGGTACTTATTCACTCACTGACTCACTTGCAGCTGTTTGCTACGTTTTTACAAGAAATAATTTTAGGAGTTCCTAGGAAATAATATTGTGCGCCGTTTGGTACACTTTTTGTCTGCTTGTAACGGTTAATATTTGTTTTTATCCGTGCGCCGTGTCCGTCTGCGTGCGCGTTCGCTCTGGATCTGATGCGACGACGATGCTTCGACTCTAATTGCGTTAAAATATATTTTTTCTCCCACAACAACAGCAGCATCAACTACAATAATAACAACAACAGTGAATGCTCACTGCGCTCTCTAATTTGGTCTGCCTCTTGTGAGTGTCAGCTGCCTCTTCTTCTACTTTCAATTTGCACAGTTCAATTTCAAGTTGAAAACTTTATTTGAAACATACGCACAAACTTTGACTTTGACTCCTGGTCGCCTTTTACCGTTCAATGCGACCAGCGACCGACTGTGACTTCGTGTGGCTGCTGCTTTCACTTTGTCACTCAGTCATAAGTATGTAGGTATGTATATGTATGTATATGATTTTATCTCACCATTGTTGTCTCCCGTGTTCGTGGTGAGAGCAGCTTTTACACATTTCAAATTTCGGCGCAAGCTCAGTTTATTGTTGCCATCCGCTGTTGTTGTTGTTGTTGCTGTTGCTGCTCTGCTTTGCTGACATTTTCATACATAGGTCCTTGTTGCGCTCAGCATCCACAGTTTGCTCCCGCTGTTGTTGTTTTTGTTGTTGTTGCTGCTGCTGACGATTTCTCGTTGTTAAACTTCGTGTTTGTATGCTCTCGTTTCCCAGGCCCGCGAGTCCTGTCAGCGTTTCAGTAGCTAATTTTTGGCGCCTTGGGGCATTTACCAGCACATTAAATAAGATAATAATGAGCGTACAAAAAACAATAATATATTGTATTCCAACTTTAAACTTTTAGTAGTACTCATAATTTTTATCTTATATAATTATTATGTAACTGAATCTTTTCCAATAAATAATAAATTTATTAGATTAGAACCAATATAAAGTTTTTTTTCTAGATTCTAGAATACAAATTTGAACGCTTCCTGTCATGAGTTTCCCCCCCAAAAAAAAAAAAAAAAAAAATCTAAAAAAGTGGAAATCAGAACGCCAAAAAAAAAAAAAAAATCATGTCATGAGTGTAAAGTTCAAATTATATTTTTATGAGCTGTCATATCGAAGATAAATAACCCACGTACAATTTAAATCGTGTTCATTTATTTGAAATTAACAAAGCTGAAACCGAATCTGTTTTAATTTTGTGCTCTTATCATTCTTAAAACAATATGGAATTAAAGAAGACGTAAACACAAGGAAAACGGTCTTATTTATTTTTAATTGTGTAAGACAACACCTTGGATTGTAAGTCCGCCCCTGGGCGAGCCTATGCCACTCTTACTGCCACTCTTATTGCCATTGTTGGCTATGCTCCATATTATATATCCCTATATGTATGTGTGTACAATATTTTTCGCATACTTTCCCGGCTGACTGGCTGGCGTTGTTGCTGTTATTGTTGTGCGTCGTTCCCTTTTGTTGACGTTGGCTGCTGATGCTGATATGGATGTGGGATGTGGATGTGAATGTGGTTGTGGATTCGCCTGTGGTTGTTTCTACTGTTGTGGAGCACCTGGGCGAGATGCTCTTGTTGTGTGTTGCCAGTGTTGCGTTGTTTTTCCATGCTTGACTGTCTGAAGTGCAAATTTGCTTTAATTATTCCGTGGCAAGCGTCAAGCGTCATCTGCATCAGTCGTCACCCACTGATACCGAACATAGACCAGCGCCACACAGCAACCATCCACAACAACAAAACTACCCACAACCCACAACATTTGGTTGTCGACATGGACGTTAGTTAGAACCCGGTGACAACAGCATTTACTTATGCCCGGTGGCTTCTGTCTGCACCCTTTTGCACTCCTCTAGTGAGTGGTAGATGGCAAGAAGCAGCAGTTGATGTACACTGTGTGGATCGAGAATGCTTTCGTCTTATATAAGCAAAAAAAAAATTGCTTTACAGGTGTCAGTCTGTAGCAGGAGATCGGCAACAGTGTTGTTTTTGTCTTATATTAGCAGTGTTGCTCAATATTAAAAATATTTAATTATCTTGTCGCATTCTTTTGATTCTGGTTTCAATAATTTTGTCGTGGGTAGAGAGTACTATCGATATTAAATTCATTTTTATAATTTTGATGATATGGTATCATAAGTTCTTGAGGCAATACAAATAACTGTACTTTCAGTTACGTGTAAATTTTAATAAAATAATGAACACTTTGTTGACACAGTTATAGGTACATATACATATTTTTAGTAATATATAAATAGATATAAATATCAATATTTTAATCATTTTATTCAATTATTTTAATCATTTAAACAAATAGTTATATAAGGCTGAACAAATCTTATTAATATTCTGACAACAATATTAACAATTAGAAATACGCAAAAAAGACCTTAGATGCTTACAATTGAAGATCGATTCGATACTATCGAAAGTGCCATCAATAATTTTATAAATATCGCTTTCTGTAGCTCCACCGTTTCGTTCAGTGAAACTATCCACATCCGTAAACTGTGCCACTGACGACGGACATCCACCCTCAACCGCTGATGCCACTTCCTGTGTCTGTGCTGCCAAATCGCTGTCCACATTGGTGGCATCCTCGTCGACGCGGACACCAACGTCGCAGTTGACGCTTGACATTGTTGGCATTCGATATTGGTTGTAATTAGCTTTAATTGAAATTGCTCCTTTGCCGTATACTAACTTCGTGATTTGGGTTTTAATGTGCAAAATGTGTGTGTAATTTTGTCAAAGTTAATTTATGGCAAACGTTGGCCCCCTTTCTCTCCCTTTCCCTAAACATCCACCGCAACTCGCCCTCCCACGACTTTTTCTAAACAAACTCATCCAACCATTAGCTTTGGAAATTTTCAGTTTCAGTTTTGGGATATTTGGGATTAGCTTCACATAGCATTGAGATGATTAAAGGAAAGCCAATTAAATAATTGTAATTGAAATTTTTATTTGTATTAGTTTCACTTACAGTTTTTCACTTTGAGTAAATATTTTGTGATTAGTTTTAAATTTACATTTTACTATTTATATGTATTTTACATTTTTTAGATAATTGCTCGTAAAATATTTTAGGAATTTCTATCAAAGTGAGAATATTAGTGCGCTTTCGACAGTAACTAGGAATGTGTGGAAAAAATATGCGAATATTTGAAAGAAAATATTAAATTTATTAAATTGTATTTTGTTGACGTGTTTATCATATTTAGGTCATCAATATTTGTTTTAATTTGTTATAAAAAAAATATTACAAAATATAAGTAAGACCGCGGTAGAAAGCTCACAATTCTATTATAATCTATTAACCATGCTTTCATATGAAAAAATAATCGGAGAGACGTTAAAAATATAATATATTTCAATTATGAAATTTAATAATACAAAATACCGTGGTTTTTTTAAACAAAACTGTGGCATTTTATTGATTTTTTTTTTTAAGCCTACAATTGTGTGAATTGAGCTTTAACCTTTAACTCAATGAATTGCTCGTATAGCTTACGTTTAATAAAAAATCATTTTTATTTGTTATTGGATTACTTTCCGAATTTTTGCCACCAAAACATTTGCCACACACATTCATCAAAATGAAAAATAAACAGCTCTGTAATATATGTTGACACAATAAAGCTATCAACTATATACAAATAAGTTTATGCTTTAATACATATTTATTAATAAGTCCACAAAATAAATCTCTAGCTAAATTGAATTATTACAGCCGGAATCTTTTCAAACGTGAGAATTACTCGTATCACTTAGAGATAATTAAACAAAATTATTTGTTTACCCAGTCAAATTGTGAACGTCATTGTACAAATATCATCAAATGATATATTGTTAGTATTTGTAGACCAGCTGGCTGGTTGCTGTTGACATTTTCTTTGATCATTCCGAACATGATTAAATGTATATTTAAATAAATTGCGACAGTTTTTAGATAAGAAAATCGTTTAACAAAGCCTTAATTGAACTAAATAAATATTAAATATAAGTGTAAGCTTAAGATTGTTGACTTTATAAATGCTTTGGATATATATTTTAAATAAATTGATAATAAATCTTTCTTCGTGTGCTTCAGTCAATATGTCAATAATTGCTAAGTTAAAACAAATAGAAAATCTGTTTAGTTTAAAATATGATAACAGAAATTGTTTGTCAATGAATAAAAAACTTTGTAGACATGCTGTCTGCTTAAACAAATGAATATTTAAATATTTTAGTGTTAATAAATTATATTATTATGGGCCAACTCAGTACCTTAGATATCATCGATCATATAGACTTATGCGTAATTTATGTAGGCTTGACAACAGGCTAGTCAAAATAAATAAACAACTCAATAAGTTTATATAAATTATCATAATCAAATATTTATTTAAGATTAATTCAATAAATATAAGAGGTGAATGGAAAAAAACCACTTAAGAATAATAAAGGAATATGATAACTTTTTTATTATTTTATAATGTAAAGAATTTTTGACTTATTATTAAGCGAGTCTTATATTTTTAATAGTTACAAAAAACTCATATTTAAACCAAAAATTTCAGAAAAGTTTCTCCACTTTCAATCATAGACATTGTTTGTTTTTGACAACACAATTGAACCAAATATCAATATAAAAGATTTCATTTAACAATTTCTAATGACATTCAACACATTCAATCATGCGAGATTGTTTTGTTTTTTGACAATTTTATTAGAAATGTAAACAAGTAATAATAAAAAGTATTAAACGCAGCAATAAAACCATCTACTTTGTTGTTGAAATGTTTGAAGTCTAACTAATTGGACACACTTAACAATGTTTAATAAAACAATATAAGCCATCAATCAATTTTATTGCATACTTTTGCGTATCATCATATTTGAACTCGTAATATTGAAATGTGATAGTTTTGCTAATATTTCGGAAAATTGTATTTCCAACTTTGATAAATTAATATAAATGTGATAATCGTTTAAGTGCAAGTAATAAATAGTCTTTACAAATAGTTAAAGAATAAAATTTATATACAGACAATATGTACGTGTGGATGGGTTAAATTTATGACAAATGAAATAGTTCATAAATATATTAATTTAATAACTTACTATAAAGGTAATATAATATTGTTAAATAGTTGTAATAAACATAAATATAGTTTATGAACACGCTATCAATAATGATTTATGTGCAGTCGGCTGCTTCGGTTTCCAAACGACGCTGAAACTTCGGTTCTTCTTCGTGCATTGCACGATCGCAAGAGAGTGCGTCGGAATGGGGGACGGGTCGCAGGCTGCAGTAATTGAGGTAATCGCTGCGATTCGATTCTTTTTCCATTGTGAGGGTTACTCGATTCATATGCTCATTTATAAGTACGAGTACACGCATACATATGTCCAAATATGATATATATGTATATCAGATTTGTAAGCACTTGCTGTTGTATGTGTTCCTATATAACGTTGACAAGAATTTGCAGCGATTTAGTCTTATTAAAAACGGAGCAACGATCGGAAGTTCGTGGATCGTTATAAACGTTTTCCAAACGCGTGGTGTCAAAAGAAAAAAACAGTTATTAATTAGATCACGATTGTGTTATACATTGTAAAGCAACGAGTACATCTAATTTCCTGCTTGGAACCAACTTAAAAGTAGGTTTCCTAATGTGACTCTCTCATTTCATCGCGAATTCAAGCTATACTTATCGTATGAAATATTAAATAATATAAATACTTGGTAAACGTTTTTAGTACGTGTTTCAATTCAATTATTCCTTCAAATGCCACAGTAGTGAATAATGTTTTAAAAAATTCCATTATATGTTAACATGTGCAATTACACATATACTTCACTAAATTGTAAAAATTGTAATTAAGCTGTATTAATTAAGCTGTTTTCTAAATACAAATTTTTAACGGAAGTCAGTTCAATGACAGCAATAATATTTAAAAATTTGTATTGTATTTAAAACCGGCTCTTGTGCTTTTGTATAATTACCACTTTACAATTTGTTATTATAAATAATTGTCATACATTGAACTTGACACACTCTCTGAGATAGCGTTTAAAAAAGTAATGAGCATTCTAAGAATTTGCATATTTTATTTTAATTAAATTTTAGTACTCTTTTTTTGTGTATTGTATACATAAGGCAGAAGCATTTGAAAAGCGACTACTAAGCTACTTTTGTTCAATAAAAACTAATTTAAATATGTATTAGTAAACATTTATACGTATTAGTGTACTTTAGTCTGAAAAACTCTGCACCGTGTATTGCGAAGCTTAAAGCTTTTAAAACTTTAGTATTCATGTTCAGTTTATGTGAAAAATTTGAGCTTATAAAATATTCATTGTAAATTCACTTTTGCTAAATGAAAAATAAAATAAAATTGAAATATCTTCATATATGTATGTACAATATATAAATGTTCTTCTACATTTCTATGGATATGTCAACACGATCCAAAACATAAAGCATTACTCAATGCGTAGATAAAGTGTGTTTTGTTTGGTTCTTCCAACAGTAACAAAACCAACGATAATAAATAATTAAAAAAATCTTATCTATTTTGAAAACATCAGGTAATACTCTTGCCATACAACAGCCATTAGCCATGTTAGCTTGCTTAGCTAGCCAAAAGATCTAAAGATCTTCTGTTGGAATGTATTCAAAGTATTGATAGGGTTTATATGGAGCACTTAATTATGATAGTCACGCAATTTGACGTGTTTGTAGAGCACAGATAACCACTTGACTATGTGTGAACAATGAACATATACATATATACATAACTATTGGTTTCAATCAATTCAACACATCCGGACAGACGATAGACCCATATAAATACATATCATAAACATAAGTGCGTACGTCTGAGGTTTCAGTTGGTTGAGCTATAAAACGTACAGTGCTGATTGATATTCAAGTGGAGATTGGTTTTAATTAAACAAGTCAGTAAGTGGAGTAATCAAATATTCGAGATCCGATCGATCAGCATTTCAAATCAATCACAATTCACAATATAGCGGTAATAAAAACAAACACAAGAAGTGCAATACAAGCCAATTAACTGGTAGTCGCTATAAGCGATAAGAACCTCACAATTCTTAGTACCCGAACAAGAACCCGATTTCGATTCAGAATCCCAATCAGTAACCATTTTATTTCTACGATCAATCATGATCGTTTACTGTTGAAATGGTTTATTGCAGGCAAATGTTTTGTGGATTTTCTTATCCATAAATCTTTTTTCTCAATTGTTGGCAAAGCAAAGGGCGCAATTCTTATCAAGGAAGGTGCATATAGGTAAAAAAAAAAAAAATAAATAAAAATTAATTTCATTGACTACCAGATAAGCTGCGACGGAGTACCTACTTAAGCATTATAAATACGTATTACTTTGGGGGTGCCATCAATCAACTGAAAGTATTTTATATTTGTTATAAACAATTGCCAATATATTGGTTTCTGATAAAATTATGAAAGGCTGTATAAAATGTCACTCTCTGTCATACTGCAATTGGCAGCAATTTTATAGCACCAGCTGTATATCAAACAAATCAAACTCTATGAAAGTTTAAAATGCTTATTTATTGAATTGCCTGCAGAATCAATTGAAGAGAAGATTTTATTTGACGTCAGCCAGTACTTGAATAACTCAATAAACTTCAATTGATCGGTAATATCAGCAATACAAACCAATCAGTATCATTACATTGATTTTTCTTCACAACTTTCCAACTATTACTTATTTTAGTTTACTCCAATTCTTAGACAATCAGGTACTTAAATTCTTTCTAATTTATTTGAAAAAATTCCTAAAATACCTTTTTGGTAAAAATTAAAAATATTATAGATTATTCATTAACAAATATTAAAATTGTTTTCAAAAACGAAACTGGATTAAAATGAGGTCTAGAATTCGTATTAAATCTTTTCTGAAATGGAAGTGGCAACAATAAAAGAATGTACACGCTTCGTAATAATTGTTTGATTTTAAGTGGAAGGCGTGAGACTTATCAATTATGACACAAATTTTCTACAATTCGATTTCAAGTATTTATTATATATATCGATTATCTTTATAACTATATACAAATAATATTGCAAGACAATAAAACTCTCTGGTGCTCAATGTGTGATTAGATTAATACGAAAACATTTTGCTTAAACTTAATACTTATAAGCAAGTTAAAAAAAAACAAACAAACAATGTAAAATAAGAGACACTGACCCACTGAAAATAGTCGGTGAATGTAAACCGATTGCTAAATGAATACACAACCAACCGACTAAGTTGTAAAACAGGGCTTGAAATAAAAAAATAAAAATAAAAAACAAGTAGAAAGTGATATTATCAACAAATACCTAATTTGGAGATACCCACTATAAAAGACAACAGAAACTTAAATATGATAAATATATTTATATTATGGAATAAGTTTATGTTTGATTTTAATTAAAAATTATTAATTTATCTTGACTTTTTATAAAGTTTTCATTCATTTCCGGGATAGCTATGCCCGAATAAAATGTTTGATATATTATTATTGGGAAATATGTTAATATTAACTAGATTATTAGTTTAATAATCTGATATTACACCTACTTATATACCATTTGGTATTTCCTGTGGTTCGGCGGTTAAATTATTTTTTTTATATTTTATTTAACTATTTTTACGTTATTTTTATGTTTACTCCCAACACACTTCTTCAATTTTACTGATTAATTAATCATTTCTTAAACTAAGTCATTAAATTGATTTTCCTTGATATTGTTATTGAAGTAGATCTAGGAAAAAATTTATAAATGATTGCAGATTCGTTCGATTTTTCTTCTCTAACTTAACTACATATATACTTTGTAGTTCTTACTGTTCAGATGGTATATTGATTACCAAATGTTTCCTAAATATAGTGCATAGTTCATTCTACTTCCGTAGATTGCTCTTCCAATTTCTTATAACAATACTATACCCATTTTAATCATTATAATGGTTCCAGGGTATTGACAAAAAAAAAAGCAATAAAAACAACTTGGAAACTCTCAACGCGTCGGCGTTCAGTAAAGTGTCGAGCAGCAGTTGACCCATCGCTAAGTAAGCTTGAAAATTTGCTTATTGCCAAGTTGGCCAATTGGCAACTGAGCACACAATATTGGCAAACATGTCACGTAGAACAATTTTTTCGTTTCGGTGCCAATGCGATGCGCTTTTTTCGTGGTATGCCACCTCCGACAAGGTCAGGCCCTGGCAGCCAAGTGTTGGGGATTTATAGAAGGGCTTTCATTTAAGCCGAAAGCAAATGGACAAGCAAACTCGGGAAGGAAATTAACTGGAGGTATTATGTAAATCGCAAAACATTCACAAGACTAATGAAACACAATGAAATTTATATATATGTACGAGTATATATATGACGGACTTTATGCTCTACTTGATTTGTGTCGCACAAGTTGTTTAATATTAAAATAAGTATTATTATAAAAGCTAAAAAATTTTTACAAATGACACCGGCATGCTAATTAATTCGCTTTGTTCGCCATTCTCCAGCCGGAGCACGTGATGGCCTAGTAGAAATGTTTGTCAACGCACTTGCCAGACAATCGTCAATTAGACCCAAGACCCAAGACAACGCACAGGGGATCGCGTTGTCTGGAGGGGGTTTCAATAAAATACCTTAGATGCACATTCAGCTATTAACAACATGTAATTATATGGTTAAAGGTTTTTTTAATTACATAATCAATTCCGTAGACTTCATTTAAAGTAAAAAACTTTTAAGAGAACATCTACATTCTTAGCAATTGCATAGGTATGTTTCCCATAAAGAATATTTAAAAGTAAAAAATATTATTAATTTTCCAGCTGAGGGTATCTTTTAGTTCACCTCTCCTTAGCACTATGGCTTTTTATGCAAATTTCCCAAATTATCTAAATTGAACTCCTTTTGTAGGCATCAAATCAAATGAACTGCTGTTGTCTAAAAGCAAACGAATGGAACTCACACAATCAATTGTGATCATATAAATATTAGCGTTATCAATTTTTTGTGAATTGCACATATCAACGTTGAAATGGCGTTAATTATAGGTGAAAATTGAAAACATTGAACGTGTCTGGTCAATTATGCAGATGTGATTGCAAAAAGACATTGATTGCTCTTGTAATATACACTCGTACATACTTTATATGTACATATCTGGATGTCTATATTTAGTAACCTAATCAGAGCGTAAAATTGAACAAACTGTACATGTTAAATTCAAGCTAATTAATTAACAGTATATTGAAGTTGGACATCAATTTAGTTACATTTTTGAGTATATATTTTGAATAAAAATTTCTTTAATAAAAACATGTTTGTCGCAGCTTGAGCTTTGAAATTTTAATGGATATTTTTAGAATTATTAGCTCTAAAAGTATTATAAGCTTCGCTTAACTTTATTTTATCACTTTGTATATATTTTATTTTGCCAAATTATAAGCAAGATATTAGAGTATAAAACAAAGTATTTAACATTCAAATAGTTCTATGGTCAAAGACTTTCAATACATTTGTATATGTATCTAATACATTTCTATTATATAAATATTGTACTTGAAAATAAGTATCTCTTAATTTATCCAGATACAAGTACTTTTATGACTTGGCGTATCTAAAAAAAAAAGTTAGTATTAAGGAAAAAAGCTATAAATCATGCCCATTAATTTATATAGCAATTGTATAATTAAACTTGATGACAAATTTCTAGTTAGTTACAAAACTATTTATAGGTACATAAAAATTCAGTTCATAAAAGTGCATTAAAAAAATAATTAGTCTAAAAAACAATGTGTTAGCAAATTAAAAAAAATTTAATTTTTCATGTCTTACACAAATTTAGTTTAAAGCATGTGACTTTAAATATTACTAAGATTTTGTTACTTATATAAATATATTAGAGTATATTTCCATTGAAACTATATTTGTGGTTTTATTGGATTATATAAAGTTAGTTCGCGTTTTCATGTGAGAATTACAAGTTAGTTATTTGTATTATATTGTTTATAGTAATACGGAGATACAATGTATGTAAAAATTAAGTAAGACAAACGCGGGAATTATTTACATGTCACGTTTAACAAAAGGTTGAACTTACTATAGATTTTTGAAAGTAAAGAAAACCAAATCAAAATCCCACCAGTGTATATCTATGCCTTACATATTTTGATATAGAACTAAAAAACTATCCTCTGCAAAAGTATATACATATAGATTACAAAACTAAAACCAAGACTTTTTTTTTTAGTTTATTTAAGTAAAAAGCCTCACAATAAAAAGCCAAACAATGCCCCTCATTTTATTATCATCAAAGTCAAGGCAATATAATTTACATAGTTCATCATGTTGTCGTAAAAGTGTCATATGTAACTAACTTAAGCAGCTTGAACTAAATTATAGAGCTGGATAACCATCGATAGTATCGGCGTAAAACACAACTTTTAGAAAATTGATGAACTAGGTTGTTTATAAACAAATATATAAATCTTTAAAATAGTGCCATTGTATCAATTGAGGTTAAAGCTTGCTTAAAATATATCGATACTATCGATAAAGCCATTGATTGCTTTAAAGCTGTACTAAAAGCACCTTAAACAACTTCTGTGAACTACTTAAACTATGTAAGCAAAGCTAATTGTTATTAATATTTATTGCATTTATTCTTTATTGCCTTGTTAGTTATGTTATGTGTTTAATACTAAATATTTGCTTTAATCTTTAACCCTTTCACAAGTTTTGTGTGGATTTCACACACACACACACATGTACACCCACCCGGTAGCCGATTGCCCTGCAAACGCCCACAAGGTGGCGATCTGAATCGCCAACGCTGAATGATAATGAATTTATTTGAACGTTAAACGTTGAACGAGATAGTTGTAAAAGTCGCGTAACGCTCAAATTGCGCGGGTGCATAGATATATACTATACTATATAGACATATAGGGTAGGGGGGCCCCCACACACTTATAAAGCTATAAATCTGTATAAATTGATAAAACCGGCAAATTTAATCCTGCAGAACGACACAGCACGATGACGGCCAATGGGGAGCTTGGCGGTAGCGATGATAGCAGTGTATCTACCCTGCCAATTCCGGATGTCCGAACCTCACCCATGCCGAATGGCAACCACAAGAGCACCATTGTC
Source organism: Hirtodrosophila alboralis (assembly GCA_035043045.1). Lineage (NCBI taxonomy): Eukaryota > Metazoa > Arthropoda > Insecta > Diptera > Drosophilidae > Hirtodrosophila > Hirtodrosophila alboralis. Next base: position 652,096 of record JAWNNH010000254.1, read on the forward strand.
ATCGAAAGTCAGCCGAAACGGCGTGTCAGCATTATCTCGGATCCGCCAATGATAGGCGCCGGTGGTGGTGCCGTCGGCTACGATAATCCCGCCTTTGAGCAAAATCCCAGACGTAAAATTTCCCAGGTGAGTAGTAGTCATAAGTTGTCATCGAATTTAGATTTAGCGAGTCCATGAGCTATAAATGCGATTACGATCAATGCTCATATATTTGGATTTACGTGTTTATTTACTTACCGCTATAAACATACGGAATTCGCAATCTAAGCACAATATAATAAAACCGTATATTGATAATTCATTCTGACAAATTAAAGATAACAACAAAGAGCTTCGAATTTTAGGAACACCAAATAAATACTTAATTTAAAAATATATTTTCTTTAATTAGACTTCGACACATTCGCACACTGAGATTGGACCAACACGAAGGAGAAGCATATTAAAGGATACATCCTTGCATATTAATGATAATGAAAGCGATCGCGGCTCAACGCACAGCTGTGGTAAGTAACTGGCATACGCTGCGTATGTGTAATATTTAAAAAATTTGTTTTTTGAAAATAAGTATAGAGAAATTTGTTAATGCCAGATTTCTAAAAGTATTTAATCATATATATTGACTTAAGGGCATTCCGAATAAAATGATACTATCTCTGACGCAGCTCACACATACAATTACAAAGAAGTTCCGAAGGCCATCGAATGTCTGTTTAGAAAAATAAATATGAGCACTTGTGCTTCTATTGTCAATCTAATTTGCCATCACACCGTTAACATTATCAATTAGCAGTCCGGAAAGTGATTTCCAATCTCTAGTTTGCCAGTTCAAACTTGAAAATGCACAAATAGTCGAGACTTGTGTAATATGAATGACAGGTATGATATATTGAAGTTTTGTATTCAAAAGCATATTGAATACATCTTTCAATTTATCAGAAATATCTGAGATTAATAACTACCAACTTCTCTTGATTTATATGTTTCAAAAACCCCCTTTAATTTGGCATATATTTATAATCGTTAATCATATTTTATAATAGTAAAACTTCAATATGCGTAGAATAGTATATTCAAGCATACCCGTTTTTCCAGAATATCTTGTAGTCTGGCTCATTGTCAAATGCTTTAGCACCTATTTTGATGATTGTATTTACTTATATATACTTAGTACGTTATACTCAGACACAATTTGAGTTGAATGCTAATTGATGATACACTCGTAATTTGTTATGGTCTCGTAATAATTGTACATTAAATACAATCGACATATTTTTTATCTTTGTTTCTATTGCAGAAAACTACAAGCAGAGTGCGCTGGACGTGCTCAATGGAAAATATCAAGGACATCAGTCGTCGAATCTGGACTCACAGGACAACAGTGGCCCAAATTATTTAGAGCAATCGTGGTTGTATACATTTTGCCTGAAATGTCGTGGTGAAGAGCCATCCGAATCCTGGCAGCCACCCTTCTGGCAAAAGATCTTTCCCTATCCACTGTGTCCCACTTTCAGGACGTTCTCTCGTCTCATTGTTCTCATTTTGATTGGTAAGTTTAAATGTTAAAATCTCTGTCTGATCAGTCTTTAATATTATAATATCTTTTTATAGGTCTCCTACTTTGGATTGTAGCCTATGTTATCATTGGGAACACAGCTGCCCCAGGCGGGCAACTCTTTAGTTTGGTGGTGCTTACAGTGGCTGCAAATTTTGGTGGCTATCTGATATCATTAACCACCCTGCCACGTCTCATTGGCATGCTGTTGGTGGGCATACTCTTTCAGGTGAGTCCAAGCTTACACTGATCCTACTTCATAGTTTCATGAATCCTTTATTCTTCCAGAATGTAGGCTGGGTGGATCTCGATGGCGACTTTTCGAAAGTCACTGCACATTTGCGCAAGTTTGCACTTACGATAATCCTAACTCGAGCTGGTCTCGAAATGGAACCCGAAGCTTTTAAGAAGGTCTACAAGACTATTCTCAAGCTGGGCATTGTGCCTTGGATTGTGGAAGCAGGCATTATGACAATTATGTCACACTTTCTGCTCGACTTGCCCTGGATTTGGGGCTGCCTCTTGGGCTCAATTATTGCCGCCATCTCTCCGGCTGTGGTTGTGCCCTGTCTGTTCCGGCTGCGTACCAAAGGATATGGTGTGGCCAAGGGTATTCCCACGCTTGTGGTCGCAGTGGCTGGAGTCGACGATGCACTCTCTGTTGCCATTTTTGGAATTGTGAGCACAATCATGTTCTCGGACAAGGGATTGGGCTATCAAATTGCCCAGGCACCTGTCTGCATCCTTGGCGGATTGGGCTTTGGTGTCATCTGGGGCTGCGTGGCACGCATCTTTCCCGAGAAAGGAGACGCCTATGTGGTTCCTCTACGTACGCTGATGCTCTTTGCCGGCAACCTGGTGGCCATCTATGGCAGCGAAGAGTTGGGCTTTGAAGGAGCTGGTCCCTTAGCTGTAGTTTTCTCATCTTTCGTATCAAATCTGTTCTGGTGCAAGGACGGCTGGGATGTGGATGACAATCCAGTATCGACAGCCTTTGAGATCTTTTGGATGATCTTTGAGCCAATTCTGTTTGGACTTACCGGAGCCACAATCAAGATCAACGAACTGGATGGCCATACAGTTTCCATTGGAGCGGCCTGCATCTTTACTGGAGTCATAATACGAATATTCGTCACAGCAGGAATCGCCTTTGGCGATCGTTTAAATACTAGAGAAAAGTTCTTTGTGGGTCTCTCCTGGATGGCCAAGGCAACGGTTCAGGCTGCATTGGGACCCGTGGCCTTGAAAAATCTGGGCAGCAATGCCTCTGAAGAGGAGCGCAACTGGGCTGAAATTGTGCAGACGATTTGTGTCTTCAGCATAGTCCTAACAGCTCCTCTAGGTGCTATTCTGATATCCGTGACTGGCACCCGGATGTTGACAAAGACGAAGCAGCCTCAGATATTAACCGGATGGCGTCGTAGTCATCGTCCTTCCATACGCGATATTAGCATTATCGATGAGGAGGAGGAACGAGAGGAGGATCCCGAGATACCCAGGGACAAGGAAACTGAGGATAATACCCAGAGTAATGCGCACTTATCAAACATGTTGTACACTGCAAATAAGTAGACCCCACAATGGGTATTTTTGGAGCAAGTTCCGGTTAATGTTGGCTTAAGATATAATGTTGATTGTTATTATACAATAGAAGAGTACGGTATATAATATAAAAAATTAAGTAAAATAATGCATTATATAGACTTTTAGCTTAGGGAAATGGAATATGAAGTCGTTTTGTAAATTTCGCAGATAAGATAATATCCTAATTAAACAACTTTAACAATCAGAGATCAGATAAATCAAAAATAAATTCGGAAATTCACAGAAATGTTTTTTATAATATTCATAATTAAGCTAATAGAATCAATATTCAATTGCAGCATTAAAAAATTTGTTAATATATTGTAGAAACGATTTTCATGCGGAACGTCGTTTTGTTAATGATTTGGTTTGATTTTGATTTAATTTTTCAGTTTAAAAATACATACTGAAATTTAATTTTAAAACAATTGGATATACTAATTATTAGAGAATTTGTAATATATATAAACAGCTGTATTAAAATTTATTTGCGGTTGTGTATTTCTTGTTTTATATTCATGTCAAAAATTACAAAAAAAAACTTGTTAACTTCCGATAGTAAATACTCTTTCTAGACATTCAACTGGTATAACTTTGTGAAAATTTAGCCCATTTTTTACAACCTAGCCTCTGCAAATTAGTACTTTAGAAATTGATAAATTTTTAACACAAATTTTACATATTTCTATAATATATAGTAATATGTTTGTGGAAAGAAATACATTTTTATTTATTTTCACATTATACTGGGTTTGTGTATTCGCTATAGGCCTTGAACCTTGAATATAGCATGCATGCCCTTTATAAAAATATACTTAGCATACTTTTTGGTGTTTGAACAAAATATACTGGTTTTGGGCTGTTTCCATATATTTGTATAATGTGGCTAATGCTCTTCTTAACTTTTAATTTTAACAAAAATTTTTTTATTTTTTTTAATTAAAAAAATATATTAAACTTCAATTACATATTTTTGGTTTAAATAAGCTTCTTTTAAAATATAAAACCATTATAATGAATGCACTTTACGTTTTTTTTTATTTAAAACTTGTTTGCAGTATTTTTAAGTATATTAAGATGCCGAGTATTGCAAAAACTAATTTTTTATATAAAAAATTAAACAAAAATTCCAGTTTTTCTACTAAAAAAAAATTAATATCATTTATTACAAATTGATTTTTCCTACTAAAAATAATTTTTTTCTTTAAATATTATTTTTCAACTGAATTTGAATTCAATTATTTAAGAAAATATAACTTAAATTTGTATTTGCCTGAATGCATCAGCGTAACATATTAAAAACAATTTAAAATACTTATTATTAATTTTAGTAAACAAAATTATATTACGTTCCAACTCTTCCACCGCTGAAATTGACACAAATTGTTAACTTTAGTAAGCAAAATGAATTCATGTTCTAATTTATAATCTGCTAAAATTCACTCGCTAATGTAATTATTATAATTTTACAAAAATTAACCAGTTATAATATATACATATTTTGTTTGGTTGTTGCATCTAATATGAGCTTATAGTTGAGCTTACTTACCACTGCAAGAGCAATAAATAATAATGAAATTGTGTAATTAACGATTTAAATGACACAGCGCAAAAAAAAAAAATTCTTAACCAGTTCACATGGGCGAAATGTTTTTTTTCTTTTTTTTGTGGATATAATCTAACGAAGCGCATGACTTAATGGCAAATTCTCTGCTGATAGCAATAACAAATAAAAAGCCTGGTTTAACAACAACAATTTTGTGTTGAGAGCAACCCAAAAAAAAAAACCAACAATAACAATAATAAATTTCATTAAATAATTAATTCAGCCTCGTTATTATGAGACATTGTCTACTGGGGGAGCTCACGTGAATTTGTTTAGATAAAATGCGTCACAATTAAATGGTAAACAAACAGTGAACAAATTTTGAGCACCGATCAAAGTAAAACCGACAGTTGTTGATTGGGTTTATACATGATATACCCATATACCAGATACAATATCATGTTCATGCTTCCTATGCCAATGTGCAGGAGTTCACCTGTGTGTGAACTAATTAAAGCTAATCATTGTTAATTTTTGTTTAAGTTTTTTACAGCCTAGAGCTGTTACTTTTTTATTAAATAACAAATATTTGTGTTAATCTTTAACGCTATTCACAAAATCACACACGCACAAATACATACAATTTCAACTGATGACAATGGAGCCCTCTAAAACCCCAGAAGAGATCAGAATCGACAGTTTCGACTGCTGATGAATTTATTTGATCGCTAAACGTTGAACGAGATAGTTGTAAAAAACCGCGGTGCGGATAAATTCGATACGGGTGAAGTGTGTTATGTTTATAGTAAGCAAAGATTATAAATCTATAAAAGTTAAGCACTAGATCGAACTCATAATCCTACAGAGCCACAAAACGATGACGACCAATGCGACCAGTGATGAGGGTAGCTCAGTAAATTCAACCACAAATCCAACAACAGTTCCAAACACAACCCCTACTCCAACAGCAACCACAAGACCCACAACGATACCCATTAATGTGTCCACGCCTGTGATCCCAAGTGAAGGACATATATCATCTCCCAATGGCAACCACAAGAGCACCATTGTTATCGAAAGTCAGCCAAAGAGACGGGTTAGCATTGTCTCCGAAGAACCAGTTACTGGCGTCAACAATTCTGGCTATGATAATCCCGCCTTTGAGCAAAATCATGCAAGGAAAATATCACAGGTGAGTTATATAGTAGATCGTTTAAATTTACGGATGCTGACAGTGATTACGATCGTAAATTTCGGTTTATCTGTGTTTACCGACTTACTTGTCATAAAAGAACATTCGTAATACTTTTGTATATAAAATATGAGTACATGAGTATTGGAATGACGGCATTTATAATGATAATCGTTAATTTTGAAGTCATCATAGTAATCAAGTGACAGATGGGGGTTTTACTTTCACAATAAATAATACAAAATATTCGCAATTTTACACAATTTGAATTACGGCACAGAGCTCAACACATTCGCCACTAGAAATTGGACCTCCAGGACGTAGAAGAAGCATACTAAAGGATACATTGGCTCATGATAATGAAAGCGATCGTGGATCGACGCACAGCTATGGTAAGTTTAATAAAATAATATAAATAAATAATAAAAATAAAATTAAACAACAACAAACGATTTCAACAGGAAAGCCCAAAATATAGTATATTTTCTAATAATTTTATTTATTTATATGGGCTTCATTTTGTAATCATCTTTGTCTTTCTAGATTCACTGTGAATTTTTTTAAATTAATTTTTTTAGTTATACATTTTATAATTTTAAATTTTTTACCTTATTTTAATGAAGAAGATTGTATTCGACTTTAATGGATAATGCTGCGTATGATTTATAATTCAAATTCTTACACAAATACAAACGGGATTAAAAATAAAATCAATCCGGAATATTCTTAAATCGAGATAAAATTTCCTAATTTGGTAATTTGTATTAGTTAATTGTACAAATGTTTACGTTTGTGCGCCAGTAATTCTCAAACAGGTCTAGCTGTCAACAGGTAAAGTCCCTTTTTCGAAATATATTTTATATATAAATAGTAAAGATTTCCAAATCAGTGAAGAACTCGTAAATGAGTTCACAGTTTCAAAAGATGATTCTGATGAGCTAGCTTTGGTTTACTGACCCCTTAAAGGAATAATAAACATTTGAAGAAAAAATCAATTATATAAAATACATTTACAATTATCACATAAAAAATATTTGTTCAGCTGAATGAAATTGATTTCAGATATAACTTGTAGGGTACATAACAGTAACAAGTTGACAATCAAAAATATTTCAAGAACAAATATTAATTTTGTAAGAATATATGTACTTATGAAATACCAAAAATCTATCTGTTAATTACAAAGGCCTTAGCGTGTCGGTTAACAGAATCAAATGAAAGATTGAATACATATGGGTCTTAACTGTCAATTGAATTTGACATCGTAATATTGGCATTATCAATTAACATTCCGGGAAGTGACTTCTTAATTTTATGTTTTCTTCAACGGCAATCGAATGGCGTGACTATACATAGGTCATAATATACAACACATCTGCCACACTTATCACCCAATTAGAGTTAAATGCTAAATGATGATATAATTTCACTAAGCTAACACATATTTCTTTATATATTTTAATAGAAAACTACAGACAGAGTGCGCTGGACGTGCTCAATGCCAAGTATAATAACTTACAGGGTGTACAGAGTTCTCAGGATAGTAATGCAAATTACGTAGAACAGTCATGGATATACAATTTTTGCTTAAAATGTCGCGGCCAGGAGCCGTCCGAATCTTGGGAGCCTCCGTTCTGGCAAAAAGTGTTTCCTTATCCACTGTGTCCGACATTCAGGACATTTGCCCGCTTAGTTGCACTTACCGCAATTGGTAAGTGTTAATATTTAATGTATTTTATGTTATTACTAGTTAGATTTTGTTGTTATTCAGGTGTTCTTCTTTGGATCATTTCCTTTGTGATGATTGGCCCGTCAGCTCAACCTGGTGGACAATTATTTGGTTTTGTTGTGCTCACAGTTGCCGCCAATTTTGGAGGATATTTAATGTCATTGACCACATTGCCACGCCTTATTGGCATGCTCCTGGTGGGGCTATTGTTTCAGGTGAGAAAGAGAAGTGAATCATAATTTGTACCCTGTTTATTTTCAGCTATTTATACTTCTAGAATGTCGGCTGGGTGGATCTCGATGGCGACTTCATGAAGGTGACGGCCCATTTGCGCAAATTTGCGCTCACTGTGATTCTGACTCGAGCTGGCCTCGAAATGGAACCGGAGGCCTTCAAGAAGGTGTACAAAACTATTCTTAAGCTGGGCATTATACCCTGGATCGTGGAGTTTGGTGTCATGGCTATTATGTCACACTTTCTGCTTGGCTTACCCTGGATCTGGGGCTGTCTCTTGGGCGCCATTATGGCAGCTATCGCTCCGGCCGTAGTCGTGCCCTGTCTGTTTAGGCTGCGTACCAAAGGATACGGCGTAGCGAAGGGCATTCCCACGCTTGTTGTGGCCGTGTCGGGTGTGGACGATGCCATCTCGGTGGCCATTTTTGGCATTATAAGCACGGTTCTATTCTCGGATAAGGGACAGCTCTACCTAATTGCTCAGGTGCCTGTCTGTCTCATTGGCGGCCTGGGCTTTGGCGTCATCTGGGGCTTATTGGCACGCATCTTTCCCGAGAAGGGTGACGCCTATGTGGTGCCTCTTCGCACATTGCTGCTCTTTGTCGGCAACCTGGTGGCCATCTATGGCAGTGATAAGCTGGGTTTCGAGGGAGCTGGTCCGCTGGCTGTCGTATTTTCATCATTTATATCCAATTACTTTTGGTGCAAGGATGGCTGGACCATCGATGATAACCCAGTGGCGACAGGTTTTGAGATCTTCTGGATGATATTTGAGCCTATTTTGTTTGGTCTCACAGGTGCCACAATCAAGCTACGTGAGCTGGACCCGAGCTTGGTTTACATTGGAGCACTCTGCATTTTCTCAGGCGTTATAATACGTATTTTGGTCACAGCAGGTATCGCCTTTGGCGATCGCCTCAATGTCAAGGAGAAGTTCTTTGTGGGTCTGTCCTGGATGGCCAAGGCGACGGTTCAGGCTGCATTGGGACCCGTGGCACTGAGGCACTTAGGCCCAAACTCTTCAGACGACGAGCGCAAATGGGCTAAAATAGTTCAGACTATTTGCATTTTCAGCATAGTGTTAACAGCTCCTCTAGGTGCCATTCTGATATCCGTGACTGGCACCCGGATGCTGACAAAAACAAAGCAGCCTCAGATATTAACCGGCTGGCGTCGTAGTCATCGTCCCTCTATACGCGATATTAGCATTATCGATGAGGAGGAGGAACGTGAGGATCCCGAGATACCCAAGGACAAACAAACTCAGGATAATACCCAGAACAATGTGCATATACCTAACTATTCGTACACTTACAATAAATAGTTTTAATTTAACGAATTGTTAATTGTTGCAATAATCTCTTCGCACTTTAAATACGACTCATTAAATAATTTTGAAATTAATTTTTCATTTTCTGAAAAGTGCTAGTATAGCTAGTTTGGGATGGATTTATTGGCAGATATTATCTATGACGACACGTTTTCACATTTGGTTGATTAATGCTTATTTAAATCTAACGATTATATAAGATTTTTGATTTTTATTGGCCCCTGATAACTTGGTTGCACACAATACAACTTGTCCACGTGCTAGTAATTATTTGATTCAATTAGTAGCTTATACTAACATGTCGTATTTGTATGTGTACATTAAAGTTTGTATTCATTGAAGTTGTCGCTTATAAATAAATGTTCTGTTAAAAATAACAGGCGAACAGAAATTCATAGAATGTCGCTGTTATTGAACGTGTGAAAGTGTCGTGTTAATAAAATTCTGTTAACATTATTTTTAATGTAAACATCGCCCTAGACTACGAATAATGGTAATAAGTAATTAGAATATGGTAACAAGATAATATTTAACAGGCATGAGCCTGTGGGATATGAATCCCACTCTTTAAAGAAGTAATATCCTCTGAACATTATTAATGATAATTCAATAATTAATATTTTTATAATTGCATTTAAATGTAAAATTTGTAGAAATCACTCTAAACTTATCTAATCTTCTTAAAACTCGAGTCAAATATGTTTTTCTAACAGCTCATTAGATATTTTATTACCTAATCTACGCAAAGTTCACGAAAATGTTTACATTAGATTTATATTATAAATATTTTTGCACCGGTTCACCCAGTATGGTTTCCAATTCTTGCACAGCGCTGCGTGTATTTTTCTCTACACGCTCGTGCTCATCTTCCAGCAGCTCGGCTATAAATGGTACCGTCTCCGGCAGCAATGGGGCAAAACTTTCGCCCAGCTTGCTGGCAATGGCTACGCTGGTGTTGAAGGCTAGGATGCGCACTTCGGGCGTGCTGGTACGCGTTTTGAGCAGCACCTGGTTATTAAGCTGTTTCCACAGGACATCGTTGGTGGCTGCAGCCAGTTGGGCAATGCAGGCGCTTAGTGATTGCTGCAGCGATAGACGCTCGCTGGCCAGCACCAAGCTGTTCTCTAGCTGATCTACAATTGGCGACATCAGCGTATTGAAGCGATGATCGTTGATAAAGTCATTGTGGCAGTGCGTAAATACATGATGCAATGTGCCGACTATAGCAGCGATTAGTTCCACAATATCCTCAACATCCTCATTGTCCGAAAACTCTGGATGCAAGGTATTCTTCTCGTGTAGCAACCGTGCTGCATCTCCAATAAACTCATCAGCGAACAGCACAAACAGCGACTTGAGCGCCTCGGCAATTCTATTGGTCAGTAGGAAGTATGTGAGCTGTGTCTCAATCGCATTGTGTTCCATTGCCCACTTATGCAATTTACTATACATAGGCCGGAAACTGGTCTCGGACAACTTAAGAATCCAGGTCACAAATGCTTCACAAACGGCCGCTTCAATGTTTGCAATGCGCTCACGCTGCATGCCACGTCCACGCATATGTAGCCGAAACTCGAGCGCCTGCAAAAAATGCTCGGAAAGCGCATCCTGCACGGGCTGTAGCTCAGCATTTGAATTGTGCTTGATGCATGGTAGCAGCAGCTGCCGCATGAGTATGCCTAGCTCGTCATAGGATTGATCCTCCAACAGACTGGTATAGATCTTGGCACAACTGGGCACTAAAATACGCGGCTTCACGCCCTGGGCAACGGACGACCAAACGTCCAGAATGCGCAGTTTGAGAGCCTGAGTGCGTTTATCCTGTGCCAACTGTGGATTCTCCAGTTGCACAGAGAGTCGTATCAAGGCGCCAATGATGTCAACCAAATAGGGTCCCAGGAAGAGCGGTAGCGTTTGGAATAACTTATGCATGGCTGCAAAGAAGAACGATTAACATTGAGATTCCCAGTTGGAATATATAACTTACATGTAACCAGAGCGGAGCAGAGATAGTCTGGTGATTGTTGCTGCACCTGTTCCTTGAGCAGCTCTGTCAGTTGTGATGCAAACTTGGGTAACTGGGCTAGGGAATGGGCCTTAATGCTGGCACAAATCTCCACCAGGGTGAGCACCACATTGCCCACCACAGCCTTGGGCACATTGGCACGACGCTTTGTAATGCGCGTCAATTTGGCCAGGAGTGTGCGGCATTGCTCAATATAGTCACGTCCATGGCGATTGGACAACAGCTGCAGTGCATGGAGCGCTGTCTGTTGCAGCTGAGCCTGTTGGGCATTGCTGCCGCCCGTTGAATCCAGGATGCTGTCAATGATGTTGCCCAGGGGATCAAAGAGCACGCCAAAATGTATCGCCTGGCACTGGGCAAAGAATTTGCTGGATGCTGACAATTTGGTGACAAGCAACTCCAACACTTTGATGCGCACATGGATGAGTTCATGCTGCAGCAGCTCCGTGATTACATTAAGGAAATACTCGGGTGTGAGTAGGCCAATGGCATTATCCAGCACATCGTGCACATGATTGGCCAAAACGCGCCAATATTTCTCCAATGAGGGCGTACCCGCTGCCAACTGCAGACCATTATTAACCACACCCACATACGACAATGTCTTGAGAATAAAGTCCTGATATAAAGACTTCAACTGCAGCAGTTGTGTTTGATTCGGATTGCCCAGCTTCTCCTGGAATTCTTCGCAGCTGCTCAGATTCGATAAATAGTCCATGGCGAGGTATTTAAAGTGACGCAGCTGCTTAAAGCTGCGCGTGCGCACATCAAAGAGCTGCTGCTCGGGTGTAGCATTGCGATTCTTCGCTTCGGCTTGAGCGTCCTTGCTGCTCAGTGGCAGCTTGGCCAGATAGTCGAAGAGATGTACACAAGTCTCCAAGATGACAGATGGATTATTGAACGACAGCGTCAATTCAGCCACAAATTCCATGCGTGACTTATCCATCAATTTTGCACTTTTGCTTGCCTGTATGTAAGAAATAGATTTCTAATTTAAATAATGATTTTTTTTTTAAATTCATATACATTATGGATAAGAGGACTACACCAATGTGATCTTTACAGAATAAACCTTCGCGATTTTAATATTTTGAAATAAACATTTTTCTTTAATTATAAATATCAATATTTAAGCTTTTCATTTATATGTATATTAAATCAGAAATAATAAATATTTTTGAGTAATAAAAATAATACATAATAAATATTTTTGAGTAATAAAATTAATACACAAAAATATTTATTATTAAATGAATTTTAGTTATTGATAAAAAAAAAAGAAAAAATATCAAATTTCCAAAATTAAGCTATACAAACGGCATTGAAGGATTTTGAGTTTTATTTAAAACTCGAAAAATGAAAGTTATATCCCTATTTTTGTTTAAATAAAATAAAATAAGAAATAACACTAGTTTACAAATTATTTTTTGATCGATGGAGCTGGGCTCTCATATACTTTTTTTGATGTATTTTTGGTCGCTGATTTCAAAAATGCAAACCATTTATTTTTTCAAAGAATGGTTTTCAAGAAAACCGCGAAAAGCTAGTTTTTTGGCAGTCTTTCGATTTATTTGTTCATATCTACATGAGATCTTATTTGATCTTAAATAATATTACACAATTCAATAGATAATTGTATAATCTTTCTAACGGTATGTCGTTTATGCGAATCGAATAAGAAACAAAGCCATTATAAACCATCAAAGTTGAAAAATGTGAACTTTTTTTGCATTTTTGAAAAATTGCTGAGTTTTAATTGGTCTTTTAAAAATTTAAAAAATTCGTTTAAATACTTTTTAAGATTAATTATGTTAGATAATTCTTTTACGAATATTTTAAGTATACATTTGTCCAAATCGGTCAGTAAATGTGGTAGTTATTCAGCAATAAGTAAAAACACCCAA